>CM024758.1:102147470-102528435 GCA_014218235.1 Colocasia esculenta | reverse complement strand
TTTGGATACCATAGACCTAAATCATGAGATCTTGCTAAATATCTAAATATTCTTTTCACAGAGATTAAATGTGATTCCTTAGGATCTCCTGATATCTAGCACACATGCATATACTAAATAAAATATCAGGTCTACTAGCTGTTAAATAAAGGAGTGAACCTATCATACCTCTGTAGATCTTTTGATCTACTTTCTTACCATCTTTGTCACTGTCCATTCTTGTTGATGTACTCATTGGTGTTGACAGTGGCTTGGTATTTTCGAATCCAAATTTCTTCAAGAGTTCTTTTGTGTACTTTGCTTGACAGATGTGAGTTCCTTCCTTTCCTTGTTTGATTTGAAGTCCAAGGAAATAGTTGAGTTTTTCCATCATACTCATTTAAATTCTCCCTGCATTAACTTTTCAAAATACTTGCAAAGAGATTCATCAGTAGAACCAAAATGATAGCATCTACATAGATTTGAACTAATAGGATGTGTTTGACCTTTGACTTTATAAAAGAGTACTATCTACTTGACCTCTACTGAAACCATGGTTTAAAAGAAAAGACTAAGCCTTTCATACCAGGCTCTAGGTGCTTGCTTTAAACCATATAAAGCCTTGCGAAGTTGAAAACATGATTAGGAAATTCTGTGTCATCAAAACCCGGAGGTTGCTCCACATAAACTTCCTCTTTTATAAACCGTTTAAAAAGGCGGATTTAACATCCATTGAAATAGTGTTAAATTCAAAGCAGATGCATATGCAAGTAATATTCTAATGGCCTCAAGTCTAGCTACAGGTGCATAGGTTTCATCGAAATCTATGCCTTCCTCTTGAGAATAGCCTTGAGCTACCAATCTGGCCTTGTTTCTTAAGATTGCACTAGTTTCATCCAGTTTATTTCTGAACACCCATTTGGTGTCAATGACTGGATGGTCTGATGGTCTAGGAACAAGTGATCATACTTGATTTCTCTTGAATTGATTTAATTCATCTTGCATGGCTACTATCCAAGATTCATCAGAAAGAGCTTCATTGACTGTCCTAGACTCTATTTGAGAAACAAAGCTAGGTAATCACAAGGAATGACATTACCTCTTGTTCTTACCCCTATGGATGGATCACCAATGATATTCTCAATTGGGTGATCTTTCTTGTATTTCCACTCCTTTGGAAGGTTTTCATGAGTAACTTCTTCTTGTTGCAATTCTTCCAGAGGTGGATCATCCTTGTCCTCAATGGATGCATCTTTTAGTTTCTTGGATAGTTCTTCTGCATCATCATTGTCACTATCTACTTCCTTTCTTAGGAAGGGTTAGTTTCATCAAAAATAATGTGTACAGACTGTTCAATCAATAAAGTATGTTTGTTAAATGCTCTATAGCCTTTGGGTTTAGAGGTGTACCCCATAAAGATGTCTTCATCTGATTTGGCATCCAACTTACCAATGTTCCTTTTTCCATTGTTGTGAATGAAGCAAGGACATCCAAAGTCCTAAAGTGACTGATCTTTGGCTTCTTCCCTTTGAATAGTTCATATGCAGTCTTCTTCAGGATTGGCCTGATCATTACTCGGTTGATAATGTAGCTTGTTGTGTTGACTGCTTCAGCCCAAAAGTATCTTGGTAGATCATATTCTGAGAGCATAGTTCTTGCCATATCCAATAGGGTTCTGTTCTTCCTCTCAGTAATACCATTTTGTTGTAGTGTCCTTGGTGCTGAGAAATTATGCTCAATTCCATGATCATCACAAAATCTAGCAAACTTTTCATTTTGAAATTCACCACCATGATCTGATCTGATAGACACAATGCTGAACTTCTGATCTCTCTGAACTTTCTTACTGAAGCTGACGAAATTTTCAAAAGTGTCATCTTTATGTTCTAGGAATGACACCCATGTGAATCTTGAGTAGTCATCAACTATGACAAATCCAAAATTCTTTCCTCCAAGATTGGTAGTCCTCATTGGCCCAAATAGATCCATATAAAGGAGCTTCAAGGGTTTTGAGGTGGTCACCACCGTCTTTGACTTGAAGGAGCCTTTGGTGTGCTTTCCCTTAGCACAAGGTTTACATACACCATCCAATTTTGTACTAACCTTAGGTAGACCTTCCACGAGATTCTTCTTCAGCAGTTTTCTCATGCCATCTATGCTGCAATGTCCAAGTCGTCTGTGCCATAATTCTGTGAATTTATCTTTATTTGCTGCCAAGCAAACATTTTGAACCTTGAGTTCTTCAAGATCGAGCACATACAAATTCGTTTCTCTATTAGCTTCAAAGATGACTACTCCATCCTTCAGTATACTGCACTTCGACTCTTGAAACTTGATCTGATGGCCTCTGTCACACAGTTGGCTAATGCTAATGAGATTGTGCTTCAATCCCTTGACTAATAGCACATCTTCTATGACTGTTTTTCCTTTGTTATTCACAGAGCCACTGCCTATCACGGTTCCTTTCCCATTATCTCCATAAGTAACTGTTCCTTCTTCAGCTTGGAGATGAGAGAATAACTTCTGGTTTCCTGACATGTGTCTTGAGCACCCACTATCCAAATACCATTTGGATGCTCGAGGGTTAACCTGAAATAGAAACATCAAGCTTTAGGTACCCAAATTCTTTTGGGTCCTGATTGGTTAGTATCATTAATTTTACCTTTTAATCCATTTCTTATGTTTTGTTGGGCATGTAGTTATAATATGTCCTAACTTATTGCAGTGACTACAGCAGGATAACTTAGTCACTTTTTCTATATATTTGAAATCAGCTTTGTATGCTACATCTTGTTCAGGTACAAATTTTGGTGTTGGATATGTTTTAGGATAGACTATGGTTTCTTCATTATCTGGGGGTGTATATCCTAACCCATTTTTCTTCTTACCTGATCTCCTAGCACCTTTTAATATTAGAGAGTTTTTATCATTAGTAAATTTTTCTAGTGTGCTTGATAGTTTATCATTTTCTTCATTTAAGTTTTTAATTTCTTTTCTTAATTCATCTACACTTTCCTGTTTTTCTAGTTTTGTTATTTGTTCATTCTTAGCTTTTAGGTCTTCACATAACAGTTCATTTCTTCGTTTAAGTTCAGTTATTTGACTTTCTAATTGTTCATTTTCTGATTTTAGATATGAGTTTGTATTTTCTATACAGACTATGTTTTTCTTACTTACTTTTAATAATTTAGTTACTTCTTTATATTTTTCATATAGTTCGTTGAAAGCCTCTTCTAAACTATCGGAATCTGAACCATTGCATGAATCAAAAGAGGAGTCAGAAGTTACCTTATCTTCAGTATTTGCCATGAAAGCCAAGTTGGCTTTTTCTTCATCACTGCAGGAGCTTGACTCATTGTCTGAGTCGCTACTGTTTTCCCATGCCACTGCCATTGCTTTCTTTTTGTACTTTCTGAACTTCTTGGAACTGTCCTTCTTCCTAAACTCCGGCTTCTTTAACTTAGGACACTCAGTCTTAATGTGTTCTGGCTTCTTACATTCATAGCAGATGGGTTCTTCTTTCTTTATTTCTTTTCCATCTGGCTTCTTGAATTCCTTATTCCTTAGAGCACAGCATAGGATGCTTTTGCTTTGAAATTTAGGAAAATCTTCTTCCTGTCATCATATGTCCATTGTGCTTTTTCATTTGTGACTAACAGATCACCTTCTTCTATTATGGACCAAATTTGATAGTCGTGTCCTTGTAAAAAGTATTCCATTCTGGTCTTCCGGTAAGGATAATCTTCACCATCAAAGAGAGGGGGTCGGTTGATGGACTGACCTTCAAAGTTAACTTGGGCTGCCATGGATCTTTACTCTTCAGATCGTTGGATCCTTTCTTTGTCGAAGAGACTCGCTCTGATACCACTTGTTGCCCAGTTGACGAGCCCAGAGGGGGGGGGGGTGAATGGGTCTTTAAAAATTAATCTAGAAGATACCTGTAACTAAAAATAATCACACAAACGTTCTTAGAAGTAGGTTAGTGACAGTTAGTTTAAATAACAAACACACAAAGAAGACAATCACACAACACAAGGATTATCCTGGTTCGGACCTCCTCTCCTTAGGAGTCCTACGTCCATCCCTGAGCAACAACTCAGGATTTCACTAACTAGGGTACAGTCCCCCTAAGGACGCTACAACACCCAGCTCAGCTGGTCTTCCTTCACACCCGAAGGGACACACCCCTGGATACCACACCAGGTCTTCCTTCACAACCGAAGGGAACAACACCCTGGATACCACCAGGTCTTCCTTCACAACCGAAGGGAACAACACCCTGGATACCACCAGGTCTTCCTTCACAACCGAAGGGAATAACACAGAGAAATAAATGACTTTCAAGCCCTAGATCAAGCTTTTGACAAGCAAGGATCTGAAGCAACTAGAACTGAGAGCAAAGAGATTTGAACAAGGCACACTCTCAGAACTACACGGGCTCTCTCAAGATTTTCACAAGCTAGTGGAGAGCAAAAGATCAAAAGCTAAGAGGAATGAAGTTCTTGGCTCTGGACTTTCTTCAGAAGAATTTGAATGCTTGAATGCGTAATCTCTGCTGCTCGTTCTTCTGTTCTTTTGACTTGAATTTATAACTTCAATTTGAAATGTAGATGTTGAAGTGTCCGTTGTCTCTCTTTTGAGTAGCCGTTAGACTGAATGACATCTGGAGTCTTGGAATCCTTCTGTCAACAGTCTTTTGATCACTTGAGCACGCAAAGAGATGAGATCTTCATAAATATCCGTTGGCTTCTATTTGTCTAACGTTGTACCATGAAGCAAGATCAGAGGTCTGCACAACTGTCAATCTCAAATA
Source organism: Colocasia esculenta (assembly GCA_014218235.1). Taxonomy (NCBI): domain Eukaryota; kingdom Viridiplantae; phylum Streptophyta; class Magnoliopsida; order Alismatales; family Araceae; genus Colocasia; species Colocasia esculenta. Next base: position 102,523,643 of record CM024758.1, on the reverse strand, counting down.
GCAGACAGCTAAGCTGTCTCTGATGTCAGTCAACGTCAGTAGCAATAGTCATGACAATAGTAATGCCAAATAGCTTAAGCCTAAGACGTTATCAGAGTAGGCATGATAAAGGATGATATGGTCTGCATGCATGTAGAGATATGTTCAGATCTCATTAAATGCAGGTGCATCAGAGAGATGTCTACGTGGACTTTGACTAGTCAACACTTTTAAGATGAATAAGATATCAAGATATGAAACGATGATGACTATGACTTATGAAATCGTTATGAATAAGTCAGGTTGACCAAGTCGTTGTGATACAGAAGAAGTCATTGTGAAACACTTAACAAATCGTTATGAGATGCAAATCGTTGTGAACACTTATCAAGTCGTTATGAACTCTAAAAAATCGTTATAGAACATGAAGTCATTACAATAAGCAAGTCGTTACGAGTTTCTATAGAAATCGTTGCGACAACTTATAGAGTCGTTACGACAGGCAAGTCGTTACGAGTTCTAAAGAAATCGTTACAGTAACTTATAGAGTCGTTGTGATGAGTAAGTCGTTACGGGCTCTAAAGAAATCGTTACGGTAACTGATAGAGTCGTTGTGACGAGCAAGTCGTTATGAGCTCTAAGGGAATCGTTTCGATGACTTATAGAGTCGTTAGGACGAGCAAGTCGTTACGGGCTCTAAATGAATCGTTACGGTCAATTATAGAGTCGTTGTGACGAGCAAGTCATTATGGGCTCTAAAGGAATCGTTACGGCGAGCAAGTCATTGCGAGTTCTAAAGAAGTCGTTATGATAACTTACAGAATCGTTACGGTGAGCAAGTCGTTACGAGTTCTAAACTAGTCGTTATGATAACTTACAGAATCGTTACGATGAGTAAGTCGTTGCGAGTTCTAAAGAAATCGTTATGATAACTTATAGAATCGTTATGGCAGGCAAGTCGTTATGCTTTCTGAAGAAATCGTTGCGATGACTTATAGAATCGTTATGACAGGCAAGTCGTTACGCTTTCTGAAGAAATCGTTGCGATGACTTATAGAATCGTTATGGCATCGACTTGTTTGAAACAACATGACTATTTAATCAGAAGGGAAATCGTTATGATGATTCTATTGAAATCGATATGCTTATAAAGAAATCGTTATGGCATTCAACAGAAGTTGATATGGACTTAGAGAAATATCATGTTGAAAAGATTAAGGCTTCAGAGAAGTAATGCATACCTTTTGGCTTGATTGACCTTGGTATTTTTCTTGTGCTTAAGACTTATGAAAGATTCATTAGATACTTTCTATAAACTTTTGTTTGGTTTTGTTAATCATCAAAATATATATATGTATTAATTAAAATTACATGGGGACAGACTGGCCAGGATTCAAGCTGAGGGACGGCAAGATTGATATAAATCAACTATCTGCCTTCAACCGCCTCCTTCATTTTATTGTCTGTCAAATCTTTGTTCCCAGAAGTGCAACTCTTTCATCTTGCACAAAGGCCGACTCAGACATGATGTACTTGGCCATTCAAAATAAGGAGATAAATATGGCCGCAGTGATAATGGAAAGAATGAAATTTGCCAGAGATCAGATTTGGGACACCAAGAGTAAGTTCAATGTGTCCCTGCCTTATGCCCATCTTTTTACCAAGATCTTCAAACACTTCGGTGTTGATCTTTCTGGGGCAGTTGTAGAGAAAATGGGCCAAGCCATCAGGTCCAGGAACTTGAAGAAGAGTGGCTTCTCTATGGAAAATGGTGTCTGGGTCAAGGCTTCAGTTGCTGACAGCGAAGCCATCATTGACGACACTTCAGTTGTTCATCAGGAGATGGGATCAGCAGATATGATTCCAGAATTGCAAGTGGAGTCAGTTTCAGTGCCAGTAGTTGGAGCAGCAGAATCATCAGGCCCCTCTTTAGCAAAAGTTCAGTCTGAAAGTGCAATAGAAGAAGAAAGAGTGTCTGTAGCAGCTTCAGATTTTCCAAAAAATCAGTTCAAATCTTTGCAAAGAGGAGAATTGAGGATATTCTCCCAGAAGACATTATTCCAGTTGAGGACCCACTACCCTCAACTGTAGTTGCATCTATTCTTTCAGACATCATTGATTCAATTCCTTGCACCTCAAGTGCTTCTGAAGCTTGTGGGAGTGTTGCTGAAGAGGCTGTGGCATCAGGCCACTTTGATGTTCAAATGGAAGATGTTCCAGTAGAGTTAGAGCACCCGCTGGTCAAAGTGACTCTGTATTGGAGGATGCTCCCATTCAGGGGGAGCAGGTATCAAATGAAGAAGATGCTCCTGCTCAGGAGGAGCAGTCAACGGACATTGAAGCAGAAGAAGAAGATCACCTTGATCAACCAGTGGGCTCTGCACCAGAAAATGATAATATCCCTCGTGGCTCAGAAGATGTCAGAGAAGGGGAGACAGCCAGCTCCTCCAGTTCAGATGATGATGAGCCCTCTCCAGCTTTAGAGGCTCAGAATAAAGGAAAAGAAGTAGAATCTGAAATTCCAATGTTGTCAAATACTCCCTTTGAAAGGCCAGTAAAGCAAAAGATTATAATCAATCTGAAGCTTGTAATAGAGAGACTTGATGCTCAAGGACAAATCTTATGTACTCTTCAGGCAGAGACCAATTCAATCTTCATGAGCCAAGCTTCAACCTCCAAGGAATTGGCCAGTGTGAGAAATGCCATGAAGTGGTTTAATAAAGAAATGGGCACCATGAAGGAGATGCTAGAGAAAATTCTGAAGGTGGTTGGCGATCACATTCCTCCTCCTCCTCCTGCTGACCAAGCACAAGAATCAGGGCCATCAGGGCAAGCAGCAGCAGCAGCAGAACCAGAAGTGCCAGCTGATCAGGTTGCAGGGCCATCAGGGCCGTTGGTGAGTGAGTCTGTGCAGTCAGAGGTAGATGAGTTCCTGGCATCCAAGCCCCTAGCTCCCTCTTCTCCTCTCACACACCCATTCCACCATCACCACCCTCAGCTCCTACAGCTCCTCCTGCTCCTCAGACTTTCAAGAAACCCCAATCTAGACCTATTTCTTCTCCCACTCCATTTCCTTCTCATTCAACCTCAACTCCTGCCTCCTCTACTTCCATTCCTTCTCCTTCTCCTATACATAGGCCCCTCCAGCATTCTCAGCTGGAGCCTCCTCTCCTCCTCTGGTCTCTCCCTTGGACCAGTTGATGACCTTCCTACTTCTTCTCACTCTTTTCTTCATCCTACTCCTCCACCCTCTTTCATCACTATCATACCTGAAAGAGCTCAACTTAACTCTCCCTTTATGGAAAGATAAAGGATGAGTTTGAGGAAGGGATCCTCAGATCTGTGTTGAAAGTTGGGGAACATATTCACAGGGCAGACCGTTCTAGTCCTACCCCAAGAAAAGGAAACTTACTTCTACTTCCTCCTCTTTCTCTGACCCCAAATACCCACCCTTGTGGTTCTCTCTCACAGTGGACAACAAACATAACCCACTGTATAGGGAATACCTTTCCAAAGTTGTTTTTGCCACCATCATCAACCTTCCCTTTCAAAATCTCACAGATCATTTGAACACCATTCTACCCTACACTTCTCTTTCAAAATCCAAAAAGTCCAAAATCTTCTCTCTTGCTCACTCCAAATCCGAAGAGCAGTGGGGAAAAAGTCACAAGGATCTCCTAAAGAAATTTAGTCTTGCCAAATCTGCCAGATTTCCTCTAAGGGACCACTCCCTGACCCTATCTGAGTGGTTCAGGATGTATCACCAAGAGCTTTGGGCTCCCTTCATTCAAAAGGAAATTAAGATGGTCAGGCACTATGTGTTGTTCAACAACTACAGATATGTCCATCGTCTTCCTGAAGTTCAGCTCTGCCAGTTCAAAAGGACCATTTCAGCTCTCTCTCCAGATATCACTCATACTTCAGATGCCCAGGTAGATTTTGCTACCCTTCACGTACCAGAAAAATAGCCCTTCCGCAAATTCATTTCCTTGTCATGGAGTCCTCTGTAGGATCCATTATCTTTGAACGGTTTGCCAAAGTAATGGGCAGAATCAAAGTGCAGAAAGGCTGCTTGGTTGCTTTTCCTAGATTCTTATTTAGGGAATATCACCAGGGGCATGTAAGTGCTGATGTTCTAGCCCCTATTCTGTCTGAATGTGAAAGACTCACATCTTCTGAATGGTCCAAGTTCTACCCCCTGTCAACTCAGCAGCTGTTTGACATCAATGAAGCTCAGGCCAGGGAAGGCAAACCTGCCATTTATCCAGCTACTTTCCTAGATATGAACTCCATTCATCTTTTTGATGACCCTTCAAAGTCTGGGAGGAAAGATACAAAGTCTATGTGGCTCTTCACAAGGCTCTCAGAGATAACCACAACCACTATCCTGTAACAATGGACCAATTCCTCTCCTGTGCCAGCTTTGGGACTCGACGTTTCCTCCAGATGAACATGGACAAGGATGCATATGCTGATCTTCTCTACCAGCACCTAGATCTTCATCTCAAGCGGATGGCTTCCACTATGGGACCATCCTACTCTATACCTTTTGGAGTTTTTAAAACCCTTTTGAAGAACAGGAAGCACAGGCATGGGAACCATCTCCCATTTTGCCTCTCTTTGTCTCCTGCTTTCTACTTACCTGTACCTCCACAGAATTAATAAAATATCTTTGCTTATGTGGACCAATCTTTCTCTTCTTTTCTTTGTCTCCGTTCGCTTTCTGCTTAAATGACAAAAAGGGGGAGAAAATACTTAGCATGTCTGAAATATTGGAGAAAATAGCATGTCATTTCTTTAAGAACAAATTTCAGATACTTTTTACCCATGCTTATTGTTCAGTTTTGTCATCACCAAAAAGGGGGAGATTGATGACCAGTCTGTCCCCATGTAATTTTATTAATTACATATATATTTTTTGATGATTAACAAAACCAAACAAAAGTTTATAAAAAGTATCTAATGAATATTTCATAAGTCTTAAGCACAGAAAAATACCAAGGTCAATCAAGCCAATAAAGGTATGCATTACTTATCTGAAGCCTTAATCTTTTCAACATGATATTTCTCTAAGTCCATATCAACTTCTGTTGAAGGCCATAACGATTTCTTTATAAGCATATCAATTTCAATAGAATCATCATAACGATTTCCCTTCTGACTGAAAAGTCATGTTGTTTCAAACAAGTCGATGTCATAACGATTCTATAAGTCATCGCAACGATTTCTTCAGAAAGCGTAACGACTTGCCTATCATAACAATTCTATAAGTCATCGCAACGATTTCTTCAGAAAGCGTAACGACTTGCCTGTCATAACGATTCTATAAGTTATCATAACGATTTCTTTAGAACTCGCAACGACTTACTCACCGTAACGATTCTGTAAGTTATCATAACGACTGGTTTAGAACTCATAACGACTTGCTCGCCGTAACGATTCTGTAAGTTATCATAATGACTTCTTTAGAACTCGCAACGACTTGCTCGCCGTAACAATTCCTTTAGAGCCCGTAACGACTTGCTCGTCACAACGACTCTATAAGTGACCGTAACGATTCCTTTAGAGCCCGTAACGACTTGTTCGTCCTAACGACTCTATAAGTTATCGAAACGATTCCCTTAGAGCTCATAACGACTTGCTCGTCATAATGACTTTATTAGTTACCGTAACGATTTCTATAGAGCCCGTAACGACTTACTAGTCACAACGACTCTATAAGTTACCGTAACGATTTCTTTAGAACTCGTAACGACTTACATGTCGTAACGACTCTATAAGTTGTCACAACGATTTCTTTAGAAACTCGTAACGACTTGCTTATTATAACGACTTCATGTTCTATAACGATTTCTTTAGAGTTCATAACGACTTGATAAGTGTTCACAACGATTTGCATCTCATAACAATTTGTTAAGTGTTTCACAACGACTTCTTCTGTATCACAACGACTTGGTCAACCTGACTTATTCATAACGATTTCATAAGTCATATAGTCATCGATTTCATATCTTGATATCTTATTCATCTTAAAAGTGTTGACTAGTCAAAGTCCACGTAGACTTCTCTCTGACGCACCTGCATTTAATGAGATCTGAACATATCTCTGCATGCATGCAGACCATATCATCCTTTATCATGCCCACTCTGATAACGTCTTTTAGGCTTAAGCTATTTGGCATTACTATTGTCATGACTATTGCTACTGACGTTGACTGACATCAGAGATAGCTTAGCTGTCTGCTATTTGAGATTGACAGTTGTGCAGACCTCTGATCTAGCTTCATGGTACAACGTTAGACAAATAGAAGCCAACGGATATTTATGAAGATCTCATCTCCTTGCGTGCTCAAGTGATCAAAAGACCGTTGACAGGAGGCTTCCAAGACTCCAGATGTCATTCAGTCTAACGGCTACTCAAAAGAGAGACAACGGACACTTCAACGTCTACATTTCAAATTGAAGTTATAAATTCAAGTCAGCAGCAGAGATTACGCATTCAAGCATTCAAATTCTTCTGAAGAAAGTCCAGAGCCAAGAACTTCATTCCTCTTAGCTTTTGCTCTTTTGCTCTCCACTAGCTTGTGAAAATCTTGAGAGAGCCCGTGTAGTTCTGAGAGTGTGCCTTATTCAAATCTCTTTGCTCTCAATTCTAGTTGCTTCAGATCCTTGCTTGTCAAAAGCTTGATCTAGGGGCTTGAAAGTCTTTCATTTTTCTCTGTGTTATTCCCTTCGGTTGTGAAGGAAGACCTGGTGGTATCCAGGGTGTTGTTCCCTTCGGTTATGAAGGAAGACCTGGTGGTATCCAGGGTGTTGTTCCCTTCGGTTGTGAAGGAAGACCTGGTGTGGTATCCAGGTGTTGTTCCCTTCAGGTGTGAAGGAAGACCAGCTGAGCTGGGTGTTGTAGCGTCCTTAAGGGGACTGTACCCTAGTTAGTGAAATCCTGAGTTGTTGCTCAGGGACTGGACGTAGGACTCCTAAGGAGAGGAGGTCCGAACCAGGATAATTCTTGTGTTGTGTGATTGTCTTCTTTGTGTGTTTGTTATTTAAACTAACTGTCACTAACCTACTTCGAAGAACGTTGTGTGATTGTTTTTAGTTACAAGTATCTTCTAGATTAATTTTTAAAGACCCATTCACCCCCCCCCTCTGGGCTCGTCAACTGGGCAACATATATATATCATGTATGCGTATGTAGATACTTATGTACGATATTATCTTGGTATACTTACGTATGCATGTGTAAATTAATTGTAAATAGTGGATGATTGCTTGATGTAGTAGTGTGTATATTATACTATATGTATTGCATGCACAACCATAGTGTATATAGGGTTTTCTGCATGGGTTTTAAGCTCTGGCCGTAGAACAAATTGGCGTCAACATGGATGGTCATCCATGATGAGTCAACGTCCATGTCGATGGACGCCAGCACTAAAGTAGACGGCCATCTATGTGGGCATCTACTTCTCTAATTTTCTGTGTGCAGTAGACCCCAAAATTCTGGGGCAAGCTAGCTCAACCATTGGGGAGAAGTCCCCAACGGCGCTCAGCTCTCCCATCAGGCCCTACGGGGTATCCCAAGCCAGTTCCTATAAACCTTCCTCTCCTTGCAACCTGAAAGACTCTCTCTTAGCTCTTTCCAAAGGGAGAAGAAAACCCTAGCTGAACTGGAGGAGAACTGAACTTTGGGAGTTCAGATCCGGCGTTTCAAAGCTTCCTCCGGCGATCTACTGCTCTTGAAAGGGAGTTTGGACGAAGGAGAAGGCTTCCCCAACCTCGGTTTGGCAGCTACTTCGACCTAGAACCCGAGGGAAGGCTATGGAGGAGACTTCTTGGCACTACCCAAGGAGAGCGTCAACAACAAATTTGATCCCTTTGGAGATTTTGTAAAAGGCAAGTAACCCATCCCCGTAGTCCATGTATGTGTCCAGTAGGTTTTAAGATTTTATGAGATTTTCCTCGTGTCCTGGATCCTCACATTCACCCATTCTTCAGAGCTCGGTCTGTGTTTTTGCACAGACAGGAGCTTGACGGCAAGATCCCTTGCCGTCAAAATCCTCAGTTGGCGGCAGACGATGCTGCCGTTAACACCTCTAAATGGCCAGACATTGGCGTTAAGTTCTTCAGGACATAACAGGAAACTGTTCTGCCTTATATACCTAATTTCCGAAGTTTTGCACATGAGGATATAGTGTAAACTTACATGTTATGTAATGCATTAATAGCATGTGCTGTGAATTTTTGGTAAATTTTTGTAAATAATGAGAATTATTATATTTATTTGAAATGCATGTTAGAAAAGGTCCTGAACATAGACCTTTGTTTACGTGGTCCCTGTGAAATTTCGATTGCCCGAATTTTTAGGTGATGTATATGTATGTCAGTCCCTGTTCTGAAAATCTGAGAATTTTCCCATGACCATGCTAATTGTTGAAATTTTCGCATTGAAAATAGAGGGCATATGTAGATTAGTAATTTACAGTAAATTGTGTAGTGTGCAATAAATTCGGATAAAATTTGTTGTAACGTTCATGTTAGATACAGGTCTGAGAACTGTCAAATCCGATAATTATGTTGTGCTTCCATGATAATTGAATTAATTGTGGCATGTGAATGAGTATTTCATTTTCTGTAAATATATGTAATTCAGAAAAATGTGAAAAATTGCATGTGTGGTATGAAACCTACAACAGTGTGTGGTTAAATTTTCACAAAATTTGGGTAACAGTAGGTCATGTTGTGAAATTTCCATGTGAAATTGAATGGTTTATGCATGCTTAACGCAATTAGGGTTTGATTAGGTGTTCCCAACCTGATTAGTGTAAATTTGAAGTGTTTGAACCCTGTCAACAGTAGTGCCATGATTTAGGAAAACTGAACCATGTGTTAATGATAAACACTATAAGCGATGTGTCATATTGTGTAATATGTGTGTGTTAAAAACCGAAATGTGTAAAATGTGCGTGTGTGACACTGCTTCCATAGAGGACTGTGGAACCATACCGTGGAAAAGTCCCCACGGGAAGGTTCAATGTGTAAATCCTATGGGCATTAGGATGAAATCCTGGAGGTGGACAAGTACCACTGGTTAGGGTGGAGAGTTCTTCTCCGGTCTGCGTAGTCCAAGAGTCGTCACTGTGTTGCCTAGGTGGCGTCTATGTGTTATGTGTATGTGTGTCCTTCTAATGGTGGTTTGGACTATGTGTCACGGCATCTAATGTGAAATGTAAATGTGAATATGTGTAAATTGTGTAGTGTGAACATGTACATGTGTGTAATGTGTAAAAGTGGATCATGTGAATGTGTAAATGTGTAACCATGCGATATAAATGTATTAGAGTGTAAAATTGTAATTCATGTTATGGAAATTATTAATTCATGTCAAAACAGCAACCTTCATATGTTTATAATGATGCCTTACATGTACAAGGTGTAGAATCCCTGCTAGGAGTTCTTCTTTATATGTGTGTGAGATTCCATGTTTAGAAGGCTACCCTGGTAGCTTAAATGTAAAATGTAAGCTCTCATGTGAAGGGATGAGTAGAAAGCATGTGATAGGTATTTTGTTTTGAGATGGCATGAATCATGTATCATGTGTTGTGAAGTTGTAGAAATACCATGATAGGTTGTTTGTTTTCATTGTCTCAACCATGCTATATGTTTGATTTAATGAATTTGAAAGTAGAACTTACTTGTGATATATGCATGTGCGACGTGTATGGAGTTATTTGCTGAGTCTATTACTCATTTCTTGCTTCGGCGTACAGGTTTAGTAGGTGACCCCACATCTTTGGAGGAGATCGTGGAGAGTGACTCCGAGCGAGGAGAGTAGCTTGGAGAGTCACCGTTGTGACATTTTGCTTTCATAGTATGTAGTTGAAGCATTGTAATTGAAACATTATGAAATTGTGGACAGGCTATGTATTTTGGATTTGTATTTTTACTATGTGGACTTTAGATCTTTAAATTGTTATACGAATCATGCATGTTTAATGTGGATGATGAAATGAAGATAGCAATTCTTTCTTCTGCTACTCTGTATTTATATTTGTGTACATCTCAATCATGTGTGTTAGTGCTTGGGTCAATGTCCCACTGTGACGAGACTCACTATACCGACGTGGATTGGTATATTCGTATCGGTATAAGGTGAGTCGTCGCAAGCGGTTTTAAGGAAGGTGTCAATACTTTCTGCGAATGAGAATATATTCATGAATCTTCCTGCCGTTATACAAGAAGAAAAATCTCAAAAGTTTGTTTGTGCCAGAACTAGATCGCAGGCTAAGGCTGCAGGATACACATCTTCATGACTAGTTCTATTCTTTTTTGGAATGTTAGAGGTATTTCTAATAATGCCTGTAGGCATGCTCTTAGGAGGATGGTAAGGAAAGGAAACATTGATATTGTGGCGATTGCTGAACCCATGGTCCCATTGGCCAGAGCATCTAAGTTATGTAAATCTATTAACATGCAGGAGTTTGATGGTAATGGGGGTGAAGATTCTAAGATATGGATTTTCTAGCGTAATGTTACTATGCAAACCATTAGTAGATCGGATCAGAAGATTACCTTAGCGATGATGGATGACAACATGGTTAATATGATTGTCACTGTTGTATATGCCAGCTGCGATGCTGGCATCAGACGGTCTCTTTTTGATGATTTAATCACCATTTTTGATACTGCAGATGTTCCTTGGATCGTAGGGGGAGATTTCAATTATGTTGCTCAGTCTGATGAACAAGGGTGGGCGTATCTATAACATGAATGCTATGCTGGATTTTAATGCCTTTATTAATGCAGCTTCTCTGCAAGATGCTGGCTACATTGGTGCTAACTTTACATGGTCTAATAAATGAACTGGTCAGGCGTCTATCATGGCTAGGCTAGATCGCTTTTTGCTCAATAGTTTTTTTTATGATAAATTCCCGGGCCTCTGCGTCAGACACCTTCCCAGAGGTCCTTCGGACCATGCTCCTCTTATGGTCAACTTTGCCAAAGATAACCGGTCCCCAACTAGATTCATTTTCCAAGCTATGTGGACCTCCCATATTTCTTTTCTTGATACTGTCAAAAGGGCATGGATGGAGGATGTTCAGTGGCACCTTAACCCATTTGTAATTCTTTTACTCAAGCTGAAGGCAGTAAAACAAGCTCTTCGTTTATGGAACAGAACTGTGTTTGGTAATGTGGATAGCAATGTGTGCAGACAGGAGGAAGAGGTCAGAATGAATCAGGAGATCTTTTATAACAACCCAACGCCCGATAATAGATCTACTCTGGGGGAGGCGACTGCGGCGCTTACTAAGGTGCTACACTGTATGGAGGTTTTCTAGGCGCAAAAATCCTGCATGGATTGGATGTAAAAGGTGACAGAAACACTGCATTTTATCAAGCTACGGTTCAAGGTAATAGAAGATGCCATAGAATCCAGCATCTTCATATTAATGGCTCCTAGTGTGAGGATCAGGAGGTCATGCGTAATGAGGCGGGTTCTTTCTTTGACAACCTTCCTCAGTCTTCTACCCATACGATTGATGACTCTCTTCTCCAGGTTTCCCTCTATTATTTCTGAAGATCAAAATGATAATCTATGTGCTATCCCGAGTAAGGATGAAGTCAAGAAGGCTATTTGGAGCTTAAATGGTAACAGTTCCCCTGGTCCGGATGGTTTCACTGGCATTTTTTACACTTCCTGTTGGGATATTATTCACAATGAGGTTTATGTGGCGGTGAGTGGCTTTTTCCAGAGCCACTCTTTTCCTAGAGGTGTAACTTCTACTCTAATTGCTCTTTTCCTGAAGAAGCATACCCCGAAGACTTTCAATGATTTTCGGCCTGTTAGCCTGTGCAATTTTAGCTATAAAATTATTTCGTGTATTTTTTGTGACAGACTGGTTGGTATCCTCCCCAGTATTATTTCGGAGGAACAAGGGCTTTTGTTTAAGGGAGGTATATTCTAGATAATATTTCCTTTTCCAGGCAGTTAGTTCGGGATATTGGTCGGAAAGTTAGAGGGGGAAATGCTATTTTCAAACTGGATATCAGGAAAGCATATGATAGTGTTGAATGGGACTTCCTTTTTGCTGTCCTCAAGAGGTTTGGCTTCTCTTCCAGGTTTGTTTCTTATATTGGGATGATGTTATCCAATTGCTGGTTTTCAGTTTTGTTTAATGGCTCTCCTGCGAGTTATTTCAAATCCTCAAGAGGTTTAAGGCAAGGTGATCCTATAGCTCCTGCTCTGTTTATCATTATGGAGGAAGCTCTTAGTAGAGGCCTGAAAATATGGTGTCTAGTGGAGCTCTTATCCCTTATGCTGGCCCAAGAAGTAGTTCGCCCCCACTCTCATTTTCATGAATGGCTGCATTCGTAATGTCAAAAGACTTATGGAATTTTTCAATAGGTATTCTCAATCTTTTGGTCAGCTCATCAACGCCAGTAAGAGTTCCTTCATGGTTTCTGAAAAAATGTCCTTATTTGTTGTCCAAAGAATAAAAGATGCTACATGTTATATGAGGCAGAATGGGCCGTTAATTTATCTTGGTGTCCCACTGAGGCCTGAAAGAGTGTTGGTTGCTGATTACAAAAATCTTATTGATAGAGTTAACGCCAAGCATGGTACCTGGAAATCTAAGCTAATTTCACAAGCAGAAAGGATCGTCTTGATAATTCAGTGGTTTCTTCTATTCCTGTGTACTTGGCGGCAGCTTCATTCCTCCCGAAATCTGTGATTTCTTTTTGAGAAGGCGGTGGCTGCATTTTTCTGGAATGGTTCCGATGGCTCTCGTCATCGACATTGGGTTGCATGGAAACCATGCAACGTCCAAAAGCTAAAGGAGGCCTTGGTATCCGGAACCTACATCATGTTCAAAAGTCCCTGGTGGTAAAATAGTTGTGGAATATTCGTCATGGAAACTCTCTATGGGCCATTTATGCTAGAAGAAGGTATCAGTCTTCCAGGTTTAATCAGCTTCCTGGTATTCGAAGAGGATAAGCCAAATAGGGAATATAATCATTGACAATGATACGAGATGGGTTCATGGCAAGGAGGATAGGATCAATGTTTTGTATGACATTTAGATGGGTGACTTTCCACTTGATGATCTCCTTCTGGACCCGGTGGTTGGCGAGGGGTCTACTTTGCAGGAGGTAGTGCATAATGTTTCCCACCCTTTAAGGGCGTTTCTTCCTGGAATTTTTTTTCATGGCATCCAGTTAACTGATGAGGAAGATAGATGAATTTGGGTTGCTACCCCCAGTGGCATGTTTTCTACTGCCTCCGCTTATGATCTTATCAGGGATAAGGGGATCTGCCGCATCTGATAGTTTAAAGATCTGGCATCCTCCTATAATCCTATAGTCTATTTGTTCTCTTGGAGGATTTTGAATGGAGCAATTCCTGTTGACAGAAGGATCTCTGATTGTGTAGTTTCTATGGTGTCTAGATGCCACTGCTGTGAGTCTCCTCAGGTTGAAGACCTTGATCATGCCTTCATCAAGAGTGACATGGCGGTTCAGCTATGGCATTGGTTTCTGCCCCTTACAAGCAATACAATTCATTTGCATGGTCACATTACTGCTAGGACTTGGAACTTTGTTAAGCACTGTAACATCCGATCCCCCATGGGATTCATATCTCTTTACGGCTTCATGATCATGCTTTGGGAGTTGTGGAAAAATAGATGTGCTGCTAGGTATGAGAAGAAGAATTCCCGGGCTAGAGACATCATTAATAGCATTAAACTTCACATTTCTTTTGCTCTTAGCAAGACCTCTTTTACGTGTGCTCCTACTCCAGTGGATCAGCAGGTGCTTCAGATATATGGATCCTCTCCTCAATTTTCTATCAAACAGATCAAACTTATCCGATGGATCCCTCCCATTGAAAACTATTGCTTAAATGTTGATGGGGCCTCTAAAGGAAATCCAGGGTATTGTGGAGATGGTGGTTGTATCCGGGACAGAAATGGTACTGTGCTTGCTGCTTTTGCTCACTTCTACGGGGTGGGGAATAGTCTCACTATAGAAACCCGAGCTTTATGTGATGGTCTCCGGCTAGCAAACTCTTTGAGCTTTCGTCTCTCCCATATTCATTCGGACACTTTATCCTTATTAACTCCTTTCATCAAAATAGGTGTTCATCCTGGCAAATCTACAGGTGGTGGCGTGAGGTTAGGGACATGCTGAATGGCGATTTCAGCTCCATTTCTCATGTATACCGTAAAGCAAATATGGTGGCAGATCAGCTAGCAAATCAGGTTGTTGCTTCGAGGCTAAATCAGGTCTTTTGGGGTGCCCAAGACCTCCCGCCTTCTTGTAGAGGGCCGGTTGTTTTAGATAGATCAGGTCTTATGAATGTTAGAATGGTATGATTGGGGGCATGCCCCTTTATCTTGCTGTATCATCAATTTTTTTTTTTTTTTTATAAGCCACCAATGGGTCAGCGACAAGCAGAGTGCACCCCCTCCCAGCAGGAGAAGATGTTCTCACTCCACACGGCGAGCACCAGAGGGGTAGATATTATTGAATAAAATGAGCAATAGTACACCCGTCAACATAAAATGATCTCCAGCAAGCAAAGCCCCCAAGAACAAGCAAAACTCAAGCTCACTTCCTGAAGCTAGGAAGCCCCGTCTTATCAACCAATAAAGAACCCCTGGTCAAAGGAGGAATAGAAGACAACTCCGAAAAAAGAAAACTAGATGCATTGCTACAAGCGAAGTTAGCCAGGAATCAGCCACTTGGTTACCCTCCAGGAAAGTATGCACAAGCTGCGGTTTTAATATGTGAAGCATCTCAACTATCCCGCGCCACCATGGAAACACAGCCCAGTGAGGAACCCGCCCAGCAGCAATGGCACTAACCAAAGTTGCTGAATCAGAAAAAACCACTAAGATCTGGAGTTGACGGTCAATAGCTAATCGCAGCCCATCATGAAGCGCCCTTGTCTCCGCCAAAATACTGCTCCCAGAACCATAAAAGAAGGCAATCCACAAATAAAGTTCCCATGAGTATCTCTAATGCAACCTCCCTCGCCACAGTCACCCGGGTTTCCTTTAGAAGCACCATCAACATTAAGGCACAAATCTACCGACGGAGGCATCCACTTGACCGGAAAAGGAAGGTTAACTCTAGCCTCCACCTGAAAATCAAAAGAGTGAAGAAAGAGGAATGTTGATAAGAGATCGAGCCTTTGAACTTCACAGTCTCCAAGATGCGGCGCACGGAATAAATACCGAACGCTTGAGAACCTCCAGAGGGCGAATAATTCCCTCCATCTGAGCAGAACATCTGGTCTTCCAAACCTCCCAGAGCATGAGGATACAGGTAGCCATACCAGCAAACAACAATGGCGAATTAATCCTGGTTGAAGAAAGAACACTCCAAAACCTTGTAGTAACATGAGAGCTCCAATTGATTTGGTTACTCAGAAGGGGGGCGATCCAGGACCATAACTCCTTAGCAATATCACTTCAGATGAACACATGGTCCAAGCTTTCTTGGGCATGAACTTTACAACAGGAACACATGGAAACCAGCGGCACACCACACTCGACAATTCTGGAATCCACGGGGACAGCCCGATGAAGAAGGCGCCAAGCAAACATAACAGCACGAGGAGGAATCGCATGGTGACAAAGTTTTGCCCATGCACCACGTGATACTCCATGGGAAAAAGCAAAGTCATAAGCCGATTTAACAGTGAAGTTACCATGGGGGTTGGCCGCCCAAATAAAATCATCTTGGCTAGTAGTCAGCAAGCTATGAACATACCTCGGAGAAACGTTCAAGACAGTCCATACCAGATTATTTGTATCATGCACCATCTCATTGACCATAATATTCCGTGACTCTTGGACAAAGGAATTATCCCGAAGCACATGCATCAGAGGTGAAGGGCCAATCCAAGTGTCTTTGAAAAAATTCACAGAAGATCCATCTCCTCCAAGCTAACGAATATTAGCCAAAACAACTTCCTTAGCTTTAACAAAAATCTGTTTGGAAATGCCAAGAGGAAATGGAACAGAAATTTCACTGAGATGTGACTGATTAATAAACCGATGCTTGGCAAGATCTAGTTCAACATAGACCTGGCTGCCTTGGTATTGATGAGTAACTCCGTTGCGTGGGCGATTTGAAGTACTGGCCCAACGTTTGCCGCAATCGATGATAGCAAATTCTTCTTGTATAAATTAACCGGCAGGGCAGGGAAATCGATCCACACAGGGATGATGGAAGGTTCTTCAGACAATTTAAAGAGAGGAGTCCATTTAAAAAATCTAAATAACTTGCCTTGGACATGTAAGGATTCCTGAAGAAGCACTCGAAGATAGTCATCCTGACTCTTGAAGCGGAGAAGCAAGTGCAATTGTCCAAAGCACTGATGAGAAAAGTATCTTTAATGTTGCATCTGGAAGTCAAGTGCGATCGAATCTGGAATAGGAGGGCGTCCATACGCAGTCTTAGCCACAACCGAGAACTTGAAAGGAACTAACGATGCGTCCATCTCTTCACGTGAAAAGAATACTGCCGGCTCCCCCTTGTCTGTGAAAGCCGGCTCATGGACGAAGGTTGGCACATCAGGCAGAACCAACGAGGCAGCTACCACCTGCGCGAAGGACAAGCCGCCAATAGGTGAAGGCGCCGCAGCAGGTGCAAGAGATCCCATCGCAGGGACAGGAAGAATCTCCGACAAAACGCCTGCAACCGGACGACCAACCGTGGCAGAGCCGGAAGCGAACGAGGCCAGCGGCCCCCCGCAAGGCCATCACGGCCCAAGGCCGGCGGCGCCACCAGGAACCCTAGGCGACCAGAGCTTCTCTCTCTAGATTCTAGAGAGAGAACTCTTTTGAGGTGTATTTCTGTATCATCAATTTAATTATAAATAGTTTTAGCCCATGTGCCATCGCTGGTGGAGTGAGCCCATCCTCTCCTTATGGGGGAGGGTGCACTCTCCTGGTTGAGGCTTGAGGACCTTTTTACCAACAGAATTAACTAGCTCTTCATGACACACATTAATTCAACCGATTTTTTAGGAAATGCAGTTTCTCAGAGACTAGCCATTGTTCTTCCACAATAAACTTATATGAGATAATTTTTTGTCAACATTTAAAACTAAAGATAAGTTTGAGAACAATACATCTTAGATGATTTTTAGTATTAACCAAAGAAGCCAGATTACACATGAATTTCATAAACGAGTAGGTTGCAATCTTAAATTGTACAAGGTTTTAAGAACTGTTATTTAACCTCTTTTAAGCACTTTCAGTAAATTTTAAGATTAAATTCAAAAGTTATAAATGATAAACCATTTCTTGACTTTTGGATAAGATGAAAGTTAGAGGATAATGATTTTACTCCCCCTGAAGAGTTGCCTAATTACAAAAATCTTCACAGTAAATACTCCCCCTCAAAGAGTGAAATTATGGGAAAAGAATGAGAATATCCAAAAGTTGGATGAATGAAGAGATTTCAATCACCATTAGTGTCGATCTCATTCAAGCCAAACCACAACATTCTTGAAGGAAACTTTCCTTCCCCGATAGCAGTTACTGCGAAGCACATATTTCTCACCTTGCCCAACTTTTTTGATAACACTGAATCAATGAAACTTCCTTTCTAGACATTGTTATTTCTAAAACAAATGGGTTCATGAAACTCAAGCTACACAAGACAACCCCCCCCCCCTTTACTGAGTGTACCAAAAATGATTTGTAATATTCAAGCAACAATTAATATCAAGCCATATGACATGAAATCAATCAAGAAGACAATTGCAAACAATTTATCAGACAATAATTCATCAATCAAACAAACAGAGTCTAATTTCTCTTCTTAACGATGAAAATCTTTCATTACACAGTGGTTTTGTGAAAATATCAGCAATTTGCTTAGATGTTTCAATGAAATGTAGTTCAAAAGAATTTTTGCTGACTTCATCTCTTAAAAAATGATGTTGATTTCTATGTGCTTAGTCCTAGAATGCTGATTGGATTTTTTGCCAAGTTTATTGCACTAGTGTTATCACACATAATTGGGACACATCCAAGATCTATTCGGTAGTCTTGGAGTTGGTGTTTAATCCATAACACCTGAGTGCCACAACTTCCTACAGTTACATATTCTGCTTCTGCAGTTGAGAGAGCAACCGAATGTTGTTTCCTGAAGGCCCAAGAGATCAAACACCCTCCCAGAAATTGGCAATAGCTACTAGTACTCTTTCTATCCAATTTACATCCAGCATAATCTAGATCTGAATAAGAAATTAACTTGTACTCGCAAGATGTTGGATACCATAATCCTAAATCATGAGTTCCTGCAAGATATCTAAGGAATTTTGCAGCACTCATGTGAGATTCTCTAGGACTAGCCTGAAATCTAGCACACATGCACACAGACAATTGTATATCAAGTTTAGAAGCTGTAAGATAGAGTAGGGATCCGATCATACATCTGTAGGTTTTTGCATCTACCAAGTTACCTTTCAGATCGGCATCTAGACTTGATGTTGTACTTATTAGGGTTGCCATGGTTTTAGTGTTTTCCATTTTATACTTCTTTAACAATTTTTAATATATTTTGATGATCGATGAAAGTTCCTTCTTTTGTTTGAATTACCTATAATCCAAGAAAAAGTTTTAGTTCTCCCATTAGGCTTTCAAATTCACTTGTCATTAAATCAACAAATTTCTTACACAACGAAGATTTGGTTGATCCAAATATAATGTCATCAACATAAATTTGGACAACTAAAATATCATTATCCTGCACTTCAGTGAAGAGGGTTTGATCTACTTTACCTCTAGAGTACCCTTTACCTGTAAGGAATGAGCTTAATCTGTCATACCAAGCCCTGGGAGCCTACTTTAATCAGTAAAGAACCTTGTCAAGCTTGAGCACATGGTTAGAAAAATCTGAGCATTCAAAGCAAGGAGATTGTTCTAAGAAAACTTCCTCTTTTTTTAAACCATTTAAAAATGCACTCTTTACATCCATTTGCTGAAGTTTGATACAATGAGAGCAAAATTCTGATAGCTTCTAGCCTAGCTACAAGAGCAAAAGATTCTTCGAAGTCTATTCCAAATTCCTGATTATAACCTTTTGCAACTAGCCTAGCCTTATTCTTATTATCTTACCTTCTTCACTTGTTTTACTTCTGAAAACCCATTTAGTTCCAATGACACTTTGTGAGGGTCTTGGAACTAAATGCCACACCTTATTTCTCTCACATTGATTTAGCTCTTCTTGCATGGCATTTATCCAAGAAGCATCTTTTAGAGCATCTTCAAAATTTTTGGGTTCAGTTTGTGAAACAAGAGCCATTTGATCTAATCATGAACAAGTCTAACATGAGATCTTGTTCTGGGTGGATCAAATAGGTACCAATAATGTTGTCTTGAGGATGATCTCTTAGCATTCTGATATTCAGTTTATCTTTATTCTCATTGACATATGATGTTTCTTGCCCATCTTCATCATTTGAATTTTTACTTGCAATTGATCATTCCTTGCTGGTCGTTTGGATCTTCCTTTTCCAAGAATTCTCCATCATTCTTTTCCATACAAACATCATCATTGAGTTCATCAAAGGTTATGTGAGGGGATTCTTCAACAATTTGATCCTTGACATTGAAAACTCTATATGCTCTAGAATGATTTGAATAACCAAGAAAAATGCCCAACTCACTCTTGGGTTCAAATTTATCCAAATCATTTTTTCTATTATTCAAAATAATATATTTTGCTCGAAACACTTTAAAGTGAGCAATGGAAGGTTCTTACCTTTCAAAAGTTCATAAGGTGTCTATTTGCTTAGAGGCCTTACCATTGCATGGTTTATGATGTAGCAAGAAGTGTTTACTGCTTCTTCCCATAATTTTCTAAGCAAGCCACTCTCAATCAGCATAGTTCTTGCCATTTCAACCAAGGTTCGATTGTGCCTTTCCACCACTCCATTTTGTTCAGGAGTTTTGGGTGATGAGAATTTATGAGAAATTCTTCTTCCCTGCAAAGATTTTCAAAGTCAGTATTTTCAAACTCACCACCATGGTCAGACATAATTGAGATTATCTTGAATTTTCCTGCTGTAGGATTTTCTTATAGAGTTCCTAAAATTCCATGAAAACGTCACTTTTGTGAGCAAGAAAGAATACCCAAGTAAATCTTGAAAGTCATCAATAAGTACATATCCAAACCATTTCCCATTAAGATTGTTGGTCTTTGTGGGCCCAAACAGATCCATGTGAATAAGTTCAAAAGTTTAGAAGATTGACTTTCAGATCTACTTTTGAAGGATTTTCTTGTTTGCTTGGCCTGAGTATATGCTTCACAGATTTTGAAGTTTAGTTTGAAGGAAAGTTTTAGTAAACCTTTTACCATATTGAATTTAACCAGTTTATGTACCATATTGTAGCTAGCATGACCTAGTCTACGATGCCACAAACATGCAAGATCATTATTAGTAGCAAGACATAGATTGTCATTTTCAGGTTCATCCAAGTCAACCAAGTAAACATTATTGATTCTTTTACCAGTGAATTTGACACAACTTGAATTTGGCTCAAAAATGATACATCCAAGAGAATCAAAGATTACCTTGTGACCTTTGTCACAAAGTTGATTTATGCTCAGTAGGTTGTATTCTAACCATTCCACCAGAAGTACATCATCAATTGAATTTGGAGTTTTACCCACTTTACCTAAACTAACAATTTTACCTTTGTTGTTTCCTCCAAAGGTCACATGTCCAACTTTCTTTTAGACAGTAAGCAAAATTTGTCTTTGTCTCCTGTCATATGTCTTGAACAGCCACTGTCAAGATACCATTGTTGTTTTGGCTATAAGACAAACTTGCAACACATTGAAAGAAAAATATTTGGAACCCAAGTACATTTATGTCCCTTCAAATCACCTAATTCAAGGACATATGATAACATACTTTTTGGAATCCATACTTACCTTTTTAATGTAGGTTGAATGGTATTTTGGTTTCATTTGTTTTTTTATTATTTTTGTGTTTACAAAGACTTTTAGATCATTGTTCCTTTTCATGTTCATAAAGTTACCTTTAGATTTGCCTTTGTTGTTCTTTTGAAGGAACTAAGCATCATCATGACAACTGAACCTTTGGAGTATCTGGATGACCAGATCTTGCAAAAATGTGAGAGTGTGTCGACACTCTGAGTGTCAATCTGTTCGAGTCCATCCAGACATATCATGAGTTCTGGCGAATGGAAGTGTCGACCTGCCATATGTAGTGTGTCGACCTTCCTAATCATATGGTTGCCAAGATTTAATCCAATGTGGCATCTTTGTTGATCTGAATCTAGCACTTACCTTGCCCTTTTCCTGGATTTTCCAATTTTAGAATTTTTAACATCTTTTCTTTTCTCATTTTTCTGATTTTTTCTTTCTTTGTTGATTTCTGCATGAGGAGGCTTTTGAGTTTGTTGAAGAAACAAATGTTATTGTCTTCAAACCAATTCTTTTTTCTTTGAGGGATTGAAGCACAAACCTTCTTTGTTAAAATTCACCTCTGCTCCTAACACGGCTTCTAGATTATTTTTTCCACTGACAAACTTTCCAGAGCTTCTTGTCTCATAGTTACTTCTTTCTGATGGTTTTCAATTTCTTTTCACATTTCAATATTCACACTTCTGATAGCATCATATTTTTCAGCAAACAATTTCATTTCTTTCACATGCTCAATTTCCTTAAACTTCAATTCACTAACATTTTCTTTTAACATAGAAATTTCTTGGACAAGTTCTTTTTTCTTTTCTTCCATTGAAGTATCATAAACAACATGATTCATTTTTCTTTTAAGCACTTTGTTTTCCTTTTTTATTCATCATATTGATCAAATAATTCAAAGTAAACATAGTCCCAACCACTGAATGAATAATCTTTAAATGGAGATGTTACCTCTTATTCATCTTCTTCTCATCCTCTGGCCATCAAACAAATTTTGGTGTTTGTTTCGTCAGCTTCTGAGCTTTCTTCTTCATCATCATTTTCTTCTTCGCTCCAAGTCCCAACCATTGCCTTTTGCTTGCTTTTCATCCATTTGAGTTGAGTTTTCTTCTGAGGCTCAGAACATTCTGATTTGACATGTTCAGGTTTTCTACAATTGTAGCACACCACTCTGTCAGATCTTTTATTCAAAAATTATTTAGGTTTTGAAGAATTACTTACTTGTGGTCTCCTTTTCAGAAATCCATTACCTTCCTTTCTCGGGATTTTCTGAACTTTCTTGTTATAAGTGCAAACTCACATGAGTCATTTTCCGAGCTAGATGACTCACTTTCTTAGATGCTTCTTTGATGTTTGGACTTGCTTTGAGAGCCAGTGGCTTCTTTCTCTTAACATCTTCTTCTGTTCCCTTTAAGCCCAACTCATAAGTCATCAAAGAACCAATTAGTTCATCAATAGTTGTAGTTGACAAAATTCTTGACTCTTCCACTACATTGGCCTTTGTATGCCATACAGGGGTCAAGGATCTAAGAATCTTTCTAACAAGTTCTTGCTCAGTATAGGTTTTTCCTAGATTCTTTAAACCATTTTTCAATAAGGTCAGTCTACCGTACATCTCTGAGATGGTTTCATCATGTTTCATTTTAAATGCTTCATACTCAAAAACTAACATATTAGCTTTTGTTCTTTCACTTCAGACGTACCTTCATAGATGACCATTAAGTGATTCCATATCTCCTTGGCACTGGCACATGAGGAGACTCTTGAAAATTCTTTAGGATGAAGAGAACATTGCATAATGTTCATAGCGCTCCAATTGCATTTGACTTCCTGATTTCTTATGGAGTCCACTTTTCTTCATCTTCAGGTAGCTCATAGGGTCCATACTGACTACCCTATAGATTTGATTATCCTGAGCTCGTAGGAAACCTGTATACAAGTTTTCCAGTAAGCATATCTAGTTCCATCAAAATAAGGGGATCTGTTTACAGAATGACCTTCTGCAATATATCCTCTGGAATCCATTCCACACAAATCTCTTCTAGTTGTTAAACCAAGAAATGGAGAGCCTAGCTCTGATACCACATGTTGGGTATGGAATGAATATCTAGAGGGGGGTGAATAGATATTCACCTCTTTAAAAATAAGAACATGAATCATACCTTAAGATATATGAGAGCTAGCAGTTTCAAAGACACAAAGCAACAGCACACCACACAGTGCACGCGAGATTTTAAGGTGTTCGGCTATAGTGTGGAGACCTACATCCACCCCTCACTAAACTAAGTGTGCCTTCAATCAACAAGCCAAGAGTGTGAAACACTTACACATCAGCTGATTCACAGCTTCATATAATCGTTTGACACACAGCTTCAACACCGCTGATTCACAGCTTCAAGATTATAACAATCTCACAATTCTAACACACAAAGTGTAGGATCTGTTAATCTACTCCATCAGAGTAGATAACCAAGTGGTGTAATGTTCAGAAGAAACAAAAAAGATCACACAAGAAAAATCACTAAAAGTGAGCGGAATTTCGGTAAACACTCTTGATGCAGATTCACTGAAGTTGGGATCTGATCAATTCTCCACTTGAATTCCCAATTGCTTCTTCTCCAAACTCAGATTCATCAAGCTTTCTTCTGGCTGCAGCTTAAGGATCAAATTGCCTCTAATGGACATAAATTCTGAAGCTCTGCTTCAATCGAACAACGACAGGGCTTCAAACAAGATGAAGAATTGATGCAGCATCTCTTCTTCTCATAGAGCAATCTATATGAATTCTATTCTCCTCAGCTCTTTCACCCACTAAGCTATTTCTCTATAGCTCTGTGTTTTCTTCTGTTGTATATTCTCGAAGACGATGCCACGCACCTTTTTGATTAGCGTATCATAATTTTTTGGTGGGCCCCATCAGAATCCCCAATTCATTGGGAGATACTTTGCCGCCAAAAGGTTTTCTTCCAGAACCTTGTAAGGTGCACTGAGAATCCCTAATAATTGGGCCTCAGATCATGTGCCCAGAAAGAACACGCTGGCAATTCCTTTTCCTTACTGGGAGAAGAAGATTAGTGTGTCGACACCTCTTGTGCATTGTGTCAATTCACAATTAAACTGGCTATGATCAATGCAGATACTTTAGTAGAGTCGACTTCATGTGTCGACCTTATCCATTAGACTTCAGTAGAGACTGGCTGTTAATATGATTTGTGTTGACCTCATAGCAATCAAGTGTCGACCTCTCGAATTAGTAGAGTCGACCTAACCTTCAACATGTGTTGACTCTCCGTACTCTTTAATTCCATCGCATGCTAGAACTTGTGTCGACCTTATCTTCATAGAGAGTCGACCTCTTGAGATTCTTCCATCCAGTCTAACATGAATATCAACATGTGTCGACCTGACATTGACTAGTGTCGACTCAAGTGATTCTTTTTCTCTTCTGCGCTTACTGGAAAGATAACGAGTGTCGACCTGAGCACTGACTAGTGTCGACTCAAGTGGTTCTTTTCTCTTCAGCACTTACTGGAAGGATAGCATGTGTCGACCTGAGCATTGACTAGCGTCGACTCAACTAGTTCACTGCACACCAGTGAGTCACTAACTGAGCCACGTGTGTCAACCTTCAGGGCAATGTGTGTCAACACACGTGAACTTTTGACTTTGAGAATTTTCCTATCATAAGTAAACATGTGCTAGAGAATTCTTAGATATTTATGACAGTTATATTTGATTCATGACATCATTAAAACCAGGGACACAACAATAGGGGCCAAAACCCACCTTCAATGTGACCACTCCTTTTGGCGGCCTACTGGTGTTGTCATAGGTGGTAACAGTGATAGAGGAGGGTCGAACTGATTGTAATGTCACCCCAAATAAGTTTAACGTGTCCAAATACATGACATTGATGGAAGCTCCGGTATCCATTAAGCATTGGGACATGAGCATTCCGTGACTTTAACTGTTAAGCACAAAGCATATCATTGAGATTCCACAGGTGCTAACTCATGTTCGTGGAACTCTATGGCCAGATGCTGACTTGGGGGGTCAAAATAGAGCTAATTTGGAGACTGGTAGGTCTTCATTCACCATCACTTCTGTAGGTACTGCATAAGGGCCTCCTGATGTACCGATGACCTCTTGATCAATTCTAGAATAGAGATCCTAGCCGGCATTTTGTCTAGATGCTTTAGCAAGTCATATTGAGTCCTGGGGATGGACTCTTCTACCGGGGCTTCTTCTTCCTGCTACTGTTGGGGTGCTTGATCTGGCTGCTGAGGGAATATTCTATTGAATATGCGCCCACTCCAGAGCACTAATGTTTCCTAAGTTTCATCTCCCACTGTATGTACTTCTCAGACCATGGGCCTACTCGGCATGTTGGAAGCTGGATGAATAGTGGAGTGTTCGGTGTGAACATTTGGTGTAGCAGTTGGATGTTCACCACATTAGGGGGTGGTACAGAGAAAGCGGATGGTATGGGAGTTGGTGCGGTGGTGGTGGTGTGTACGAAGGGAGCTTGTGGGTTAGGTGTAATAAGGGGAGTGGTTGATGGTTGCGGAGAAGTGGGGGATTGGATGGTGATGGTTGTGAGATGGTGGTGGTGGAAGGTTGGCGTATGAGCAGGTGGTTGGATTGTGTGGTGGTATGGCGATTGGGTTGCGTAGAAATGGAGCTTGTGGGTTAAGGGTTGTGATGTGGAGGTTATGGGTGGTTGATGGATGAGCGGTTGGCTTGGTTGTGGTTGATGTGGTACCGCGTTTGTAGGGATGCGGAGAAAAGACGGTAGTCGATTGGATGGTGTGGGTGTGCAGATGAAGGGAGGTAAAGAATAAGTGGATTGTGGTGTGGTGGTAGAGGGTGCTTCCATATGCCTTCTGGGCCTTCTATCTTCATGGGGAGACGATCTGAGGGAGTTGACTTGCTGATTTGGAGTAGGGTGCTCTGGGAGTGGGTTCTACACAATGCCCATGTTGAGTTGCTGCAGGGGAACTTAGGGCTGTTGTGCAGGAGGTTGGGGCTGTTGATGTTGTTGTTGCGGCTGTTGCTGTATGTTCTGCCTGGGTGGTCTCTTGCCTTCATTTTGTGATGTGCTTCCTCATTACTCCCAATCAATTCCTCCATTATTATTCAAATCATAGATGTAATCTTTGAAATGGAAGCATGCCTCTAGTGTATGTCTCGGTCCCCAATGGAATGCACAGTAGCGAGAGGTATCAACATTGGGAGGCCATTGTAGCCATTCCCTCGGCAGAGTGAGTGCATTGGCGGCCATGAGAGCATTGAATATATCGGGGAGAGTCTCTGGCAGTGGAGGCTATTGGGCTCTTCTTGGGCCAGGAGGGCATCTGGGCTGCTGGGGGTCATACCTTCCTGGTGGAGGTACTTGGTTATATTGTTGAAGACATTGAGGAGTGGTGGTTGTTGTTGGTACTGAGGTGGAGCTTGACAATACAGAGTGTAGACGCGAGATTTGGCCCATCCCCGCATGGTTCCATGGCCCAATAGGGCCCATTTGACCGTTTGTTGACTTGCCTCGGATCTCATGTAGACGGCAGCATCGACTGCCACTGACTCCCAGTTGGCAGCAAGCTCCCTAGATGTTGACTCCTTTTGGCGTCCACCACGTTGACGTTTGCATGGGGTTGGCGGGAGCATCGTTTGACGTCAACCTGGTTTTACTTGGTCTTCGCAACTGCCCAAGATTCCAGCACACTTGCGCCCTCTCTTCGCCCATGCAACGCATGGGGCCGTTCCCAACGGGCAAATGGGCCACCTTGGCACCCCCTTGACCCAGTAAAAGTCCTACATGGCCCCCTTTCATTGGTTGGAGCTTAAACACATGGATTGCCACTTGTTCAAGTGTGTTTCTTCACACTTGAGCATCCTATGCTCCCTAGCTCCGACCTGTTAGGATCGGATATTCGGTGATGGCAAAGCTAGAAGGGGGGGTTGAATAGATTTGCAGCGGAAACTTAAGCAATTTAAAAATTACTTCGGATTAAAAGATCTACTCAATTAAAACCCCTCTGATCTGATGTAATGTGTGTGAACGAATTAACAAGTAGTGTGTAGACGAAATCCCTATGCATGTATCTAGCGCAATATAGATCAAACAACAAATCAAACCACAGTGCACAAGGGATTTTTTAGGTGGTTCGGAAATCACACCACGTGACTCCTACGTCCACCCCTCACACAGTGAGGACACACTACTCAAAGATGAGTACAACACACACACACTTGAGCACGACGACTCAATCACACACACACACGCTAGATCAAGTCCACAATAGATCAGATCCTCTAGCCTTGATTTGATCAACACACCCCACACGCACCTTGTCTGATGCAAACACGCAATCAGAACAACAATCCACATGTAGATCAAGCACAAGGAATGCTCGAACCACAACCACACACACAGAGATATGAAAAGTGGAAGGAAAGAAGAGTTCTGAGATATAGAAACAAATCCAAGTGTGAACTCTTCGTGTGGTCGTCTAGAAGAACTTCAGGCTTCGTGTTGATGAAGATCAGATGATGTAGACGAAGCTTGATTCGTGGACAAACCGACTTCAACGCCTCTCACGAGATGGATCTTCTTTGAACAATATGGGGAGTTGAAGCAGAGCAGCAGGAAGAAGCTCTTCTCTTGGGTTTTGCTTAGGGTTTTGATATGGTGGCTTCTTTTTGCGAAAATACCTCTATATGATCTATATATAGTGGTGTCCAAGTATGGAGAGACGTGCTAAAAGGAAACACCCTAATACAGATCATATCTTGACCATCGGATCTGACTTTCTCTTCGTCTGTCGACAGGCACTTTATAGCTGTCGACAGCTACTGCACACTTCTGGTTTTCCAGAAGCATGTTGTTGCTGGAAGACTGGATCTGTCGACAGGTATTGTCTTACTGTCGACAGGCAAACTTCATATGTCGACAAGCACATCTTAGCTGTCGACAGGTACTGCTTTCTGAGTGCTTCCATAACCTTGTTTTGTTCTGTCATGTCCATCTGTCGACAGGTGACTTCTTGGCTGTCGACAGGTGATCACTTGAAGTTTCTTTCTTGTTCTTTTTCACCTGAATCTTGTTGCTTGGCTTATATGCGTTCACACCTACATTGAGAAACATTCTATGTGAGACATAATGAATGCATAGTTGAGCAATAAAAGCATTTTATCAACATCATGTCTTTGTCATTGTCATCATGTTTGAACCATTCACATAACATCAATTAACATTGCTCATCATCAAAAACATTAAGCACAATCATCACACATAAGAACCCAACATTCTCCCATTTTTTGATGATGACAAAATTTTCAATTTATGCATATTGATGTTTCCCTCTTTTAGCAACATCCAAAAAGATAGTAAGTGCACACATGGGTAAGAATGAAGCAAAGAACTACTTGACCCCAGAACTGAATTGTGAAAGATTTGAGTGGGGAATGAGTGTCCAAATGGGATTGCAAGGTTGAGAATAGGTTTATGCCCATTACAAAGTGTCATAAACACAAGTATGAAGATAGATAAAAATTCTACAATGGTTAAAATAATATTCCGGGAATCTTAAGTTATGGCTTTAGAAAACACCGATCAAGAACATATGAATATAAGATAACCCCTTTGAATAAAACCATTAAGAAAAATCATATATCTTAGTGGTGATTTTCAGTTGGTAAATGAAGGTAATGTCCACATAAAAATTGACATAGACAACCCATTGCCCTTGATTTAAATTCTTGGAGGCTCCACTCTATTTCTAGCATTTAAACAAATAGATCATGGAATTAAGCACATGGTTACTAACAAACCTAGCATGATATCTAACACTATTCACATGCTTTTATATCACATAATCACATCTTTTGCTTGTTGTTTTAACATAAATAAAATATATCACATGGTTTCACATCATTTCAAATAGCAGCATATTTACACATCACTTTCACATGAACACTTTGCACATTTACACATGTTTCACACTTTTACACATTATTTGTCGTGACACATAGTCCGAACCACCATAAAGAAGGACACACATATCACATAACATACCCGTCACTTAGACAATATAGTGACGAATCTTGGTAACTGTGTAGAACTGGAGAAGCCCTCTCCACCCTAACCAGTGGTACTTGTTCACCTCCAGGATTTCATCCTGATACCCACAGGATACGCATACACATTGAGCTTTCCCATAGGGACTTTTCTACAGCCCTCTCCACAGCCTTCTATGGTAGCAGTGTCATTTTGGCACATATTTCACTTAAACACATTATCTCACTTAATCACATGATTAATATCATTTACATGAACTATTTGGTCCATTCACATGCAATTTATTGAAACATATATACTTTAGTTTACAAAACCTGTCTTGACTGTCTAACAGTATCAACTCATTCATAACAGTACCTAAACATGCTGCAATTCACTGAAAATACATTCTCTTAATCAAACATGTTTAATATGGTTGTAATACCCTTTATAAGTGCAATAGTACCTATGGATATCAAAACAGTCCCAAATTTTAACTACGAATTTTACGCATGGAATATATCATATGGCTAATTTTTCAAAAATTTTGTAATAGTATAACTATTTTTAACATTTAATATAGATTTCATGCAATTTTAGCAAGATATTACACTTAACATGACAGATAGTAAACATTCAGTTCTCATAGTTTTAAAGCATGTAAAAAGTATCCCTAAGTTCATGAAATTTTTGTAACAATTTCCTGCATCAATTCTATTTATTCAGAATTTAATCCTGTCAAATCATGCATATTTCTCCATAACATAACTTATATTAAATGAAAGCATGATCAGATATTCAAAAAAAAATCAGAGTTTGACCCTAAGACAATACCTAAACATCCATAATTTTTACAGCATGTGCAAACATCAGAAATCCGAAAATCATATCACAGAGATTAAAATCACAATTCTGGAAAAAACAGAAGAACTTGGTGGCAAGGGCCTTGCCGTCAAGGTGGGTTAACAGCACAATCGGTTGCCGTTAACTAAGGAACTTGGCGGCAACAAGGTTGCCGTCAACCTCCTGTCTGCAGAAAAGTGCAGACCGACCACAAACAAACACAGAATTTGGGGGTCCATGACACAATTTTAAAATCTGTAAAAATACCTAAACTCTAGATGGCATGTCTAGGATGAAATCCCTAAGTTACTTACGTTTAGAAAAACTTCAGAAGATCTAATTTGGCAATGAAGCCCTCCTCGGCCAAGCCAAAGAGGTGATTCCTTTAGCCTAAATCCGATCCTCACGCTTGCACAAATGATCTCTCGAAGTCAGGGGAGCTTCTTCACCTACAGAAGAACCTTCCAGTCGAAGAAGATTGTCGGAGAAGCCTTCCAAAGGCTGGATCAAGCCTCTCAAAGTTTGCCTTTTCTCTTACCCGAACCCTAGAAATCTCTTTCTGAACCAAAGGGTCTTTCCTGGCCGAGATGTCTAGGTTATATAGGCTAAGAGTCGGGGTAAATATAGTATTAGGAGTCCTGACCGTTGGGAGATAC
This sequence comes from Colocasia esculenta, assembly GCA_014218235.1. Classification (NCBI taxonomy): domain Eukaryota; kingdom Viridiplantae; phylum Streptophyta; class Magnoliopsida; order Alismatales; family Araceae; genus Colocasia; species Colocasia esculenta. The sequence goes on along the minus strand of CM024758.1, from coordinate 102,493,133 downwards.
GCTTCTTAAATAAATTTTAGAGAAAACGGGGCCGTTTCAGATGTGGAATCTCAAACACAGTCAGAGAACTAAACAGCCACTTAGCTGTCGTCAACAGGAAATAAGCGTCAATTGATGTTGACTTCTAGATCCTCTGGCCATACAGTCAACGACACAAAAGTTGCCGTCAACCTGCCATTAACGTCAACTGATGTTGACGTTAAATAGGGATTTCGGGCAGAACATAAAAACATCAAACTTACATGCACATAATTAAATAAGTATTATAGCACAGAATTTGAGGGCCTTACACCCTCTCCCCCTAAAAGAAAACTTCGTCCTCGAAGTTAGAATAGAAATACTAACCAACAAATGGGGATATTTCTTCTTCATGGCCTCCTCAAGCTCCCATGTAGCCTCCTCCCATGAGAAATTTCTCCACAACACCTTCACGGATGCAATAGCCTTGTTCCTGAGGTGCTGAACCTTCCGATCTAGGATAGCTACTGTCGCGCTACATAAGACAAGTCTGGCTGAATCTCCACTGGCTTATGACTGATAACATGTGACGGATCTCGCACATATCTCCTAAGCATAGACACATGGAAGACTGGGTGCACACTAGCTAGCGCTGGGGGTAAAGCTAGCCCATATGCCACGCTGCCCATCCGCTTGACAATCTCAAACGGGCCAATGAATCTTGGGCTCAACTTGCTATGCCTGCCAAACTTGACCCCGCCTCGGGTAGGTGAAACCTTGAGAAATACATGCTCGCCAACCTCGAACTCTAAGTCCTTCCTTCTGTTGTCGGCGTAGCTCTTCTGCCTATCCTGGGCTGCAACCAATCTCTGCCCGATAAGTTGAATCTTATCCGAAGTCTTCTGCACCAACTCCGGACCAACCAACTGCCTATCACCTGTCTCCTCCCAGCACAAAGAAGATCTACAGGGCCGCCCGTACAAAGCTTCGAATGGAGCCATGCCGATGCTCGCAGGAAAACTGTTGTTGTAGGCGAACTCCACAAGAGGTAGATGACGTTCCCAATCGCCCCTCCAATCAAGCATGCACGCTCTAACATGTCCTCGAGCGTCTGAATCGTCCTTTCGAACTGGCCATCTGTCTGAGGGTGAAATGCCGAACTAAGCTTCAACTGAGAACCCAACGCCTCCTGAAGACCTGCCACAGCCTTGATGTAAACCGCGGGTCCTGTCAGAAATAATAGACTTCGGCACACCATGCAGTCTCACAATACTGCCAACATACAGCCTAGCCAAACTCTCCACAGACTATTTCTTCTTCATGGGCAAGAAGTGAGCAGTCTTGGAGAAACGGTCTACAATCACCCAAATGGAGTCATTGCCCTTAGCTGATCTGGGCAAACCCGTCACAAAATCCATGGTGATTGCCTCTGACTTCCATACAGGTATCTCTATCTTCTGCATAAGGCCTGATGGTCTCTGGCGCTCGGCCTTTACCTGCTGACATACCACACCTGGACACAAATTCTGCCACATCCTTCTTTATGCCTGACCACCAGAAGGATCTCTTCAAGTCCTGGTACATCTTGGTGTTGCCTGGGTGAATGGAGAACCTCGATCTGTGAGCTTCTACAAGTACTCGCTCACGAACATCCACAACATCAGGGACACACACTCGGTGTTGAAATCTAATAACACCGTCCTCATCTCGAGCAATGCCTGCTTCGCCCACCATCTCCTGAAGCCTAGGATCAGCGCCCTACTGCTCGATCACCTTGTCCAACACCATGGATCGGATAGACAACTGTGCCACGAAAGTCTGACACAACTGTGGCTCTAACTCGGTCATAGCACATGCCGCATCCTCAAGCATCTTCCAATCCTACCGAAGTAAGGACCTCTTCCTATTGAGCGCATCCGCCATGACTGTAGCAACCTAATTTTTTTTCAATATATATAATATATAATAATAATAATAAATAAATTGGAAAATTAAAGAAAAGGGAATTAATTAAAACCCATTAGACAAAAGAAGAAATGGGCTTTATTAAATGGATCATATAAAAGTTATTGGGCCAAAATTGGGATTTTTAAAAGATGAATAATAGATAATACCCTAAATTCGTATCTTTAATATTCCTAAAAATAAAAGAGCTATTAAATCATTAAAATAGTTAATATTGGTTGGAATGGACTCCTCCTAACCCTACCCAAATTGGCTAGGTACGAATTTGCAACCCAACCTAACCAATTGGGAGTTGGAAAGCTTGGAAGGTTGGTAGAAATAAGGAAAACTCAGAATTAAATAGGAATTAGAGTTGTAGTAGGAATTAGAAACAATGGAAGCTTAAATACACCCCAACCTCTCCATGGCCGGCCCTAATGTGTTGCTGAGGCTTGCTGAACATGGAGGAGAGGCCAAGGGAAGGGAGAATTTGTGGGGAGAAGGATTGCTCAAGATCTACAACCCACACTTCGAGTTCTAAGCCCTAGAAGACAAATCGACCCAAAGGTAGCATTCTCACAAGCTAAACCTAATTAATTTTGTCTGTAGGATGTTCCAAACATCAGGGACAAAAGCCCTCTGATTTCTCTAATTTTCATCGACCCTATCCTTTGATTTTTATTTTTGAAGTTCTGTCATCATCATGACCCCGACCCATCACATTTAATTTAGATCTCCATGTACTCTTGATCTCATGCCACGAAAATTTAACTGGAGATACTGCTCGTTGTCAGGAGGATCTTTTGCCACCGAAATCCCAATTTTCATTCAGTATCCTACCCGAATAAATTCTTTTTCCTACACTATATGTTGTTATGTGATCTTCGTGCATGAACTTATTTAAAACCAGTCAAGATCATGACTATTTTCAAATTCCTATTTAATGTGTATACTCTCGCATGTCTAGTTTAGTTTAAGAGTGATTTTGTGATTTTTCATCAATTGTACACCGAGATCTTTATTTTTTAAAGACCCTATATCAAAACCTGGAAAGCCTGGACCACAATCCAAGGCAAACCCTTTTCCCGCTCGGACTCAAACACAGAACCTGAGAACGCGACGGCCCGATAGGCTGCATTCTCAGGGGCTGATCGCGACCAGCAACCCGTCGTGTTCTGAACGCGATAGGCTCTGGCGTCGTATTCTGGCCGTCTGACCTGAACGACCCGTCACGACCTTTGACAGTCTATGTCGCATTCTGTACGTGCCCTGTCGCGATCCTTACAGGGGTACGTCACCTTTTGGACTTTTGTGCATAAACCCTATATTTTTTCTAATCTTGATTTTCTATAGTAACCACATACCCTGTTAACTATCTTAAACATAGTAAATGATGTTGTTAAACTTGGATATGTAATAGTTAATTAAAAGTCATATACATGATCTTTTCATATCTACGATTTTCTTCATCACAAACACATAATTGAAATTATCCCTTATGACTTGACTTGGCGTGAAAGTATCTCATAATATATCTGGAAATTTACTTCAATGATACATTCTAATTGCCCTATTTTTAATGGCTTGTCTTCATTTCTCGCAATGTTTTGGAAATACTGTTACCGACGCTCCACTGTTCTAGAATTCCTCTGGAACGTCGAGCATTGTGTTCTATACACACTATCTCTTGACTTGGATAAACTCTCCGTCGGATATTTCTTATGCCAGACTAGTGAATCCTTGTTCAAGGCCTCCGTAAGACTCCTCTATCCATGGATTCCCCATGGCCGACGAGCGGGTTGTACCCTCAATACCTATGATATCCTTTAGGGATTAGTAAGATCCAACGGCTTTTAGAAGTTCTCTCTTATCTTGAATCACGCTGGATCTCTGGACCTATGCATGATATGGCCAGCGGAAGGGTAGTGAGTTCCACCTGACTGTCGACACCAATTGCGCGTGTTGTGCAACTGTTACTATCCCCCGTTTACTCGACGTTTCATGTGCAATGACCTGTAGTTCTCATATATACTCTACTCGCTCATCTATTCACACTCTCTCTGCTATCTCATCTAATCATCTAGTAATCTCATATATTTCTTGGTACTCTCTATTGGCAATTTGACAGATTGTCTAAAGATAAATAATATAACTAATGCCTGGCAATATATAAAGGGTCCGGTCTGATCCTGGGAGGTGCGCCCAAAAGTGCTATTTGCCCGCGGGAGTTAATTGACCAGAGTGTTTGGCGTTACGCTCAAGTGCTATCTATCTCGACTATCTAAATGACAATCAAACTGCTATACTATACTCATTGTGCTATTGTTATACATTGTGCTATTTGTGCTATGGCCATCTTGCTCTGTGCCATATTTGGAAACTTGTGCTATTTCAATCACATGCTATTGTGCCATCTTACTTTACTACTTGACTCTCTTACTCTATCATGTAGTGACTCTGCTTTTAATACATTAATCATTTAAAGCATGCCTGATCATGAGATTTAAGTCCTACTGGGCGTTATCGCTCACCCTGCGTTATTGGTTATGTGTTCCCAGGTGAGACCGAGGATGATACTTACACACATGAGGATGGGAACGACCAGGAGTGAAGTCAAGAGTACCCTAGAGTCTTAGTATTATGTTAGAGTCTTAGTTTAGTCCTTACTTTTATTTGATGTAATTGGGCCCTATAGAATGGCTCTGATAGTAGTGGTTGTCATAGACATTTGAGGAATTATTAATAGAATACAATTTGCTTTAGCAATTTTTCTTTGACCAATGGTTTGATGTCTATTATACGCTCTGTACTCATTTACTTGCAACTGCCTCACGTTCTGATATTCCACGTCGGGGCGTGACAACGACATTCGCCTTCCCTTGATGGTATTGAAGCTCGAAGTTGTAGTCCTTGAGAAACTCTATCCACCTTCTTTGCCGCAGGTTCAACTCCTTCTGAGAGAAAAGGTACCTCAAACTCTTGTGGTCAGTAAACACCTCGAACTTAACACCATAAAGATAGTGTCTCAAGATCTTCAGTGCATGAACCACAGCTGCTAGCTCCAAATCATGGGTCGGATAGTTACGCTCATGCTCCTTTAATTGTCGAGAAGCATAGGCAACTACCTTACCATGTTGCATCAACACACATCCAAGGCCTATCTGAGAAGCATCAGAGTAGATATCAAAACCTTCAGCACCACTAGGCAAGATTAGCACAGGTGCATATGTAAGCCTCGCCTTCAGCAACTGGAAACTGCTCTCGCAATCCTCAGACCACACATACTTCACACCTTTCCTGGTTAGCTTAGTCAAAGGTGTTGTGATAGAGGCAAAGCCTTCAATGAATCTCCTGTAATAGCCTACTAAACGAAGAAAACTCCTGATCTCGGATGGTATCCTCGGAGTCTCCCACTCTAGCACCGCCTGAACCTTCGCCGGATCAACAGCAACTCTAGCGCTTGAGATAACATGCCCAAGGAAATGAACCTCACGCATCCAAAAGTCACACTTGCTGAAGTTAGCATTCAACTTGTGCTCTCGGAGAACCTCCAGAACAATCCTCAGATGCTCACGGTGTGTAGCCTCATCAGGAAATAGACTAGCACATCGTCTATGAACACCACAACAAAACTATCCAAATGTGGCCTAAACACCCTGTTCATGAGATCCATGAACGCTGCAGGGGCGTTAGTCAGACTAAATGGAAGCACAAGGAACTCATAGTGTCCATAACGGATCTTGAACGCAGTCTTGGAAACATCTTCACCCTTGATCCTCAACTGATGGTAGCCAGACTGCAGATCTATCTAGGAAAACACAGATGCATTCTGCAGCTGATCGAACAAATCATCTATCCACGGCAAGGGGTACATGTTCTTCACTGTCACCTGGTTGAGCTTCCTATAGTCGATGCACAGCCTGAGGGAACCATCTTTCTTTTCCACGAACAACACAGGTGCACCCCATGGTGACACACTAGGGCGAATGAACCCCTTATCAAGTAAATCCTGCAACTGCTTCCTCAACTCGGCTAACCTTGCAGGTGCCATCCGATACAGATCCTTAGAGATAGGTGAGGTGCCTGGAAGCAACTCCATAGTGAACTCTATCTCCCTTGCTGGTGGCAATGTAGACAAATCATCAGGGAACACGTCTGGAAATTCTTGCACAACCTCGATCTCCTCTAGGGTAGGTGACTGATCGCCTTTGGGACCAAGACCACGCTAGCAAGAAAAGTGTCACAACCCTTGTTTACCATCCTCATAGCCTTCATGGCGGAGATTACAAACCTTCCCGCTAGATTCCTTGGCAATGGATGTGAGAACTCATCCTCTCCAGGAATACACAAAGTAATCTTCTTCCCCCTGCAATCAACCAAGGCATAGTGCTCCTCAAGCCAATCCAGACCAAGTATGGCATCATAGTCCTTCATCTTGAGCAAGTAGAAGCACCCGAACAAGCCTCGATCTTCAATGTATACAGGCAAGGATGAAATGCACTTCCTGGTCACTACTGTACCTACTGGTGTGTGCATAGACAAGGGGACTTCTAACTCCTCTGCCTCAACTCCAGATTCTGCTGCTAACTGCTTGGCAAACCGCTCAGAAATAAACGAGTGTGTAGCACCCGTATCAAACAACACTCGAGCCTGCACAACCATGACTAGAACCGTATTTTATATGATGTTCTCGGCCTGCTCTGCATCCTCTTGAGCTAGTGCAAGCACTCAGGCTTGGGCTTGAGGCTTTCCTGGTCTCCCTGTCACTGGTGCTGTTGCTGCTGCTGCCGCTGCTGGGGCTGGCATTCCTCTCTGAGCAATCTGCTGAAGTCTGGGGCAGTCTCTGAACTGGTGCTCAGTGCTTCCACACTTCAGGCACTTTCCTGCAAGCTTCCAACACTTGGATCTACCATGTGTCCTTCCACAGTGAGGACACCTTCTTGTCACTAGGACTGAAGCTAGGTAACTGTGGTACAACCGCCTGCTGACTCGAAGCTGCTACTAGATGCTGTGGCGACTGGTACACTGCTGCCTTCTTCCTGTCCTACCTCTGGAAAGGTGGCACTGACCCCTTCTAAGCTGCCCTCTTCTCCTCTATGTACTGATTCATCTCTCTCTCCTACCTGCATGCTGCGCTGAGAGCCTCGTCCAAAGTACGGTGGTCGAAAGCAACCAGTCTCAACCTGAGTGATGGTTTGAGCCCCATCACAAAATTCTTGGTCTTCCTGCGCTCATCAGCCACAATATGAAGAAGCATATTTCAAAAGCTCGGCAAACCTGGTCTCGTATTCCAAGACGGTCATGGAGCCCTGAGTGAGAGATAGGAACTCCTACTCCATCTTGTCCTGGATGTGCTCAGGGATGAACTTGGCTCGAATAGCCTCGTGAACTCGGCCCAAGTCACCTCAATGGCACCGTCCTCGTATCTCATACGTAGCACAGAGGCCCACCAAACATCAGCTCTCTCTTGCAAAACACAACTCATAAGCACCATCCAAACAAAATCTTAACCTTACACAAGTACATATACTCTAAGTACCTATAGCATGTAAGTAGCTAGGCTGACTTTATCTTCTTCTGCACACTTGATAGCTCGAAAGATCTTCTCTACCTCCCTCATCCAGCTCTCTGCCAAGAGGGGCTGACTCTCCCCCTTAAAAGAAGGTGGAGCCATCCTCTTAAACCTCTCCATGATGAACGAACCACCATGGCCATGCTCCTAGGGAACTGGAGCTGGAGCCTGAGCCTGAGACAACAAGCAACATATAAGCAATCATACATTTAACAAAACAGACTACTCCTTATTTAACAACTCTAACCTATGCCTACAACTGAGCCTGCAGTGTCGCCTGCATCTGAGCCTGAGTCTGCATTGCTTGAACCACCCTTGCATGAATACGCCATAATCCACAGATGGTAGTGGAGGGAGTATCGTAGGACCCTGGGGTGTTGGGCCTGCTGCTTACCCCTCTCCTCATGCCTCTGCTCGTCCTCCCGAGCCTGAGCACCGTGCTTACCATGGCTCGCCATTGCCTGAAAAATAATTAACTTAGTTAGAATCTAAGTTACTTAGTCCTAACCATTTTCTTAACTATTTTTAATCTATTATTAGATTTTTCCACATGCATGGACTAATTCTATAAAGACTTTGAAATATTGTATAGATGATGGCTTATTTATGTACAATCTCAACCGGTGGCTCTGATACCAATCTCTGTAACGACCCTCTTTATACCGGTACAATTTTACCAATCCACATCGATATAAAGTGCGCCGTCACAGTGGGACATGTACCCAACACAACACAGTAGGTAGAGATGTACATAAATAACAAAATAAAGTACAACGTAAATGAAAGATACTCTTATTCCATCATCATTCACACATTCCACAGTCTATATAGCATGAAAAAAAAAAACTGAAGTCCACAATTATACAAGTCCATAACATATTATCATTGTCCACATACAAATGAAAGAAAGTGTAGTCTAAGCAAGTAATATCCACAAGCATAGCTACTCCTCTCGCTCGGAGTCGCTCCTCATAATGTCCTCCTATAGCACGGGGACACCTGTCTCACCTGTATGTTAAAGCAAGTATGAGTCTTCACAAAGACCCAGCAAGCAACCCATTGGAACATCCTTACACATATCACATTCATGCTATCTTCTAAACAATAAGAGAAGTATGGCACATGGTTTATGTCAAATAAGCAAGTACACATGGATAACCTATAACATGCTTTCTACACATGGTCTTTAACTTGAATCATAGTGTCAATTTCAATTCATATCATATCATATTTCTAAACAAATAGATCATGGAATTAAGCACATGGTTACTAACAACCTAGCATGATATCTAACACTATTCACATACTTTTATATCACATAATCACATCTTTTTCTTGTTGTTTTAACATAAATAAAATATATTCACATGGTTTCACATCATTTCACATACTAGCATATTCACACATCACTTTCACATGAACACTTCGCACATTTACACATGTTTCACACTTTTACACATTATTTGCCGTGACACATAGTCCGAACCACCATAAAGGACACATATATCACATAACATACCCGTCACCTAGGCAATATAGTGACGAATCTTGGTAACTGCGTAGAACTGGAGAAGCCCTCTCCACCCTAACAGTGGTACTTGTCCACCTCCAAGATTTCATCCTGATACCCACAGGATATCACATACACATTGAGCCTTCCCATAGAGACTTTTCTACAGTATGGCTCCACAGCCTTCTATGGTAGCAGTGTCAATTTCGGCACATAATTCACTTAAACACATTATCTCACTTAATCACATGATTAATATCATTTACATACACTATTTGGTCCATTCACATGCAATTTATTTAAACATATATACTTCAGTTTACAGAACCTATCTTAACTGTCTAACAGTATCAACTCATTCATAATAGTACCTAAACATGTTGCAATTCACTGGAAATACATTCTCTTAATCACACATGCTTAACATGGCTGTAATACCCTTTATAAGTGCAATAGTACTTATAGATATAAAAACAATCCCAAATTTTAACTACAAACTCTACGCAGAGAATATTTCATATGGCTATTTTTTTAAAATTTTCATAATAGTATAACTATTTTTAACATTTAATAAAGATTTCATGTAACTTTAGCAAGATATTACACTTTAACATGATAGGCAGTAAACATTTGGTTCTCACAGTTTTAAAGTATGTAAACAGTAGCCCTAAGTTCATCAAATTTTTTGCAACATTTCATGCATCAATTCTATTTATTCAGAATTTAATCTTGTCAAATCATGCATATTACTTCATAACAGAACTTATATTAAATGAAAGCATGATCAAAAATTCAATAGAAATTCATAGTTTGACCCTAAGACAATTCCAAAACATCAATAATTTTTACAGCATGTGCAAACATCCAAAAATCCAATAAATCATATCACAGAGATTAAAATCGCAATTCTATAAAAACAGAAGAACTTGGCGGCCAGGGCCTTGCCGTCAAGGTGGGTTAATGGCACAATTGGTTTCCATTAACTAAGGAACTTGGCGGCAACAAGGTTGTCGTCAACCTCCTGTCTGCAGAAAAGTGCAGACCGACCACAAACAAACACAGAATTTGGGGGTCAGCACATGATTTTAAAATCTGTAAAAATACCTAAACTATAGGAGATATGTCTAGGGATGAAACCCCTAAGTTACTTGCCTTTAGAAAAACTTCAGAAGATCTAATTTGGCGATGAAGCCCTCCTCGGCCAAGCCAAAGAGGCGATTCCTTCAGCCCCAAATCTGATCCTCACGCATGCATAGATGATCTCCCGGAGTCAGGGGAGCTCCTTCACCTTCAGAAGAACCTTCCAGTTGAAGAAGATTGCCGGAGAAGCCTTCCAAATGTCGGATCAAGCCTCTCAAAGTCTGCCTTTTCTCTCACCTGAACCTTAGAAATCTCTTTCTGAACCAAAGGGTCTTTCCTAGCCGAGATGTCTAGGTTATATAGGCTAAGAGTAGGGTAAACCTAGTATTAGGAGTCTTGACTGTTGGGGGATACGCTTCCTAAATAAATTCTAGAGAAAATAGGGCCGTTTCAGATCTGGAATCCGAAACACAGCCAGAGAAGTAAACGGCCACTTAGCTGTCATCAACAGGAAATAGGCGTCAATCGATGTTGACGTCTAGATCCTCTGGCCATACAGTCAACGGCACAAAATTTGTCATCAACATGCCATTAACGTCAAGTGATGTTGACGTTAAACAGGGATTTCAGGCAGAACATAAAAACATCAAACAAACATACATGCACATAATTAAATAAATATTATATGCATAGAACTTGATGGCCTTACACAAACAATCATGCTATATGGCCAACCAATTGAAGAAATAAGAGTCAAATTAAGATGTTTTATTTAGGTGAAAGTAAGTAAAAGGGGAGGGGAGCAGGATGATGATTTTTTTTTATTAAACTTTATGGGAAAAAAACACAACTTGATAAACACGGTGGTTCTAAAGGGAGTACCGCGTGGGGTACGAGAGAAAGGGAATTGTACCGCGTGGGTACAAAGGGAGTGACACACGTGGGTGTTAAAGGGAGGGGCACATGTGGGTGCCGAAGGAAAGGTAACCAAGCTAAAATAAAATGAGTCCCACCGTGATCGCCAATTTGTGGACGCACTTAATTATGCCACAAAGAAATAATTAAAAAAGAAAAAAAAAGATTTTTATGAAATAATATATGGATGGAGAAAAAGAGGGAGGAAAAGAAGAAAGGAGTGTGTGTGTGTACTAAGATGGAGGTGTGATTGCCAGGTACACGTGGGTACCGAAGGAGAGAGAGAAGGAAGAAGTTAAAGATCGCGGGAGAAAAGGGGGTGGGTTGACTCTTACTTCTCCAACCGGCCGGCTGGCGAAGAAGACTTTAGCTCGTGGTTACCTTGCAAGAAAGACAGTAAAGCAAGTGAAGCAAAGGATTAGTCCAAGATGTGCAATATCAAATTCAAAAGAAATAAAGAGAGACTTGCATGCATGGGCTTAAACTCACCTTGTGGAGGTGGTGTAAAAAACCCCAGTGGTCGCCTTTAAAGCTGAATCGCGACTGACAAAAACATCACGTCTAAAAGCCTTCCTTACATCATTATCTCTTTCCAAACATCGATTATAGCAGGTATAAAAATCGCGACGACATAGTTTGACGAGTTTCTGACAATTCCAATATGGATCGGATTCTTGCCAAATTAATAAAAAGAAATATTGAATCGCAATGACATGAATGGTCGCGTATTTGAAAGAATAGATCTTCTTGTAGGAATAGATCTTTTAAATAATGGAAGGTGAGAAATGCGACGACCTGTGTGGACGCGTTTATTTTTAGCAATAAAATCTTTCTAAAAACAATTTTAGAAATTACCATAAATCGAATATGGAAATTCTTAAATGCGATGACTGTATCGGACGTGAATTTAAATAAGAACTTAGGTCGAAATGGGAACTGATACGCGAAGCTTCCTAAACCACGACCACTATGTTCGTTGCGAATCAAACTGTGGACAGAGGACACCTGAAAGCCCTAGAAAAATTCTTTAAAATCCTATAAAAATCTAGAAAAATAGGAAAATCACTCAAATGATTAATTGAAGAGAGTCACCTTGAGGCATTGCAGTATAACATGAAATTTACTCAATATGTTGTCAAAATTGGTGTGTCCACACCCCACACAACAACTAAGATGTCTGGAACACTTGAACTTGAGGTCTACTGCAAGCTTCTTCAGAAGATTGTCAAAAACCCTAACTTCAAAGAGATAGAATGCTTCTAGCATGATGGGACATTTCCTGAGGTTTCAAAACATGTTGTATTTATCACCCACCATCCACAGAGAAAAGAGTCTTGGATGGATCATTGGCAAGAATCCTAAAGGAGGAAAGAGTCCATCCAATTTATGAAACTACATTTTCATAATTGGTCAACCTAAAATCTCAAATCGATCGTCCGATTTGTTCACTGTCCCCAAACCAATGTTTCTGGGAAAATCGATCGTCGGCATTTTAGGAATTGGTCGTCCGATTTTCAGTTTGGTCACCAATCGGAAGCTTCTTCTAGTCCTTTTCACCAAGTAGAAGGAGTTCTCTTCAGCAATTAATTGGCCTGCCATTTTTGGTCAATTGATTCTTGGAATCGGTCGTTCGATTTCTCGACTATGCCTAGACAAATGTTCTTGGGAAATTTGGACATCTAATTCCCTTGGATCGATCATCTGATTTATGCTTGTTCACCAATCGATGCAGGTCTTTCTTCATCAATCATTGCAGGCTTGTTCACCAATCGATAGGCTCTTAAAATTGGTCGATCAATTTCCATATTTCGGTCATCCAATTTTTACTAGACTTCATAATGGGCTTACAGGGATAGCATGTGTGGACACTTGATGCAGTATGTGTGGACATCCAGACTTACTTTCAGTCTGACATGTCATCAGTTCTTTCCAAGCCTTAGCTTTTGTGCAGTTCACTTCAAATGGAAACTTTTGAACTATTTTTCTGCACACTTAACACACAAATTAGATCGTCAAATTAAATATAAATAAATCAAATGATTGGGTCAGTAACATGAATATAAATTGGTGTTTTGTGATGTGTTCAATATGAATTAGAATTAGATGTTTGTGATCATCAAAATCTACAAAGTACAACATCTCCCCATTTTTGATGATGACAAACTTGTAGATTTTTCACACAAAACACAACATTGATTTCTGATACCAATTTGTGATGCAAATTGTTGTTCTAATTTTTTTTTTTACATAACACATAATATCCATGCAAATATTGAGTCATGCAGATTACTCCCCCTTTAAAAAATACTCTAACTTCCCTTTTCTAAACACAATCTCTCCCTCAAACTAGAATATAAAATCGTCATATTCTCTCCCCCGTTTGACAGTATGAAAAAGTGGGTGGTAATAGGGACAAGAAAAGCAATTGGCTCAGGTACAAATTATGAATGCTAAGAATTCACTATGGGGAGGTTAAGGGAGTGCATGCACTAATAATTTGCCATGATATAGCCCATGTATTTAATCAAGTTCTCAATACACACTTAAAATTAAAAACCATGAAAAGTGAGAGATATGATTAAAAGGCATCACACATGCGATTGGACAAAAATTTGAATTAACACTAACGGATACTCCGAATCCAACCCATGCATGATAGACCCTAGATTTTTGGTAGTTATCACTCTACCCCCCTTTTTTAAAAAGCAATTGATGTCAGATTTTTGTTTCATTTATTTTCTTTCATTTTTTAGGAAAGTAATAGCATTTGATGCGAGGCTTCTCACTTGTTCAGCGGAAAGACCCCATTACTAAGCTCAGTTTCCCTTTACCTTTCAACTTGGGACATGTAGATTTTTCCTCATGAGCTACTAAAAATTAGGTGGATTTTAAATATCACAAGAGTGTTAAGAAAAATTCCCTCCTATCATCAAAGTGATATATGTTACCTCTTGCGTAACATGGTCGACTCAGACCGAGGAGACCAAGGGAGAAGCTTATGTGTAGGAGACGTTGAACTCGTTGATCTCCCGACCTGCAGGACCACTGAAGCAGCTCGGTGGGCAGACACTCCAATGATCTAGTCAGCTTGGGAATGAAAGATGAGAGTTTTTCAGAGAGATTGCATACCTTAGCCTATGAAGTGTCTGCCTCTTTTATAGGGTTAGGATACCTATGTAACAGCTGGATGACCCCGCGAATATCGCAGGGGACCTTCGTGATCCTCACTGGATTGTGGTCATAATCGGCATTCCAGATCATCCAGATCGTGGTCTTAAGGCCGCAATTACCAGACACTCAATCCTCGGATGTTGCCTTAACAACTACTGCATCGGGAATTACGTGAGCCATGCCCTGGGAATCCTGCGGACACATTGGGCTCCAGGTCGGCTTCGTCTGAGCCGAGTAATCCATCCCGAGCTGAGCTTAAGAAGTCAGCCCGAGGTGTGTAATAAGGTCAACCTAGCTGATCAAATATGTCGGCCTAGACGATGCCTTCATCCTGACCAAGCCACGAAGGGGTGTCGGCTGATGCGCTCTGAGAGGTCAGTTGAGCCACAGATTGAGCTGACCTGTCGAGAACACCTCGTATCACTGGCCCCCGATGTAGCGGTACTCGCCGTTCAAACCAGTTAACTTAATAATGAGCTTGTCCCGACTCCGCCTCCCGCGAACAAGCCGTAGCCTCGCAAGGGATATCATTCACATGTTCATAGAAATATAAAGGAAACAACTCAAATATATATAAGATTTCACATCTCACAAATATTTACATGAAATATACATGACCAATCCTCAACTAGAGTCAAATACAAGTACAACAACCTGGGGCATACCCTGAGGTGAACAGAAAGTAAAGATTACCTGCTGGAGGTGCAGACCCAACTCCGCTACGGTGCGGCTCTGAACTAGACGAAGGACGGGGCCTCCTTCTCCTCTCCCTCACCTGAAAGGAGTAGGGTGACGCCTCACAAGTCATTGGCTCAGTAGGGAGACTCCCCTAAAACCATACAAACCAAACTCACAAAGTGCTGAACAAGAAGCTACTGTAGGCAGTTTTATAATACTATATACACATGATGTTAAGTTGTAAATAACATTATCACAAACTATTAACAGAAACCAACCGTTATAAATAATGACAAACCTCGTCCAAGCGTACGAGCTAGAGTAGGAATGCCACACTCGGGTCATGAAAATTGGTCGCGCACCAGCACTAACCCGGACAACCACACAGGACTACCTCTCAGTCTCGCAGCCACGAATGAAAGGTCCGGTGCCGCTGCACCACAACAAACCAAATACTGTGGAGACCAACCAACACCACACCTGCGACCCCACTACCGCAGCCGCATGCCTGACATTTTTACGGACTCCAGCCCGAGCTCCCTAAAGTGAGGCACTAGAAAACACTAGCTGGGGCCCAGTACGTCTACTAGTGTATGGACCCCAACTACGAGTGCGCTACAAGCGACTAAGCACAACTCTCACAAGTCGCTGTCCCTCTGCCGTATTTCTCTCAGCCGGACGTACAACTCTACACAAGAGTGAGGGTGTCCAGGAAGACGACACAGACCTTGACAGTACACAAGTACCGGGACAAACCCTGAGCACTAACGTGCCTGGCTCACACAAAACCTGGGGTATGCGACTAGAGAAGTACCACGGTAGGCGTCGTATTACTTGCCACATACTCACAAACCAAGCAATGCGGTAGTCCTCAACCTCGACATGTGCCAATGCACCACTTACCAACATTACGAATAAGAAATAAAGCCAAACGATAATCACGTAATCATTCACTACTCATAGCCTTCGGAAGCCAGGCGATAGGGTGTTCCATCGCCTTCAGAATGCGACGCCTCATTACGGCACATCTGAAGCAAAACACGACGGGTCGGGCTGTCGCGTTTTGAACGCGACGGGTCGGGTTGTCACGTTCTGAACGCGACGGGTCGGACTGTCGCGTTCTGAATGCGACACCCTAGGTCGTCGCCTTCACAGATAGAGCCCCAACTTCGGGGTTCCATCTCCAGAAACCCCATGCAAACGTCCATGTAAAGCAGCTACAATCATTCTAACCATTACACTAGCATGCCATCTAACATCTGCACCTCATTTCATGGATTAAACATGCTAAACACATGACTTATAATGAGAAACCAGGTAGAATCCCCCTACCTACGCAAAGTACGCGAAGAACAATGAGAGTCCGGCGTTTCCACGTCCTCGCGACGAGAACATGCCGAAACCAACTCCAAAACTTCAAATCACTTAAGAACCACCGCAAAAACCCCTCTCCTGGCCGAGCAGAGCTTTCTAAGCTTTGTTTGGCCGACCTAGGTTCTTAACCTCTCATAGTTAAGAACGCGATGGACCTGACTGTCGCGACAAGAACGCGATGGCCTCGACTGTCGCCTTCTCGCCGCTGACGCCAGCCAGCTGCCCTGTGCGCGCCACACGGCAGACATGCAGCTGAATGACCTCAAACCAGCGGCAATGTGAACACAACACCCCAAACCGTCATGTTCAGAACGCGATGTTCAGCTCCGTCGCATTCATAGACAGAGAACCAATGGGCGCCATGGGCCCGAATTCTTGGCCCACAATGCCAAACAACTTGCAAAACATTCCAAACACAAGCCAAAGGTCACACACACTGGTCACCAGAACCGATAAACTCGGTCCAAATGATCACTACGCTACATTACTATCACCTAAAAGAAATTTCGTCCTCGAAATTTAAGAAGCAATGTCAACATAAAACTTTTCAATTAAATATGCATGGTACTATCACCTAAAAGAATTTAAAAGCTTACTCAAACAAGTACAGATACGCTTTCATCATTTCCTCTGCTAATTCTCATTTGTATTCTCCACCTTGTCTATTTTCCCATCTGATTTTTACTAGATCAATCTCTTTATTTCTCAACTTTTGGGTTCTCCATCCCGTAATATGTACTGGATACTCTGGCTTTAACATGTCTAATCTCAAATCATCTCGAGTGTAGCTGACTATCTGGGAGGGATCCTGAATGTATCTTCTTAGCATAGAAACATGAAACACATCATGTGCATCTCTGAAGTCTGCTGGGAGAACTCCTCTGTAAGTTGTTTCACCAATTCTTTCTAAAATCTGGAATGGACCAACATATCTTGGACTCAACTTACCTTTTCTGCTAAACCTTAGCACACCTTTCGTAGGAGAAACTTTTAGAAACACACAATCACCAACTTCAAACTGCAATGGTCTGCGCCTGGTATCTACATAGCTCTTCTGACGACTCTGGGCTATTTGAAGCTTTTCCTTAATAAATTGACAATTTCTTAGCACTGTTAAATTAATTCTGGCCCCATAACTTGCCTTTCACCTACCTCATGCCAATTCAATGGTGTCCTGCATGGTCTTCCATATAGAGCTTCATAAGGTGCCATTCTGATACTTGCATGATAACTGTTGTTATAAGCAAATTCTACCATGCCCAAGTGGTGCTCCCAAGTACCTCCCCATACTAAACAACAAGCTCTCAACATGTCTTCTATGGTTTGAATTGTCCTTTCTATTTGTCCATCTATCTATGGATGATAGGTTGAGTTGTACCTCAATTCAGTACCAATTACTCTCTATAAACTTCTCCAAAAACCTGATGTAAACCTGGGATCTCTATCTGAAACAATTGTCACTGGAATTCCATGCAATGGTACTATTCTGTCCACATATAATCTGGCTAGTCTGTCCACAGTCCATGACATGCTCACAGCTAACAATCTCCATACTTTAGTCAATCTATCCACAAAAACCCAAATTCCATTGTTACCTGTTGTTGTTCTGGGCAAACCAACTACAAAATCCATAGCTATGTCATCCCATTTCCATTGTGGAATAGGCAATGGCTGCAATAATCCCCCTGGCCTCTGATGCTCTACTTTTACTGCTGACATACCAGACATCTTGATATAAATTCTGTTATTTCCTTCTTCATGTTTGGCCACCAAAGGTGCTTTTTCAAATCTTGATACATTTTTTTACTGCCTGGATGAATAGTATACCTGGACCTATGAGCTTCTTCTAATACCTTTTGCCTCACCTCGGCTTCTGCTGGAACATACAATCGGCCTTTAAGTCTAACCACACTATCATTATCAAGTGTAACCTCTTCCATTCTGACAATATCTACCAGATTCTCATCTGTTTTCTGTGCTTCTACTATTTGCCAATACAATGAAGGTTCCACTGCACTGTTTGCTAATACTGCTCACTGCTGATTATTTGGTACAAATAGTGAATTCTCTGCTACATCTTCATATAACTTCCATTCCTTAATCATCATTTGGCTCAAAACTACCTTTCTGCTCTGTGCATCTACAACGACATTGGCTTTACCCGGGTGATATGCTAAACTGAAATCATAATCTTTCAAATACTCCATCCATCTGCGCTGTCTCAAATTCAAATCCTTCTGTGAGAAGATACACTTTAAGCTTTTATGATCTGTAAAATTTTTGAATCTCTCTCCATACAAGTAATGCCTCCACAATTTCAATGCAAAACCCACTGCTCCCAATCTAAATCATGTGTAGGGTAAGTCTCTTCATGCTGCTTCAACTGTCTTGATGCATATGCTACTACCTTTCCATGCTGTATTAATACCGCTCCTAATCCCCTTCTAGATGCATCTGTATATAGCATGAAACATCCACTGTCTGATGGTATTTCCAATATGGGTGTTGTAGTAAGCCTTTTCTTCAATTCTACAAAGCTTCACCGAAAATCTGAAGACCACACGAAGGGCACTCCTTTCCTGGTCAACCTTGTCATTGGTGCTGCAATCTACGAAAAATTCTGGATGAATCGCCTATAGTATCCTGCCAAGCCAAGGAAACTTCTGATTTCTGATACTGTTTTTGGCTCTTCTCACTTCATAATGGCTTCAACCTTTTTCTAGATCTACTGCTACACCTTCTCCTGAGATTACATGGCCCAAGAACTGAATTTCCTTTAACCAAAACTCACATTTACTGAACTTAGCATACAACTGGTGATCGTGCAAAGTCTACAATGTAATCCTTAAATGTGTTGTATACTCCTCCTCTGATGCTAAATACACTAGTATATCATCTATGAATACCACAATGAACTGATCCAGATAGGGTGAAATATTCTATTCATCAATCTCATAAATGTTGCTGGTGCATTGGTTAGTCCAAATGTCATAACCACAAACTCATAGTGCCCATATCTAGTCCTGAAAGCTGTCTTATCAATATCTTCTTCCTTAATCCTCAATTGATGATATCCTAATCTCAAATCAATCTTAGAGAATACCCTGGCTGACTGTAGATGATCAAACAAATCATCAATCCTGGGAAGTGGATACTTATTCTTGATGGTGACCTTGTTCAACTACCGATAATCTATACACATTCTCAAGCTACCATCTTTCTTTCTGACAAACAATACCGGTGCTCCCCTTAGTGAGTGACTGGGTCTGATAAAACCTTTCTCTAACAATTCTTGCAACTGCTTCTTCAATTCCTTCAACTCTACTAGTGCCATCCTGTAAGGTTCTTTTGATATCGGCATACTACCTGGCTGCAATTCCACTGTAAAGTCCACCTCCCTATGTGGAGCTAACCCTGACAACTCTTCTGGAAACACATCTACAAACTCCTTAACCACGGGTACCATTTCTACTGACTTGCCTGACTCAACTAAACTGACTAAAGAAAGATAAGCTACACACCCAGCATTGATCAACCTCCTAGCCCTAAGTGTAGAAATAATAAACTTAGGAGTGTAAAACGACATACCTTGGAAGTCAACACAGCTCCGCTAGGCCGACAAAATTTAACTCTCTTTTTTCTATAGTTCACCACTGCCCCATAAGCTTCTAGCCAATCCATACCCAAAATCACATCATACTCTTTCAACTGTAGTGCATACAATCTTGCTGGCAACTGATTCCCTTGTACTATTATCAGAACATCATCTAAATAACAAGAGGTAAGCATAAAACCACCAAAAGGAATCTCCATAACTAACTCACACTGCCTTTCCTCTAAGGGGTGAACCATACTATCCATGAAATCTTCAGAAATAAATGAATGCGATGCACCTGGATCAATCAATAATCTAGCATAAAATTCAAAGAGAGGTAATATACCTTCAATCAAGTTGGATGCCTCCGCCTATGCTCTGGTAACAGCCATAACCCGTCCTCGTTCCCTCTAGAAAGGTGGACATCTACCTCGCTTTGCTGCTGGCTGCTGAAATGGCTGATGTTGCTGTTGTGCCCCTCTGCCATAGCTATATTCTCGAGGATGCAGATAATTTCTGGCTAAATGCCCTGGCTGCCCACAATTATAACACCTAAAACTTGGAAAAGCTGTGGGCTGCCCTGTTGTGCTTTGTTGTGCCTCCTCTGGAGCTGGCCTAAAACCTCGGCCCTGCTGAAAACCCAACTGGAAACCCTGCTACCTACCGCCACCTCGTCCTATGAATTTCTTCTATAATTTGTTACCCCACTTAGCAATTCTAGATGATGATGGTGCTCCTGAGGGTGCCTTACCCTTGTTGATACCTGTGGATTGTTGTGGAAGCCGAAAGCTACCTGTACCTCCTGACTGTCTAACCTGCACAGTCCTCTCAAGAATAGTTGCCCTCTGCGCTGCTTCCTCCACCGTCCTGCACGTAAGGGGAATTACTGCATCTTGTAGCTCTGGTCGCAATCCTCGAATAAAATATTCCACCATCATAGCATTATCTGTAACCACATAGGGTGTGTATCTGCTCAATGCCATAAACCTCATTTGATATTCTAATACTGACAAATTTCATTGTTGTAATGTTCTGAGCTACTCTCTCTTTGCCTGTTGTTTCTGGACTAGAAAGAATGTATCATTAAATACCCCCAAGAACTCTAGCCAGGTGATGGTATCCTCTGTTCTTCCAGAAAACACTATCTGCATCTTTCACCTCCACCATTCCTGTGCAAATCTCCGCAACTGATACATTGCTAAAATCACCCTATCAACCTGTGAGCATCTCATGGTAACAAAAACTCTTTCTATCTCATGTACCCAGTGCTCTACCGTATCTGGGTTTGGGCCTCTAGAGTAAGTAGGTGGCTGCAACCACAAAACCTCTCCACAAGTGCCATAGACTCCTCTACACTAGCTGGTCGTGCTGGTACTGTTGGAACTATGGGTACAAAGGTGGTACCTCGACTCCCAGTGGTGGTGGGGGGGGGGTGCCACTGGTACTGCCTCTTCTATAATTTGGGGTGCCACAGCTGCTGGCTGTACCGGTGCCTGCTGATCTAATCTTGTCTGAATCTCTGTAATACTTTCCCATAGCCTTTCAATCAACTGATGTGTAGTCTTCTCTGACTCATCTCCACCACCCCCCCAATCCCTCCTATATGCCATTCCTGATCCTGCACATGCATCATTCCAACCACATAACATAGAAACAAATCAATACAAAAACCAGGGTCAACTACCAGTAGTGGACTAAAGTAGGGACCAGGCTATGTAAATTTCCGATTCCTTTATATTCAAACAGATCTTGCTCTAATACCTACTGTAGAGGTCCTCGCCGTTCAAACCCGTTAACCTAATACGAGCTTGACCCAACTCCGCCTCCCGCGAACAAGCCTAGCCTCGAAAGGGATATCATTCACATGTCCATGGAAATATAAGGGAAACAAGTCAAATATATATAAGATTTCACATCTCACAAATATTTACATGAAATATACATGGCCAGTCCTCAACTAGAGTCAAATACCAAGTACAGCAACCTGGGGCATACCCTGAGGTGAACAGAAAGTAAAGATTACACTATTGGAGGTACAGACCGAACTCCGCTACGATGCAGCTCTGAACTAGACGAAGGATGGGAAGCCTCCTTCTCTCCCTCACTTGAAAGGAGTAGGGGTGAGCCTCACAAGTCATTGGCTCAGTAGGGAAACTCACCCAAAAGCCATACAAAACCAAAGTCACAAAGTGTTGAACAAGAAGCTACTGTAGGCAGTTTATAATACTATCTACACATGATGTTAAAGTTGTAAATAACAATTATCACAAACTATTAACAGAAACCAACTGTTAATAAATAAATGACAAACCTCGTCCAAGCGTACGAGCTAGAGTAGGGAACGCCACACTCGGGTCATGAAAACTGGTTCGAGACACCAGCAACTAACCCGGACAAACCACACAGGACTACCTCTCAGTCTCGCAGCCACTAACGAAAGGTTCACGTGCCGCTGCACCACAACAAAACCAAAAAGCTATGGAGACCAACCAACACCACACCTGCGGACCACACTACCATAGTCCCATGCCTGACACCTTTACAGACTCCGGCCCGAGCTCCCTAAAGTGAGGCACTGGAAAACAGGACTAGCTGGGGCCCAGTACGTCTACTGGTGTCTGTGACCCCAACTACGAGTGCGCTACAAGCGACTAAGCACAACTCTCACAAGTTTGCTATCCCTCTGCCATATTTCCCTCAGCCGGACGTACAACTCTACACAAGAGTGAGGGTGTTCAGGAGGACGACACAGACCTTGACAGTACACAAGTACCGGGACAAACCCTGAGCACTAACGTTCTTGGCTCACACAAAACCTGGGGTATCCGACTAGAGAGGTAACCATGGTAGGCGTCGTACTACGTGCCACGTACTCACAAACCAAGCAAATGCGGTAGTCCTCAACCTCGACGTGTGCCAATGCACCACTTACCAACATTACGAATAAGAAATAAAGCCAAACGATAATCACGTAACCATGCACTAATCATAGCCTTCGAAAGCCAGAAGGCAACAAGGTGCTCCGTCGCCTTCAGAACATGACACCTCATTATGGCGCGTTATGAAGCAGAACGCAACGGGTCGGCCTGTCGCATTCTGAACACGACACCCTGGGCCGTCACCTTCACAGACAGAGCCCCAACTCTGGGGTTCCATCTCTAGAAACCCCATGCAAACCATGCAAACGTCCATGTAAAATAGCTACAATCGTTCTAACCATTACACTAGCATGTCGACTAACATCTACACCTCACTTCATGGATTAAACATGCTAAACACATGATTTATAACAAGAAACCAAGTAGAATCTCCCTACCTACGTGAAGTATGCAAAGAACAATGATAGTCCGGTGTTTCCCCCGCTCCGTACCACGTCCTCGCGATGAGAACACGCCAAAACCAGCTCCAAAACTTCAAATCGCCTGAGAACCACTGCAAAAACCACTCTCCTAGCTGAGCAGAGCTTTTTGAGCTCTGTTTGGCCGACCTAGGTTCTTAACCTCTCATAGTTAAGAATGCGATGCACTTGACTGTCGCGACAAGAACGCGACAGCCTCGACCATCGCCTTCTCGCCGCTGACACCAGCCAGCTGCCCTGCACGCGCCACGCGGTGGACATGCAGCCGAACGACCCCAAACAGCGGCAATGTGAACAAAATGCCCTGGACCGTCGTGTTCAGAATGCGACATTCAGCTCCTTTGTGTTCATAGAAAGAGAACCAATGGGTGCTCTAGGCCCGAATTCTCGGCCACAATGCCCAAACCCTGCGAAACATTCGAAACACAAGCCAAAGGCCACACACACTGGTCACCAGAACCGGTAAACTCGGTCCGAACGATCACTAGATCATCGATGTCCTCCTCCCCACGCATGGGGAAGCCACTGACAAAATAAAAATGGCAGCTTTGGGTAGACTGAGCCCCTCCTGTCGTGCTCTTTGCATGCCACCCTACTGCAGTATTGGCGAACGTGCTCTACGCCAAGTCAGGATATTACTACACGGGCAACGACGTCGGCTGGAAGATCAGAGGAGATTTGAATCAGTAGATCGACGATGTCAGATGCCCTTCATTCTGGCGATGTCAAGAGGGCGACACTTGCTTTCGAGGGCTCCATCCTCCATTCCTTCTCTTATGCTGAATGGAACCTAGCTCGTATCACTGGCCCCCCATATTCACGTCGGGCTGCAAACGTGGGCCGAGGTGAAGCTGTTCGGAATTTCTTCGGCGAAGACACATGTCTTGCCACGTGGCTGTGATAGCCCACGTGGACCACTCCACATCGCATCATTTTTATCACCGTCAACCTGCCATCGATCACATCGACACCATCTTGTTTGTATCCTACTACCGCCCACTCCAACCATCGACACCATCACCGCCAGTCACACTCTTCGCTTCCCCTGGAACAACCACAACACCCATCCATTTAAATTCCAAGATTAACAGCAAATCCCTTTTTTCTTGCAAACAAACACAAAACCCATCGGGAATCTTCCCAAGCACTAGCATAGTATTCTTGCAGATCGGAGAATTTTGGATCCTCTCTCTCTCTATCTCCCCCCCCCTCCCCATGAGCAATTTTGAAAGCAAACCTTTCTAATTAGTAATTTTTGAAGGATAACACAGTGTCGCTGGATGCACGTGATGCAATCTACAGCGGGGGGTTTCCCTACAGCATTCATGGTGAGCACTGCTGTTAGCTTCTACATGCTGCAGAAGGCGAACAACACACCCACGGACCTCACCAGCTCTACCAGGAGAACGACAATTCCCACGAACCAACATCTTGGAGTGTGTCGCAGCCATTGGAGGAGGGCGGGCCTATCTTGGTGAGGCAAAGAGCCGGGGACCCTACAAAGATCGAAAGAGCGGACATGGTTGCTGGCCTTGACAAGGAGACCGTTGATGTCGGCCACAGCACAGGCAGTGCCCGTGAAGTCCCCACCACACCAATCGTTGCTAGCCGCACTCGCCGACAACGCCAGTGGTGGCTCCTGTCGATGCCTTCCACCATGTCGATGTCATCACCCTCCATGTTTATCCATGGGTGAGTTAGTCATTTTAACTATAAATCAAATGACAGTGACGGCATGGGCATAACTACAACCATTTGAGTGGATCAGGGGTATTTAATAGAATATACATAAATCAAGGGTTATTTATAATAACCCTAGTTCATAGGGATATATATGCAAAAATCCCTTTCAATAAAAAACATTTTTATATAATCTAATTTTAAAGTAAAGAATAAACTACAGAGTGGGAAGGTATTATATGGCTCGTGGCATTTGAAAGGACCAGAAGAAAGTTAGGAGAGTGAAAGGCTAATAGCATATTGCTGTAACGTGGCGGCGGCCTATCAACACAGTGTGAAGACCCCCTTTTTGGGTGGCAGCGCACAAATCATCTGATAAAACTTCTCCATGGATTGGTGCGGGAGTTAAATGAATCTATTCGGATTATTGGGGCTCCGACGATGAACATTGGTTTGGATGATTTGAGTTTTACTAGAGAAATGCTTACTGCACTACTGGCATCTTGTTGGGTGCCATGCGGGCTGCCATGTGGACTAACATGGGCAATGGCCGACGATGGCAGCATGATCCAAATCACTATTTTGGAGCCCAAATTTGTATTTTGGAGCCATAGTTTGTAGGGTAAATTAATTAGAAGTCCCTGACTATAACAGAGAGGTCCTTACTGTAACAGGGTTTAACGTATACTGTACCAGGTAATAACATTAATTGTAATGAGTTACAGCTCTGTTAGGGACTAACAAATAAGTCAAAAATCTGATAGGGACTCCTAATTAATTTACCCTAGTTTGTATTTTATAGCCCAAAGTCTCTCTTTTGGAGCCCCAATTAATATTAAAAGCCTATGAAATATTTTTAAACCCTATGGGTAGTATTTTGGAGCTCAAGTTTGTATTTTGAAGTCAATTTTAGTATTTTGGATCCCAATGTCCATATTTTGGAGCCCAAATATTAAATGCCCAGTAAATATTTTCAAACCCTAAGGGTAGTATTTTGGATCCCAAAGTTTGCATTTTGGAGCCCAAAATTTGTAATTTAGAGCTTAAAGTTTATATTTTTG
Organism: Colocasia esculenta; assembly: GCA_014218235.1. Classification (NCBI taxonomy): domain Eukaryota; kingdom Viridiplantae; phylum Streptophyta; class Magnoliopsida; order Alismatales; family Araceae; genus Colocasia; species Colocasia esculenta. The sequence goes on along the minus strand of CM024758.1, from coordinate 102,467,237 downwards.
ATCCAATCGCCGCCCCCCCACCGCCGGTCTCCGCCAACTATCTCCACCGATTGCCACCTCCGGCCGCTGCCGATCAGCGTCACCCGCTGTTGCCACCCACTACCTGCTGCCGCCATGTGGCATCCAAGGTAGCGCCACATGAGATGCCACCTTGTTGCACTTACTGCCATAGTAAGTGCAGTAAGTTTTTCTCTTAAATTGATGTACGTACGTAGTAGACAATCATGGACACGCACCCGCCCATTGTGAGTGAGAGAGAAGAAGAGGGGGGGCTACTTGGATCAGATCCTTTTTGAGTTTAGATTCTTCGAGTCTTAGTCAAGAATTTAACAGCAATGATATTTATTTAATCATTTAAAAATGTAACATAAAATTGGTGACTAACATATTAAATTTTATTTGTTTAAAAAATATATATAATGTTAATATTGAGAATATTGATTTAATAATGCTAAATATAAAGTTTGTGTTACCATTGCTAACGTTAAGGGAAAAGAAAACAAAGAGAATTACTTAGTGCAAGGGAGTTGCAAGAAGGCCCTCTTATTAGGCCCTGAGAGTGATTTTAAGAGAGAATCCTCTAATGTTCAAGATAGGGAACTAACCAGAACAAGGGTGATGAGAGAGAGAGAGAGAGAGAGAGAGAGAGAGAGAGAGAGAGAGAGAGAGCTAGGGTGGAACTCTCGGATTTGTTCTCTAGCTCCCTAGTTAGTGTTCTTTTTCATTTAAGCATGTGAGGATATTCCTCCATGCCTATTCCCCCACCTGAGAATGCTCCAACTAGCCACTGGGCTAGTTGGGGTGCACACTAAATCAGCATGGCTTAAGGCAAGGGATTAAGCGTCGTCTCACTCCACCCATGAGGCATGACCGAATCCATGTTGCAGTCGTTGGTCTATAGAGAAGGGAGAGCATACTAAGCCAGCGGAGAGGCCATCTCCCAGCAGGGTAGAGACATGTCAGGCAGCAGGCAAGGGCCACAAGGACCTATCCTGACACTGCAGAGCATGCATAATTGTGAGTGTGGTCGTGTTGTTGACTTCGAAATGGTAGGTCTTATTGTTGCTTGAGGGGCTCAGGACTCAATCTTGGCAGGAAGAGAGTCTTTTGGGGGACGACAGGCCTGGGGGCTGCTTTTTCCTACTCAGGGTTGGATGCCAATGGCGCAAGAGGCCAGGGAGACAGGGCCTTGGTGGGCCAAGCCTACTCCCTTCCTTCGACATGGGGCCAACACCACAAGGTAGTGCGATGGTTGGTGTTGCCTCCATTTCCCTACCTTCGATGAGTTGGGTTGGGTCTACTACTCCACATTTGCCACCCCTCCCCCCCCACCCTCACCCCCTCTCAAGCATGAGAGGCTTGTGCTCAGGAGAAAGCTTGGGGAGAATAGGGGCTCACCCTAGTGCCTGATGTTGAATAGGTTGAAACACACTTCGATATGACTCATTTTTTATCATTGTTCTGGAATCACTAATGCGTCTTTTCTCTTGGAGAAGCTTTGATCATGAAGCATTGTTGCAAGGAAGCAAAGCACCAGGTGACTCGTTGGCCAAGGGCTATGGTGGTTGCTCAATGCGGATCACTATGTACAATACCCCAAAAAGTAGGTCTATCGCTAATCCATTGTAGATCTGCTACAAATGTGCATTTGCAGTGGATCTATGGTGGATTAGAGACATAATTAGTTCATTGCAAAAGAACTTGATGCTAATTCACGATGAACAAAATTGTGCCGCAAATCCCCCTCTAATTTGTGAGGGAAAAAATCACTGTAAATTCATCACTAAATCCTTCGTCACAACTCTAACACAAATTTGTAGCAAAGTTTCCGTCGTACGTCCCTCGCAAATATGTGGCAAATTTTGTCGCAATTTCCCAACCAATTTGTTACATTTTGCATTTTTAAAAAATTTTTTAAAAAATCTACCATAATTCCATGATTGCAAATCTATCGCAAATTCATCATAATTTTTACATTTAACAAAATATTTTTTAAAAAAATCAATGGATCTATATACACACTTGTGGACCTGTATACACACTGACAATGGCCACACATATATACTAAAATTTTTATAGTATTGGATTAAATAAAATGTTCAATCAAATACACTATTTGAAATGTTACTGAATACAATATCAAAATAAAATATCAAGATAAATGACTTAGTCCTCGTCCCCCGTCATCATGTGGTTTAGTAAGATCCTACATTAGACATATAAAATAAAAGAACATTAGACATATACATATGAAATCAAATTTTATAATTTTTTCAAAAATTAAACGAACAAAAGTTTAGATCTTGGTCCTTTGAACCTTTGGTTTCTGCTTAACTTAATTTCTAAATGAGTGTCAAGCCCAACCTATAAATTCGATTTAGATTCCATCAGCTTCCACGGGTTACTCACACATCTATAGTCATGTAGGAATGAGGTACATTGATCGGATCAGTATTTGAGAAATTGGGCCCTTGAACCTGACTTCTTTAGTTTTCTACTTAACATAATTTCTAAATGGGTGATATGAGCGTCGAGCTCAAACTCAAAATCAGATTTGGATTTCATTAGCTCCCATGGGTCACTCACACATCTATGGTTGTGTAGGAACAATTGGCACATCAATCAAACTAGTATTTCAGAAATTGGACCAATGAATCCAACATTTTTAGTTTTACTACTTACATTAATTTCAAGATGGGTGATTTGAGCATCAATCCTAAATCGAGAATTCAATTTGGATTTCATCAGCTCCCATGGTCACTCACACTTCTATAGTCATGTAGTAACGATCGACACGTCGATCAGATCGATATTTTAGAAATTAGGCCCCCAAATTCATCTTCCTTAGTTTTCTATTTAAATTAATTTTTAAATAGGTGATTTGAGCACCAAACCAAAATTGAGAATCTGATTTAGATTCTTCAGCTCCTATAGGACACTCACATTTTTAGGGTCATGTCGGCATGTTGATCGGACCGATATTTTATAAATTGGCCCTCAAACCTGACTTCCTTGGTTTTCTACTTAAAACTCCTAAGCCCTAATAGGGAATTCGATTTAGATTATGTCAATTCCAAAATTGAGAATCCAATTTAAGCACTAAGCCCAAAACTTAGTTTTCTTATTAACTTAATTTTAAATGCACTACATAGACAACTAATTGATAATAGTAATTTTGAATTATGAATCATCATCATTAGAGTCCTATCCCATTATTTAGGGTCAGCTACATGAATCCTCTTCTGTTATTTAGATCAAAATTCATGTAAAAATGTAATAAATATTTTACTAATAATTTTTTAATTATGAATCAAAGCATTAAAAAAATGTAAAAAATGGCATACTCATATGAGAAGGAGGTGCTAGGGTCGACGATGAAGGATGGAGAGGTGGCACCCGAAGCTAGTTGAAATACAAGGCCATCACTCTCGTGACATTGGCAGAGATGGTTGACTCCAGCCTCTGTGATAACGTGTCTCCAACTGATCCACCATGTGTTCGTGTTGGGTCTCGACGTTGTCAGTGACAATGGTGCCAACGAAGCTATTGCTCCAACCTAAGCACAAACCATTTAAGATGGTAGCACTTCACGGCTATCCAAGCTCTCCCCAAGCCATACACTCAACCATCCTTTGGTGGGCCGGCTACAAACTATCCACGCCTTACGATGTATCATCAGCTGTTGGTCGACGTCCTCCCTGTACTTCTCCATAATGTGCCTCACGTATGCCTCTTGCAAATTGATATAAAATTGTAGATATCAAATTAATCAACCATATTTGAAATCAAATAAATTGGATTTGTAAATAAATTCAATGCCACCTCCTGGGATCTTGTAGAGACATAAAGATCTATCCTCTTCTTCTTATATGTTATGTCGAACACCTCCTGGTATTTGGCTTTGCAAACTCTTCAAGCTCATTGGGAGGTGATGGATTGTGTGACTTGGACAAGACCCCTTCCTGATTTTTCTCTTAGCAAGGTAAGAGAACTTTCTCCCTAGTTTGTTGATCATATAGCCTCATTGTGTGACCTTGGTGTTTCGACTCTTCGAAGGATCCATCTTGAAGACCTTGGAGCTAGGAGCTAGGAGTCTGTGTGTTGTAGGAGGGCTTGGACTATAAAAGGCTTTGAAATCATCTTCAAAAAGGTAAGGATTCTCAGCAAGCACAAACCTAACCATATACATTGTGTTTTACTTACGCGTTGCCATTGTACTTGCCATTGAGTTATGGTAGAGTCATGGGGATCACGGTCACCTCAGGATGTAGGGTGTTTAAGGGTTACCCTAAAGCTATCTTCCACAAGGCACAACCACTTCCCTCTCAAGCTGACTGTCTAAAACAAGTGGTAAACAAGATGAATGTGCAGGTAGGATCTAACTAAGGATATGCTCAAATGTTAATCCTTGTGTGTGCAAATGTACATCTTTAACCTACTGAAACATGAGTCTAAGAACCTTGCTTCTCTCACTATATGATAGTCCTTTGATATCTTGCGGATATCGACCTTTGATTCTGAAACTTCTACTAGCTTATCCAAGTTTGTCATGGGGATGGGTAGTGTTTACCTTCATGGCTCACATAGTGTTTCATATGGATTGATAGTTTTATGATGATAGATAGAGAGGTGTTTAGAATCGACTTGCAAAAGTGTTTAGAATTGGCATGCCTTGCCAAGCGAACCTCAGATCTCTCAATATTCTTCCTCGATTTGCACCAATAGTTAAGCTCATTTGTCTCGAAAGGGGTTTGAACTTCTATTTCTAAACATCCGTTTAACTTAGCTTATCCTTAGACTTTGTGCATGATCTTTTATTGTTCATATGTAGTTCTTGAAACTCTATATGGTCATATATGCATGTGAATGAATTGAAACTTCAGTCTACCAACTCCAATATGTTGGATCGATATGAAGCTTTAGATGTCCTAGAGGGGGTGAATAGGACTTATTTTCACATTTAAAAATTATCTGAAAATAGATAACACTAAATAGAGTTGTTAGTACTTAGTGTAGTGTGTGAGACAAGTGTTAATCTTGGCGGAAACAATCACACAACTGCACAAAGGATTTTATCCTAGTTCGGCCCTACCCACATGGAAGTCCCACGTCTAGTCCCCAAGCAACCTCTTGGGATTTCACTAACTGCCAAGAACAATTGGCCTTCTCTCAATCTGAGAGGTATTACAACCCACTTGCACTCGAGCAAGTCTTTCCTTTACCAAGGGGTACAAAGATCACCTACAACCATAGGTCTTCCCTTCACAAGAGGGGCACACAGAGAACAAACCCCCTGCTAGTTTTCTTATACAGAAATAAACACAGTGCCTCAGAAGGGTGAGCAAACACCGAAGATCAGAAAGAGAAACAAGTAATAATTGAAGCTCTAACTCTTTCTGACTCTAAGAGAGTGGACTGAGAAGATCTGGATTTACAGAAGGCCACTCAAAGAAAAAGACTTCTAAAAAGCAAGAGAGCTCGGAAGTCGAAGCTTGAAAATAGCAGGCTCTCTTCAGATCTTGAACTCTTGTCTATTTCTTTTCTGTAGAAGGTGAGGTTGTGTATATGGTTGTGTCTTGTGACTTCTTGTATGTATGGTTCAAACTTCAGCTCCCATATATATACATCAGAAACTTGAGCTTCCCGTTTGAAACTGAACGTTAGAAAGTAACCGTTTGAAAGATAGCCGTTTAAATCTTGGGTATTGAGACTTCTGAGTTGACCATCATATCTTCAGCTCTTGGAGTCTCAATGGCTTCATGCTATGCAGATAGCTTCAAATCTCGATAGATAGCTTCATTAAATATTTTGCAAGCTCCATACCATGACTGAATGCTTAGTAGGCTTCAGAGGGTAGCTGTAGATCTAAAAGGTCAAGAAAAATTATAGATACCTCCATTCTTTTGAAGGTAGGTGAGATAAAAATATATAAAGTAGAAAAGAGTTTAGATAGACAGTTGTTCAGAGCATTTAAAGACAGACAAACAGTTGTATTGGAAATATAAGGACTTTTCTTAAAAGTCATGGAGTTCTAATAGAGAGAGGATGTGGTAGGTGGGTTCTGACAAATAACTCATGCTGCTTATACCAACCATCGCATTAAAACTCTTGACCAACTGTCAAACAAGGATAGAACCATATTTCTGATAGTGAGAGAAATAATAGATAAACATATCTTTTAGATTTCCAAAAGATATTTCAAATGAGAGTAATATTTAAATGTAGTGTTTTCTTGCCAAAAATATTTAAATTTTGACAGGAGGGAAATAATCACAAGGATTAGAGAAGAGATTTTCATTCATAAGAAATCCCAAAAGAATAAAGAAAATCATTAAAATAATCAAGATTATAACATATTAAGTTCTGTAAGAAATGATAGATACATAAAAATTAAGTGTGAGTGAGTTCATAAGTTGATGTTTATATTTCGACTTACAAGAAGTCGGAGTCAAAGACAATTGATGCAGACAGAACTTCGACTATATAGAAGTCGCAGTGAGACATTGATTGATAACAAACTTCGACTCTTTGAGAGTCGGAGTGATAGAGGTTTGTTCATCAATTGATATCATACTTCAACTTTTAGGGAGTTAGAGTGCAAAGCAAACTATAAGGCAATAGATACAAGACTTTGACTTTCCAGGAGTCGGAGTGAAGGCCAGTTGATAAGCAATCAATATCAGGACTTCGACTTTTAAGGAGTCGGAGTTTAAATAGACTTCGACTTTTCTAAATTCGGAGTGATCCCTTTTCAATGGATCACTTCAATATACAAGGAGTCAGAATGCGACCCATTTGTTCATCAATTGGTGCAACACTTCGACTTTCTAAAGTCGGAGTCAATATGGTATATAGTACACGCTGTGGACTTCGAAAAAACTTCTTTACAAACGTGTAACAGTGTTGATACTTTGATTTTGTGTGCGCATAAATTTTGCCTAAAAAATTATACAGTATCATTCATGTATATCTTTACTTTGTCACATTAATTTTTATAAAAATAAATTGTAGTATAAATCAATAAATTGATTTAGGAGATATTAAAAGATTTTGTCATAGCAAAAACATAATGATTAAACATTTGAATTGCACAAAAATATTTCTAAGGATAGTTACTCAACAATTCTCCCCATTTTTGTTAATGACAAAAACTTTTATATAAACAGTGTAAACAATTTTTTTGTAAAAACAATTTGTTCTATTCTATATCTATTCTTTTCTATTCTCTCCTTTGTGGCATTAACAGAAAGGATAAAAGATACACAAATAGAGAGAAAGAGAGAGATGGATACACACATATGGAGAGAAACATATGTATATTGATAATATTGAAGATCATTATACATTCATTGTAGCAACCTGAAATTTTGAGAAAAATAAAAATTTAAATAATAAATTAAAAACTCAGCTAAAGGGATATTCAATGAAAAGAGTATTAAATAAAACTCATTAAATGGAAAAGAGTAATGGGCTTTGCTTAATGGATCCTCTAGAACTTATTGGGTCAAAAATATGAATTTACAAAGGGAGAATAATAAGAAAATACCCTAAATTCGGAGTTTAATTATCTCCTAATTGTAAAGGGGTTATTAAAGTAATAAAAGTGGCAATTAGAGTTGGAATTGGATTCCTAAACCTACTCCATATAGTCTAGCACGAATTTAGATACTATTCTAACCCAATTAGAGATTGGAAAGCAAGAGAGGAAAGGTGGAGTTTGGAAATCTCGTAATTAAGAGGAATTTGAGTAGTAGTAGGAATATGAACTTTTATTTATATAAATACACCTCTTAAACCCTCATGGTCGGCCCTAGCTCGTGCAAAGGGGTTCTTGGACGTAGAGAAGAGGCCAAGGAGGAGGAGAAATCGAGGAGATGAAGATCCATCAAGCTTCTTCCTTCGTTCTTGGAGTTCTAAGCCCTAGAAGATAAATCGAGTCAAAGGTAGGCATTCTCACGAGAAAAATTAAATTAAACTCGTCTGTAGGTAGTTCCAATCACCAGGAACAAAAGCCCTCTTGATTCCCTCTTTTTCATCGAGCCAATCTTTTGTTCTTGATTTTAGAAGATCTGCAAACATGATAACCCCGAGACATCATGTTTAATTCAAATCTCTATGAATACTTGATCCCATGCTACGAAATTCTTGTTGTAAATACTTCATGTTGTTAGGGATCTTTTGCCCCTAAAAGCCCTAAATTTCATCGAGCATGCTGATCGAATTTAATCAATCTTTCTCTCTGTGTCATGTTCTGAATAACTCGTTCTTGCTCATGTTCAAATTCTATATGAACCATGCTCTCTCTCAAATTCCGATTTACTGGAAGTACCCTTACATGTCTAGTTTAATTTGCAACTTGTTTTGTGATTTTTCATCGACTATGTAACTAGTTATAATTTTTGAAAGTACCATGTGTCCAAACAAGTCAAGTTGGCACGCAATATGATGTAGAACATTTTTCCCGCTCGAACTCAGGTGAAGTACCTGAGAACGCGATGGCTCGACACGCCGCATTCTTAGAGCCGTCGCGACCATCATCTTGTCGCGTTCTGAACGCGACAAGAGACCCCATCGCGTTTTGGCCGCCTGAGCAGACAACCCTATCGCGACCCGTGCAGTACCCTGTCGCGTTCCATCATGACCCTGTCGCGACCCTTACATGGGTACGTCGCGTTCACAGTATTTTGCATGAAAACCCATAAAATTTGTTACTCTCACTTTCTACAATATTCGTACGCCTTTTTAATAGTCATATACGTAGTATAAACACCTGTTTTAAAATGGAGCTGTATTGAATGCTTTAAAATACATGTTCACGACTTCTTTTCTATCTATGATGTCTCTTACACATGCACACACATAAACCATCCATATATGGCTGAAATCTGGCATAAAATATCTCATAATGTATCTGGTAATTTATTGCAATAAAGTATATTAATTGCCCTATTTTAAAGGACTTGTATTCATTTCTTGCGTTGTTTATATACCGATATCGACGCTCTACTGTTCTAGAATTCCTCTAGAACGTCGAGCACCTATTTTTATATACACACTTTACTTGGCTTGTGGTGAACTCTCCGTCGGATATTCCTTTCGCCGGACTAGTGAACCCTTGCACAAGGCCTCCGTAAGTCTCCTCTGATCATGGATTCCCACATGGTCGACGAGCCGGTTGTACCCTAACACCCATTACACCTTTAGGGATCGATATGATTCAACGGCTATTAGAAGTTTGCTCTTACCTTGAATCACATCGGACCTCTGGACTTGTGCATAACATGGCCAGCGAGAAGATCGTGAATTCCACCTGACTGCTAATACGACGTGCGCGTGTTGTGCAACTGTTACTATCGCCTGTTTACTCGTTGTTTTACGTGATGTACCCTTAGCTCTCATCTATACTCTACTCGCTCGTCTATTCACGTTTTCTCTACTATCTCATCTATTCATCTAGTGCTCTTAACTATTCTTGGTACTCTATATTGGCCATTGACTGATTGTCTAAAGATACAATATAACCAATGCCTGGCAATATATAAAGGGCCCGATCTGGTCCTGGGATGTGCGCCCGAAAGTGCTAGTGCCCATGGGAGTTAAATGATCAGAGTGTTTGGCATTACACTCAAGTGCTATCTATCTCGACTATCTATATGACAATCAAAACACAAAACGTGCTATACTCTATCGATGTCTAGAATGAAAAACAAGTGCTATACTCGTCATGCTATTATTATACTTGTGCTAGTTGTGCTATGGCCATTCTGCTATTCGTGCTATACTCGATACTTGTGCTACTTTTGGAAACTATACTCGATCTCGTGCTATTATGCTATCCTGTTACCTGTTGTACTATCTCTTGCTATATTTTGACTCTCTTGTACCTGCTATCTTTAGATATTGTGGCGGCCCTCATTATACCGGTACGGTTATACCAACCCACGTCGGTATAGCGAGAGTCCTCACAGTGGGACATTTACCCAAACGATACAAACAGCTGAGATACACGCGAATATACAACAGAGTAGCGGAAGTAAAAGACATCTGTCTTCATTCATTCATCATCCACATTAAACATACATGAAATTCGCAATTAACATTAAGAGCTAAAAGTTCACATAATTTAAATTGCTGAAATTTAAATACATAATGTCCACACTTATACATCCTTTTCATGATATTCCTAATACAATGTTCAAATTACATACTATGGGATGCACAAGTCACAAAGAAACTCCAAAGACTAGCTAATCTCTGCGCTCGGAGTCCGTCTCCACTGTCTCCTCCAAAGGTGCCACGTCACCAACTACACCTATACACCGAAGCAAGGAGTGAGTCCAAAGACTCAGCAAGCAACACTACTCATAACATATACGTATAAGTCATAGCGGTTCCTACATGCACATTTACAATTTTCAAAACATGGCATGCTAGTCATTTCAAAGTTTCAACCTATCATGAAAGTTTTACAATTTTATACATGGATCATGCTTTCAGATTTCTAAGAATAAAATTTACCTATCACATGCTCTCTATTCAATTTACTCATGAAACTTTGTCTTTAAAGAACCAAGACATGAGAGCTACCAACATGAACATTGTGCATACATGAAAGGAAAACACGACTAGCATGGATCTTACATGTTTTTAAACACATACATAAACGTTTTCACATGCTTTAAGTTGCTGATTTCACATGGTTCAATGGCTGTAAACCTATACATGAGAGCTACAATATTGCGTAAAACATATCATGTGAACAACCAATCATGCTATCTTGTACCCGTGCTCACCAATTATCCCTAACATGGATTCTAGACATCTTTGCACATATAAACATGATGAAAATAACATGAATTTACTGATTTCACATGGTTTCAGATTTGTCTCACATAGATTTCAATATCATACCCTCTCATTTAGAATTCCACATTTTCTTTACACAAGTTTCCTCTTTCACATGGTTGCACTTTACACATACACATTTCACATTTGTTCACTTACACATTTACACATGAACACATACACATTACACATTGCACATTACACATTTTAGGTGCCGTGACACATAGTCCAAACCACCGAAGGACATATACACATCACATTACACATAGACACCATCTAGGCATTCCAATGGCGACTCTTGGACTGCGCAGACCGGGAGAACACGTCTCCACCCTAACCAGTGGTACTTGTCCATCTCCAGGATTTCCCCCTAATGCCCTTAGGGTCACTTACACATTGAACTTTCTCAGGGGGACTTTTCCCTGATACAGGTCCACTGCCCTCTGTGGAAGCAATGTCACACTTGGCACAATTTACACATTTACACATTTTACCGATTTTTACACATGGTTTACACATATCACTTTTCATCTCATTCACTTTCTCACTCACATGCACATCTCTGTTTTTCCTAACATGGCACTACAGAATTTCAGGAGCTTAACACACAGTAATTTCACCAATCAAGTTAGGTTTAAGCAATATCTAATCACATTACGATAACATACATAGATTATTGCCTTTCACATGAAAAATACATAACTTCTCATATACTGGTCCAAATGACTTGAAATTTTAACCACATGCTATTTTCTGGTTCAAGGTCATACACTCAAATTTTCAGATTTTTCTGAGCTAAATGGAATTTAAAGAAAATCAAACACTTATTTCGCATGCCAGTCACAATTTAAGTTAACATGGAGTTTAATACATCATGAAATTTTGCCACTTACTGTTTGAACATAGATTACTATTATGTGCATGATTTGAGAATACAGAACTATCCTAAATCATACAATCACAGATCGATCACCACAAACCATTCTTGCATGTCTTTCTATTTACCGAACCGAATTTATTTGAAACTCATGCAAGTATGGACAAATTATCAAAATTGAGAATACACATACTGATCTACTAATCTTCATGCTCTGACAAAACTAAGGCATTCAGACTAATCCTAATCATGAAACATGGATTGGCAAGATTTTCAACAATTCATGCTTACACATTCACGGTATAAAATTTCCTACATTCACCATCACACATCACACTCATCCACACACCACAATTGACAATATACATAGTGTATAGGGTTACCATATATCCTCATCACGGAAACCATACTGAAAATAGTTGTATAGGAAGGGCAGAACAGGTCACTGTTCTGTCCAGAGGAACTTGGCGGCGGTCTCTGGCCGCTGACTCAGGGTCAGCGGCATGGTCGATGGACGCCAAGCATGATATTGGCGTCCATTGACCTTGCCGTCAATGCAGGTCTGTGCAGAAACATAGACCCGAGCTCTCAATTTGGGTGAATGGCAAGGTCTAGGACTCGAGGGAAAATTCATAAAAATAGTAGAAACGACCTAGACACATACAGGGACATTATGGCTAGGTCACTTGCCTTTAGAAAAATGCACCAAGGGATCTAGGGCTCGGTGAAGCTCTCCTTGGGCTGTCCCAAGAAGCTCTTAGAAATGCTTGACTCCGGGTTCCTGAGCGAGCTCCAGGGCCTTCCAAGGTCGGGGAGGCCTTCCTCGTCGATCCAGCAACCTCCTTGAAGCAGCAGATCTCCGGAACAATCTTCAGGTTGAGGGATTTTTGGGTTCCAAAGTGGGGTTTTCCTCAGTTTTTTTCTAGGGTTTTCTTCTCTCTTTTCTCCTCTTGCAAAGGTGAAGAGAGGGGGTGGGGAAGGCAGCTCCGGGTTCAGACTTAAGGAGAGGCCTCTCTCCCACTCTCAGGGTGACTTGACAGCCCTCAGAGCCGTTGGGGACAGCCCCCCAATGGCTGGCTTTCTTGTTTCAGAAGTTTGCAGCTCTGCTGCGCATGCAGGCCAGAGAGATTGGCGTCCATATCACTGGACGCCAGGATTAGTGTTGGCGTCCATGTCTGGACGCCGACACCACCTCAACGGCCAGGGGTTGACGCCAAGATGGCCTTCGGCCAGAAGTCTAAGATATGCAGAAAACCATGCATACCATGCATATATACATGCAATATGTATAAGGTAGTGTATCCATACTATCACCATTCAATACATGCATTATTTACATCTAATATAAGCACATGCACACGTAGTTGTACTAATTAATACGTACGTAATTATGTACATACATACACAAGCACAAATATACACACACAAATACAAATAATGCGATGGAAATTCGAGGGCCTTACAGATACTCTGCCATTAAATGTGTTAATTATTTAAAGCCTGCTTGAGCCTGAGATTTAAGTCCTACTGGGCGTTATCGCTCACCGTACGTTATTTGATGTTGTATTCTCAAGTGAGACCGAGGATGACACATACACTCACGAGGAAGGGAATGACCAAGAGTGAAGCCAGGAGTACCCTCGAGTCATTATGTTATCTTAGAGTTGTAGTTAGTTATTTCCTTGATTGCAATGTAATTGGGCCCCATAGAATGGCTCTGATATTAGTGGTTGTAACTAGACATTTGAAAAGTTATTAATGAGAAAGATTTGCTTTAGTATTATTCAATGTGCAATGGTTTGATGTCTAGTATTCGTTCTATACCTTTTTCTTGCAACTGCCTTCGCGCTCCGATATTCCGCGTCGGGGCGTGACATTCATGAAGACGAACTAGGAAGATAAAGGGAATGAGGGATTTGAGCAAAGAATGGCTGAAGAAAATCCCATAGCTTCTGCTCATTTTCATGAAAAATATAAAGAAATTTGAAACTATCTATGTTATAGCAGGGTCCTACAGAGGGGATTTTCCTATAAGAGTTAATGTGTCGGAGATGATACCAATTGATTCTTCTATTTTAGGTGTCACTAGACAGAGTTATCCTAAGGGGAATGAATTTCCTACTAGCTGTCTTGTGCAAGAACTCATGAACTATAATGTTCTAATGGAGACCTTGAGAATGAGCTACTTCCTTGTCTTTGTAGTAGACGGTATATCTCTCTGTCCACTTCAGAGAGACAGTCTTCCAAAGTGTCTCATAGCCCTTATAGAGATAAACTGAAAGAGATAACTTTAGCTTCTTGCATTCTGAACTGTCTTCAAGGTAAGACACAGCCCACTGATCATTTGACATTCTTTCGGACTCGACAAAACTGTGCTGAAAAATCTAGTAGATGCTAAGAATTCTTGGGTTCATGCATGATAGAAAAACAATGGAAGGATAGCTTGATGTTATACTTTAGCTTGAACCTAGCTACTATCCTAATGTGTCTGTTGAAGACAGCATGGGCAAACTGCTTTCTGGAAGAAATGGCACCTATTAGACTAGAGTGTAATCCGGAGGGCGATCCAATGGTCATGGATGGAGAGATTTCTCTTTGCCCTTGAACAATCATAGCCCGCTGCCCCTTATTTACATCAGGCAATCCCAATCTGAATCTGTCTTCATTGAACTGCTTCATTTGGCTGTAACAAAGCTGTTGCTCCTTTATGAGTTCACTAAAAAGATCAAAGAACCTAAGATGTAAGTGAAAAGACAAATTCATAAACTGGTTCCAGAGTTTGGCTTCTCTAAACTTAGCAGCTTCTCCAGGGTAGAGAGACATAAAGTCTTGAGCAGAAAGGGTATGGCTTTTCTGAGTGATAAGGTTCAGATCAGCCAGAGATAGTTCTGAAGTTTTTATCAAGGTGGGTAACCAGTCTTCAAATTTGTAGCTTGGCATCCCATGGACTTCAAGGAAAACTTTAATAGATAGAAATTCTCTAAAAATAACCATTTTGTACTCAGAGTGATAGATAAAGGCATACCAAAAGGGAGGAAGTAGGGAGCTAGGGTTGAGTTTCATCTTGGGCCCTATTTTAGAAGAAAGTGCTAAACTTGGCACTATTTGAGTAATAGGATGAGTAGATTTTGCCGAAGAGGGAGTTGAGGATGTAGGGAGAGAGGAGAAAAAGTGAGGGGCTAGGGTGTGAAGAGTAGGTGTTTTTACAACGTGGGGCTTGAAGGTGTACACCATAGGAAATGAAGTAATAAAAGTGTTTGAGGGAGAAGGAATTGAAGGAGGTTGTTCCTCTGGTAGAGAAGTAGAAGAGGGAAGACCAGAGGAGACATGAGGGATAGGTTCGGAAGGAATTGGAGGTGTTTGTTCAATGGGAGCTGGAGGTGTAGCTTCACAAGGAATGGAAGGGAGGGTTGAGGGTTCAGAAGGGGGAAAAACTACAGAACCAGATTTCATCAGCTTCCTTCTCACCCTTCTCTTGAAAGTCTTGACCTTGGAAAGCTCTTCCACTTCCATAGACTACTCTAACTACTCCACTGACTGCTCTGCCTGCCTAACTGATTTCTGCTGAAATTGCTCAGAAGGCTGCTCCTTTTGAGGTTGCTGTTGTTGTTGTTGTTTAGCATCTGACTCTGTCACTACCACTGACTCCACAGCTGGCTGATCTATAGGTTTTTCTGACTGTGGCACTGGATGCTTAGGCTACTACTCTTCAGGTTGAACAGGAGGAGGTACTGGAGAGCTGCCTTTGCCCTATTGGCACACCAATTGAAGGCGAAGATCCTTCATCTGCTGAACTTCTTCTGACATGAAATCAAATTTTACATCTATCTGATGTATTTGCATTTGAAGCACTGTCATCATTTCTTGTTGCTTCAGGACCAAATTTAGTACATCATCCAAGGTCCTACTAGTCTCCCCCTGAGACCTTGGCCGGGTCTCAATAGGTGGTGGAGAGACATGGTGATACTCTTCATGCATAGAGGGCTCAACTGGTGTAGAACTAGGAATATCCTCTTCTTGAGCCACTCTCTTGCCCTTCAGATCCCTGAGCACTTGATTAATGGTGTCCTCTGGGAGATCTTGCTCTACGGAGGGTTCAGCAGTATCAACTTGAACTTCTTCTTCTACTGATGCTTCTACTCTAACTTCTTCTCTTCTTATAACTGGAGACTGAACTTGAGGAATTAAAGAGGAACTCTATACCTCATCTGGAAATTTGTCATGAGAACAACTTGGTACAGAGTCCTTTGACCAAAGATTCTAGGCTTTATCTTCTAAAACATAATGGCTTCTTCACAGAGTGGAAAGCCCAATTTTCTCCTTAACAGACACTGAGATCTCATCGGATAAGTCTACTGAAAATCTTCTAAAGATGAGAGTAAGCGGGGGTCCATAAGGGAGAGATTCCTGCAACTACTTGGACTCTGCCATCCTTTCCAAAATGATAGAGGGCAGACTGACTCTATGCCCTTGAATAGCCCAAAATAGGAGACTACCATCTCTTGCAGTAATAGAAGAGTGGGTTCCAGCCCTAGGGGTGATGATGGTAGTGATGATCGCATGTAGAATTCTCTTCTCTGCTGAGAGCTCGTTGATAAGAAGCCCTTTCTTGGAGAGACTACCTAAACTATAACGCCCTGACGCAGAATATCAGAGCGATAATACAATTATTTAAATAGTACATAGCGATAAATAACGCGACAAGGTGTATTGGCCAGTGATGGAATTCGATTTCATTCGCATAGGGTACATGATAGACATTGGGGGAAATTGGACCATTCGAATCCTAGCATCATGCAGTATTTATGGTAAAAGTTTCAGAACATGAAATCAAGTGTATTCATGGATTGAAGGCAAACAAGTGGGTTCGAGTACATGTTCATGACAGGGATTGGAGCATGAAATACTCCTAAATGGCACGATGATAATTGGGGAAAACATAGGGCTTTTGTAGAAGGGATCATGGTCTACCTATGGTAGAATTTAATTAGTTCGTGCTTGAGAGATTGACTACCTTTCACGCTTTTAAAATCCTAGGGCAGAAAAAGGGAAGAACTTGATGAAGCTCTTCGTATTTGGCCTTCTCCTTCTTGATTCCCTCGTCCGAAGCTTCCTCCTCCTCGTCCTCTAAGCTCCAGAAATCCAATAGGGTCGGCTAGGTACAAAATGAGGGGTTATTTGTATGTTTTAAGTCTCCTCTTTACTTTAAACTCTTCCTTCCTCTCCAACTCTGAAATTTCCACATTTATCTCCCTTTTCCTACCCTTTATCCATCCATTTAGCATAGGGTGGACTCTAAATCCATGGGCAAAGGGTTTGGGTAGGTCTAGGACTCTATTTAGGATAATTATAAGTCATTATAGTCATTATCTTGCCCTTATTTAATTTATTAAACAATTAGCTCCGAAATTAGGCCTAAATATCTCCCATCCAACATGGGCTCTTCACAATTGGGCCCATTCACTCATGTTTGGATCATTAGTATAACCCATTTCAAATTTGACTTAATGAGTTTTTATTTAATCACATTTATTCACCTAAATTCTCATTTTATTTTAATTTAATATTATTTATCAAAAATTAAAAATTCAGAGTTGCTACATCCTCCCCCTCTTAAAAAGAATTTGGTCCCCAAATTCATATGATCATAAGAGGAAGGATGACTTACTGAATAGTTCCGGGTAATTCCGTCTCACAGTTGCCTCGGGCTCCCATGTGGCTTCTTCGATTCCATGATTACTCCAGAGCACCTTTACCACATATATCGGTCGATTCTGAAGCTGCTGAATCTTCTTATCCAGAATTTTGACTGGTTTCTCTTCATAGGTCATGTCTTTGTGTAGGATTATATCGTCATAGCGAATCACATGAGATGGGTCGTACACATACTTCCTCAACATCGACACATGGAAAACATTGTGTACTGTGGAAAGCTTAGGAGGTAGTGCTAGACGATATGCCACTTTGCCAATTCTTTCCAGTACCTCAAATGGACCTATGAATCTTGGCCTCAATTTGCCTTTCATTCCGAATCTTTGAAATCCTCTGGCCGGGGATACTTTAAGCAGTACATGATCTCCGATTTGAAATTCTAAGTCCCTTCTTCTTTTATCTGCATAGCTCTTTTGCCTGGACTGAGCTATCTTAATTCTGTCTCTGATGATATGTATATCCCTGCTAGTGTTCTGTACCATATCATGTCCCAATCATTGTTGTTCGCCCACTTTATTCCTACAGACCGGTGATCTACAACTTCTACCATATAGAGCTTCAAATGGTGCCATCTTAATGCTGGCCTGGTAGCTATTAATGTAGGCGAATTCCATCAGTGACAGTTGTTCATTTCAGTACCCCTCAAAATCTATAGCACAGGCTCGCAGCATGTCTTCCATAATCTGATTTGTTCTTTCTGTTTGCCCATCTGTCTGTGGGTGGAAAGCAGTGCTAAAGTTGAGCTTGGTGCCTAGTGCAGTCTGAAGTCCCTTCCAAAATCTAGAGGTGAATCTAGGGTCATAATCTGAAACTATGGATACAAGAACTCCATGCAGTCTTACAATCTCCTTTACATACAGAGCAGCTAGCACATCCACACTCAAGGTACTTTTGATAGTTAAAAAATGTGCGGACTTAGTCAATCGGTCAACTATGACCCAAATAGCATCAAGTCCACCACAAGTTCGGGGTAAACCCATGATGAAATCCATGCCAATGCTCTCCCACTTCCATTCTGGTATGTCTAGGGGTCTGAGTACACCCGCAGGACGTCGATGCTCTACTTTGACTTGTTGGTAGGTGAGGCAGTGCGCGGCATGCTCAGCCACCTCACGCTTCATGTTGGGCCACCAAAATGACCTTTTCATGTCTTGGTACATCTTGGTTGCTCTTGGGTGAATTGTGTACTTGGTCTTATGGGCTTTGTCCATCAGCTTCCTTTTCAACTCTTCATTATCCGGCACACATGTCCTTCCTTGAAATAACAACCTCCCATCCTCCGTGATGGAGAAATCTGGTCGGTCTACTAGGATTTCTTTGACTCGTACCAAAAATGAGTCATTAGCTTGTTGTTCCCTGATCTCGACAAGGATGTCACGTTGTGCTCTAAGGTTGGCCACTAACACCTGATCACTTCTCTATTCAATATTTATATTCAAACTGGCGAATTGTTCCAATAATTGCATCTCACCCATGACTAAACAAGACAATGACGCCACAAGCTTTCTGCTGAGTGCATCTGCTACTGCATTATCTTTGTCAGGGTGGTATTGAATATTGAAATTGAAATCCTTCAAATATTCCAGCCATCTTCTTTCCCTCATATTGAGCTCCTTCTGGGAAAATAAGTACTTTAGGCTCTTATGATTAGAATAGACAATGAATTGTTCTCCATAAAGATAATGTCTCCAAATCTTAAGTGCAAACAGCATTGCAGCTAATTCTAAGTCATGGACAGGGTAATTGACCTCATGAGGCTTCAACTATCTTCATAAATAAGCTATCACTTTCTCATATTGCATTAAAACACAGCCTAGACTGATTCCAGATTCATCAGTGTAGACTGAAAATCCTTCGCCCTCGACTGGTAATGCGAGGACAGGTGCAGATGTCAAGCACTTTTTCAACGTCTAAAAGCTCTTTTCACATTCCTTGCTCCAGACATAGGGGTTCTCTTTTCGCGTAAGGCGAGTAAGAGGTACAGCTATCTTGGAGAAGTCTTTTATGAACCACCTGTAGTAGCTAGCCAGTCTAAGAAAACTTCTAATCTCACTGACGTTGGTTGGTCTCTCCCAGTTGAGTACAGCTTCGACCTTGGAAGGATCAACAGTGATACCATCCTTTGATATAACATGGCCTAGAAATGACACCTCCTCGAGCCAGAACTCACACTTGCTCAAATTGGCGTAGAGATTGCTGTCGCGCAAGATCTGCAGAGCGATCCTCATATGCTCCTAATGCTCTTCCTTGGTCTTGGAGTATATAAGAATATCATCAATAAAGACCACGATGAACTTGTCGAGGTATGGCCGATAGATGTTGTTCATTAATTGCATGAAAGTTGCAGGAGCATTGGTTAGTCCAAAAGGCATAACTATAAATTCATAATGTATGTATCTACTCCTAAAAGCTATCTTGTAAATATTGTAACATCATGTTACCTTAGGGGTTAGCCCTCCCGGCTGTGGTCGCGACATAGCGACCCGTCGCGTTCTGAACGCGACATAGTTGACCGTCGCGTTCTGGTTGGGAATGCATCGGCCGCCCATGTCGTGACAAGGACCCTGACAGCAGACTGTCTCCTTGTCATCTTGCTATCAGAACAGTTGCACCACGTGTCGAAGTGCATGCATGAACGCGACATGGTTGGCCGTCGCGATCTTGCTGTCGGTTTTGCATGCACGTCGATTGGGTGGCTGACTGGCTGACTGTTCCAGATCGCGACACAGGTGGGTGTCACGTTAGCATTGGGAACGTGACACCCAGGTCCGTCGCGTTCTTACTGTTTGCGTTTAAGTGTTTTTGGCCGAGAGCAAAAGCCCCATTTGCCTCTTTGCTCTGTGTTTTCTTCCTCCGGAGATCTTCCCTTTGTGTGCTTCGTGGGAACTTGGGGAGGAGGCTTGTGGCTCATCTTGGTAAGTGTTGTTTATGCTTGTGAGGGTTGTGTAATTGTTGGATGTATTGCATGGTTGTGTGTGTGTTTGTGCTTCTTCCTCATCTTCCCCTTCTTCTTCTTGCATGGTGGTTCTTCTTCTCTTGGTGCATGAAGGAGGAGGTCGAGCTCAGTTCGTGGGCGGCACTTGGAGCGTTGGAGCTCAGAGGTGGAGGGTGATGATCAGTCTGTCCCCATGTAATTTTAATTAATTACATATGTATTTTGGTGATTAACAAAACTAAACTAGATTTTATCAATAATATCTAATGAATATTTCATAAGTCTTAAGTACAGGAAAAATACCAAGGTCAAACAAGCAATTAAAGGTATGCATTACTTCTCTGAAGCCTTAATCTTTTCAACATATATTTCTCAGAGTCCATATCGATTTCTGTTGAAGATCATAACAATTTCTTTGTAAGTATAACGATTCTATGTCATCGCAACGATTTCTTTAGAAAACGTAACGACTTGCCTGTCATAACGATTCTATAAGTCATCGCAACGATTTCTTTTGAAAGCATAACGACTTGCTTATCATAAAGATTCTATAAGTCATCGCAACGAATTCTTTAGAACTCGCAACGACTTGCTCGCCGCAACGATTCTATAAGTAATCATAACGATTTCTTTAGAACTCTCAACGACTTGCTCGCCGCAACGATTCTATAAGTACTCATAACGATTTACTTTTTGCAACGATTTCTTAAGCGCTCATAACGATTTGCCTTGCGTAACGATTTCTTCAAGCGCTCATAACGATTTGCTTTGTGCAACGATTTCTTAAGCGCTTATAACGATTTGCCTTGCGTAACGATTTCTTTAAGCGCTCATAACGATTTGCTTTATGCAACGATTTCTTAAGCGCTCATAACGATTTGCTTTCTATAATGATTTGTTAAGTGTTTCACAACGATTTCTTCAGTGAACACAATGATTTTCTTTCTATAAGGATTTGATAAGTGTTTCACAACGATTTGCTATATCTCATAACGACTTGGTCAATCTGTCTTATTCATAACGATTTCATAAGTCATATAGCCATCAATTTCATATCTAATATCAACTTGATATCTTATTCTTCTTAAAAGCGTTGACTAGTCAAAGTCCACATCTATATCTCTCTTACACTCCTGCATTATGAGATCTGAACGTACCTCTGTATGTATGCAGACTATATCATCCATTATAGTGCATCTTCTGTCAATATCTTTTAGAAGAAACTATTTAGCATTGCTATTTTGGTGAATATTCTTATCAATGTTTACTGACAACTAAAGACAGCCTAGCTATCTACTGGTCTAGCATTTAATTTATGCAGGGTCCTACAGACGTTCTGTCATACAACGTTGGACCATACAGAGGGCAGAAGACATTATCTCTTTGCGTGCTCAAATGGATAAAAGATAGTTGAAGCTTCCAAATGTCAAACAGTCTAACGTCTATCAATCCAAGAGACAACGGTTACTTCAACGACAGTATTTCAAAAAGAAGATATAAACTCAAAGATAGAAGTGAAGATATATAACGAACGGAGTAGAGAACAAGCATCGTGTGTCAAACGTTCAAATTCTTTTTCAAGAAGTCTAGAGCCAAGAATTCATTCCTCATCACCTTGAGCTCTTCGCTCTCTGTGCTGTAATAGACTTTCTAAGAGAGCTTGTGTAGTTCTGAGAGTGTGCCTTGTTTAGATCCTTGCTCTCAGTGCTAGTGGCTTCAGATCTTGGCTACTTAAAGCTTGATCTAGGGGCTTGATCTAATTCCATTCTCTTTGTGTTGTTTCCCTTAGGTTGTGAAGGAAGACCTGGTGGTATCCAGGGTGCTGTTCCCTTCAGTTGTGAAGGAAGACTTGGTGGGATATCCAGGGTGGTGTTTTTCCCTTCAGTTGTGAAGGAAGACCTGGTGGGGTATCCAGGGTGGTGTTATCCCTTCGGGTGTGAAGGAAGACCAGCCGAGCTGGGTGCTGTAGTGTCCTTAGGGGGACTATACCCTAGTTAGTAGAAACCTGAGTGGTTGCTCAGGGACTGGACGTAGGACTCCTAAGAAAAGGAGGTCCGAACCAGGATAATCCTTTGTGTCGTGTGATTGCTTCTTTGTGTGTTTGATATTTCAACTAATAGTCACTAACCTCCTTCGAAGAACATTTGTGTGAATGTTTTTAGTTACAGGTATCTTCTAGATTATTTTTAAAAGACCCATTCACCCCCCCTCTGGGCTCGTCAACTGGGAAACAAGTGGTATCAGAGCGAGTCTCTTCGACAAAGAAAGGATCCAACGATCTGAAGAGTAAAGATCCATGGCAGCCCAAGGTAACTTTGAAGGTCAGTCTGTCAACCGACCCCCTCTCTTCGATGGTGAAGACTATCCTTACTGGAAGACCAGAATAGAATACTTTCTACAAGGCCACGACTATCAAATTTGGTCCATAGTAGAAGAAGGTGATCTGGTAGTCACAAATGAGAAAGCTCAATGGACAGATGATGACAGAAAGAAGATCTCCTTGAATTGCAAAGCAAAGAGCATCTTATGCTGTGCTCTAAGTAAGAAGGAGTTCAACAGAGTTTCAGCCTGCAAATCCTCAATGGAAATGTGGGAAAAGCTCAGGATCACATATGAAGGCACAGACAAGATAAGGAAACAAGAATCGACATTCTTATCACTCAGTATGAGAGATTTCAGATGCAATCAGGTGAATCCATAACTCAAATGTTCAGTCGGTTCACTGACATCACAAATGGACTAGCCGGTCTGGGGAAAACTTATGAGATTGGAGACATGGTGAGGAAAATACTTAGATCCTTATCGTCCTCATGGACCCCAAAGGTCACAGCAATAGAAGAAGCTAATGACCTGAAGAGAATGTCAGTAGAAAAGCTCATTGGGTCCCTCATGGCCCATGAGATCAACATGGAAAGGCTAGGAGAGTCCTCTAGCAGAAAGAAGCACTCCAACGCCTTAAAAGCTGAAGAAGATTCACCAGAAGCAAGTTCAGCTGAGAGTGAAAGTGATGTGGACAGCGAGAATGAGGAAGCGATGCTATCTAGAAGATTGCAGCGGATTTTGGCTAAGAAGAAGAAGTTCCAATCTGGTAGAAGGCACTTCAAAAGGAATAAGGACTTCAAGAAGCCAGATGGAAAAGAGTTGAAGAAAGGAGAACCCATCTGCTAGGAATGTAAGAAGCCAGGACACATTAAAGCTGAGTGTCCAAAATTCAAGAAGCCGGAGTTCAGGAAGAAAGACAGCTCCAAGAAGTTCAGAAAGTATAAAAAGAAGGCGATGGCAGCAGCATGGGAAAATAGTAGCGACTCAGACAGTGAGTCAAGCTCCTGCAGCGATGAAGAAGAAGCCAACTTGGCCTTCATGGCTAATACTGAAGAAAAGGTAACCTCTGACTCTTCTTTTGATTCCTGCAATGATTCTGATTCAGACAATTTAGAGGAAGCATTCAACGAATTGTATAATAAATATAAAGAAGTAACTAAACTATTAAAAGCAAGTAAGAAAAACAGTGCTTGTCTAGAAAACACTAACTCAGATATGAAAACAGAAAATGAGGAATTAGAAAAACAAATAATTGAACTTAAAAGAAGAAATGAATTACTATGTGAGGATCTAAAAGCTAAGAATGAACAAATAATTAAACTTGAAAAATAGGAAATGTAGATGAACTAAGAACTGAAATCAAGACTCTAATAGAAGAAAACATAAATTTATTTAGCACGTTAGAAAAATTCACAAATGGTAAAAACTCCCTCATATTAAAAGGTGCCAGAAGATCAGGTAAGAAGAAAAATAGATTAGGATATACACCCCTAGATAATGAAGAAACCATAGTTTATCCTAAAACATATCCAACACCAAAATTTGTACCTGAAAAAGATATAGCATATAAAGCTGATTTTAAATATATAGAAAAGGTAACCAAATTATGATGATGTAGTCACTGCAACAAGTTAGGACATATCATAACGAAATGCCCAACAAGACATAAGAAATGGATAATAAAAAGTAAAATTAATGATACTAACCAATCAGGACCCAAAAGATTTGGGTACCTAAAGCTTGATGATTTCTTTTCAGGTTAACCCTCGAGCATCCAAATGGTACTTGGATAGTGGGTGCTCAAGGCACATGTCAGGAAACCAGAAGTTATTCTCTCATCTCCAAGCTGAAGAAGGAACAGTCACTTATGGAGATAATGGGAAGGAACGGTGATAGGCAGTGGCTCTGTGAACAACACAGGAAAAACAGTCATAGAAGATGTGTTATTAGTCAAGGGATTGAAGCACAATCTCATTAGCATCAGCCAGCTGTGCGACAGAGGCCATCAAATCAAGTTTCAAGAGTCAAAGTGCAGCATACTGAAGGATGGAGCAGTCATCTTTGAAGCTAATAGAGAAAAGAATTTGTATGTGCTCTATCTTAAGGAACTCAAGGAACAAGATGTATGTCTGGCAGCAAATAAGGATAAATCTACTGAATTATGGCACAGACGACTAGGTCATTGCAGCATAGATGGCATGAGAAAATTGCTGAAGAAGAATCTTGTGGAAGGTCTACCTAAGGTCAGTGCAAAAATGGATGGTGTCTTTAGACCTTGTGCTAAGGGAAAGCACACCAAGAGCTCCTTCAAGTCAAAGACGGTGGTGACCACCTCAAAAGCCTTAGAGCTTCTTCATATGGATCTATTTGGGCCAATGAGGACTACCAGTCTTGGAGGAAAGAACTTTGGATTTGTCATAGTTGATGACTACTCAAGATTCACATGGGTATCATTCCTAGAGCATAAAGATGACACTTTCGAAAACTTTGTCAGTTTCATTAAGAAAGTCCAGAAAGATCAGAAGTTCAGCATTGTGTCTATCCGATCAGATCATGGTGGTGAATTTCAGAATGAAAAGTTTGCTAGATTCTGTGATGATCAGGGAATTGAGCATAATTTCTCAGCACCAAGAACACCACAGCAAAATGGTATCGCTGAGAGAAAGAATAGAACCCTATTGGATATGGCAAGAACTATGCTCTCAGAATATGATCTGCCAAGATACTTCTGGGCTGAAGTAGTCAACACAGCAAGTTACATTATCAACCGAGTAATGATCAGGCCAATCCTGAAGAAGACTGCATATGAACTGTTCAAAGGGAAGAAGCCAAAGATCAGCCACTTCAGGACTTTTGGATGTCCTTGTTTCATCCACAACAATGGAAAAAGGTACATTGGTAAGCTGGATGCCAAATCAGATGAAGGCATCTTAAACCTCTAAACCCAAAGGCTATAGAGTATTAATAAATGCACTTTATTAATTAAACAGTTTGTACATATTATTTTTGATGAAACTAACCCTTCCTTGAGAAAGGAAGAAGATAGTGATAATGATGATACAGATGAGCTGTCCAAGAAACTAAAGAATACATCAATTGAGGACAAGGATGATCTACCTCTGGAAGACAGCAACAAAAGGAAATTTCACATGAAAATCTTCCAAAGGAATGGAGACACAAGAAAGATCACCCACTCGAAAATATTATTGGTGATCCATCTGTAGGGGTAAGAACAAGAGGTAATGTAATTCCCTGTGATTACCTAGCATTTGTTTCTCAAATAGAGCCGAGGACAGTCAATGAAGCTCTTTGTGATGAATCTTGGATATTAGCCATGCAAGATGAACTAAATCAGTTCAAAAGAAACCAAGTATGGTCACTTGTTCCTAGACCATCAGACCATCCGGTCATTGGCACCAAATGGGTGTTCAGAAATAAATTGGATGAAACTGGTGTAATCTTAAGAAATAAGGCCAGATTGGTAGCTCAAGGCTATTCTCAAGAGGAAGGCATAGATTTCGATGAAACCTATGCACCTGTGGCTAGACTTGAGGCCATTAGAATATTATTAGCATATGCATCAGCATTAGACTTAAAACTATTTCAAATGGATGTTAAATCTGCATTCTTAAATGGTTTATAAAAGAGGAAGTTTATGTGGAACAACCCCCGGGTTTTGATGACACAGAATTTCCTAATCATGTTTTTAAACTTCATAAGGCTTTATATGGTTTAAAGCAAGCACCTAGGGCCTGGTATGAAAGGCTTAGTTTTTTCTTTTAAACCATGGTTTCAGTAGAGGTCAAGTACATAGTACTCTTTTCATAAAGTCAAAGGTCAAACACATTCTACTAGTTCAAATTTATGTAGATGATATTATTTTGGTTCTACTAATGAATCCCTTTGCAAGTACTTCGAAAAGTTGATGCAGGGAGAATTTGAAATGAGCATGATGGGAGAACTTAATTATTTCCTTGGACTACAAATCAAACAAGGAAAGAGAGGAACTCACATCTGTCAAGCAAAGTACACAAAAGAACTCTTGAAGAAATTTGGATACGATAATACCAAGCCACTGTCAACACCAATGAGTACATCAACAAGGATGGACAGTGATAAAGATGGTAAGAAAGTAGATCAAAAGGTCTACAGAGGTATGATTGGGTCATTACTTTACTTAACAGCTAGTAGACCCGATATTCTATTTAGTGTATGCATGTGTGCTAGGTATCAGGCCGATCCTAGAGAATCACATTTAATTTCTGTGAAAAGAATATTTAGATATTTAGCAAGAACTCATGACTTAGGTCTGTGGTATCCAAAATGTTGTGAAATTAACTTAGTAGGTTATTCTGATGCTGACTATGCTGGATGCAAATTAGATAGAAACAGCACCAGTGGCTGTTGTCAATTTCTTGCAGGATGTTTGATATCTTGGTCTTCAAAGAAATAAAATTCAGTGGCACTATCTACAGCTGAAGCTGAGTACGTAGTTGCTGGAAGTTGTTGTACACAACTCTTAGGATAAAGCAACAACTTGAAGATTTCAGATTAAACATCAAATTCATTCCACTGTTGTGTGACAACACTAGTGCCATTAATTTCACTAAGAATCCAGTTCAACATTCAAGGACCAAGCATATTGAGGTTAGATATCATTTATTCGTGATCATGTAGCAAATGGTAATATTGAAATATCTTTTATTGATACAAATGGTCAGTTAGCAGACATTTTCACAAAAGCCTTACCCGAGGAGAGATTCACATCTCTTAGAAGGGAATTAGGCATGTGCAATTTGTGAAAAAGGTCTTGTTTAAAACTGGCACATTAAATTTCAGAATTAAGTAATTTTTCCCTCTATGGCTTTAAGCAAAAGAAATTCAAATTATCCTTGTAACCGCTCTCTCATTGAAGTCGGCTTGAATAGTCAAACTCTTTTGTCTTCTTCTGCCGCCTTTTGGCGCCTTACTTTCCACATCGCATTATTTATTTTAAAATCTATGAGAGAACGATTCATATCCCATCTTCTACCTTTACCCTCTTTCGTCTGGTTACTTGAGCCGATGCCCTAGCAAGTTCGACATCGACTCTCTGCAAAGTTTGAAGCCTCTCTCTCATTCCCGCGAAACTTCTTGAGGGCTTTCACTCCTCCTTCCTTCTCAACCCTCCAGAAAACTTCCTCACGGATTCCATGGCCGCATCCTCAGTTTCTGGAAGTTTGGGTGGCTACAGCGCCGAGTTCCTTACTCCTGAGCAGCAGGAGAGGTTCACCTTCATAAAGACGAAGCTGTGTGGAAATAAAGAGGTTGATATTGCAGATCTGGAGAAAAATAGGATGCACAGTGTGGTGACCGCAATAATCAGGATGCAATGGATGGGAATCGCAACCCTCTCGGAAGTAAGCTATCCAGACCTTGTTAAAGCCTTTTATGTTTGTTTGAAATCAGAGGCAGATGGATCCCTGACATCCTTTGTCAAGGGAATCAAAATCAGGATCGACCGTGAGTTTTTGAAAAACCTAGTTGGTGTATGTACATCTGGTCGGAGTGGAATTCACTCAGTAGATATTCAAGCGAAGGGTCTAGGTATCATTGGTCCAGACTTCAGGCTGAAAGATGGAAAGCTGGACATCAATCAGCTAAATGCTTTCAATAGGATTTGCATTTCATAGTGTGTCAGATTCTGGCTCCGAGAAGTGCCACCTTCTCATCTTGTACCAACGCCGACTCAGACTTGATGTTTTGGGCCATCCAAAACAGGGAAATCAATATGGCTGAAGTTATGATAGAAAGGATGAAGTTCGCCAGAGATCAGATTTGGGATACTAAGAGCAAGCTAAACGTTCTCTGCCTTATGCTCACTTGCTCACCAAAGTATTCAAACACTTTGGTGTTGATCTATCAGGGGCAGTCACTGAGAAGATGGGCCAAGCAAGTAGGTCCAGAAACCTGAAGAAAAGCGGTTTTTCATTTAAAAATGGTACCTGGTCCAAAGCTTCAGTAGCAGAGGGAGAAGCCATCATAGGTGATTTTCAGGAAGAAGCAGCAGAAAACAGCAGCAGAGCAGCCAGTAGCAGTCCAATCAGCAGTCAGTAGAAGCTTCAGTAGCAATTGAGCCAGCAGCACCGTCAGCTCCAGAATTAGCAGGATCACCTTTGATCGAAACTCCAGCAGAAGAAGCAATGGCAAGTGCAGCAGATCCCTCACCCACCTCCATCGTTGCCTCTATCCTTAAAGAGGTATTGGATTCTATTCACTCCACTCCAGTCACCTCAGAGACTGGTGGAATTGCAGAAGAAGTTGTGGCATCAGGCCACATTGAGGAATCAGTGGAAGCATCAGTTCAAGAGGAGCAGTCCAGTGCTCCAACAAGTGTTGTTCTGGAAGATGCTCCTATTCAGGGGGAGCAAGAATTAATGGAAAAAAAATGCTCCTATTCAGGGGGAGCAATTCAAAGAAGGTCTATAAGAAGAAGCTGCTCACCATGATGAGCCAATGGGTGATGTACCAGTTAATGAAGATCTACCTCTTGTCCAGGATGATGTCAGAGATGGGGAAACAGCAAGCTCCTCTGATTCTGATGATGATCAGCCTCCTCCAGCTTCAGAGGCTAGGTAGAAAGAGAAAGAAGTGGAGCCCGAAGTACCTCTCTTATCAGATTCTCCACATGAAGCGCTAATGAGGCAGAAATTGTGATTAATTTGAAGCCTGTGATTGAGAGGCTTGATGCTCAAGGCACAATCCTGTGCTCTCTCAATCAGATGTTAATTCAATCTTCATGAGCCAAGCATCAGCTACAAGGGAAATTTCCAACACAAGAAATGCCATGAAATGGTTTAACCAGGAAATGGGCTCCATGAAAAATTTGCTGGGAGAAATTCTCAAGGTGTTGGAGCTCAAATTCCTCCTCCTCCACCTCCTGCGGCCCAGGTTCCGGAGTCAGGGCCATCAGCTCAAGAGGCAAGGCCAACAGGGCCAGAAGCAGCAGTAGCACCAGCAGAGGCAGCAGTAAATGTGCAAGGGCCATCTGGGTCAGCTGATCAGGTTGAAGGGCCTCCAGGGCCATCTGAGCAAGGGTCAGGGCCATCAGGGCCAATGGAGTATGAATCAGTTTAGAAAGAGGCTGAAGAAGAGTCCTTGGCAACCAAGCCCCCAACTCCCTCTTCTCCCTCTCACACACCTATTCCCCCAACTCCAACAGCTCCTCCTGCTCCACAAACATTCAAGAAGCCTCAATCCAGACCAATTTCCTATCCCACTCCATTTCCTCCTCATTCCACCTCATCTCCTTCTCCTATTTTGAGGCCCCTCCAGCATCCTCAGCTGGAGCCTCCTCCTCCTCCTCTGGTCCCTCCCTTGGACCAGTTGATGACCTCCCAACTACTTCACATTCTTTTCTTCATCCTACTCCTCCACCCTCTTTCATCACTATAATCCCTGAGACAGCTCAAATTGACTCTCCCTTTATAGAAAAATAAAGGATGAGTTTGAGGAAGGCATTCTCAGGTCTGTGCTAAAGGTTGGGGAGCACATCCATAGGCAGACTCTTCCAGTCCTACACCTAAGAAGAGGAAAATTTCTTCTACCTCCTCCATTTCCTCTGAGCCTAAATACCCTCCGTTGTGGTTTTCCCTCACAGTGGTCACCAAAAATAAACCATTGTATAGAGAATATCTCTCAAAGGTTGTCTTGCCACCATCATTAACCTTCAATTCCTCAATCTAACAGAGCATTTACACACCATCCTACCCTTCACCTCTCTTTCAAAATCCGAAAAATCCAAAGTCTTCTCTATTGCCCACTCCAAAACTGAAGAGCAGTGGGGCAAAGGCCACAAAGATCTCTTCGAAAGATACATTCTCGCCCAATCTGCTAGATTCCCTCTAAGGGACCACTCCTTGACCTTATCAGAATGGTTCAGGATA
The DNA here is from genome assembly GCA_014218235.1 of Colocasia esculenta. NCBI lineage: Eukaryota > Viridiplantae > Streptophyta > Magnoliopsida > Alismatales > Araceae > Colocasia > Colocasia esculenta. Next base: position 102,436,621 of record CM024758.1, on the reverse strand, counting down.
TATCATAGAGAACTTTGGGCACCCTTCATTCAAAAGGAAATCAAATGATCAGACATTTCATGCTATTCAATAATTACAGATATGTTCATAGACTTCCAGAGGTTCAGCTTAGCCAATTCAGAAAGGCCATTTCAGCTCTGTCTCCGGATATCTCCCAGTCTTCAGATGTTCAGGTAGATTTGCTACCCTCCAAGTACTTGAAGAGATAGTCCTTCCTCAAATCCATTTTCTAGTTATGGAATCCTCTGTAGGATCCATCATCTTTGAGCGTTTTGCCAGAGTAATGGGCAGAATTAAAGTACAGAAAGGCTGCCTGGTTGCTTTTCCTAGATTCCTATTTCGGGAATATCACCAGGGGCATATAAGTGCGGAAGTTCTAGCCCCCTTCTGTCTGAATGTGAAAGGCTGACATCCTCCGAATGGTCCAGTTCTACCCCTTGTCAGCTCAGCAGTTGTCTGCACTCAATGAAGCTCAGGCCAGGGAAGCCAAACCAGCTATCTCTCCCGCTACTTTCTTAGATATGAATTCTATACATCTTGTTAATGACCCTTTCCAAGTCTGGGAGGAAAGATACAAAGTATATGTAGCTCTTCATAAAGCTCTCAGAGAAAATCACAATCACTATCCTGTGTCCATGGATCAGTTTCTTACCTGTGCCAGCTTTGGGACTCGTCGTTTCCTGAAGATGACTATGGATAAGGAGGCTTATGCTGATCTTCTCTACAAGCACCTAGATCTTCATCTCAAAAGGATGGCTTCCTCCATGGGACCAACCTACACTTTGTCTTTTGGAGTCTTTAAAACTCATTTTGAAGAGCAGGAAGCACAGGCATGGGAAACCATCTCCTATTTTGCTCTCTTTATCTCCTGCCTTCTATTTACCTGTACCTCCGCAAAGTTAATGAGATTTCCTTCTTTGTGTACTCCTATTTTCTTTCTCTCTTCTTTCTTGTCTCAGATTGTCTTTTTGCTCAATGACAAAAAGGGGGAGAAAATTAGCATGTCTGAAATACATTCCCATAATTTTTAAGGAAGAAATGAGCATGTCTTATCTTCAGACTAATTTTAGATATTTTTTCATCCATGCTTATTGTTCAGTTTTGTCATCACCAAAAAGGGGGAGATTGATGATCAGTATGTCCCCATGTAATTTTAATTAATTACATATGTATTTTGGTGATTAACAAAACTAACTAGATTTTATCAATAGATTTTCAATAATATCTAATGAATATTTCATAAGTCTTAAGTACAGGAAAAATACCAAGGTCAAACAAGCCAATAAAGGTATGCATTACTTCTCTGAAGCCTTAATCTTTTCAACATGATATTTTTAGAGTCCATATCGATTTCTATTGAAGATCATAACGATTTCTTTATAAGTATACGATTCTATGTCATCGCAACGATTTCTTTAGAAAGCGTAACGACTTGCCTGTCATAACGATTCTATAAGTCATCGCAACGATTTCTTTTAAAAGCATAACGACTTGCCTATCATAACGATTCTATAAGTCATCGCAACGATTTCTTTAGAACTCGCAACGAATTGCTCGCCGCAACGATTCTATAAATAATCATAACGATTTCTTTAGAACTCGCAACGACTTGCTCGCCGCAACGATTCTATAAGTACTCATAACGATTTGCTTTGTGCAACGATTTCTTAAGTGCTCATAACGATTTGCCTTGCGTAATGATTTCTTTAAGTGCTCATAACGATTTGCTTTGTGCAACGATTTCTTAAGCGCTCATAACGATTTGCCTTGCGTAACGATTTCTTTAAGCGCTCATAACGATTTGCTTTATGCAACGATTTCTTAAGTGCTCATAACGATTTGCTTTCTATAACGATTTGTTAAGTGTTTCACAACGATTTCGTCAGTGAACACAACGATTTACTTTCTATAACGATTTGATAAGTGTTTCACAACAATTTGCTATATCTCATAACGACTTGGTCAATCTGTCTTATTCATAACGATTTCATAAGTCATATAGCCATCAATTTCTTATCTAATATCGACTTGATATCTTATTCATCTTAAAAGCGTTGACTAGTCAAAGTCCACGTCTATATCTCTCTTACACTCCTGCATTTATGAGATCTGAACGTACCTCTGTATGCATGCAGACTATATCATCCATTATAGTGCATCTTCTGTCAATATCTTTTAGAGGAAACTATTTAGCATTGCTATTTTGGTGAATATTCTTATCAATGTTTACTGACAACTAAAGACAGCCTAGCTATCTACTGATCTAGCATTTAATTTATGCAGGGTCCTACAGACGTTCTGTCATACAACGTTGGACCATACAGACGGCAGAAGACATTATCTCTTTGCGTGCTCAAATGGATAAAAGATAGTTGAAGCTTACAAATGTCAAACAGTCTAACGTCTATCAATCCAAGAGACAACGGTTACTTCAACGGCAGTATTTCAAAAAGAAGATATAAACTCAAAGACAAAAGTGAAGATATATAACGAACGGAGTAGAGAACAAGCATCGTGTGTTCAAACGTTCAAATTCTTTTGCAAGAAGTCCAGAGCCAAGAATTTCATTCCTCATCACCTTCAACTCTTCGCTCTCTGTGCTGTAATAGACTTTCTAAGAGAGCTTGTGTAGTTCTGAGAGTGTGCCTTGTTTAGATCCTTGCTCTCAGTGCTAGTGGCTTCAGATCTTGGCTACTTAAAGCTTGATCTAGGGGCTTGATCTAATTCCATTCTCTTTGTGTTGTTTCCCTTCGGTTGTGAAGGAAGACCTGGTGGTATCCAGGGTGCTGTTCCTTCAGTTGTGAAGGAAGACCTGGTGGGGTATCCAGGGTGTGTTTTTCCCTTCAGTTGTGAAGGAAGACCTGGTGGGGTATCCAGGGTGGTGTTATTCCCTTCGGGTGTGAAGGAAGACCAGCCGAGCTGGGTGCTGTAGTGTCCTTAGGGGGACTGTACCCTAGTTAGTAGAAACCTGAGTGGTTGCTCAGGGACTGGACGTAGGACTCCTAAGGAAAGGAGGTCCGAACCAGGATAATCCTTTGTGTCATGTGATTGCTTTCTTTGTGTGTTTGATATTTCAACTAACAGTCACTAACCTCCTTCGAAGAACGTTTGTGTGAATGTTTTTAGTTACATGTATCTTCTAGATTATTTTTAAAAGACCCATTCACCCCCCCTCTGGGCTCGTCAACTGGGCAACAGAGGGGTGATAGCCTACGAGAAGGCCCATCTTGGGTGGATCTTCATATTGAGGAAGGGACCCCCAAACCATCCCATAGTTCTACCATGCTAGGGCCAAACCCCTCCCTTCTAAGCCTAGAATCATGCAAGGTGTTTCTTGGTTACTTATGATCCATGTATGAGGTTTACATGATGTGGTTTGCATGTTTTCATGCTTGGAATGGGGTGTTCATGAAGAGTGCTTCATGTGGTGCATGTGAGGTTATGTGAGAGTAGTTGGCTTTTCCTTGCATGCAAGTGGGTTGTTTGGGGTGGTTTGGATGTTATTGACTGTTTTCCATCATCTCCATGATTCCCTCCCCTTGATGTTTCCATTTTGGGTGCTTTGGGGTGGTGGCCATGCCTTGTTTAGGCACTCGGCTGAGGTCGCAACGGGCTTCCCAGTCGCGACCAGGTCGCGACGTATCGGTGCGTCGTGTTCTCTTGAACGTGCCCCGGACCCGACCGCGTCTTGCTAACGCGACGGGTACGTGGCCAGCGTTCAGGTGTTCGGGGTCTTGGCAAATCGCGACCGCTGTCTCCGTCGCGATGAGATCGCGACGGGGTACGTGTCGCATTCTGAAGACTCAGGCTTGTTGCGGCCCTCTTAGCCGACGCGGTGTTGTCGCGATGCGCTTACGGGTCGCCTGCCGTTTTCCTTGTCGCGACAGGCAAACCATCACGTGCTGGTCGCGATGGGTCGATACATCGCCTCTCTGACTGAGAGTTGACTGTCGACCTGTTGTGTTTCCGCTTCTGCTGCGACTCGGTTTTTCTTGGCACCTGTGCTGTTCCTAGTGCAGTGCTACTCTAGTTTCTTCGCCCGGTGCTAGGCACTTGAGGGCTTGTCTACGAGACAGGTTGTTACCATTACCTGGGACCCCCAGCCCCGTGCGTCTGTTAGAGGGAGTTCTCTAGGCGGCAGGCATGCTCAAGTCACAGACTTGGAGTAGAAGGGGAAAACGGTGGGGACAGCGGCGTGGCGTCGTTTGTAGAGCTCTCTTAGCTGGTCTGGTTCTCTGAGGTAGTGTGGTGCTCTTACGGTGCGGACCAGCTAGTCCTTTCTCACTGCCTCACTCTACATGGTTCCGGAACCATTTAGAGGGGTCAGGCGTGGGACCATAGTCCGGCCAGACTATGGTAGTTGTGTTTGTTCTTAGTTCCGCATCTCACTCCGATGGGAGGTGATAGACATGGACCGTTGGTCGAGGGTAAGGCGCGTGGCGCACCTGACTGGCTGACTAGTGTAGCGTTCTATAGCTAGTGTGTTTGTCTAGGCAGTTCTACTGTCTGTGTTTACAGCAGGGTCTTGTGGTGCCTTGGTGTACACGAATTTTTCGGTTCCCCTGAGTAGCTTAGACCGATGACCGTGTAGTTTCTTTCACTCTTCCGCACTTGACTCTGTTTAGTAGAATAGACTTTACTGCTTTATTTAATTATCGCACATTAGTTCTATCCTACTGTTAGAACCAGTGGGAGATTGGTAGTCCCTACTGGGCTTCTTCGTGAAGCTCACTCCCTGTTTTGTAGGTGAGACTTCACAACAGCTCCCTCCGCGACGGACTGAGGAGACGGGCCCGCAGTAATCGACGTCTCTAGTGGCAGTGTTCGCCCCAGCAGTTGTAATTCACCCTCGAGGTATGCCCCTAAGGGATGTGTCCCTTCCCGTTTATTTCAGCACTTGTACTTTATTTACTTTGGGACTGTACTAGATTGTTACTAGTGTTGGACACTCTTCATTCACTTGTGGTGCACTTTAGTAGGTTTGTTGTTATTTATTTCTGTTACATATCTTGTTAGACCGATCTGTTAGCCCTTCCGGGTCTCCGGACCCATGGGCGGCGGTGCCGGTGTTCGGATCCTTGGTGAGAATCGGGGATCCGGACATCGGGGCCGTTACAGTGGTATCAGAGCTCAGGGGTCTATCAAGACTTGTAGTGGAAATAAGTAATGACGTAAAGTCCCTTAGGAAGTACAAGTAAACACTGCTAGCCACTGGAGTTTTATCTGTTAACTGCTTATTGTGTCTGTTTTGCAGAACATGCCTCCACGCACTCGTAGGCAGGTTCGTGAGCTGGTGGAGCGTCAGGAGTTCGAGTTGGACGGGTTGGTTGCAGCCGAGCACGTACCGATCGACAATCAGCCCCAGCAGTTTGAGCAGCCTGGGGACTCGTTGCCGCAGGGCATTCCGTTGCGGCAAGGAGAGCCACAGCAGCCGCAGCAGTAGCAGCAGTTGTTTCCACCCCAGCCCCCATGGGCCGTCATGGAGCAGTGGTGGAGAGCGATGTTTTAGGGTCCGTGGCAGTACCCGTAGTGCCAGCAGTACCCTCAGTACCCCCAGTACCCTCAGTACTAACCGTACCAGCAGATGCCAGGTAGAGGATAGTAGTTTGCAGAGATGGCAGCAGAGGAGCAGCCACCACCGACCCCGCAGGCAGCACCTGTTCAGCCAAAGGTACCCCCCGTGGTACGACAGCAGACTCCAGTTGCAGCGGCAGCACCTGAGGACCGCACGGCACTTCTGGAGAGGTTTCTTCATCTTCGGCCTCAGACTTTTTCTAGTGACCGTAATCCAGACCGGGCAGAGAGTTGGGTCCATGAGCTCGAGCGCACATTCGAGGCCATGGACTGTGCAAAGGTGGACCAGGTCAGATTGGGAGTATATCAGCTGAAGGGGTCAGCCCACGAGTGGTGGAGAGCTGTGAGGCAGACCAGTTTTCAGGGCAGGAGGCTGGACCAGATCACTTGGGCAGAGTTCCTAGTGGCCTTTCATGGCGAGTTCTTCCCCGACTATGCTTGCCGTGAGAGGAGGGACCAGTTCCACGAGTTGATGCAGGGAGACTTGACATAGCACAGTACCACCAGAGGTTTGTGCAGCTACTTCGACACGTCCCTCACGTGGCAGCTAGTGAGCAGGCTCGTACTGAGCGGTTAATTAGTGGGCTACGCTCAGAGTTGAGGTGGGCCATGGCTGGCCACCTCTGTGACACTTTAGGGACGGCAGTGGTGAGAGCCACCGCCATGGAGTGGGAGTGTCGGTTTCAGCCGCAACAGAGTGGAGACTCGGCGAGGTCTTCTCCGTACCAACGCCCTTCGGGCAGTCGAGGGAGTGTTTCTTCTTCTTCTTCTTCAGGGACTGGCGGTGCTGGCCTGACCTCAAAGTTGAAGAAGTTGTTCTCTCGTGGAGGAAGGCGTCAGTACAGGCAACAGCAGCAGCGACGTCAGCCAGAGAAGCGCGTGGAGCAGTCTGTGCAGTAGGGAGCAGAGTAGAGCCAGCAGGGCTCGGGTTGTTACCACTGCGAGCAGCCAGGTCACTACAGGAGAGAGTGTCTTGTTGGGTTGAGTGTGAACTTTATACATTTCCCCTCATAATTTTGATGATGACAGTTGTGATTTTAATGCACAAATAAGTGGAACATGTTAAATACATCACACATGTAATAACAATATTCAAAAAACATGTTTTCAAACACATTTATCATTTATATTCATGATAATACATTAGACTAATGATTTATGTGTTTATTTCTCAGGGACATACAATTCTTGCAAGGGTAGTGTCGACACACCCCCTAATGGTGTCGACACAATGCTTCAAACCCAAGGCAAAATGATGAAGAAATGGTCAAGTGGTGTCGACACAGGATCAAGTAGTGTCGACACTAGACCCAGCTCCCAGAGAACCCAGTCAACAGGTCTGGATAGTGTGTTGACACAGGATCAAGTAGTGTCGACACTAGATTCAGCTCCCAGAAGGCCTATTTGCCAGTTCTGGACAGTGTGTCGACACAGCCTAAAGCAGTGTCAACACTAGAGACCCTTCCCAGAGAACCTGTTTGCCAGTTTGGGATAGTGTGTCGACACACCCCATGGGCAGGTCGACACACTCCGGAAACTTTTTCACCTTAAGTCACATCTGGACACGTGGCACTCTAGGGATCATGTGGATCGGCCTTGGATCATGTGCCCACGACCCCCAAGGGTACTTTTGGACACATTGGGCTATAAATACCCTCCAATTGGCCATCCAACACAAGAGAACCTCCAAGAGCCTTCCAGAAGTCGGTTTGGCGGCAAGAAGTGTTCTCCTCCCCGATCTTGCTCCCCTTGTGCTTCTTCAACCCAATTCTCACTTCTCCAAGCACAAGAAGTGAAGATTGATCCAAGATGAAGTAGTGAGATCACTTCCAAGGGTGCAGATCGAGTAGAAGCAGCCAATTGTGAAGATTTCAAGGAAGATCCTAAAGCACAAGTAGCAGAGCATCGGCCAGGGACTTCAAGGGATCAAGCTTCTTCACAATTCAGCCTCTACAAGGGAGTATACTTGAAGAACAAGGATCTTACACTAAATTCCTCAATTCCCCTTGTTTCTTCTAGGTCATTCTTGAGATTGTGCATGAACTGTTGCATCAATCTTCTTGAATGAACTTTTATAGATCAGATCATTGCTAGAGGATCTGGATCTTTGTGTTTTTGTTCTAGCAAGTTGTTTGTGAGCATGTGTGCTCAGTGTTGAGTCGTTGTACTCAGTTGTGGTTGAGCAGTTGTGCTCAGGTGTCTAGAGTAGTCTTGCTCTAGAGGTTGTGTGAGTTGTAGAACTTAGTGTGTTGGAGTTGTCAGGCTCCAGGGTGTGGTGTACCCAAGTTGTGTAGTGGATCCTCACAGTGTGAGGGGTGGATGTAGGAATCACGTGGTGTGATTTCCGAACCACCTAAAAATCTCTGTGCAGTGGTTTGTTTGTGATTCAAATTCACTTTGCGCTAGATGTATGCATAGGGTTTTTCGAATTCACTTCTAATCAACTAGATCTCACACTCTAATCATACAATTCACACAATCACTCATCAGATCTGTAAAGTGATCTTTCAAATTGCCTCTGATTCAAAGCATTGATTTTAATTAGCTAAGCTTCCACAGTTTTTGGCCTAGATCTATTCAACCCCCCCTTCTAGATCTGGTCCAACTTAATTTCGATCCTACATGTCTGTTGAGGCAGCAGCAGGCACCTCAGGCGCAGTACCGTCCACCCCAGTCAGCGCAGCGCCAGTAGCAGTACCAGGGTCAGTACCAGCAGCATCAGCAGTAGCAACCTCAGCGAGGACGTGGTCGCGGTTGGGTGATGAACATCACCAGAGAAGAGGTGGAGGCCTCTAATCTGGTCGTCGATACAGTTCCCATCCTTCGTAGAGCTGCTAGAGTTTTGATTGATCTGGGGTGCCACACATTGTTTTGCTTCTGAGGAGTTCTTTGCTTCCTTGTCTGAGTTTGCTCCGGAGCGGGCCTGTGACCTTGCAGTTGAGCTTCCGACGGGTGACTTTGTGCGTACCCTTGGTTACTTGGAGGGTGTCACCGTCGAGGTACAGGGCCACCAGCTACCAGCCAGACTGTTTGCCTTGTAGCTCCACGACTTTGATGCCATCCTTGGCATGGACTGGTTGGAGGCGCACTCTGCACTGGTAGATTGTCAACAGAAGACCATGAGGTTCGAGATACCTGGAGCACCTGTGCTTTGCTTTCGAGGTACCTGGTCTGTCCGCCGACCCTTTGTCTCTTTTTGTAGAGCTTGGCGCTTCATCTGAGACAGTTGTGTTGCTTTCTTGGCCTCTGTGTGTGTCTCAGATTCTGGTGAGATTTCTGTTTCAGATGTGCCTGTGGTTTGTGAGTTTTCCGATGTGTTTCTGGAGGATCTATCTGGCTTGCCGCCTGAGCGGGAGGTAGATGTCTCCATTGAGTTGCTTCCGGGGATGATGCCTGCGTCCAAGGCACCGTACCGGATGGCGCCGGTGGAGCTGCGGGACTTGAAGCGCCAACTAGAGGAGTTGCTTGCGTTAGACTTCATTCGTCCTAGCCGTTCGCCGTAGGGAGCGCCTGTTCTATTTGTGAGGAAGAAGGATGGCAACCTCAGAATGTGCATTGATTATCGTCAGCTGAATTAGGTGACCGTGAAGAACAAGTATCCTTTGCCCAGGATCGATGACTTGTTCGACCAGTTGCAGTCAGCTTCAGTGTTCTCGAAGATCGACTTGAGGTCGGGTTACTACCAGTTGCGGATCCGCGAGTCGGACATCGGCAGATCAACTTTTCGCACCCGCTACGGCCACTTCGAGTTTGTCGTGATGCCTTTTGGGATCACGAATGCACCTGCAGCGTTCATGGAGCTGATGCACAGTGTTTTTTGAGAGTACCTGGACCGTTTCTTGGTGGTGTTCGTCGACGACATCCTAGTGTACTCAGTGACGGCAGAGGAGCACGAGGTCCACTTGAGGCTGGTGTTGCAGGCTTTGAGGAGTCACCAAGGTACTGATTTAGGTGCTGTGTTGATGCAGCACAGTCAAGTAGTTTCTTATGCTTCTCGTCAGCTAAAGAAGCATGAGCAGCACTACCCGACACACAACCTAGAGCTTGCAGCGGTCATGTTCGCCTTGAGGTTGTGGAGACACTACTTGTACGGTGAGGTGTTCGAGGTTTTCACAGATCACCGCAGCTTACAGTACGTCTTCACGTAGAGAGATCTCAACCTCAGGCAGTGCAGGTGGCTCGAGTACTTGAAGGACTACGACTTTACCCTTTCCTATCACCCAGGAAAGGCTAATGTCGTAGCAGACGCTTTGAGTAGGAGAGCCCACTTGAGTTCTTTGTTGGTTAGACACTGGAGACTTCTGGAGGACGCCACTCAGGGTGTGTTCATGTCGTCTAGCCTCCGGGAGAGAGCAGTGTTGGCCAGCATGATAGTTTGTTCGTTGATATACCAGCAGGTGCTTGAGGCGCAGAGTGCAGACGAGGACTTGGCAGACGTGTTGCAGTTGCCCGAGGTAGCACTGGACGAGGACAGTGAGGTTCAGTTCTGGGACATACTCTACATTCCAGAGGACGTCAGGGAGGAGGTACTTGCTGAGGCGCACCGGTCGCGATACTCTATTCATCTTGGCTCCACCAAGATGTACCATGACTTGAGGTTACTCTTTTGGTGGCTTGGGATGAAGAGAGATATCGCTGAGTTTGTTTTGCGCTGCCTTACCTGTCAGCAGGTGAAGGCAGAGCACCAGCGTCCTGGTGGTGAGCTGCAATCGCTTCCCATTCCTGTGTGGAAGTGGGAGCACATCACCATAGACTTTGTTTCTGGCTTACCTCACACTTCTCAGGGGCACGACAGTGTTTGGGTCATCGTCGACAGGCTCACGAAGACCGCTCGCTTCCTACCGGTCAGAGAAGCGTGGTCAGTGGACAGACTAGCTCGGTTGTTTTTGGACAGAGTGGTACCCTTGCATAGAACCTCGGTCTCTATTGTCTCAGATAGAGATCTGAGGTTCACTTCTTGTTTCTGGCGCAGCTTTCAGTGGGCACTTGGCACCGAGCTGAGGTTGAGTTCAGCCTACCACCCACAGACAGACAGGCAGTCGGAGAGGACCATTCAGACCCTAGAAGACTTGTTGAGAGCGTGTTTCCTAGACTAGGGCGACACGTGGGAGTCACACCTTCCCATGGTGGAGTTTTCATATAATAATAGTTTTCACTCCAGCATCGGGATGGCGCCCTATGAGGCTCTGTATGGTCGACCGTGCAGGACACCGTTGCACTGGCACGAGGTTGGCGAGAGGCAGTTGCTGGGTCCAGAGTTGGTGCAGCAGTGTGCAGACACCGTGAGGCTGATCAGGCAGAGGTTGCAGACAACGCAGAGCAGGCAGAAGAGCTACACCGACATTCGCAGGAGGCCACTTGAGTTTGAGGTCGGCGACAGGGTGTTTCTTCGGATCTCACCCACCATGGGCGTTCTCAGGTTTGGGAAGAGGGGCAAACTCAGCCCGAGGTTTGTTGGCCCCTTTCCCATCCTGGAGCAGGTTGGCGAGGTCGCTTACAGGTTGGATCTTCCATCTGAGTTGGCAGGTGTCCACGACGTCTTCCACGTGTCGCAGCTGAGGAAGTACATGCCAGATCCATCGCATGTACTCGACTACTCGCAGTTAGAGGTCGCCCCCGACCTGTTCGTGCCGGAGTACCCAGTCAGCGTGGTGGACCACAGGGTGCAGCAGCTTCGTAAGAAGCAGATTCCGCTCGTCATGGTGGTTTGGGAGCACCGCGTTGGTGGCGAGGCCACTTGGGAGCGTGAGGACGAGATGCGGGAGCAATTTCACTACTTGTTCGAGTGACAAGTACTTTGTTTACTCTTTCTTCCCCTGGTCTCGCCCTTAATTTTGAGGATGAAATTGGTTTTTTTTTGTTGGTTAGATTGTAACATCCCGTTACCTTTAGGGGTTAGCCCTCCCGGCTTTGGTCGCAACATAGCGACCCGTCGCGTTCTGAACGCGACACAGTTGACCGTCGCGTTCTGGTTGGGAACGCGTCGGCTGCCCATGCCGTGCCAGAACCCTGATAGTAGACTGTCTCCTTGTCATATTACTGTCGGGACAGTTGCACCACGTGTCGAAGTGCATGCATGAATGCTACATGGTTGGCCGTCGCGATCTTGCTGTCAGTTTTGCATGCACGTGGATTGGGTGGTTGACTAGCTGAATGTTCCAGATCGCGACGCAGGTGGGTGTTGCGTTAGCGTTGGGAACGTGACGCCCAGGTCCGTCGTGTTCTTATTGTTTGCGTTTAAGTGTTTTTGGCCGAGAGCAAAAGCTCCATTTGCCTCTTTGCTCTGTGTTTTCTTCCTCCGGCGATCTTCCCTTTGTGTGTGCTCCGTGGGAGCTTGGGGAGGCGGCTTGTGGCTCATCTTGGTAAGTATTGGTTGTGCCTGTGAGGGTTGTGTAATTGTTGGATCTATTGCATGGTTGTGTGTGTTTGTGCTTCTTCCTCATCTTCCCCTTCTTCTTCTTGCATGGTGGTTCTTCTTCTCTTGGTGCATGAAGGAGGAGGTCGAGCTCGGTTTGTGGGCGGCACTTGGAGCGTTGGAGCTCGGAGGTGGAGGGGTGCTAGCCTACGAGAAGGCCCATCTTGGGTGGATCTTCATATTGAGGTAGGGACCCCCAAACCAACCCCTAGTTCTACCATGCTAGGGCCAAACCCCTCCCTTCTAAGCCTAGAATCATGCAAGGTGTTTCTTGGTTACTTATGATCCATGTATGAGGTTTACATGATGTGGTTGCATGTTTTCATGCTTGGAATGAGGTGTTCATGAAGAGTGCTTCATGTGGTGCATGTGAGGTTATGTAAGAGTAGTTGGCTTTTCCTTACATACAAGTGGGTTGTTTGGGGTGGTTTGGATGTTATTGACTATTTTCCATCATCTCCATGATCTCCTCCCCTTGATGTTTCCATTTTAGGTGCTTTGGGGTGGTGGCTGATGCCTTATTTAGGCACTCGGCTGTGGTCGCGACAGGCTTCCCAGTCACGACCAGCTCACGACGTATCGGTGCGTCTCATTCTCTTGAACGCGCCCCGGACCCGACCGCGTCTTGCTAACGCGACGGGTACGTGGCCAACGTTCAGGTGTTCGGGGTCTTGGCAAATCGCGACCGCTGTCTCCGTCGTGATGAGATCGCGATGGGGTACGTGTCGCATTTTAAAGACTCAGGCTTGTTGCGGACCTCTTAGCCGGCGCAGTGTTGTCGCGACGCGCTTACGGGTCGCCTGCCATTTTCCTTGTCGCGACAGGCAGAACCGTCGCGTTCTGGTCGCGACGGGTCGATACGTCGCCTCTCTGACTAAGAGCTGACTGTCGACCTGTTGTGTTTCCGCTTCCGCTGCGACTCAGTTTTTCTTGGCACCTGTGTTGTTCCTAGTGCAGTGCTACTCTAGTCTCTTTGCCCGGTGCTAGGCACTTGAGGGCTTGTCCATGAGAAGTTTCCTTAAGATAAAGTGCACCTCTCAGTCGATGAAGAACATCGGAAGATGAACCCAATCGCCAGATCCAAGCCTCCAAAGTTGAGGTTTCACACGAATAGTTCTAGGGTTTTGATAAGAGCCAAAAAGACCTAATCCGTCTAAAGGAATGAGTTTTTATAGAACCTAAGGGGTCGGGTATGCATTAGGGTAGGAATCCTACCGTTGGAAGCCAGTTTCCAAAACAAGAACTGAAGGAAACACAGTCGTTTCCAGATCTAAAACCGCACAAATTCTGGGAAATAGACGTCCACTTTCCTGCCGTTTACTGGGAATTGGCGTCCATCAATCTGGACATCTACTCCCTTGTAAACGTCCACTCATGTTGATGTTAATTGGCCTCTCAGCCAGAATACAAAAATGCCCAAACATACTTACATTATATACATATATACATGCAATGTAATGTATAATTTAAACACTATATGTACAATGTGAAGAAAACAATATGTACAAAAATAAACAAGCATATATACATGTACAACATTATTTAATTATAATATGTACAAAAATAAATATACGTATTTATACATATAATTCGAGGGCCTTACACCCTCTCTCCCTTAAAGAGAACATTGTCCTCGAAGTTAGAATGACACTACTTAAACAATTGGGGATACTTCTTCTTCATAGCATCCTCAAGCTCCCAAGTAGCCTCCTCTTGCGAGAAGTTCTGCCATAGAACCTTTATGAACGAAATGCTCTTGTTCCTAAGGTGCTGAACCTTCCGATCAAGAATAGCTACTGGTTGGTCAACATATGATAGATCTGGCTAGATCTTCACTGGCTCGTAACTAATCACATGAGACGGATCACACACATACCTACTGAGCATAGATACGTGGAAAATGGGATGCACACTCGCTAGCGCTGGGGGTAATGCTAGCTCATATGCCACACTTCCCATCTGCCTAAGGATCTCAAACGGGCCCAAGGACTTCATTTGTTATGCCTGCCAAACCTGACAACACCTCGAGTAGGCAAAATGTCACGTCCCGAGAGTTACGCAGCGGATATAAATTATTCGGAAATGATTCGAGACGATATCCCGAGACGTGAACAAGCGGAAAATAAGCCTCTAGCTAGCACGCACTAAATGTGTATCAACACCACATCATAATAGGGCCCCAATGTTGAACTCAATATAAATTGTATTCAAATCTCAACTTATTGTATGGAAACTATTACAGGACTAAGACTCAAATAAAGGGAAATTACACTTTTATTCCTCACTTCCTACTACATGAATCTAACACTCAAGCAAACTACTATTACTAGACTCATAGTTGGAACGCTCTTCACTCGGACGCATTCTCATCCTCGACTTGCTCCTCTTCTTATATTTCATAGTCACCTAGATTGGATAAAAGTAAGGGATGAGCAAACTAGCCTAGTAGGATTTATATCTCAATGTGCGGGCAATGATATAAGTGATTAGCAATTTAGAACTAGGTAAGCACGATGAATGACATGATATGCATGTACGAATAAAACTCGTTAAAACATGATACATGAAACAAGCTAGATAGAGAGATCATGATAGAATGAGATCTAGAAGGATATAACAAGATAGAACTAGCAATAGATCACTTTGTACAAGCACGCAAGATTTCACTTGATGTCAAGAACGCAAGATATCACTAATTACATTAAATGCAGGATGGCCATATCACGCAAGCAAGCAAGCACGCACGAGCACGATCATGTAACACTAATCAGGCACGTAGACACTAATGTACACCAAGAAAAGATCCATCAAGAATGTTCACTAGGACACGTGTATGTGGTTATTGTATCTATCATTCAACACGCACGCACGACTCCCAGCGCAGATGCAACGCCAGTAATCATTATACCCATGGTTAACAGTATATTTATGACTCTCCATCATTGGGGCGAGACTGGAGCCCTTGGACACTCGCCGTGCCCGGTCAGCATCTCACTTAAATTTTAAATGTAGATACCCACAGTCATTAATAATGGCCAATGAAAGTTTCAATAAGTAAGCATGTGTAATGTCATGTTCATGATGATGATGATGAGAGTAAATAATACTTAAATTGAACATGATTTCATGAGAACAATGGTCAAGAGATAAATTTGGCAGCATAACGGTATGATTTATACTTTAGTTCAATCTTTACGTTAATGGCTTTAGTCTAGATTGTAAATCACACTCACGAGAACAAGAAGAGAAAGGAACTACACGCTAACTTCTGGGTACTTCAATGGTACAACCTGCTCGTCGGCCATGTGGAAATCCATGGTCAGAGGAGACTTACGGACGTCTTAGAGAAAAGGTCACTAGTCTACCGATTCGGAATGACCAGTAGAGAGCTTCCAAATCCCCAAGAAAGGGCTGCCTAGAAGTGCAAGTGTGTAGTGATGTACGCGTGTCTCAATCCACAAACCATCGGTTTTAAACTTCCGGAAAACACTTAACAATATGACATGGAATAAAACTATGTGCTTTAACTAATCATGGTTTGCAAAATTTTAAGATAACAATTATCATTTAAACACGATAGACCAGTAGGAAGATTAAATCATAAGTAGCATGAATGATCACGTCATTATGAAAGGAATTAGAATAGTATTCGTGTAATTAAAGCTTTTTAAATAGGTTTACCACTTTTAAGCCATTAAAATAACCATCATGCAATGATCAGACCTATGACATGTGAATTACATACTAAATATCAAATTTAAATAGACCTCAGGTATAGCAGTAAGATTTGCAAGAAAATAAGTGGTTTCATGTAAAAATCATGAGATCGCGACGGACACTTGTAAAGGTCGCGACGGGGTCTGATCAGAACGCGACAAGGGGATGTGAAGAACGCGACAAGGCAGTCAGAACAGGCAGAGAGATAGCGACGGGGTGCTCGTGGGTTTTCTGTCGCGACAAGACCACAGAACGCGGCCTATCGGGCCGTCGCGTTCACAGGGTCTGCACCTGAATCCGACAGAGAAAGGACAGTGCTTTGGATTGCGGACCAGACTTTCCCTGTTTTGACACAGGGTTGTTCTACAATTTAGAACAAGTTATACAGTGCATGAAAAATCATGAAACTAGTTTTAAACCAACCTAGACATGCAAGGGTGCTTCCAGTAAATCGGAATTAGAAAACAAGGATGGTTTCGACAGGCTTTAATCAAGTCAAACACAAACGTAAAACCAAGTGCAACCTGAAAACGTAGTATCATGCAGCGACCCTCTTACCATGCTTATAACTCTCTAACTATTGACATTTAGACAAAATGTTCAACACAAGACATGACGAGTACAACTATAAGAAAAACTTTCATGTTGTGGTTTTGCTCTAATTAGGTCTTGAATCACATGCAACATATAAGGAACGGGAAAAGCCCTAACAGTGCGTGACTTTGGCAAAACGCTTATAATTCAAAATCTACTAATTGAAATTTGATGAAACCAGTGGGAAACGAAAGCTAACTTGATGCTCTACACATTGGTATAGGATATGTTAAGGTTTGGCCCGAGAACACCTACCTTCTGGGTTGAAGAAGTCCCATTTTTCCAGAAAATCCATGTTCAGACCACTTGGAGGAAAATGCCTAATACTCCGTGTATACTGCATGGAATTTGGGCATTCCACTTGGGTTAGAACGTAGACTCGACCCTCTTTCCAGGGGTATAGGCCTTGCAAGGTTTGGTTATGGTTTGACTCACCTTTGGTCGACTTCAAGTGGACGATTTGTGCAGGTCGCAGCAGACGAGAAGGGGAAGAAGATGAGCTTCTTGTGGTCGTTCCACAGCTCCTCAGCCACCAAGAGCTCCTCCACACGACCTCAGCAAGTTCTAAAACTCATCCCTAAGGTTTAGTGAAGAGTATTTAAGCAACCATGGTGTTTAGGAGTCCTATTATGACTAGGAAATCCAAGTTGCGGTTTTGACATGTTAGTTTCCTATTTTTGAGGATTTCTTCCTCCCTTTGAGTGTGTGAGGCTTTAGGAAACCTCCCATCATAGTTCAGCACGAATTTGGGTTGCCAAGATTGCAAGTTCTCTTCCCAATTTTATTCTAATTACCTCTTTCTAATTTCAGCTTAATTAAAGTTACGAATTTCTATGCATTTTCTTGCTTCATTTGATTTTTGGGCCAAATGATCTCCATTAGCCCAATTATGATATTGGGTCATTATTATATAATGTTAGAAGTCTCTCCAACATTTTTATTTAATTTATGGTTGCGTCGTATTTCCGTGTTAACGGTTTTCTGACTTGTTTCCTAATTTGGATAATTGGTCACAATAACTCTTAAACCTAGTCCAAATGATTTTTATTGACCCAAATTTCTTGATGGGTCATTAGAGGATATTATTTGAAGTCCATATATGATTTGTATTTAATTTTCTGACTCATCCAAGTACGTATGATAATAATTTTTCGACTTATTTATGAATTATGATAATAAGTCACAAAACACTTTAAACTTGGCTAATCCGATTTTTCTTGGCACAAATTTCCTTGTGGAACATTTAGTAATAATGTTTGGGGTTGATTTATAATTTTTACGAGTTTTTTCGATGTGTCTTAGCACATACGATAATGATTCGTATGTTTTAAATACTTTTATATTATGGAAATTATTTATTTCTATTTATTTGAATTTTTATATAGTTAAAATTTCCGGGGTGTTACACCCTCCCCCACTTAAGAGAATTTGGTCCCCAAATTCATGTATAGAAAGTTATTGTACAAGTGAGGTGTACTTGTGAATAGCTCTGGGTATGTTTTGCGCATTGCTTCCTCGGTTTCCCACGTGTCATCTTCATCCATGTGTTGATTCCATCTAACCCTTACTAGTGGGATGACCTTGTTCCTTAGTTGGAGCAGTTCCCGGTCCACGATCTTAACTGGCTTCTCTTGATAGGTTCCGTCTTTGTTGAATTCCAAGAGTTCATATTCTATGACATGCCACGGATCTCGTACATACTTTTTCAACATGGATATGTGGAATACACTGTGTATTCCATCCATTTGTGGTGGTAAAGCGAGACGATATGCCACCTCGCCGACTCTTTCAAGGATTTCGAAAGGCCCAACAAACCTTGGTGACAACTTGCCTTTAATGCCAAAACGCCTGATCCCACGCCCTGGAGGCACTTTTAAGAATACATGCTCCCCAACCTGAAAATCCAGGTCTCTTCTTCTATTATCTGCATATGCCTTTTGTCTTTGTTGCGCCACTGCCATTCTTTCTTTAATAAGCTTTACCTTCTCTGTGGTTTCCCTTATCATCTCTGGTCCTAGCATTTGTTTTTTGCCAACTTCATACCAGCATATTGGAGATCGGCAACTCCTGCCATAGAGTGCTTCAAATGGTGCCATTTGAATGCTAGCTTGATAGCTATTAATGTAGGCGAACTCTAGAAGAGGTAAGTGTTCATGCCAACTACCTTCAAAATCTAGGACACATGCTCTAAGCATATCTTCGATCACCTGGTTGGTTCTCTCCGTCTGACCATCTGTCTGTGGATGGAAAGCCGTGCTAAAGTTTAGTTTAGATCCCAAGGAATAGTGCAGTCCTTTCCAAAAGTGGGATGTAAACCTAGGGTCTCTATCAGACACGATAGACACCGGTACTCCAACCACCTCCACTATCTCATATTCAAGTCCTGCTGAGAAAACAGATACTTCAAGCTTTTATGGTTAGAAAACACAATGAATTTCTCACCATATAGATAATGACGCCATATCTTCAAGGCGAAGACTACAACAGCTAGCTCCAGATCATGTATAGGATAATTGTCCTCGTGCTTCTTCAATTGTCTGGATGTGTAGCATATAACTTTCCCATTTTGCATCAGCACACAGCCTAGGCCGATCCCGGATGCATCGGTGTATACTTCAAAACTACCCCCAGCAACTGGTAGTGCCAGTACGGGTGCCAAGGTAAGGTGTTTTTTCAATGCCTTGAAACTTTCTTCACATTCATCAGTCCATGCAAATGGATTCTCCTTCCTGGTAAGCCTGGTCAATGATACAACTATCTTTGAGAAATCTTTAATGAAGTGACGATAATAACCGGCTAAACCCAGAAAGCTCCTAATCTCCGACACAGTTGTCGGCCTTTCCCAGTTCTTTACCGCCTCCACCTTAGATGGATCCACAGAGATTCCCTCCTTGGATATGATGTGACCAAGGAAAGACACTTCCTCCATCCAAAATTCACACTTACTAAGTTTAGCATAGAGTTGTTTATCTCTGAGCACTTGCAGAGCAACCTTCAAGTGTTCTTCATGTTCTTCTTTGGATTTGGAGTAAATAAGGATGTCGTCAATGAACACCACTATAAACTGGTCCAAGTATGGCCTATAAATATTGTTCATAAGTTGCATGAAAGCCGCTGGAGCATTTGTTAAACCAAACGGCATGACCACGAACTGATAGTGACCATATCTACTCCAGAATGCAGACTTGTGAATATCCTCCTCCTTTATTCTTAGTTGATGGTAGCCTGATCTTAGATCTATCTTGGAGAAATATTGAGCACCAGAGATCTGGTCAAACAGCTCATCGATGCGGGGCAGTGGATACTTATTCTTTATTGTCAACTAGTTTAACTGACGGTAATCAATGCATAGCCTCATTGTCCCGTCCTTCTTTCTGACAAATAGCACTGGCGCTCAGGTGGTATACCAGGTAATTCTCTTCAACTCCTGCAATTCAACAGGGGACATGCGATACGGGGCTTTTGAAACAGCGGCTGCCCCAGGGAGTAACTCAATGGTGAAGTTTACCTCCCGCTCAGGTGGTATACCAGGTAATTCCTCTGGAAATACATTAAGATACTCCCTGGCTATTGGAATGTCCTCTAGGGTTGGTTTCTTCTTTTCAGTTGCCAAGACTAAAACTAGGAAAGCATCACAACCCCGGTTGATCAGCTTAGAAGCCTTTAAGGAGGATATCAAGATAGGGTGTTTGTGATAACGGGTGCCAAGTAGTGATAGAGTTGGAAGGTTTGGTCTTTTGAAAGTGACCCTCCTATGGCGACAGTTTACATCGACATCATATTCAATTAACCAATCGACACCTAAAATTGCATCATAACCCTTCATGTCTAAACAGATAAGGTCAGCAGGGAGATTGTGTCCTCCAATTATAGTTTCACATTTCGTCAAGTAGTGAGTGAGTTCAGATTCTGAGCCTAGTGGAGAGGCTATAGTGATCTTGGATTTCAAGGGTATAGGTTTGACAGGTAGAGTTGCAGCAAATGTGGTGGAAACAAATGGATATGCAGCTCCAGTATCAATAAGCACAAATGCAGGTTGCGAGTGTATGAAAATGGTACCTTCCACCATACCCCCTTCCTCGAGTAGGTCAGCTTCTATGACAACATTAAGGCGTCCCTAACGCCGTGGTACATTCTGAGCTCTACCTGGATAGTCCTTCAGCATAGGACAATCAGGAATACGGTGGTCACGACCTCCGCATTTCAAGCACGCCCCGAGCTTCTTCCAGCATTCTTCAGCTCGGTGCCCTAGTTTATCACAGAATTTGTATTTTTCAGCCAACTGCCTACCTTCCACTTTGACTCTCTTGTCTCTAGCAACATCTCTTCCGGCATTCGGCCTATTGTTGATGTTGTTGACGTTGTTGTTACCAAAAGTTGGAGCAATATTAGGTGCTCCCTTCTTGACGAAGACCTGCTTGGAGTTGTCCTTGCCCCTCATGCCCTCTACTTTGGCCATGGTGTCTTCTACCAGCTGAGCTTTTTGGACCATCTCAGTGTAAGTTTGAATGTTGTGTGGTCCGAGCCTTTCAATGAACATGGGCTTGAGCCCATCCATGAACCGATTTGCCTTAAGTCTTTTAGTTCCCACCAAGTGTGGGGCATACACAGCAAGACGCACGAACTGAGCCTCATACTCAGCCACGGACATTCCTTTCTACTTCAGTGCGGCAAACTCCGCTACCTTCTTCTCCTTGACTCTCTCAGAGAAATACTTTCCCCGGAATATCTCCAGGAATCCGGCCCACTCCAGTTCGCCAACATTAGGCAGGTGGGCCGATGTGGCCTTCCACCATGCTCGGGCATCCTTAGTGAATTGAAAAGTGGCCAGTACCACTTTTTCCCTATTAGTGCATTGCATGACTTGGAAGATCCTTTCTATCTCCTCCTGCCAGTTCTCTGCTTCGTCTGGATCAGGGGATCTAGAGAAACAAGGAGGGTTCAAACTCCTAAAATTACGGTGCAGATCACCCGCTCCATTCCTAGCAGCAGCAGCAGCCTGATTTCCAGCCTGAACCACATTTCGCAGGGCCTGAGTCAATCCAGCAACTGTTTCTTGCGTAGCTTGCCATTGGTTGCGAGCCATTGCGGTTGAGTGAGAGAGTTATGAGGGTTCCTGAGAAGAGGATGGAAACCAATTAACGTCTCTAGATACATTATAAGAGTCAATGGGTAGGAGTGTTTTGTTCATTCTATCATATTCCCAGTCTCTACCCATTCTCACCAAATACTGTATTTAATTTCCATGACCTAGGTTCCATAGGTATCTCCTATTCCTGAGACATGTATCCTATTTGGTATTCCTAGGCTCTGATACCACTAACTGTCACGTCCCGAGAGTTACGCAGTGGATATAAATTATTTGGAAATGATTCGAGACGATATCCCGAGACGTGAACAGTCGGCAAATAAGCCTCTAGCTAGCACGCACTAAATGTGTATCAACACCACATCATAATAGGGCCCAAATGTTGAACTCAATATAAATTGTATTCAAAACTCAACTTATTGTATGGAAACTATTACAGGACTAAGACTCAAATAAAGGGAAATTACACTTTTATTCCTCACTTCCTACTACATGAATCTAACACTCAAGCAAACACTACTATTACTAGACTCATAGTTGGAACGCTCATCACTCGGAGGCATTCCCATCCTCGACTTGCTCCTCTTCTTGTATTCATAGTCACCTAGATTGGATAAAAGTAAGGGATGAGCAAACTAGCCCAGTAGGATTTATATCTCAATGTGCGGGCAATGATATAAGTGATTAGAAATTTAGAACTAGGTAAGCACGATGAATGCCATGATATGCATGTACGAATAAAACTCGTTAAAACATGATACATAAAAAGCTAGATAGAGAGATCATGATAGAACGAGATCTAGAAGGATATAACAAGATAGAACTAGCAATAGATCACTTTGTACAAGCACGCAAGATTTCACTTGATGTTAAGAACGCAAGATATCACTAATTACATTAAATGCAGGATGGCCATATCACGCAAGCAAGAAAGCACTCACGAGCACGATCAGGTAACACTAATCAGGCACGTAGACACTAATATACACCAAGAAAAGATCCATCAAGAATGTTCACTAGGACACGTGTATGTGGTTATTGTATCTATCATTCAACACGCATACACGACTCCCAGCGCAGATGCAACGCCAGTAATCATTATACCCCATGGTTAACAGTATATTTATGACTCTCCGTCATTGGGGCTAGACTAGAGCCCTTGGACACTTGCCGTGCCCGGTCAGCATCTCACTTAAATTTTAAATGTAGATACCCATAGTCATTAATAATGGCCAATGAAAGTTTCAATAAGTAAGCATGTGTAATGTCATGTTCATGATGATGATGAGAGCAAGTAATACGTAAATTGAACATGATTTCATGAGAACAATGGTCAAGAGATAAATTTGGCAGCATAACGGTACAATTTATACTTTAGTTCAATCTTTACGTTAATGGCTTTAGTCTAGATTGTAAATCACACTCACGAGAACAAGAAGAGAAAGGAACTGCACGCTAACTTCTAGGTACTTCAATGGTACAACCTGCTGGTCGGCCATGTGGGAATCCATGGTCAGAGGAGACTTACGGAGGTCTTAGAGAAAAGGTCACTAGTCTACCGATTCGAAATGACCGGTAGAGAGCTTCCAAATCCCCAAGAAAGGGCTGCCTAGAAGTGCAAGTGTGTAGTGATGTACGCGTGTCTCAATCCACAAACCATCGGTTTTAAACTCGCGGAAAACACTTAACAATATGACATGGAATAAAACTATGTGCTTTAACTAATCATGGTTTGCAAGATTTTAAGATAACAATTATCATTTAATACGGTAGACCAGTAGGAAGATTAAATCATAAGTAGCATGAATGATCACGTCATTACGAAAGCAATTAGAATAGTATTCGTGTAATTAAAGCTTTTTAAATGGGTTTACCACTTTTAAGCCATTAAAATAACCATCATGCAATGATCAGACCTAAGACATGTGAATTACACACTAAATATCATATTTAAATAGACCTCAGGTATAGCGGTATGATTTGCAAGAAAATAAGTGGTTTCATGTAAAAATCTTGAGATTGCGACGGACACTTGTAAAGGTCGCGACGGGGTCAGATCAGAACGCGACAAGGGGATGTGAAGAACGCGACAAGGCAGTCAGAATAGGCAGAGAGATAGCGATGGGGCGCTCGTCGCGTTCAGAACGTGACGGGTTTGCTGTCGCGACAAGACCTCAGAACGCGGCCTATCGGGCCGTCGCGTTCACAGGGTCTGCACCTGAATCCGACAAAGAAAGGACAATGCTTTGGATTGCGGACCAGACTTTACCTATTTTGACACAGGGTTGTTCTAAAATTTAGAACAAATTGTATAGTGCATGAAAAATCATGAAACTAGTTTTAAACCAACCTAGACATGCAAGGGTACTTCCAGTAAATCGAAATTAGAAAACAAGGATGGTTTCGACAGGCTTTAATCAAGTCAAACACAAACGTAAAACCAAGTGCAACCTGAAAACGTAGTATCATGCAGCGACCCTCTTACCAACTTATAACTCTCTAACTATTGACATTTAGACAAAATGTTCAACACAAGACATGACGAGTGCAACTAGCAGAAAATCTTTCATGTTGTAGGTTTGCTCTAATTCGGTCTGGAATCACTTGCAATATATAAGGACTGGGAAAAGCCCTAACAATGCGCGACTTTGGAAAAACACTTATAATTCAAATCTACTCATTGAAATTTGATGAAACCAGTGGGAAACGAAAGTTAACCTGATGCTCTACACATTGGTATAGGATATGTTAAGGTTTGGCCCGAGAACACCTACCTTCTGGGTTGAAGAAGTCCCATTTTTCCAGAAAATCCGTGTTCAGACCACTTGGAGGAAATCGCCTAATACTCCATGTATATTGCATGGAATTTGGACATTCCACTTGGGTTAGAATGTAGACTCGACCTCTCTTTCCAGGGGTATAGGCCTTGCAAGGTTTGTTTATGGTTTGACTCACCTTTGGTAGACTTCAAGTGGACGGTTTGTGCAGGTCGCAGCAGACGAGAAGGGGAAGAAGATGAGCTTCTTGTGGTCGTTCCACAGCTCCTCAGCCACCAAGAGCTCCTCCACACGACCCCAGCAAGTTCTAAAACTCATTCCTAAGGTTTGGTGAAGAGTATTTAAGCAACCATGGTGTTTAGGAGTCCTATTATGACTAGGAAAGCTAAGTTGCGGTTTTGACATGTTAGTTTCCTATTTTTGAGGATTTCTTCCTCCCTTTGAGTGTGTGAGGCTTTAGGAAACCTCCCACCATAGTTAAGCATGAATTTGGGTTGCCAAGATTGCAAGTTCTCTTCCCAATTCCATTCTAATTACCTCTTTTTAATTTCAGCTTAATTAAAGTTACGAATTTCTATGCATTTTCTTGCTTCATTTGATTTTTGGGCCAAATGATCTCCATTAGCCCAATTATGATATTGGGTCATTATTATATAATGTTAGAAGTCTCTCCAACATTTTTATTTAATTTATGGTTGCGTCGTATTTCCGTGTTAACGGTTTTCCGACTTGTTTCCTAATTTGGATAATTGGTCACAATAACTCTTAAACCTAGTCCAAATGATTTTTGTTGACTGAAATTTCTTGATGGGTCATTACAGGATATTATTTGAAGTCCATATATGATTTTTTTAATTTTCTGACTCATCCAAGTACGTGTGATAATAATTTTCGACTTATTTATGAATTACGATAATAAGTCGCAAACACTTTAAACTTGGCTAATCCGATTTGTCTTGGCACAAATTTCCTTGTGGAACATTTAGTAATAATGTTTGGGGTTGATTTATAATTTTTACGAGTTTTTTCGATGTGTCTTAGCACATACGATAATGATTCGTATGTTTTAAATACTTTGATATTATGGAAATTATTTATTTCTATTTATTTGAATTTTTATATAGTTAAAATTTCCTGGGTGCTACACGAAACCTTCATAAATACATGCTCGCCTTCCTCAAACTCCAAATCCTTGTCGTCGTAACTCTTCTGCCTATCCTACGCCGCAACAAGTCTCTGCCTGATAAGCTGGATCTTATCCGAAGTCTCCTGCACTAACTCCGGACCTATCAACTGCCTATAACCTGCCTCCTCCCAACATAAAGGAGATCTACAAGGCCGCCCATACAATGCCTCAAATGGAGCCATACCAATACTCACATGAAAACTGTTGTTATATGCAAACTCCACAAGAGGTAAATGACGCTCCCAATCACCCTTCCAATCCATCACACATGCTCTCAACATATCCTCGAGAGTCTGGATAGTCCTTTCGGACTGTCCATCTGTCTGGGGATGGAACGCCGAACTGAGCTTCAACTAAGATCCTAATGCCTCCTGAAGTCCCTACCATAACCTCGAAGTAAACCTCGGATCTCGATCCGAAATGATCGACTTCGGCACACCATGCAACCTAACCATGCTACTAACATGCAACCTAGCCAAACTCTCCACTGATTGCTTCTTCTTCATAAGCAGAAATGTGCAGTCTTAGAGAATCTATCTATAATAACCCAAATCGAGTCATTGCCCTTCACTGATCTGAGCAAACCCGTCATAAAATCCATAGTGATGGCCTCCCACTTCCATACTGGGATCTCCATCTTCTGCATAAGACCAGATAGTCGCTGACGCTCGGCCTTCACTTGTTGGCATACTAAACATCTGGATACAAATCTGCCACATCCTTCTTCATGCCAGACCACCAAAATGATCTCTTCAAATCCTGGTACATCTTAGTGTTACCTGGATGAATAGAGAATCTTGACCTATGAGCTTCTGCAAGGACATGCTCACGGACATCTACAATATCGGGAACACATACTCGATGATGAAATCTAATCACACCATCCTCATCTCGAGCAATACCTACCTTGCCCACCAACTCCTGGATTCTAGGGTCAGCCTTCTGCTGCTCAATCACTTCATCAAGTACAGTAGACCAAATAGACAACTGAGCCACGAAAGCCTGACATAACGATGGCTCTAACTCAGTCACCGCACAAGCAGCATCCTCCAACATCTTCCAATCCTGCTGGAGCAAAGATCTCTTCCTACTAAGAGCATCTGCCATGACATTCACCTTTCCTGGATGATATTGAAGATCGAAGTCGTAGTCCTTGAGGAACTCAATCCATCTCCTCTGCCGCAGGTTTAACTCCTTCTGCAAAAAGAGATACCTCAAGCTCTTATGGTCAATGAACATCTCAAATCTGACACCATAAAGATAGTGCCTCCAGATCTTCAGTGTATGAACCACTACCGCAAGCTCCAAATCATGAGTTGGATAGTTACGCTCATGCTCCTTCAACTGACGAGAAGCATACGCCACTACCCTACCATGCTGCATCAACACACAGCCAAGACCAATCTGAGATGCATCTGAATAAATGGCAAAACCCTCTACACCACTCGGAAAAATCAACACGGGTGGAGAAGTAAGCTTAGCCTTCAACAATTGAAAGCTACTCTCACAATCCTCGGACCAGATAAACTTCACACCCTTCCTGGTTAGCTTAGTCAAAGGTGCGGAGATAGATGCAAATCCTTCAATAAATCGCCGATAATAGCCTGCTAAACCAAGGAAACTCTGAATCTCCGATGGGGTCCTGGGGATCTCCCAATCTAATACAGCCTGGACCTTCGCTGGATCAACTGCTACACCAGCACCAGAGATAACATGCCCAAGGAAATGAACCCCGCGCATCCAGAAATCGCACTTGCTGTACTTTGCATAC
The DNA here is from genome assembly GCA_014218235.1 of Colocasia esculenta. Lineage (NCBI taxonomy): Eukaryota > Viridiplantae > Streptophyta > Magnoliopsida > Alismatales > Araceae > Colocasia > Colocasia esculenta. Next base: position 102,409,498 of record CM024758.1, on the reverse strand, counting down.
AGCTTGTGCTCTCGAAGAACTTCTAAAACAATTCTCAAATGCTGATGGTGTATAGCCTCATCCGGAGAATAGACTAGCACATCATCGATGAACACTACTACGAAACTATCTAAATAAGGCCTAAACACCTTGTTCATGAGATCCATGAATGCTGCAGGGGCGTTGGTTAGACCAAAAGGAAGAACCAAAAACTCATAATGTCCATAACGAGTCCTAAAGGCCGCCTTGGACACATCTTTACTCCTAATCCTCAACTGATGGTAGTTGGACCACATATCAATCTTGGAAAATACCGATGAATTTTGTAACTGGTCAAATAGATCATCAATCCGCAGTAAGGGATACCTGTTCTTCACAGTCACCTGGTTGAGCTTTCTATAATCGATGCACAACCTAAGTGAACCATCCTTCTTCTTCACAAATAATACAGGTGCTCCCCAAGGGGATACACTAGGGCGAATAAATCCCTTATCCAACAAATCTTGCAACTGCTTCCTTAACTCAGCTAATTTTGCAAGTGCCATCCGATATGGAGCCTTCGAGATAGGAGAGGTGCATGGAAGCAACTCAATAGTACTCTATCTCCTTAACTGGTGGCAATCCAGACAAATCATTGGGAAATACGTCTGGAAACTCCTGTACTACATCAATCTCCTCAAGGGTAGGTGACTGATCAACCTTTGGTACTAATACCATGCTGGCAAGAAAAGCGTCACAACCTTTGTTCACCATCTTCATCGCCTTCATGGCGGAGATAACAAACCTTCCCACTAAGTTCCTTGGTAATGGATGTGAAAACTCATCCTCCCCAAGAATACGGAAAGTGATCTTCTTCCCACGACAATCCACTAAAGCATAGTGCTCCTCTAGCCAATCCAGACCTAGAATTGCATCATAATCCTTCATCTTTAGCAAATAGAAGCACCCTTCCAAGACTCGGTCCTCAATGCACACAGGTAAAGACGGAATACACTTCCTAGTCGATACTGTTCCCACTGGTATGTGCACAGACAAAGGGACCCCTAACTCCTCAGCCTCTACACTAGACTCTACAGCTAATTGCCTAGCAAACTGCTTGGAAATGAACGAGTGAGTGGCACCAGTATCAAACAAAACCCGAGCGTGCACACCCATGAAAAGAATCGTACCTTCCGTGACGTTTTATGCTTGCTCTGTGTCCTCACGTGCCAATGCAAACACTCGAGCTTGGGCTCGAGGCCTTCCTGGTCTTCCGGTCACTAGCGCTGCTACTGCTGCCGCTGCTGGGGCTGACGCTTCACGCTGAACTTCCTGCTGAATCCTGGGACAGTCCTTGATCTAATGCTCATTGCTCCCCCACTTTAAACACTTCCCCGCTAGCTTCCAGCACTCAGTACTGCCATATGTCCTTCCACAGTGAGGACACTCCTTCTTGCCACTGGGCCTGACGCCTGGGGACCACGGTGCAACTGCCTACTGACTGCTCGCTGCTACGGGACGCTGCGGTGATTGGTACGCCACCTTTTTCCTATCCTGCCGCTAGAACGGAGGTGCAGACCTCTTCTGCAAAGCCTTCTTCTCTTCCAAATATTGCTCCATCTCGCTCTCCTTCCTGCACGCTGCACTGAGAGCCTCATCTATGGTACGATGGTCGAATGCCACAAGCCCCGACCTCAGGGATGGCTTAAGGCCCATCACGAATTTCTTCGCCTTCCTGCGCTCATCAGCCACTATGTGAAGTGCATACTTAGATAATTCTGAAAACCTGGCCTCATACTCAAGCACTATCATGGAGCCTTGAGTAAGAGTGAGGAACTCCTGCTCCATCTTGTCTTGAATATGTTCGGGGATGAACTTGGCCCGAAAGAGCCTCACGAACTCATCCCAAGCCACCTCAATAGCACCATCCTCAAACCGGGTGCGCAGTAAAGAAGACCACCATACATTAGCTCTCTCCTGCAACAAACCACCCATAAGCACCAATCTAGACCAATTTAAACTTAATATAAATACATGCATATAAATAAATTATATACCTGTAGCATGTAGGTGGCCAAGCTGACCTTGTCCTCCTCGGCACACCTAATAGCCCAGAAGATCTTCTCGATCTCCCTCATCCAGCTCTCTGCCAGTAATGGCTGACTCTCCCCCTTAAAAGAGGGTGGAGCCATCCTCTTGAATCGCTCCATGATGGAAGGACCACCATGGTCATGCTCTGGGGGAACTGGAGCTGGAGCCTGAGCCTGCCACAACAAACAATATAAATAACACAATAACAACCATATATTTAATAAAAATGCACTACTTCTAACCAACAATTCTAACCTAAGCCTCCAGCTGAGCCTGGAGTGCAGCCTGAGTGTGCGCCTGAGTCTGCATAGCCTGCACCAGGCCTTGCATGAACACACCATAATCTACAAGTGGTGGTGGAGGAAGAACTGTAGGACCCTAGGGTGTTGGGGCCTGCTGCTCGTCCCTATCCTCACGCCTCTGCTCATCCTCTCGAGCATGGGCACCACGCCTACCACGAGAAGCCATAGCCTGTAAAACAATTTAATCACAGTTAGAAACTAAATTATTTAGTCCTAACCATGTTCTTAACTATCTTTCATTCATTATTAGATGTTTTCTACACATGTGGACAATTCTATAAAGACTTAGCATATATGAAGATGATGGTATATTCATGTACAATCTCAACCTGTTGCTCTGATACCAATCTCTGTAACGACCCTCATTATACCGGTACAATTATACCAATTCACGTCGGTACAAAGAACGCCGTCACAGTGGGACATTTACCCAACAATAAACATTAGATTGAGATGTACACGAATAACAAAAGATTACAATGGAAATAAAAGAACTAATCTTATTCCATCATCATCATTCTATCCACAGTCCATATAGCATTTAAAAAAAATACATATGCCCACAATTACAATTTCAAAATGAATTACATTGTCCAAATGAATTACATAATTCCATTGGTTACATACTATGAAAGAAAAAGTACAACGGATCACGTCCACAAGAAAGCTACTCCTCGCGCTCGGAGTCGCTCCTCACAATGTCCTCCTCTAACGTGGGGACACCTGTCACACCTGTACGCCGAAGCAAGTATGAGTCTAAATAGACCCAGCAAGAAATCCATGAACACAACCATACACATACTAGTTTTCTAAACCATTAAGGATAAACATGGTACATGTTTTATATTACTTTAACAATTAAGTATAAAAACCTATAACATGCTTTCTACACCTTTTATTCATCATGCTTCAAAGATTTAAATCTCATTCAAACCATTTTGCAACTATACATAAATTAAGCATGGAACTATACATAAAGTAAATAGCATACCTAGCATGAATTTTATTCATTTTCTCATGTACTTAACACAATTGTACACACATTTTGCTTGCTGTTTCGACATGAATTTAAACATAATCACATGGGATTACACTATTTCACATGATAACACATTCACTTAACAATTTCACATGTTCATATTTCACATTGCACAATTCACATGATCATATTCACATATTTACATTTTACACTTAGTTGTCGTGACACATAGTCCAAACCACCACTAGAAGGACACACATAAACACATATACATACCCATTACCTAGGCAATATAGTGATAGATCTTGGTTAACTGTGCAGAACCGGGAGAAGCCCTCTCCACCCTAACCAGTGGTACTTGTCCACCTCCAAGATTTCATCCTAATGCCCATAGGATATCACACACATTGAACCTTCCCATAGGGAGAAGCCCTCTCAAGGGTGTTTGGAGTCGCCGTGCTCCAGGTGTGTTGTACTCAAGGTTTTGAGTAGTGTGGCCTCACTGTGTGAGGGGTGGAAGTAGGAGTCACTGGAGGTGATTTCCGAACCACCTAAAAATCCTATGTGCAATGGTTTGATTTGTGGTGCAATGTTTGAATTGTGTTTGACTTTGTATTTCGCTAGATGCATGCATAGGGATTTCTTTCACACTACTAATCGATTTGCTCACACACACTAATCACACTTCAGATCAGTAAATTGTTTGGGTAAATGATCTCTGATCGAAGTAATTTTAAATCGCTTAAGCTTCCGCGTTAATTGGTGTTAGATCTATTCAACCCCCTTCTAGATCTGATCATCCACCCATTCGATCCTAACAATACCCTGAGGAGAAGAAGGCTTCGCAGAAGAGGCCGGCAGCTCCTTTCCAGCGGTAGGATAGAAAAAGGCAGCGTATCAGTCACCACAGCGTCCCGTGGCATCGAGCAGTCAGCAGGTAGCTTCTCAGCGTTCCTCTGGTAGTAGGCCTAGTGGCAAGAAGGAGTGTCCTCATTGCGGGAGGGCACATGGTGGTACGGAGTGCTGGAAGTTGGTGGAAAGTGCCTCAAGTGTGGGAGCAGCGAGCACCAGATCCGGGACTGCCCCAGACTTCAGCAGGGAGTCCAATGACCAGCACCAGCTCCAGCAGCGATAGCGGCAGCAGTGCCAGCTACAGGACGACCAGGAAGGCCTCTGATCGTGGCATTGTTGATTGTACACTTCCGTGTCAAGAGTTCCGTGCACAAATCAATATGCTCACATTCTCTACTATCTCACAAATTTAAAATCACAAAGATGAACTAATACAGTAGTGAGAACAGGTCATATCCATGGAGAGGCTGAATAGAACTTGATTTAAACTACTTTGACTTGAAACCTCTATCGACATTGCATTAAAAGTAAATATGTAAACAACACCAACCAAATTCCTCACAATCTGACAGATCAAATTTAATGAAAGAACAAGCTGAATTGAAATGAAAAGAGAATTGCTATCAATGCCCCCTCTAAGTGAGGGATCAAACAAGTAAACGGAAATCTTTAAAAGAAAACTTTCAAATCAATGTACCCCTCTAGCTCAGGGGATGAACAATCAACATTCTCAACTCCCTACAAACATCAAATCATAATGAGACAGTGAAAAGGAACTCAACCAGAAATTAAAGGGGAAGGCAGCAGAACCATCTCTCCCAACCCAACAGTCGATTCTCCTAAAGAAAAAATCTGAACTAAAAGGAGATGAACAAGAAATCCGAACTCCCTCCAGTCTGAACCAGAAGAAAGGAAGAACTAAAAATACTCCAAAATCTCCAACCAGTAGCAAGAACACTCCACTGCTCAACTTCCTCAAATGTCGAACTCTTTATCACTACTCAACATTCAATCAAGAACAGAAGATTAAACAAATGCAATGGATCAAAGTCTAAACACAGCAGAATTGGAAATTGCAACACACTGGATTTACTGTTCTAAACACCGAAGAACTGAAAAAATCAGCAAGAAGAAATGTTAAACTTCACTTAATTGAATCTGAAACACCAAAGAAGTGGAAAATTGCACTGGATCAAAATCTCCCTCTCATTGCTCACATATGAAAATCTACAAATTCTAAAGAAATCGAATTCTTCTACTGATGCTTGCAATACACAGAAGAAGGGGAAAAAAAACATAACACGATCTCAGCAATCCACACAGAAGAAGGGAGGAAGAAGAAAACACAGAGCAAAATGGAAATAGCAAGCTCCATTGGATCGATCTCCTCAGCCCTATGGAATGCCCAAAATCTCTTCTAAGTAGCAACAACATCAGAAGAAAAGACGAAGCTCAAATTAAAATTTGCATAAGCCCTCTGGATCGATCTCTCCCAATCCTCACAACTCTCACAGAGCAAGAAATGCATATGACAAACTCCACTGGTTCAGATGCTACAACACAGAAGAAATGAACTGAACGCAGAAGAAATGAAACTAACTCAGAAGAAATGATGAAACAACACTAAAGAAATGGAAGAAAACAATTCTGAGCTCTGAATCCCTTACACAAGAAGAAATTCCAAAAAAAAATCGAACCAGACAACTCCCTCCTGCTCTGCTAAAAGGGAAATTACAAAAATAATGGCATAAATAAACTCCTAAAATCTGACTGGCTATGGAAGAACAGAAATAAAAACCTAAAAATTCTAAAAAAACTCGAACCCCCTTCAAGAAGAGGACCTTAGGGTCCTTTTATAGTCCTTAGGGCCTTTGCTTCCTGCCTCCTGGATCATCAGCTCTGCAGCTCTGCACCAGGATCGCCATGCCAGCATCTCCTCAGCGCCATCGCCAGCCTCACGCGCCAACTCAGCTGCCATCGCATGGCAGCCACCTCAGCTGGCCGCCTCCCAGCTCCCTGCTTCGCCTGCTCTTCCTGGCCGCACCTGGCCCAGCCCAGCAGCCCGCCTCTGCATGGTCCAGCATCACCAGGATCCATGCGTGCCTGGATCCGGCCAGGCCATCTCCGCACCGCCGCACACAGCTCCATGCGTCGGCCGCACCGCACGGCCTCCATCTGCTGCACCCCCACAGCAGCTACGCCATCGCCCGCTTCGCACGGGCCAGCCGGATGTGCCTCCAGCCGCTCCATTGCCTGCGTCGCACCGCGCCAGTGCATAGCTGGGCGCCTCCACTGCTCTGCACCATCGCCCAATCCCAGCTTATCGCAACCACAGCCGCACATCGGTTCAGCAGCCCACACCGAAATCGCCTGCCAGCAACCCTTCTAGCTGCTTCCAGCAGCATCTGGTAGGGAAGAAAAGGTAAAGAGGTTAAGTGGGGTATGTGGCAAAGTGTGGTGAAGTGTTATTTATTCAATGAAATTAGATTGGGTATTTATAAATAACTAAAAACTATTTTAAAATATTTATTTACAAACTCAATTTTATTGTAACAAAAATTTATTTATTTACAAAGGTCTTTCATTTCCCAAAATATATTTGTGACAAGAAAATGAACCCGATTAGTCAGAAGAAAAAGAAATTGACTTATTGAATGAAAATCTAACTTGTGTTCTACCAAAAAATTTTAACTAATATGCTGAAAAACTGATTATGGATGAAATAAAAATTAAAATCTAAATGTATGTTATTTACACAACTGACATCTAAATTTAACTAAATGTATGAAATTTAACACGAAAATTTGTGTTGTTATCAGCCTTGAGCCCAAGCTCGAGTGTTGCCTTGGCGAGAGGGACACGGAGCAAGCAGAGCATGTCACCGAAGGTACGGTTCTTTTCATGGGTGTCCATGCTCGGGTTTTGTTTAATACGGGTGCTACTCACTCATTCATTTCCGAGCGGTTTGCTAGGCAGTTAGCTTTAGAGTCAGGATTAGAGTCTGAGGAGTTAGAGGTTCCGTTGTCTGTGCACACACCTGCGGGAACGGTATCGACTAGGAAGTGCATTTCATTTTTACCTGTGTGCATTAAGGATAGAGTCCTAGAGGGGTGTTTCTTCTTGCTAAAGATGAAGGACTATGATGCAATTCTTGGTCTGGATTGGCTAGAGGAACACTATGCATTAGTGGATTGTCGTGGAAGAAGATTGTTTTTTGTATTCCTGGTGAGGATGAGTTTTCACATCCATTGCCAAAGAACCTTGCGGGAAAGTTTGTTATCTCCGCCATGAAGGCGATGAGGATGGTAGGCAAGGGTTGTGACATTTTTCTTGCCAGCGTGGTATTAGTACCAAAGTTGATCAGTCACCTACCCTTGAGGAGATAGATGTAGTGCGGGAGTTTCCAGACGTATTTCTCGATGATTTGTCTAGATTGCCTTCGTTTAGAGAGATAGAGTTTGCCCTAGAGTTGCTTTTGGGCACCTCTCCTATCTCAAAGGCTCCATATCGGATGGCACCTGCGAGTTAGCAGAGTTAAGGAAGCAGTTGCAAGATTTGCTAGATAAGGGATTTATTCACCCTAGTGTTTCTCCTTGGGGCGCACATGTCTTATTCGTAAAGAAGAAGGACGGTTCACTCAGGTTGTGCATTGATTATAGAAAGCTCAATCAGGTGACTGTGAAGAACATGCATCCCTTACCGCAGATCGATGATCTATTTGACCAGTTGCAGAATGCATCGGTCTTTTCCAAGATTGATTTGCGGTCTAGCTATCATCAGTTGAGGATTTGGAGTGAGGATGTGTCCAAGACGGCCTTTCGAACCCGTTATGGACATTATGAGTTTTTGGTTCTTCCATTTGGTCTAACCAATGCCCCTGCAGCGTTCATGGATCTCATAAATAGGGTGTTTAGGCCTTATTTAGATAGTTTTTGTTGTAGTGTTATCGATGATGTGTTGGTCTATTCTCCATGAGGCTACACACCGTCAGCATTTGATGGTAGTGTTAGAGGTTCACCGAGAGCACAAGCTGTATGCAAAATTCAGCAAGTGTGATTTCTGGATGCGCGAGGTTCATTTCCTTGGGCATGTTATCTCCGGTGCTGGAGTAGCATTTGATCCACAAAGGTCCAGACGTATTAGATTGGGAGATTCCCAGGACCCCATCGGAGATTCGTAGTTTCCTTGGTTTAGCGGGTTATTATCGGTGATTTATTGAGGGATTTGCATCCATCGTCGCGCCATTGACTAAGCTAACCAGGAAGGGTGTGAAGTTTGTATGGTCTGAGGAGTGTGAGAGTAGCTTTCAATTATTGAAGGCTAAGCTCACATCTGCACCGGTATTGGTATTGCCTAGTGGTGATGAAGGCTTTGCCATTTATACGGATGCATCTCGGATTGGTTTAGGTTGTGTATTGATGCAGAAGGGAAGGGTAGTGGCGTATGCTTCTTGTCAATTGAAGGAGCATGAGCATAACTATCCGACTCATGATTTAGAGCTTGGGGCAGTGGTTCATGCACTAAAGATCTGGAGGCACTATCTTTATGGTGTCAGATTTGAGGTGTTTACTGACCACAAAAGCTTGAGGTATCTTTTCTCCCAAAAGGAATTAAACCTGAGGCAGAGAAGATGGATTGAGTTCCTCAAGGACTACAACTTCGACCTTCAGTATCATCCTGGAAAGGCGAATGTCGTAGCAGATGCCCATAGTAGGAAGAGGTCATCACTTCAGTAGGATTGGAAGATGTTGGAGGATGCTGCTTGTGCGATGACTGAATTAGAGCCATTATGCCAGGCTTTCGTGGCTCAGTTATCCATATGGTCTACTGTTTGAATGAGGTGATCGAGCAGAAAAAGGCCGACCCTAGACTCCAGGAGTTAGTGGGCAAGGCAGGCATTGCTCGTGATGAGGATGGAGTGATTAGGTTTCATCATCGAGTCTGTGTTCCCGATATGGTGGATGTCAGTGAGCATGTATTAGCAGAGGCTCATAGGTCTAGATTCTCTATTCATCCGAGTAACACTAAGATGTACCAGGATTTAAAGAGATCATTTTGGTGGTCTGGCATGAAGAAGGATGTGGCAGAATATGTGTCTAGGTGTTTAGTATGCCAGCAAGTGAAGGCTGAGTGACAGCGACCATCTGGTCTTATGTAGAGGATGGAGATCCCAGTATGGAAGTGGGAGGCTGTCACAATGGATTTTGTAACGGGTTTGCCCAAATCAAGGAGGGGCAATGACTCGATACGGGTAGTGGTAGATAGATTCTCTAAGACTGCACATTTCTTACATATGAAGAAGAAGCAGTCGGTCGAGAGCTTAGCTAGATTGTATTAGTAGTATGATTAGATTGCATGGTGTGCCGAAGTCGATCATTTCGGATCGAGATCCGAGATTTACTTCGAGGTTGTGGAAGGGTCTTTAGGATGCATTAGGTTCAGAGTTGAAGCTTAGTTTGGCGTTCCATCCCCAGACAGATGGACAGTCCGAGAGGACTATCCAGACGCTTGAGGATATGTTGAGAGCGTGTTGCTGGATTGGAAGGATGATTGGGAGCGTCATTAACCTCTTGTGAGTTCGCATATAACAACAGTTTTCATGCGAGTATTGGTATGGCTCCATTTAAGGCGTTGTATGGTAGGCCTTGTAGATCTCCTTTATGTTGGGAGGAGACTAGCGATAGGCAGTTGATCGGACCGGAGTTAGTTCAGGAGACTTAGGATAAGATCTAGCTTATCAGGAAGAGGCTTGTTGCGGCGCAAGATAGGCAGAAGAGTTACGCTGACAATAGGAGGAAGGATTTAGAGTTTGAGGTTGGCGATCATTTCCTAAAGATTTCGCCTATCCGAGGTATTGTCAGATTTGGCAGGCATAGTAAGCTAAGTCCTAGATTCATTGGCCCGTATGAGGTTCTCAACGATTGGGCAACGTGGCTTATGAGCTAGCTTTACCCCCGGCGTTAGCTAGTGTCCATCCTATTTTCCACGTATCTATGCTCAGAGATATGTCCGAGATCCATCTCATGTTATTAGTCACGAGCCAGTGGAGATCCAGCCAGATCTATCTTATGTTGAGCAACCAGTAGCTATTCTTGACCGGAAGGTACAACATCTCCGGAACAAGAGCACTGCGTCGGTGAAAGTTCTATGGCGCAACTTCTCACGAGAGGAGGCTACATGGGAGCTTGAGGATGCTATGAAGAAGAAGTATCCCCAATTGTTTGAGTAGTGTCGGTCTAACTTCAAGGACGAAGTTTCTTTAAGGGGGAGAGGGTGTAAGGCCCTCGAATTTTGACCTATTTTGGTTAGATTTTTGTCATGTGATGTGTGTATACCTTATGTATATAATTGAGTACATTTGTGTATATATGTATAAGTATTTATAATTGTACATGTATATATGTATATATATATATCTCATACATGATGTTTTTTTAATAATTAAATTATGTATATTGTACAGTGCATGTATATACCTAGTGTAAGTAGAATTACTACAATTCTGTGTCTGGCCGAAAACCCTTTTGGTGTCAACATGAGTTGACATTAAGGGGAGGTCAGCGATCCAAAAATGTCTGCGATTTTCTCGGCCCTTGTTTAGGAAACTGTCCCCCAATGGTCATCCATCCCACCTACGCATACCCAAGACCCTGAGGTGGTATAAAAACACCTCCTTTGCGGCCGGATTGAGTCTTTTTGCTCTTTGGTCAAACCCATAAAACCTTGTGCGAACCTGAGACTTTGAACTCTTTGATCCGAAAATTGGAGGCTTCTTCCAGCGTTCTACCACGATTGGGAGGAAGTCTGGGCATAGAGGAAGGCTTCTGCGACGACGGTATACTATCTGCTTCAACACAAAACCGGTTCGGGGAAGGATTTGAAGGCTTCTTGGCACTGGCCGAGGAGAGCTTCATCGGAAAATAACTCCCTTTAGCGATTTATTTTGGGGCAAGTAACCCTTGACCATTGTCCATACATGCGTCTAGTAGGTCCAGGTATTTTTACGGATTTTATTCGTGTTCTGGAAACCCCCGTTCTCTCTTATTTTGTGAGTTCTGTCTACATTTGCAGACAGGAACTTAACGACATCATTTGCTGCCATTAAGATCAAAGCTTAGCGGCAACCTTTGCTGCCGTTAACCTTGTTGGCGGCCACCTGCGTGCCACTGAGTTCTTCAGGATGTGACAATGTGCATGTCTGACCCTTTGTAATTTATTTTTCGGATTTCTGAATATGAGGATATACTGTAAAAATGATATATTGTCAACTATCTCTAGTGGATCATACTGTATGATTATGATGAATTTTCGTTCATTGCACTATTTATTAAAATTCCTGAAAGGATTGTTGAGCATATTTTAGTCCTATTAATTATTGTTTATGTGGATCCATATTTAATTAGGATATCAGGAAATTTTTGTGAGAGGTATATATATATCAGGTCATGTCAGGAAATTTGGGCGAATTTCTATTTGTTATGTGAATATTTAAAATTTCTGAAAAATAAAACAGTGAGGATAAATTGTATGTTTTAATTTTAAATAAAATGTATGGTACATGTTAAAATACCATAAATTTTATGTGATATTATGACAGTTAGATACAAGTTTTAGAACTGTAAAATACATTGGTAACACTGTGAATCATGCTTAATTGAGTTCTTGATAATTATGCAGAATGCTTGTTCAAATTTTCATAAATTGTGTAGGTGTTCGAAAAATATGAAAAATTGTGTGTATGATAATTACCTGTAAGCAATCTGTAGTAAAATTTTCATGCTGATTGGACAACAGTAAGTGCTGATTCGGATTTAACATAGAAAAAGGACAATGTGGAGCATGCTTAGTGTGATGGTTCATAATTTAGTGAATTGCAGCATGATTAGGGTTAGTTTATGACCTATTTTGCATTGTAAATAGTAGCATGTTATTAGATAAACTGAACTATGAAATCATGTATAAGTGAATGCAATAGTGTCAACAAGTGTATGTGAACAATGTTAATAATACGAAAAGTGTATAAACTGTGCCATGCGTGACACTGCTACCTTAGAGGGCTGTGGAACTGTACCGTAGTAAAGTCCCTACGGGAAGGTTCATAGTGTGTGAAATCCTATGGGCAATTAGGATGAAATCCTAGAAGTGGACAAGTACCACTGGTTAGGGTGGAGAGTGCTTCTCCCGGTTCTGCGCAGTTAACCAAGATCTATCACCATTTTGCCTAGGTGATAGGTATGTGAATGTGATTGTGTGTCCTTCTAGAGGTGGTTTGGACTATGTGTCACGACATTAAAAGTGAATAATATGATTGTGTATAAGTGAAATGTGAAATTGTGAAATGTGCAAATGAATAGGTGAATGTGTGATAACCATGTGATAGCATGTGAATTAGTGAAACATTAAATGAGTATGTAAAATCCATGTCAAAACAACAAGCTAAACATGTTTATAATTGTGTTAAGTGTATGAGAATGTAAATAGAATCCATGCTAGGAGTAATGCTTACATCATGTGTTATTTTATGCTTAAGTTGCATATATATTGTAGCATGAATGGAATGAGTTTTAAGTTGATTAAGCATGTTAAAGGAATGTGTGGAGAGTATGTGATAGGTTTTATATCTAATGTGAAAAGAAACATAAAGCATGTATCATGTCCTTTAGCGTTATAGGAATTTCATGCATAGAATTTAAAAGGTTCAAACCATGTTACATGTGTTAATTGTTTTATTGGAAAGTAAAATGTGCATATGATGTGTGTATGTATAATGTGTGTGGATTGCTTGCTGAGTCTATTAGACTCACTCTTGCTTCGACGTACAGGTGTGGCAGGTGATTCCTCTTTTTTGGAGGAGATTGTTAGGAGCGACTCCGAGCGAGAGGAGTAGCATCTTTTGTGAAGAATACTTTGTAATACTTTCATTTCATATGTATGTAATCAATGGTATTATGTAATTCAGATGTGGACAATGTAATTTGAATTAGAATTTCAATTATGTGGACTTTATTTCTCTTTATTTGCTATATGGACTGTGGATATCTAATGTGGATGATGGAATAAGAATGAAGTAAACTCATTTATTTCCGCTGTTCTATATTTATATTTATGTACATCTCGACATAGTGTATACGTTGGGTCAATGTCCCACTGTAGCGATGCTCACTATATCGACGTGGGTTGGTGTAACCGTACCGATATAAGGAGGGTCGTTACACGGTTCTAGTAATTCAGAAACCTGAAAACAGTCATCATGCTGTCATGTAAAAATATGAAGCCCTAACTCACCACAAAAGTATTTTTACAAGATTAAATAGGGTCATTTTATGCTCACATTTCATATACAGAAATTTTAATAATTCACACAATTAACAGAAATTCGGTATCTCCTCATGATATGACCTACTCTCTGTACTAGACCACCTATAAAATTTACAGCATGCGTAGATCATCACAAATCCGTCCACAATCACACAATGTAGAATTTAAGGTTTTGTGAAATCCAGACAAACTCGACGGCACACAGGTGGCCGCCAATAGGATTAACGGCATCATCTGTTGCCGCTGACCTTGGACCTTAACGACAACAAATGTTGCCGTTAAGTTCCTGTCTACAAAAGTGCAGACAGAACGCACAAAATCAAGGTGAATGGGGGTTCCAAAACACGAGAAAATTTTATAAAAATACCTAGGACCTAGCTGACATGGGTAACAATGGTTACTTGCCTCACAGAAAATGCTAGACATGATTAATTTGCCAGAGAAGCTCTCCTCAGCCAAGCCAAGAAGCCCTCCAATCTCCCCTCGATCCAACTTCTGTGTTGATGGATGAAGCACGCCGGAGTCGGGGAAGCTTTACAGATGAACCAAGTCCCTTCCAGTCGATGTAGATCGCCCAGAAATGCACCAAGTCGTCAGATCCAGAGCCTCAAAGTTCAGGGTTCGCAACAAGCTTTTAGGGTTTTTCTCAAGAGTCAAAGGGACTCAATTTGGTCGAAGGGAGGTGTTTTATAAGCCAAGAGAAGTTGGGGTACTCGTTTAGAAGGGGATCCTACCGTTGGAGTAGGTTTCCAAAATAGAAGCCGGAGGAAATGTAGCCGTTTCCAGATCTGAGATCGCACAGGTTTTAGGAAATAGACGTCCACCTAGGTTGCCGCCAACTTGGAGTTGGCGTCCATCGATCTGGACGTCGATTCAACCCCTTAACGTCCATGCATGTTGACGTGAAATGGTCCTTCAGCTAGAACACAGAAATGCAAGACACCAAGCTTACACTATGTACATACATACATATAATGTACAATGTATTACATAAACACCATATGTACATAATTAAACAAGCATACGTATATGTACAACTTTATTTAATTATAATATGTATAGAAATACATACATATGTATATATATATATATACATAACTGTACTCATAATCATCTAAACATTACACAATCAAACATCTAAATAAAAGGGCAAAATTCGAGGGCCTTACAAGGCGGATGTGTGAAGAGACCTAATTCCTTCTAGGATATTTTGATGATAGATCTATTTAGCATCTTTTTTTTTTAGAATGTTTTAGGCTGTGATGTAGAATATAAAGAATGTAAACATGTTCCAGAATATGATTTGATTGTCAAATGTTGTGGCGTACCCAATTGTTTACAATGTTTTTTCTCCATGAAAATGCAAGTTGGCTGCATTATGACAACTGATTTAAATTTATGTTGTGTTAGATAAATCAGTTCATAAATCCATTAGGATGCTACACTATACATGTGGAATAGATAGATAGATAATGGCGTACAACAAATAGGTAATCACGTGAAACAAATAAATAAACAAGTGAGACAAATACATAAGCATGTGGAATGAAGATGAAATCATATTGAACAAATAAATAAACAAGTTGAACACATCATATCAAGTGGAACAAATAGGTATACATAAAAGGTGGAACAAAAAGTTAATCAAGTGGAGAAAGAAGAGTTCAAGACATTAGATATTCATGTGAAACAAAGAGCCTACCAAGAGGACCAAATACATAAACAAATGGAACAAAAAGGTAATTAGGTGAAACAATTAATTAAACAAGTAGAACAACTAGGAATAACACGTTGAACAAATAGGTAATCGCGTTGAACAAAAAAATAAACAATTGAAAAAATATCTTATGAAGTGTGACGAAAAGATAGAATTTAATTATGTGCAAGACCTTTCTCTTTTAGCATGGACAAATCTTCCTCATATATCTCCACTTCTTTTGCTTTTCACATAGAGAAACCTTTCTCACTCACTCACAAAATGCACAATAATGCATGTTGACGATGATCAATATCACATACTTAGAGAATTTGAAATCAATTGATTACTATTGATGGAAGCCTCTGAAACAGGGTTTGGGTTTGAACTTCTAAATCTTCTTCTTCATGTTGAGTTGTTGAACGAGTTCCAAAAGTCCTAGCCTCTCCGTGACATATACAGCATCTCTAATCTATGATCTCTTAGAAGTGATTAGTGGTTGCACATGGAGAAACATACATGGGGAGGAAAGATATGTGAGAAGATGCACATGATATGAAGAATGGATACATAAATAGACTTGTCATTTGGGAGATTGCCACGCCAGAGGGTGCAAGTGCATTTGAGCATAGTAGCATCGCAGCCCCTATTGTTACAAATGGATTTGTCATTGCAAACATAGATGAGGACGACAACTTTCTATTTCTATCAGCCATAATAGCAGTGGCACACGTTCTCTCGTCGACCTTCTTCTATACTTCCACACCAACTGTTGCACCTGGCCTCCTGTTTGGAGCTTTTGTGTGCGTTCTTAACTCAAAGGAGACTCGCAACGTGTTCTTGCATGGCCAGAGTATCTCCTTCCCATTCAAAAATTTATACCAAAAGGCGGGAAGAGCTATCGGCGAAAAAAAAAAAAAACTGGATGGGTCATCATTGCGCGACCTATTTGGCATCTCAGGATTGCGTGAATTTTCATGTTATGAAATGGAGTGCCACTTCATGAGATAAGGTGTCAAATTATTTTTTTGTGGCCCAATCGCAATTCAACCAACAAATCCAATAGAGAAAGTCTTGTAACACACCAATGGAGGGGGTGTGCATACACACCGCCTTGTGATTGGGTGGCCATTACATTGATGTGATATGATAGACCACCCAATCCCCCATGGATGTGCATGGGAAGAGGGTGTGTTGCAAGACTTTCTCAATCCAATCTATACTATATATATATATATATATATATATATATATATATAATATATATATATATATATATATATATATATATATATATATATAACAGTCTGAAACAACCAATGTGTCAACACCACAGTAAATAAGAACAAAAATAATAATAAAAAATTGTCTAACCTATCCATCTCACAAACACGTTCTGTAACGACCCTCCTCATACCGGTACGATTATACCAATCCCCATCGGTATAAAGAACGTCATTACAGTGGGATAATAACCCAACACTAGCCGATTGGTTGAATAGTACGTGGATAGCAATTGATTACAGCGGAAATAA
Organism: Colocasia esculenta; assembly: GCA_014218235.1. NCBI lineage: Eukaryota > Viridiplantae > Streptophyta > Magnoliopsida > Alismatales > Araceae > Colocasia > Colocasia esculenta. The sequence continues at coordinate 102,392,767 of CM024758.1, read as the reverse complement.
AATAAATAACTCAACTTTTATTCCATCACCACTACACATTCCACAGTCTATATAGCGAAATAAAATGACAAAGTCCACATTATTACATGATAAAAGAACTACATTGTCCAAATATTATCCATACAATTAACTTTATTCATGCTATGAAAAAGAAAAATACAACTGATAATCGCTCCTCAAAAGCTACTCCTCCAAGAGATCGACCTTCGCTATGCCTTCCTCCAAATGGAAATACATGTCTCGCCTATACATCGAAGCAAGAGTGAGTCCAAAGACTCAGCAAGCAAACCAAAAACTTAATCTTAAACATATCACATTCATGTTAATCTATGACACATTAAGGAGATACATACTATCATTTAAACTACAAAAATACACATGGTACATACTCTTAACTATCAACACATATATTAATCACCTGAACATGCTTTAGTCTGTCACGTGTTTATTCTAAATCATGGATACTATCCTATACACTTGTACATATTTTCCTACATCTAACATGTAATATGAATCATCCATCATAACTTTAATCCATTTCATGATACCTTTTTATAAACTAGAACATAGGATTGAGCATAAAGAAATGAACAACCTAACATGATGACTATTCACCTTTCACATGCACTTTTCATATTTAATTGTACATTTTGCTTGCTGTTTTTAATGTAATAATTTCATTACACATGGTTTCACATTTATTAGTATGAATTGAAGAGTTAAACATAGTCAATTTGGTTGGCAACAATAAGCACTTAAACATGGAACTTTACGCTAAGTAAACATTGTTGGGAGGCAACACTCTGATCAGCGACAACTCTCTCTTACACTACCCACACGTAGATACCAGAGAGAGATAGGAGGAGGTAGGAAGAAGAACACAGGAACACCAGATTTTACGTGGTTCGGAGGCAAGGAGCCTTCCTACGTCCACGGCCACAGCAGCTTTCAATACTTCTTCTGCAAGAAATACACACTCATCCAAAGAGGACAAAACCCCCTTTATATACTAGGAGGAAAGGGCGCCACAATCAAGACACATAAGGGCAAAAGGGTCCTGCCTCTAAATCGCCTCAGAACTGCAAAGTCCTGTCCTGGTAAGAGGGAGTCGAATGATTCAATATTTGACATTCGACTGCATGAGTCGAATCCTTCATGTTGACATTCGACTGCATGAGTCGAATCATTCACATCTGACATTCGACTGCATGAGTTGAATCCTTCATGTTGACATTCGACTGCATGAGTCGAATCATTCATGTTGACATTCGACTGCATGAGTCGAATCATTCACATTTGACATTCGACTGCATGAGTCGAATCCTTCATGTTGACATTCGACTGCATGAGTCGAATCATTCACATCTGACATTCGACTGCATGAGTCGAATCAATCAATCGACTGCTTCATTTCTGACCTGACCCCTTATGGAGATCTGCTTCAGAGTTCGGGCTCCACATTCTAACAAACATCACATCTAGCATGGAACCTAAGCATTATTTCATGCATTTATCACATTCATAACTATACTTTACTTGTTGTTTTGTCATGAATTAAACTCAATTACATGGAATTAGATTGTTCACACATAATCTCATTCATTTATAAATTCCACATGTTCATTTTTCATATTGCATAAAAGACATGATTGCATACGTTTATTCACATGCCCATTTACATGAAGAACAATAAACTACATGACATGATGCTAAACATGGTATTGCAATTGAGGTAATTAATACATGAAATCATGAACATATTGCATTAATACATTGGTTTTCACATGCAAGTACACTCTCATTAACATTAACTCTCCCTTACATATCTTTTCATATATTCTTCATGTCATTTACTCTTTTATTTTCACTTATCACATAACATATCATTTGCACTCATCACGCGCCACATTCACATATCATCTTACACTTTATTCATATTTCAATCACTTAAAATGCCATGACACATAGTCCTAACTACCAATTAGAGGACACAAACCAGTATCTCATAACTCATCTCATAGCACAACTCATCGTATCTCATAACACATAACTCATAACACAACTCATAATCACATACCCACCACCTAGGCAATGTAGTTGTGAATCTTGGTAACTGCGCAGACCGGGAGAAGCCCTCTCCACCCTATCCAGTGGTACTTGTCCACCTCCAGGCTTTTCCTAATGCCCTTAGGACACACTTTTACAATGTAGAGCCTTCCATAGGGACTTTTCTATGTACAGCCCTCGAAGCCTCTAGGGTAGCAGTGTCATTCTTGGCCCAATTATTACACATTCGCTTTATCATACTTTCACACATTATTCACATATTTTACTTATACTGTTTAATCATTTTACATATTTCATTTATCAATTTCACATATCTCAGTTAACCTAATCATGTTACTACTATTTTCAGAAATAAAACAACTCACATTACAGTCCTACACATGTTGTACATTTACTAAATTACACAAGATCAGATCAACATATCTAACGTGAGCAAATCCCATGGTTTAATTAATAATTATACTTGCTGTCATCAATTTAGTTCTAAATTTTTATCACAGGTCATTAACAGTAAATATGTCACATATGCAATTTTTCAGATTTTTCGAATAGTAAATACAATTTCTACAATTAAATCTAGGTTTTAGGTAATTCATTGAAATATCTTGATACATGGTACATATTGACAAGGTTGGGTGCTAATAGTTCAGATAGTTAATATCATGTTCATTCTGTCATGCAAAAATTATGAAATCCAATTCACAACAAAATCCATTTATGCAAGATTTACACATACTCACATCATGCTCCTAACCCAGTTACTGAATTTTAATAATTAACATGGTTCATAGAAAATTAGGGCATCCTCATGATATGACCTAGTGACTGTTTACAATCACACATAAAATTTACAGCATGTAACTACGTCCAGAAATCAATTAACAGCTTAAGAAGATCAAATGGTACAATTTCAGGACACTGAAGAAGTAACGTCAAGGGATGTGGCCGTTTACTTTCAACTGCAGCATCCCTTGCCGCCAACTCAAGAACTTGACTGCAGCAGATGCTGCCGCCAACCTCTTCCCAGCAGCTCACACAAACAGCACTCAATACAAGGGTGAATTTGGGGTTCCAGGACTCGAGGAAAAATCTGGAAAAATAGCTTGGACTTAGGGGACATGTATAGGATTAAGATCTAGGGTTTACTTGCCTCTAAAAAAATCTACGAAGATCAAGAATTGTCGGTGAAGCCCTCCTCGGCCCTGCCAAGAAGGTGCTCAGAAACGTCTTACATCGGTTCTTCTGTGGATGTAGACGGTCCCTCGGAGTTGGGATCTCTTCTCCTATGCATAGGCTATCCTCCAGTTGGTGTAGCTCCTCGGGGAACACCTCCAGTCGATGGATCCGGCCCTCCAAAGATCAGCTTTTCCACATCTCGGGTCCAAGGGTTTCACCAAATGCTAAAAGCCTTCTCCTCGACCTAGGATGGGTATTTTATAGGCTTGGGGGTTGGGGTACGCAATAGGGTAGGTTTCCTACACATTAGGAGGGGTTTCCTAATCTGAAACCGGCCAAAACGCGAGCATTAACAAATCTAGAACCGTTACACATGAGGATATTGACGTCAACATCGGTTGTAGTTAACTGAACAGTTGACGTCAAGGATCTGGCCGCCAACAGGGGGTTGGCGTCCACGGGGTGGCCGCCCACTGTGTATTGGCGTCCAGGGATGTGGACGCCAATCACAGTCCTGGCAGTTGGCGTCCAGGTCTTGGCCGCCCACTGCACAGTGCAGTCAAAACTCCGTCAAACCTTAAAATAAATGCATAAATACACCAAAACATTTAGTATATGTAAAAATAACTACATATATCCTTACCACATAAAGTACATGCATTACATAATATTTAATTAAATACAACTTACACTAATCATAATTAAGGATAATATACATCAATAACATACATATATGCCATATCATACACATTACATGATTACATACATCATGCATGACTTATAATGAGATGTGTTCCTCCTTAGTTAAATTCTACATGTACATTATCATTCAAGTACCTTACACACCATAAATAATTTACATACTTAAAGTTAGATAGATTTCATTTAAACAAGAATAACATATGCATGTATACATATACGCACCATAGTTACTTACAACATGCATAAATTAATTAAATACAACAGCACATCAATAATTAAATAATTCATACACATTTAAATATATATTGCATGCTCAAAATAAACTCATAATTATTTACAAATGTATGATAATAATTTCTTACTATGTGCACAACACGTACAATATGCATGAGATCTACATACATTGATAGCCAGATAATGCATGCACATTTATATATTTATACTTGTACGAAAATAACCCTCACGTACTTACATGATCCACAACAATACTCACCTATCACATGCACAATGCTATTTAAGTGCTATACATATGCTATAGACAGCTTAATGTACATAGAATTAGATAGATAGATATCACATGTATAAGATAACATGCATATATACATATGTACTTCATATATTTACACACAATATCCATGGAATAAGTAGTATAATTGCACTTCAAGATTTAGATAGTACATGCATAATATCGTTAAGATGCAATATGGAATAAGTTAACTAAGAATACTCTATACAACAAAAGAAATTCTTGCATGCACAAAATTGAATACATATGTTATACACACAACAAGTAAATATACATGCACAATATAAAATGAATGAAAATTTAGGGTATCGAGTACCTGTGGTGACGTTGTCGAGGTCATCTTCGGCCAATCCTTGCTCCTTTATTGCTATTGATGAAACATCCCGTGGAATGAACTTCATCTTCAGGTTCAGACACTCTCTAATTCGATGACTTTTGCTGCCACACTTAAGACATCTCCCTTCCTTTCACCAACATGCATTCCACCATGACGCTTCCCGCAATGAACACACTCGGGCTTCTCACTGCTTGATGCCACAGTTGATTGTTGACCTTCCATGAGTTTCTTCTTCTTCCTATCTTGCCTTTGGAATGATTTTGGTACTCCCTCCTTTTGAGCTTCATTTTCTCCTTGATATGATTCCACTTTATTCTCTTGCCTATTTGCCACGCCAAGAACTTCTTCCAAAGTACCGGAATCAAGCTCCAGAAGCCTTGCTTTCAACACCAAGAACTTCTTCTAAAAAAATTGTCTAACCTATCCATCTCACAAACACGTTCTATGTTTCCCACAAATGCCTTATAAGAACAAACTCTAAAGCCACATCCTGCCATTGGCACGTCTTGCATGTACACCGCTAGAAATGGATGTAGGATCGAATAGAGAGGATGAACAGATCTACAAGGGGGGTTGAATAGATCTATCCCCAATTAATGCGGAAGCTCAAGTAATTTAAAATTACTTTTAATTATAGATCCATTCAAACAAACAATCTAACTTATCTGATGTGTAAACGTGTGAATGTGTGTATACAATGTGTGAAGCAATTAGACAGGTAGAGTGAAAGTGAAATCCTATGCAAGCATCTAGCACAGAAGAATAGATCAAACCATTGCACAAAGGATTTTTAGGTGGTTCGGAAATCACACCAGTGATTCCTACATCCACCCCTCACACAGTGAGGCCACACTACTCAAACATGAGTACAACACACACTAGAGCACAATGACTCCAAAACACCCTTGAGCACGACGGCTCAACACACAACCGGAGCACGACGACTCCAAAACATCTTTGGGCACGACGGCTCAACACACAATTGTGAGTACGACGACTCACAAACTGAGCACGACGGCTCAAACCACACACATATGAGCACGATGGCTCAAAACACATAAGCTACATCGAATCCACAAGAAATCAGATCCTCTAGCACTGATCTGATTCATGGCCTCAAATGCACACAAAAATCTGCACAAAACTTTATGTATAGATCTCACAAACAAAAAACGAGATGAACACTCCAAGAAATAAGTGAAAGAAATGTGAATTGGATGTTCCTTGATGAAGAAGACTTGCAGAAGCTTGAATTGAAGACACTTGAAGGAATTCGATGGAGATCTTCTTCAATTCATGATGATCTGAATTGCCAGTTCTTCTTCTTTTTCCTCTACTGCTCCTCTTCTCAATCTGCTCCTTTTTTAGCACTTCACTACTTGGCCTTGATCCACACGTCCTCTTGGATGAAATGGCTGGAAGGCTGAAGGCTTAACTTATTCAGATGAGAGATGAGAGCTTTTATAGCCTCTGTACAGTCTCACATAGGTGAAAGAGATGTGCACAGAGACCTAGAATGCACCCTGGACTGCCACGTGTCCAAAAGGCCTTTACCTCATTGCCACTTGGATAAAATGGGACTTTTTTAATTATAGAATCTCCCATAAAGATCTCAAAACGAAATCACAGCGTTGGATATCATCCTCTGCACGATTCTGGATTTGCACAAAAAGTGAGTTGACTCATATTTCCATGAGAGTTGACACTACTTGCCAAACATCAGTTCAGGCTTACTGGCAGAGCACTAGTGTCGACCTGACAGACAACTCATGTCGACCTGAACAACAGGTAGAGTCGAGCTTATCAACAGATAGAGTCGACCTCCTGTGTATTCCTTCAAATTAGGTTCACTAGAATGATAATAGTATTGACCTCACTTTTAGCTAGAGTCGACAGTACTGGCATTTGCTCTTCAAAAACTTGATGGGCAGCCTTTAAGAGTCGACCTGTATGTCAACTGGAGTTGACACTACTGTGACTTTTTCTTCAGAAGCTTGCTGAGCATACCTTGAGAGTCGACCTGTTTGTCAACTATTGTCGACTCTACTTTGACAAAAAACTTTGTAAACCTCTATGAATGAGAGTAGACCATCAAACATGTTATTACAGTAAGATATGAGATATAAAGTATCAAGAACATGTTGTTTTGAGCATTATTGTAATATATTCAATATGTACAATATGTTCAATATGTCATCATCAAAATCCAAGTATGAGTGATGTCCATTGAACGTCATTAAAAAATCATCTTTAAGAAATTCCAATACACACTCAACACAACATTCTTCCCCTTTTTGATGATGGCAAAATAAATGCACAAACTTGTTGTTTCATACGAATTCTCCCAAAAGCTCATATGAACTCATTCTCCCCCTGTCTGCAATTTCTCCCTCTCCCTGCAATTTCTCCCTCATCATACCAATTACCCAAACATACCAATTTCTCCCCCTTTAACTCTCTACAATTTCTCCACCTTTTTGACAGCATCAAAAAGATAGACATGAAAAATTAGATGGTAGAAGTTCAGGAAATGAAGTGGTGAAAAAGAATGTTCAAGAATGATCAAAATCAGTGAGGCTAAGTAATATTGACATATGAGAGAGATTATTCTGTTTTTGGTATTGTGCAATAAAGTGTAATCAGAAAGACACACTGTAGCACCCCAGAAAATTTAGTAAGTTAAAATTTTAAATAAATGGAAATAAATAATTTTCGTATTATCAAAATGGTAGAACTTACGTACCACTATCGTACGTAAGAGAACTCATCAGAAAATTCCTTAAAAATTATAAATCAACCACAAACATTATCCCTAAGTGTTCCACGAAGAAATTCATACAACGAAAAATCTGATTGACCAAGTGTACGTCGCAATGCGACTGATTATCCAAATTAGGAAACTAAGTCGGAAAACCGTTAACACGGAAATTTAACACGATCATAAATTGAATAAACATGTTGGAGAGTCTTCCAACATCATATATTGATGACCCATTATTGAAATTGGGCCAATGGATCACTTTTGTCCCAAGAACAAAATGACCAAGAAAAATACCAGAAATTTGCAACCCTAATAAGCTAAAAATAGAAGGGGTAATTAGGGCAAACCCCAAGCAATTAGCCTTTCTTGGCAACCAAATTCATGATTAACCATGGTGGGAGGTTTCCTAAAGCCTCACACACTCTATTGGGTGAGAAATCCTCAAAATAAGGAAGGTGGAATGCTAGAACCACACCTTGCCTTTCCTTCACCCAAAGGGACTTCCAAACACATTAGATGCATATATACATGCTATGAAACACTAGGGGATGAAATACACATTGTTGGCGTTGTGGGAGGCTGTTCTTGACCACCCAAAGAGGAGGAAACTTCCCCAACTTGGAGCTTCTTCCCTGCTGCGTTCTACATCAACCTGTACAGAAAGCTCATCTTAGAGTCGACCAAAGGTAGGCCAAACCCTAACCAAATGTTGTAAGGATTATACCTCTGGAAAGAGGGCCAAGTCTAGTTCCTAATACCACTAGTTTGACTATTTTTCATTCAGTAGATCGGGTGCAGTAAGCATTCTCCTACAAGTGGTTTGAACATGGGTTTTCTGGAAAACTATGACTTCTTCAACCAAAGATAGGTTTTCTCGAGCCAAATCTTAATAAATCCTATAAAAATGTGTAGAGCATCGAGTCTACTTTCATGTCCAAGTGGTTTCATCGAATTTCATCGAGTACATCTTGAGTTATAAGCATTTTCCAAGAGTCGCGCACTATTAGGGCTTTTTACATTCTTCATGTGTTGCATGAAATTCGAGACCGAATTAGATCTAACCCACAACATGAAAGTTCTTCTACTAGTTGTCCTCGTCATGTTTCATGTTAAGAGTTTTGTATAATTGTCACTATATAGAGAGATATACGCATTGCATGAAGATCGCACACTGATCTTGCGTTTTCAGTTTAGAGGGTTGAATCGCGGCCGGTCCAGGCGACCTGATTCCAGCGCCTGGTATCGCGTCGGCCTTGGCCGACGCGATTCTTTAAAATGTGACTGTTAGGTCCGACGTGATTCAGTGTCTGACCAGTCAACGGTCCGCGTGGGACTTCGCGCCACGTGGACTTCTGTGCATGTCTGATACGCGGCCGGTACACCCGACGCGATTCAGCCTGTTTTCCCGCCCAAGATTTTCCACTGATTTTTATATTGCTATTTTAAATGCGCTTCATGAACGCAACGGGGTATCCTGTCGCGATTCAAACATTAAGACGTCGCCATAGGCCGACACGATTTACACCTGTACATGTGAACGTTGTTCCGACTGTACACAGCGTTAGTAAATGCGTCGACTGTAGCCGATGCAGATTTCCAAGCCTGCCCGAGCCTTTTTTTACATGGTATTAAGTGCATGATTTGCATGTCTCGGTTCTAATCATTTCATAAGGTCTGTTTAATGGCTTAAAAGTAATTAACCCATTAAAAGCTATAATTACATGAATGTTATTTTAATTACTCGTTAATGATGTGACCATTCATGCAACTATTGATTTACTCTTTCTACTATTCTATCTTGCAAAAATGAGAATTTTTATATTAAAATATTGCAAACCATGTTTAGTTAATTGCATATTCCCATCTTATGTTAGCATGTTAATTGTTTTCCGCAAGCTTAGAACCGATGGAATGTAGTTTGAGATACGTACATTACTACACACTTGCACATCTAGGCAGCCTTTTCTTAGGGGATTAGAAGCTCTCTGTTGGTCATTCCGTATCAATAGATAAGTGACCTTTTCTCTAAGACATCCGTAAATCTTCGTACTCCGTGGATTCACTCATGGAGACCGAGTTGGTTGTACCATTGAAGTTCCCTGGAGATAGCGTGCACTTCCTTTATTCTCTTCTTCTCGTGAGTGTGATTTATAATCTAGACTTAAGCCATTAATGTAAAGAGTGAATTAAAGTATAAATTGCGACGTTATGCTGCCGAAATTATCTCTTGACTATTGTATCATGAAATCATGTTCACATTACTTATTACTTGTTCTCATCGTCATCATGAACATGACATTACACATGCTTACTTCTTGAAACTCTTATTGGCTATTAATGATTGTGGGTATCTACAATTAAAAATAGTGAGATGCTGACTTTGCACGGAGAGTGTCCAAGGGCTCCAATCTAGCCCCAATGATGGAGAGTCATAAATATACTGTTAACCATGGGGTATAATGATTACTGGCATTGCATCTACGTTGGGAGTACTTGCGTGTTGAATGATAGATACAATAACCACATACACGTGTCCTAGTGTGCATTTCAAGGTGGATCTTTCCTTGGTGTACATTAGTGTCTTTGTGCTTGATTAGTGTTACATGATCATGCTCGTGCTTGCTTGCTTGCGTGATATGGCCATCCTACAATTATTACAATTTAAAGTGATATCTTGCGTGCTTGTTACATGCCTCACTATTGATACCATCTTGCTCGTTATATCGTTCTAGTGCTTGCTCTATCCTGATCCCTCTATCTGGCTTGTTTCATGTATCATGTTTTTAATGAGTTTTATTCGTACTTGCATATCATGACAGTCATCGTGCTTACCTAGTTCTAAATTGCTAATCACTTATATCATTGCCTGCACATTGAGAAATAAATCCTACTAGGCTAGTTTCCTCATTCCCTACTTTTAACCATTCTAGGTGATTATGAAATTCAAGAAGAGGAGCAAGTCGAGGATGGGAATGCGTTCGAGTGATGAGCATCCCAACACTTGAGTCTATCTATAGTTAGCTTGTCTAGAGTGTTAGATTCATGTAGTAGGTAGTGAGGAATAAATGTACTTTTCCTTTTATTGAGTCTTAGTTCTGTTATACAATGTTTAAGAGTTGTATTAGTTCACCACGATACAATGAGATGAGATTTGAATACAATTTCCATTGAGTTCAATATTTGGGCCCTATTATGATGTTGTGTTGTTATACACTTAGTGCGTGCTAGCTAGAGGCTTATTTGCCGACTGTTCACGTCTCGAAATATCGACTCGAATTATCTGAATTAATATCCGTTGTGTAATTCTCGGAACATGACACACACTCAACACAAGGTATAGAAAAATATAATGATTTGAATGTAATTAAAATAATGATGCAAATGTGAGTCAGTGTGACCTATATGCGTGAGCAAAAGTATTTAACAAGGAGGTTATGAGCTTTAAATGTAACACAATGTAAAATAATAGGTCTAAATTCAGTATACATGAACTTTATTCAAGTCTTGAGATTTTTTTGTCCAGTCTATTTGAAGTTCTTTTCATTTTTACTGGAAAAGAAATACAAAAATAAATTAGTTAAATCTCACTTTTCAATGCAAGAGATCACATTTATCAGATGCAAGACCTCTTGATTACTCAGTGGTTTAACTTTCAATATCTTATACAGAGTTGAAATTTTTGTTTCCCACTTTTTGATGCGAGACAAATCACTTTTTAGGTGAGATGGCCCGGTTACTCAGTGGTTCAAGAATTTGCATTGCTCTGTTTGTATCTTTCTAGATTGTTGTTCATGTTCTTTTGATGTTTTGCATAATTATATTTGCTTTGACTAGAAAAGTCATGAATATGAAAGTAGAGAGATTATTCTAAACATGTGGTAAAAATGAAGCTCAAACTTGCACATGTTAAATATTAATGCCACTCATGTGCCTACAAGTGTTTTGCAAATCATTTTAAAGACATTCAACATTAAGGTAGCACAACCTTGATATGAAAGTGAATCTTTGAAATTAAACTAAATGCACAATTAGTTTAGTTTCAATGTCTTTAGTCTCTCATATGAAAATAGCACAAAGACTCAAAAATTCTGATAATTTAGGTCTCAAGATAGATAACCAGTGTCGAGAGAAAAGAATGAAGAATTGACAATGGGCACAAATTCTGATACCAAAAGACTCCCCCTTTCATATAGCTCCCCCTCACAATGTGAACATGAAGATTATTGAAGAAGGAACAATTCAGTGAAGTGAAAGTAGAATCATCAAGAATTTTTTTTTTTAGAAAAACAAAGCTCCCCCTCAACAATTGCATAAAAAGGCTCTTGATACTTGGCGGAGACATCTACTCACGCATAGTGAAAGTGTCCAGACAAGCCTGACTTGCCTTTCTTCAAATCACTATTTGATATACCAAGAATGACAATGCAATGTGAGAAGCAGAAAATTATTTGCAAGAGGACAAGGATTTTATTTGCAAAAAGAGATGAAAGATATCAAGGATGTGAAAGTTTGCACAAACCAATCTCTCTCCTTAAAGATGAAAATCTATTTTCTGAAAGAGGTTTAGTGAAAATATCTGCAATTTGTTTTTCTATTTCAATGAAGTGAAGCTCAAAAGATTTCTTAGCAATCTCATCTCTTAGGAAATGGTGCCTTATTTCAATGTATTTTGTTCGTGAATGCTGAATTGGGTTTTTAGACAAATTGATTGCACTAGTGTTATCACACAAAATAGGAATAAAGCCCAATTTGTGATTATAGTCTAGGAGTTGGTGTTTCACCCAAAGAATTTGAGTGCCACAACAACCAGCTACAACATATTTAGCCTTTGCAGTGGATAGAGCTACTGGATGTTGCTTTTTAGAAGCCCAAGAAATTATGCATCCACCTAGATATAAACACAAGCCACTAGTACTTTTTCTATCAAGCTTGCAACCAGCATAATCAGGATCACAGTAAGCAATTAAATCTAATTTGCAACCAGCATGATACCATATTCCAAGTTCACATGATCCAACAAGATATTTAAAAATTCTTTTGACAGCTAACATGTGACTTTCCTTTAGATTGGCTTGAAATCTAGCACACATGCATACGCTAAATTGAATATCTAGTCTAGAGGTTGAAACATAAAGTAGAGAGCCAATCATATCTCTGTAGGTCTTTAGATCTACTGACTTACCTAATGAATCTTCCTCTAATCTTACATTTATTGCCATTGGTGTGCTTGAGATGCTGAAAGTCAAATCTCTTCAGAAGTTCTTTCATATACTTTGATTGACTTATAAATATTCCTTCACTAGTTTGATGTACCTGCCATCCCAAAAAGAATTGTAAGTCACCCATCAAACTCAGTTCAAATTCAGTTTTCATATGATTAGCAAATTCAATGCACAGTTCTTTGTTTGTAGACCCAAAAATTATGTCATCAACATAGATTTGGACAACAATGATCTGATTATTGACAATTCTTGTAAATAAAGTTTGGTCTACATTGATGATCAGTTCATCCCCATGTAATTTAAATGAATTACATATTTATTTTGGTGATTAACAAAACTCAAATAAAGTTTGATCTAACAAGTCTTCTATGAAGTTTAAGAACAGGAAATAAATCAAGGAAAATCATGCAAACTTGGTAAGTATTTTTTTCCTGTAGCATTTGAAGTACAAAGCTTGTAATTCTTCTACGTGCACATCGATTTCATTAGAGCTATAACGATTCCCTTACTTCTATTGTTTTAATCTTCATAAGGATTCGGTAAGTGTCATACTGATTTCGGTTTCATAACGATTTCATAAGTGTTGCATCGATTTCGATCTCACAATGATTCGTTAAGTGAGTATAACGATTTCGATCTCATAACAATTCGCTAAGTGAGCATAACGATTTCGATCTCACAATGATTCGCTAAGTGAGAACAACGAATTGCTCTCACAACGATTTGATTCTCGTAACGATTTGATAAGTGAGAACAACGATTTGCTCTCACAATGATTTGATTCTCGTAACGATTTGATAAGTGAGAACAACGATTTGCTCTCATAACGATTTGATTCTCGTAACGATTTAATAAGTGAAAACAACGATTTGCTCTCACAACGATTTGATTCTCGTAACGATTTGTTAAGTGAGAACAACAACTTTGTCATCATAACGATTCGATAAGTTACAACAACGACTTGGTCATTATAATGACTCGATAAGTTACACAACGATTTGCTTGTTGTAACGATTCGATAAGTCACAACAACGACTTGGTCTGTGTAACGATTTAATAAAGCAAAACAACGATTTGATCACTTCATCGACTCGATAAGTGAAACAATGATTTGGTTATAACAACTTGCTTATACTCTTATAATGATTTGTCTCTACAACGATTGGTTATGATTGTATAACGATTTGTGTTCACATCGATTTGTTTATACATGTGCAACGATTTACATAAACATCGACTCATTCACATAACGATTTCATAAGTCATACAATGATTTCATGAGTTATAACTGCTTGATATCTAAACATATTTCAAATATTTTGAAAGTCAAAAGTCTTCCCTCATTTTTTCTCCGATATCCATACATTTATTATGACTGAATATCTCACTGCACGATGCATGCATAGATATCTTCTATTCCTATGCTTATATTGGAAACATCTTTTTAGAAAGCAGAATGGCATTTTTATTTTGATGTATATTCGTTCTAACGTTGACTGACAACAAGAGACAGTGTAGCTGTCTATCATTTAGTATTTATTGTGTGCAGGTCTCTGACAACACAACCATGTACAACGTTGGACAAAATGGGAGATGAAGGATATCGAGAAGGATCTTCTCTTTGCATGCATGGAACGTAAAGGACCGTTGATTGGAAGCTCTACAATACCATGCAGTCTAACGTATACCAGAGCATATAGACAACTGACATATCAACGGCTACTTCCTCAAGAGAAGATATATATTCAAGTCTGAAGACTCTTGAAAGAACAACTTGAAAGAAATAGAAGCAATCTTTCACGCAAAAGAGTCTTAATAGAAGAGCGATTTTTCATTCCAACTCTTGTGTAGCTCTCGCTCTCGCTCTCCTCATTCTTGTTTTAATCCTTTGGAGAGCACCTTTGAGTTCTGAGAGTTTCTTTCATTGTAGATCTACTACTCTCAGTCTCTTCCTCAGATCTGGTACTTGTTGTAAACCAGGTCTAGGGGCACTTCACCTGATATTCTCACATCATTGTGTTATTCCTCTTCGGGGTTGAAGAGAAGACCTGTAGGTAACAAGTGGTTGTATTCCCTTCTTGGTGAAGGAAGACCTGGGCTCCAGGGTGTTGTATTCCTCTTTAGGCTGTGAAGAGAAGGCCAGCTGCAGGTGGATGTGTAAGTGTCCTTGAGGGGGACTGTACCCTTAGGTAGTGGAATCTTGAGTTGTTGCTCAGGGACTGGACGTAGGACTCCTGTGGAGAGGAGATCCGAACCAGGATAAAATTCTTGTGTAGTGTGATTGTTTGTTTTATGTTTGTTGTTTGCTTTTCTACTAACACTAATAGTCAAACGAAGTGTCTTGTGTGTGAACGTTTTATTGACAGGTTTAGATAATCAAATTTTAAGAATCCCATTCACCCTTCCTCTGGGCTTGCTAGCTGGACAACAAGTGGTATCAGAGCCAGTCTCTTCGACAAAGAAGATCCAATGATCTGAAGAGAAAAGATTAAATGGCAGCCCAAGGTCATTTCGAGGGTCAGTCCGTCAATAGACTACCATTGTTTGATGGTGAAGACTACACATACTAGAAGACAAGAATGGAATTCTTTCTTCAAGGGCTCGATTATCAGATATGGTCGATTATAGAAGAAGGAGACCTTCTGGTTACCAACGACAAAGACAAATGGACAGAAGATGATAAGAAGAAGATCTCTCTCAACTGCAAGGCTAAAAGCATCCTATGTTGTGCTCTTAGCAAGAAGGAGTTCAACAGGATCTCCGCCTGCAAATCTGCAATGGAGATGTGGGAGAAGCTAAGGATCACCTATGAAGGCACTGATAAGGTAAAAGAGACCAGAATAGACATTCTGGTGACACAGTACGAGAGGTTCCAAATGTAGCCAGGAGAGTCAATAACTCAGATGTACAACAGATTTACAGACATCACAAACGGGTTGGCTGGTCTTGGAAAAAGCTACGAAATGGGAGATATGGTAAGAAAGATCTTAAGATCCATACCAGCCTCGTGGACTCCTAAAGTGACAACAATAGAAGAGGCCAATGACCTAAAGAGAATGTCACTGGAGAAACTCATTGGGTCCCTAATGGCCTATGAGATCAACATGGAAAGGTTAGGAGAGTCGTCAAGCAGAAAGAAACACACCAACGCTCTCAAGGCCGAATAAGATATATCATAAGAAGCTTCAGATAGCCAGGAAAGCATGAGAAGCAGCAAAGATGAAGAAGCGCTGCTGTCCAAAAGACTACAACGTATATTAGCCAAGAAAAATAAATATCAGTCTGGAAGAAGGTACTTTAAGAAGGGAAAGGACTTCAAGAAGCCTGAAGTCAAGGATGTAAAGAAGATGGAACTGATTTGTTATGAATGTAAGAAGCCCGGACATATGAAGGCAGAATGTCCGAAGCTAAAGAAGGCTGAGATCAAAAAGAAATACTGCTCTAGAAAGCTCAGAAGATACAAGAAGAAAGCCATGGCAGTAGCTTGGGACAACAACAGCGACTCAGCCAGTGAGTCGAGCTCAAGCAAAGAGGAAGATGAAAAGGCCAACCTGGCCTTCATGGCAAACATTGAAGATAAGGTAACCTCTGACTCATCCTTCTCTTCATGCAATGAGTCTGAATCTGATAGCTTGGAAGATGCATTTAATGAGTTATACAGTAAATATAAAGAAGTATGTAAATTATTAAAATTAGTAAGAAAAATCTTGCTTGTTTAGAAAACACAAATTCAGATCTAAAATCTGAAAATGAACAACTGGAAAAACAAATTTCTGAGTTAAAGAGAAGAAACAAATTACTTTGCGAGGATTTAAAAGATAAAAACAATCAAATAGCCAATCTAGAAAATCAGGAAACTATAAGTAAATTAAATCAAGAAATTAATACTTTAACAAAAGAAAATGAACAATTGTCTAGTACGTTAGAAAAATTTACAAATGGAAAAATATCATTAATACTAAAAGGAGCTAGAAGATCAGGGAAAAAGAAATATGGCTTAGGATACACCCCTTTGAATAATGAAGAATCTGTAGTACATCCTAAAATATATCCAACACCTAAGTTTGTAGCTGAACAAGATACTGCATACAAGTCTAATTTTAAATATATTTCAACTGAAAAAATAAGTAAAACATCTTGTTGTAGCCATTGTAACAAGTTAAGTCATATTAATATAACATGTCCAACCAAACATATAAAATGGATAATCAAACGGAAAAATGATGATACTAACCAACCAGGACCCCAAGGAACTTGGTACCTAAAGTTTAGTGTTTTCATTACAGAAAAGCCTTCGAGAATCTAAGTGGTACCTGGACAGCGGGTGCTCAAGGCATATGTCAGGAAACAGGAAGCTGTTCTCTCACCTCGAAGCTGAAGAAGGCACAGTTGTTGGGTTGAGTGTAATTTCATATCATCTTCCCTCCTATTTTGATGATGACAAATGTGATTTGAATGCAAATTATTTGAAACATGATAAACACACTTCACCTGAATTACATATTCAAAAGCATGTTTCAAAGCACACTTATCATTTACACTAATAATAAAATATTTTACTAATGATATATGTGTTTATTTTTCAGATACAAACACTTTTTGCAAAAGAAGTGTCGACACACCCCACAATGGTGTCGACACAACACCTCAGTATCAAAGGCAAAAAGGTGAAGAAATGCTGCGAGTGTGTCGACACTAGTCTAGAAGCAGGTCGACACGAGTTGCAGATTCCAGGATTTTGCCTACTCAGGTCGACGCACTCTCAGGGCGGGTCGACACTGGACTCAGCTCCCAGAACAGCATGTTTGCAGATTTGGGACAGCAGGTCGACGCAACACCAGAGCAGGTCGACACTGGACCTTGTTCCCAGAACATCCTATTCTCAGTTTGGGACAGTGTGTCGACACCACCACCAGGGCAGGTCGACACACTACGGAAAGATTGTAACTTAGATTGGATGTTTGCCACGGGTCAGCCTAGGGCGATGGGGTATCAACCTAGAATCGTGTGCCCTTGTACCCAAAGGGTGTCCTTGGAATCTTTTGAGTATAAAAGGTCCCTAATCGGCCCCCCCCCCCATCACATCAGAAGAGACCCAACCAACTCTTAGAGCCTCCTGAAAGTTTCCTGGCGGCTACAAGAGGTTGTCTCCCTCCCTGCTCTCCAAGTGCTTCCAGAAGACCAATTCTCACCAATCCAAGTGTGAGAATTGGAGTGTGATCCTGCAGAAACCTCTAAAGCATCTCAAGGAAGCCTTCGTTGGAGAAGAATTCAAGGAAGATCCAACAATTCCAAAGTGCAGAGCATCGGTTTTAGACTTCAAGATTGCAAGCTCTTCCCAATCCAAGCTTCTACAAGGGAGTACACTTGAAGAACAAGTTATTTAATACAATTCATTGTACTTCTGTTCTTCTGAGATATCTTTTGAGATTATGCAAGTGCTTCTGCATAGCTCTCATTAGTGCTCTCATTTTCGACTAGATCTGTTGCTAGAAGGTCTATGTCTTAGTTGGTGTCTAGCAAGTCTTATGTAGCATTGTGCTCAAGTTGTGTGAGCACTGTGCTCAGGTTGTTGTGAGCCGTTGTGCTCAGTTTGAGTTGTCTAACTCAAGGTTGTGTTGAGCAGTCTTGCTCAGTTGTTCTATAGTAGTCTTACTCTAGAAGTTGTGTGAGTTGTAAGCTCTCAAGTGTTGGAGCTGTCAGGCTCCAGTGGGTGTGTTACCCAGTTGTTTTAGTGAATCCTCACGGGGTGTGAGGGGTGGATGTAGGAATCACTTGGGTGATTTCCGAACCACCTAAAAATCCTTGTGCATTTGTCTAATTGTGGTTTGATCATTTCATCCGTTAGATGCTTGCATAGGATCAGGTTAATATTCACTTAATCA
Organism: Colocasia esculenta; assembly: GCA_014218235.1. Classification (NCBI taxonomy): domain Eukaryota; kingdom Viridiplantae; phylum Streptophyta; class Magnoliopsida; order Alismatales; family Araceae; genus Colocasia; species Colocasia esculenta. The sequence continues at coordinate 102,374,091 of CM024758.1, read as the reverse complement.
ACTTGTTTCTCATCTATTTTACCAACTCACTCAAATCTCATCAGATCTGTGGTTTTTCACTGATAAAATTGCCTCTGATTCAAAAGTATTTTTAAACTGTTTAAGCGTCCGCAAAAAGTGGCTTAGATCTATTCATCCCCCCTTCTAGATCTTTTCCACACCTTCACTTCGATCCTTCAATTGGTATCAGAGAGGGTTTACTTTGATCTGATTTGATCTGAGCAGTTTTTGTTTCTGAGTGTTGTGTGTTTGAGTGTTTGCCTGTTTTTTGCTAAGCATTTTCTTTCTGCTTTAAAGTCATGGATTCCAAAGGTTTCATAGCTGAGGGTCATTCCATAAATAGGCCACCATTCTTTAATGGGACGGACTATTCTTATTGGAAAAAGAATGCAAGTATTTTTAAGGGCCCAGAACTATGAGATCTGGAAAGTAGTGGAAGTGGGTCCCTATGAAAACCAGGGAGAAGAAGACACCTGGACTAGGGAACAAATAAGGAAAGCTACATTGAATTATAGTGCCATGAACATGATTCAATGTGTTGTCCATCCCAAGGAGTATTCGAGAATCTCAATGTGCAAATCTGCCAAAGAGATGTGGGATAAACTCGAATTACTCTATGAGGGAACATCACAAGTAAAGGAGACTAAGGCAAATATTCTAGTTTCAGAATATGAACTTTTCATGATGAAGCTAACGAAAATATTTCTGAAATGTTTGCCAGGTTCATGGTGATTGTGAATGGATTAAAGGCCTTGGGTAAGGAATATACAGATGCAGACTTGGTAAGAAAAATCTTACGTTCACTTTCTTCAATTTGGCATACAAAGGCCTGTCATTGAAGATTCAAAAGATCTGTCCAAAATCTCTTTGGATGAATTGATTGGATCCTTAATGACATATGAAATCAACTTAAAGAGAAATGAAGAACACATAATTAAGACCAAGCCTATGGCACTTAAGGCCTCTTCAAGCAATAAAGATAAAAGTCAGGAAAAGACAAGTTCTGAGGAGTCTGAGTCAAATGAGGATGAAATTGCCCTCATGACCAGGCAATTCAGAAAATTCTTGAAATACAGAAAAGGAAAAATGTCTGGCAAAAAGAAGTTTTTCTCAGGTAAGAAAAACACTTCCTCTTCTAATTTCAACAAGAATCACAAATCTGACGAAAATATTGTCTGTTACAGGTGCAACAAACCAGGACACATGAAGGGAGAGTGTCCTGAGAACAAGAAGGAAAAGCACAAGAAGTTCCAGAAATTTAAGAAGCCAAAGGCCATGGTAGCCACTTGGTCTGACGAAGACTCAAGTGAAGAAGAAGAGAAGAAATCCTCAAGCTCTGAGAGTGAGGAAGTCTGCTTCATGGCCAACAATTCTGAAGAAAAGGTAAATACTTCTTTTGAAGACTTTACTGTTGAAGATTGGCAGGATGTGTATGCAGAATTAGTTGAAAAATACTGTGAATTGAGAAAAGAAAACAAACACATCAAAAAGAAAGTTGAAAATCTTTATAATAACCAATCTTCAAACAACAGAACTTGTGAACTGGAAACTGAAATAACAGAATTGCATGAAGAAAAGAAAATCTCCTGAACCTTATTGATGAACTAAAACTTGCCTCTCAAAAGGCCTCCCAAGAATTCAAAAACTTAACTAAAAGCTGGAAATTGAAAAACAAGAAAAACAACAGAAGACTGAAGAAATTGAAACTTTAAAAACCAGCTAAAAGAAAGGGATGAAGTTATCCAAACCTTCACAAAAGGTAAAGATAACTTAGAGGCACTGCTAGGAACCACCATGACAACCACCTCTCATGGATTAGGATTCAACAAAAAGAACCCATAAAAGACAAATCTGGTGAGAAAAAGGGCAAAGCACCACTAATTAAATTTGTCAAGGGTCCTAATCTTGAGAACACAGAAATTCAACAAACAGCAAACAAAACCTTAAACAAAACACAAAACAAAGCAAAAACTCAAAAACAAAAGAAGACCATCAGGTCGACACAGTCCCCTGACAGGTCGACACCAGTCCACAAGAACAAGGCTTCTGTGGCTGCTATGTCGACACCAGTACAGGAGAGGTCGACCTGCTCAACATCAAAAGCTGCAAACAACTCAACCAAAAATTCAAATAAAATTTTAAAAATAAGAAAAAGTCAAAAGAAATAATTCATGAAAAACCTTGGACCTCCAAGACAACATTTCAAGATGATTGGACCAATCCTTGGAGCCAATGGTATGAAAATCCATGTTGGTATCATCCTCAATTCCTTTATCCAAATTTCTTGATGTACCAACAAAATCCCTGGATTCCACCTCCTCATCTGAACTCCAATTTTCAAATGAAAAACTCCCCTCCTACTAAAAACAAAAATCTTGGTGCTTTCATTCCTAAAAGAAAGAACAAACAGAAAAAGGCTGAAAACACCAATGTAACAAAACAAAAATCAAAAACAGGTCAAATTTGGGTGAGAAAAGATTTACTGACAATGTTTAAACATTCTGATGGTCCCAACTCTGTTTGGGTACCAAAATCTTCTCTCCACTGATCTTTTGCAGGAAGGTCGTGCACCCAACACCAATGTATGGTTTCTTGACAGTGGGTGTTCACGACACATGACGGGAGACAGAGCCAAATTCTCATTCCTGCTTGAAAAGGAGGGAGGGTCAGTTACATTTGGAGGTAAAAATAAAGGAAAGATCATTGGATCTGGAAAGGTTGGTCAAACTTCTTCAAACTCAGTAGATAATGTTTTATTAGTTGATGGTCTTGATTATAATTTGCTCAGTATCAGCCAACTATGTGACAAAGGTCACAAAGTTGTGTTTGAATCTGATTTTTGTAAGATAATTGATTCATCAACTGATAAAATCAAATTCTTTGGAAAAAGAGAAAACAATGTCTACATGATCAACCTTAATAAAAACTTCTCTGAAAATCTTTGCTTTGTTGCAAATAAAGATGAAATTGCATGGACTTGGCACAAAAGACTTGGCCATGCAAGTTTCAGAACATTGAATAAGTTGTTAAGACTGAACTTGGTTAAGGGTCTTCCTGAATCTTTTTCTAAAGTTGAAGATCAAGTTTGTGGGATATGTGCTAAAGGAAAACAAACTAGGAAATCTTTTAAAACCTTCAATGAGGTACTTACATCTAGGCCACTAGAACTTCTTCACATGGACCTTTTTGGGCCAACAAGAGTTCTAAGCTTAAGTGGCAAGAGATATGGGTTTGTAATCATTGATGACTTTACTAGATTTACTTGGGTTATCTTTTATCCCACAAAAGTGATACTTGCCTTGAATTCAGGAATTTCTGTACCACTATCTTAACAACTTATCCATATAAAATCAAAAACATTTTAACTGATCATGGGGGTGAATTTGATAACACATCTTTTCTGATCTATGTGCTGAATTTCAAATATTTCACAAGTTTTCTTCACCTAGAACTCCAGAACAAAATGGAGTTGTGGAAAGAAAGAATAGAACTCTTGTGGAAATGGCTAGATCCATGCTCTTAGGAAGTAATCTGCCCAAATCCTTCTGGGCTGAAGCTGTTAACACAGCCAATCATATCCTAAATAGAGCTTTGATCAGACCAAAGATCAGAAAAACCCCCTATGAATTGTTGAAAAACAAAAAGCCAACTGTTTCTTATTTCAAAACTTTGGGTGCAAATGCTTTGTACACAATAATAACAAAGAAAACCTTGACAAGTTTGATGCTAAGAGTCAGGAAGCTATCTTCCTTGGCTATTCTGAAGTGTCAAGGGCTTTCAAAGTGTACATTCTAAAAACCAAAACTGTTGAAGAATCTCCACATGTTATTTTGATGAAAATTCCTTTTCCACTAATGATTCTAAATCTTGCAGGGAAAGACAAGACAATGAAGAGGATGACCTCATTGTGGATTCTTCACCAACTGTTGAGGAGCTTGTCAATAATGAAGAGAACCTGAACAACAACTCACCATCTTCAAGTGGGTCAGGTAACATTGCTCCAGAAGTGGGTACTTCTCAACAGGTAATTTCTGAACCTCGATATCTGAGAGATCACCCATTAGACAGTGTAGTTGGCAATTTAATGATAGAGTAAGGACCAGATCATCCTTCTTGCAAAATATTGAAGAAGACCCACTAGCTCTAATTTCCCAAATTGAACCCAAGTCAATTGATGAAGCCTTATCCAGTTCTGATTGGATTAATGCCATGCATGATGAGCTTCATCAATTCGAAAGAAATCAAGTATGGGAATTAGTACCTAGACCTAGTGACCAAGCAGTGATTGGTACTAGATGGGTTTTCAGAAATAAGTTAAATGAAACTGGTCAAGTAATAAGAAACAAAGCTAGGCTAGTTGCAAAGGGGTATAACCAAGAATTTGGAATTGACTTTGAAGAATCATATGCCCCTGTAGCTAGACTAGAAGCTGTCAGAATTTTCCTTGCTTTTGCATCCTCCATGAAATTCAAAGTCTATCAAATGGATGTCAAAAGTGCATTCTTAAATGGATATATAAAGGAAAATGTTTTTGTTGAACAACCTCCTGGATATGAAAATGAAAAATATCCTAACCATGTTTTCAAGCTTAATAAGGCTCTCTATGGTCTTAAGCAAGCTCCAAGAGCTTGGTATGACCGGTTGAGTTCCTTTTTACTTGAAAAAGGATATTCTAGAGGTAATGTTGATCAAACATTGTTCACAAAAACAGTTAAAAATCAAATAATTGTAGTCCAAATTTATGTTGATGACATAATATTTGGATCAACCAATAAAGGCCTTTGCACTGAATTTTCAAATCAAATGAAGAATGAATTTGAAATGAGCTTAATGGGAGATTTAACATTCTTTTTGGGATTGCAGGTTAACCAAACACATGAAGGAATCTTCATCAGTCAAACCAAATATGTCAAGGAGCTATTAAAGAGGTTTGACTTTCAGAACCTTAAGCACTCAAGCACACCAATTGCAATTAATGCTAAACTAGAAGAAGATCCATCTGGTAAGTCAGTAGATCCAAAGACCTACAGAGGTATGATTGGCTCTCTGCTCTATCTTACAACTTCTAGACCTGATATTCAGTTTTGTGTGTGTTTATGTGCTAGATTCCAATCTAATCCTAAAGAAAGTCACATGCTTGCTGTTAAACGAATCTTCAAATATCTTGTTGGAACATGTGACTTAGGTATTTGGTATCCTGCTGGTTGCAAGTTAGATCTGTTTGCCTATTGTGATGCTGATTATGCTGGGTGCAAATTAGATAGAAAAAGCACAAGTGGCTTGTGTCTATTTCTAGGTGGGTGCCTTATCTCTTGGGCTTCTAAGAAGCAACATTCAGTTGCTCTGTCAACTGCAGAAGCTGAATATGTTGCAGCAGGTAGATGTGGAACTCAGATTCTCTGGGTGAAACATCAACTTCTTGATTACAACCAAGATTTAGGGTGTGTACCCATCCTATGTGATAACACTAGTGCCATAAATTTGTCTAAAAACCCCATTCAGCACTCCAGAACAAAACACATTGAAATTAGGCATCATTTCTTGAGAGATGAGGTTGCCAAGAAATCCTTTGAACTCCACTTCATTGAAACTGAAAAACAAATTGCAGACATATTCACTAAACCCCTTCCTGAAAACAGATTTTCATCTTTAAGGAGAGAACTTGGTCTTTGTAAATGTCCACCTTCATGATCTCTCTCAAGGTTTGGGTTGAGTGTAATGCATTGTTAAGGGGGAGTTCTTTGCATCTCATAATTCTTTGCTTCCTTGAGTTACATTGTTCATATCTCTCTCACTTTCAATTCTATTTCCCTTTTTACAATAAATTCTCCAACTCTTATTGTGTTGAAATTTCTTGGTATATCAAATGGTGATTTGGAGAAGGACAAGTTATGCTTGTCTGGACACTTTCACTATGCGAGAGTATATGTCTCCGCCAAGTACTAAGAAATGGATATGTAATTGTTGAGGGGGAGTCTTTGTTGTCTAAGAGAAAAACCTTTTTTATTTCCAAAATTTACATATCTTTATTTTGATGAAAAGTGATTGAAATCATCATCTCAGGGGGAGCTAGAAAATTCACAAGTCATGACTTTGCAAAATTCAAAATTTTCTTGAATCTCATCAATTCCTTGCATGATGTCATCATTTAAAAGTCTAGAGTCTCAAAATGAACCCTTGAGTGATCTATTATATTTTTTACTAATCAACTTTCAACTATATCTCTCAACCCACAGAAATTCAGATCTCTTCCTAGACTAAACATCAACTTGTGCCTTGAACTTAAAACATTTCCTTGGCAACAGAGCAATGGCACTTGTGTGAGAAACTGCACACCTTCACAATGAATGAAGTGCCATGTATGTCATGAGGCACTATTGCTAACTCTGTTCAAAGGGGAAACAAATAAAAATAAATTCAAAACAAAAGCAAAATGTGCTATGTTTTTTTTTATGATGACTGAGTAACTGGAAATATTGGCGTCTACAAAACGTATATTTTCATGTCAAAAGGTCATCATTTACCCCTTTGAGACTTGACAATGACTAAATCTTAAGTATCCAGGGACTATGGTGTGTAAAAAGCACTAGTACTTGAGTGAAAGAGATTTATATCATTTGATAGTTTGTTAAAAGAACAAAATGTGAACATTATTGGAGATGTGTCTAGAAAGAATCATCTTCATTCCTCATCCATTGTTCTTTGAGATTGTGTTTTATTTTCAACATAATTGTATTTAGTCTAGATGACATCTTGGAATGCTAATATCCTGTTGGAAATTGTTTGAAAAACTTGAATTGTGATGAATCTTTTGCAAAATATAACAAATTAATTTTTAAGCCTCTTAAAAATCCTTGAAATGATAATTCCTCTCATTGTTCATCATTCTAGAGATGTCCCAAAATTTCTCAAAATTCTCACACAAAATTCAAATTTTCTTCAAAGGCCAGGTCGACACATCCTATCTCGTGTCGACACATACCCTAGGTCAGGTCGACACTACTCTCTTCCTGTGTCGACACTGCCCTCTTGCCAGAACCTTTTAAACCGTGGGTTCAGGATAAGCCTTGTTGTTTCTGCGGGGTAGTGCACCACTGCAAAACCCTTTTAGACATCAGGTCGACCCGACGGTCGCTCTCTTCTCATTTCCGGCAAAAAACCTCACACATCTCTCCCTCAATTAAAACCCTTTCTCCATCATCTCTCTTCTCCTTCATCAAACCCCGATTCCACTCCATCCTTGCAAACATGGTGAGAAAGATGGGTCCTCGCCGTGGAGCAAGATCCAGGCTTCGTCCAGGCCGGTTCCTGCAGAGGATGATGTTCCTCAATTCGAAAGAAGAACAAAAAGGCGCAATGACCCTGCAGAGCAACCAGGGTCCCCCTCTGCACCTCAGCCCGCAGCCAAGAGAGGTAGACCCTCTTCTTCAGGCAGAGGTAGGGTTTCTAGACTAGAGAATCCGGGCTCATCTTCTGGAGACTCTTCAGAGTCATCATCTTCATCTTCGTCTGAGTCTTCCAAGCCTCAAGACACCTCTAGTGAAGCCAAGCTCATTCTAAAGCCCAGGATAGTGGACTTATCAGATGTTCAGCTAGCAGACACATTTCCAGAAATTCAGACCTATTTTCCTTTCAGTCTTGGTTGCCATTCATTTCTGAGTTTCAAGTCAGTTATCCAAGACTTGTTAGGGAATTCTACAAGAACCTAACTTGCACAGATGAAGGGTATGAATCAAAGGTTAAGGGAATAGCAATTGATATGCCAACTGATATAGTGCTCTATTTTCAAAGTACCAGATGAAGGGGCAGATTATCATCAATTTGAATTTGATCTTCATGAAGCCTATTCTATCTTGACAGGCCTACCTTCTGATGCATCTGATTCCAAACAAACCCATGTTACCAGATTCAACACAAATACCTTTCCTCCTGTGTTGAGAGTCCTCCACCACATATTGACCACCATTATCACTCCTCAAGGTGGTGGAAGGGACAGATTGACAGATATTCAGAGGTTTATTCTGTATTGCATGGTCAAAGATATCAAAATCAATCTTCATGTCATTATGTATCAAATCATATCTGAAACAACAAGGAAGGACCTCAAAAGATCTCTACCATATGCTGCACATCTGACCTCAGTCTTCCAGCATTTTAGTGTGCCCTTGGAGAATGAAAAATCCCAATCTATTCCTAAGCCCAACATCTACACCTTTAAAAATATTCAAAAATTTATGGGATTTAGACTGGAGGGAAATCAAGTTAGGAGAGGGCCAGTTGTGGTTGAGGCCCCCAAGCTCAGGAGGAACAGCCTCATGATCAAGGGGAACAGCCCCAAGCTCAGGAGGAACAGCCTCAAGATCAAGGGGACCAGCCCCAAGCTCCAAGGAACAGCCTCCAGCTGAAGGGGACCAGCCCCAAAGTCAAGAGGATCAGCCTCCTTTGAATGAGGAACAGCCTCAAATTTCAACTGGAGGTGAATTCCTTTTCATGCCCCACTCTCACCTCAGTTTCCTCATTTCTCTCCACAACCCAATTTTCAAGCATCCACATCTTCTGGTGGGCCTCCTGTTCCACCAGAATTGATCTCCTTCCTGAATGATAAGTTTGAAACCTTGAACTCCTCCATCCAAACCATGTCAGAAACATTTGAGTTGAGGATTCAAAGATTGGAGAACACAGTGTCTGCCAAGTTATAGAGCAAAAAGCTGCCTCAGACTATGCAGCTCAAAGATTCAATAGTTAATTGGCACACTGGAGATGCTTCAATAGAGCTCAAAGAACATCAAGACAAACTAGAGCAGGTTCTTAAGGGAATTTTGGCAAATTCCCAAGCTGATGTGTTCAACACTAAGCAGACTACATGAGATCACCAGCACAGACTGTCCTTTGCTCATTTTGTGGATGATTTGGAAAGCATGAGGAATTTCAATGCACATATTGACAAGCAGATCTCTGATTTGACAAAGGAATTCAAGATCATGCAAAGACCTGGTTGGTCAGCTGGATCCTCTTCCTCTTCACAACCTATCTCAGCTGATCTAGCCAGAATTCAAGCTACTTTGATAGAAACTCAGACAGAATGGAGCACTACTTGCATACAAGACTTACCACCATTCAAGATCAAATGAAGACTAGCTTGACCTTCATGGAGAAAAGAATGTCTGATATTGAGCAAATCTTACTTCCCATTCCTCCTCCTCCACCTTCTTCATAATGTATTAATTTTTTTTTGATGATGTCAAAGGGGGAGAAGAAAGTAAGAGAAAAAAGATCAATGATTGTACTCCTTTTGGAAAGATTGTAATGCTTATCTGAATGAAATGAAATGTTTTTGCTTGGCTTGAATGAAATCTACATTGTGACTTCAATGTGAATGAAAATCTTTATGTGAATGTGATTGTTTGAATACTTGTCAAGTTGCTTGACTTCTGTGTACAAAAATTCTCATTTCAAGTAACATTGTGTTCCACAAATACATCATCAACTGTTACTGAAAAATATCAAAAGGTCTTTGACAAGTTTAAACAAAAAGAAATAAAAATGTGAATAACAAAAATTGCTTAAAATCACACTTCATCAAAACCACATTGTAATATGGATTTATTGTTGCCATCATCAAAAAGGGGGAGATTGTTGGGTTGAGTGTAATTTCATATCATTTCCCTCCTATTTTGATGATGACAAATGTGATTTGAATGCAAATTATTTGAAACATGATAAACACACTTACCTGAATTACATATTCAAAAGCATGTTTCAAAGCACACTTATCATTTGAACTAATAATAAAATATTTACTAATGATATATGTGTTTATTTTCAGGTACAAACACTTTTTGCAAAAGAAGTGTCGACACACCCCCAATGGTGTCGACACAACACCTCAGTATCAAAGGCAAAAAGGTGAAGAAATGCTGAGAGTGTGTCGACACTAGTCTAGAAGCAGGTCGACACGAGTTGCAGATTCCAGGATTTTGCCTACTCAGGTCGACGCACTCTCAGGGCAGGTCGACACTGGACTCAGCTCCCAGAACAGCATGTTTGCAGATTTGGGACAGCAGGTCGACGCAACACCAGAGCAGGTCGACACTGGACCTTGTTCCCAGAACATCCTGTTCTCAGTTTGGGACAGTGTGTCGACACCACCACCAGGGCAGGTCGACACACTACGGAAAGATTGCAACTTAGATTGGATGTTTGCCACGTGTCAGCCTAGGGCGATGGGGTATCAACCTAGAATCGTGTGCCCTTGTACCCAAAGGGTATCTTGGAATCTTTGGTATAAAAGGTCCCTAATCGGCCCCCCATCACATCAGAAGAGACCCAACCAACTCTTAGAGCCTCCTGAAAGTTTCCTGGCGGCTACAAGAGGTCGTCTCCCTCCCTGCTCTCCAAGTGCTTCCAGAAGACCAATTCTCACCAATCAAGTGTGAGAATTGGAGTGTGATCCCTGCAGAAACCTCTGAAGCATCCCAAGGAAGCAGATCCAGTAGAAGCCTTCGTTGGAGAAGAATTCAAGGAAGATCCAACAATTCCAAAGTGCAGAGCATCGGTTTTGGACTTCAAGATTGCAAGCCTCTTCCCAATCCAAGCTTCTACAAGGGAGTACACTTGAAGAACGAAGTTATTTAATACAATTCATTGTACTTCTGTTCTTCTGAGATATCTTTTGAGATTATGCAAGTGCTTCTGCATAGCTCTCATTAGTGCTCTCATTTTCGACTAGATCTGTTGCTAGAAGGTCTATGTCTTAGTTGGTGTCTAGCAAGTCTTATGTGAGCATTGTGCTCAAGTTGTGTGAGCATTGTGCTCAGGTTGTTGTGAGCCGTTGTGCTCAGTTTGAGTTGTCTAACTCAAGGTTGTGTTGAGCAGTCTTGCTCAGTTGTTCTAGAGTAGTCTTACTCTAGAAGTTGTGTGAGTTGTAAGCTCTCAAGTGTTGGAGTTGTCAGGCTCCAGTGGGTGTGTTACCCAGTTGTTTTAGTGAATCCTCACGGGGTGTGAGGGGTGGATGTAGGAATCACTTGGGTGATTTCCGAACCACCTAAAAATCCTTGTGCATTTGTCTAATTGTGGTTTGATCATTTCATCCGTTAGATGCTTGCATAGGATCGGTTAATATTCACTTAATCAACTTGTTTCACATCTATTTTACCAACTCACTCAAATCTCATCAGATCTGTGGTTTTTCACTGATAAAATTGCCTCTGATTCAAAAGTATTTTTAAATGTTTAAGCTTCCGCAAAAGTGGCTTAGATCTATTCATCCCCCCTTCTAGATCTTTTCCACACCTTCACTTCGATCCTTCAACAGTGACATATGTGACAATGGAAAAAGGGACAGTAGTAGGTTGCAGATCATTGGAGTCAAAGAAAAATCATATTGAAGATGTACTTGTGTGTAAAAAAGACTCAAGCACAATCTTATCAGCATCAGCCAACTATTGGCAAAGGGCATCAGATAAGTTTCAAGAATCAAAGTGTAGTATCATGAAAAATGGTGCAGTTGTGTTGAAGCTAATAGGGAAAAGAATCAGTATGTGCTCTATTTAGAAGAATTGAAAGATCAAGATGTATTGTCTGGCAGCAAACAAAGAGCAGTCAACAGAAGCTTGGCATAGAAGATTGGGCATTATAGCTTGGATGGATTAGAAAGCTAATCAAGAGAAATTTAGTGGAAGGAATACCCAAAGTAAGTACAAAAAGGGAAGGCATCTGTGGGCCATGTGCAAAAGGAAAGCACACTAAATCATCCTTCAAGTCAAAGACAGTGGTAACAACTTAAAAACCACTGGAATTACTACATATGGACCTATTAGACAATGAGAACCACAAGTCTTGGAGAAAAGAACTTTGGATTCGTCATAGTGGATGACTATTCCAGATTTTCATGGGTATCTTTCTTGGAGCACAAGGATGACACATTTGATAGCTTTATTAGTTTCAACAAGAAAGTTCAGAAAGATAAGAAGGTAGCATTGTCAGTATTCGATCAGATCATGGAGTAGAGTTTCAGAATGAGAGATTTGCTAAATTCTGTGATGATCAAGGGATAGAGCACAATTTCTCAGCACCAAGGACCCCACAGCAAAATGGAGTAGCTGAGAGAAAGAACAGAACCTTATGGATACGGCTAGAACGATGTTGTCAGAGTATAACTTACCAAGGTATTTCTGGGCCGAAGCCATCAACACAGCATGTTACATAATCAACAGAGTAATGATCAGGCCAATCCTGAAGAAGACTGCATACGAGCTCTACAAGCAGAAGAAGCCAAAGATCAGTCACTTCAGAACCTTTGGATGTCCATGCTTCATTCACAATAATGGAAAAAGATATATTGGTAAGCTGGATTCAAAGTCTGATGAAGATATATTTAGGGTATGCTTCTAAACCTAAAGGATATAGAGTATTCAATAAGCAAAGTTATTAATTGAGCAAACTGTACATGTTCTTTGATGAGACTAATCCTCCTTAAGAAAGGAAGTAGATAGTGATGTTGATGATGCAGATGAATTATCTAAGGAATTAAAGAACTCATCCATCAGGACAAGGAAGATCCACCCTTGGAAGATCTACAACAAAAAGACATATCACATGATGATCTTCTAAAAGAATGGAGATACAAGAAGGATCACCCATTGGATAACATTATTGGAGATCCATCGGTTGGGGTAAAAACTAGAGGTAACGTAATCCCATGTGATTATTTAGCCTTGTATCTCAAATAGAGCCTAAGACAGTCATTGAAGCACTGTCTGATGAATCTTGGATATTAGCCATGCAAGATGAACTTAATTAGTTCAAGAGAAACCAGGTATGGTCCTTGTTCCAAGACCATCAGATAATCCTGTGATTGGCACCAAATGGGTGTCAGGAACAATTGGATGAAGCTGTGTGATCACAGAAACAAGGCCAGACTGGTAGCTCAAAGCTATTCCCAAGAGGAAGGCATAGATTTCGATGAAACCTATGCACCAGTGGCTAGACTTGAGGCAATTAGAATTTTACTTGCTTATGCATATGCATTGGGTTAAAACTTTTTCAAATGGATGTTAAATCAGCATTCTAAATAGTTATATAAAGAAGAAAGTATATGTAAAACAACCTCCCGGTTCGAAGATACTGATTTTCCAAATCATGTTTTCAAGTTGCATAAACTATTGTATGGATTAAAGCAAGCACCTAGAGCTTGGTATGAAAGGCTCAGTGCATTTTATTGAATCATGGTTTTATCAGGGGTCAAGTAGATAGTACATTATTTGTTAAGTCTAAAATCAAACATGTATTGCTTGTACAAAGTATGTAGATGATATAATATTTGGTTCTACTAACGAATCTCTTTCCAAGTATTTTGAAAAGCTCATGCAGGGAGATTTGAAATGAGCATGATGGGGGAACTTAATTATTTCCTCGGATTGCAAATCAAGCAAGGAAAAGAAGGCTCCCATATTTGTCAAGCAAAGTACACTAAAGAATTATTGAAGAAATTTGGTTTGAAAACGCCAAGCCACTATCAACACCAATGAGCACTTACAAGGGTAGACAGTGACAAGGATGGTAAGAAAGTAGACCAAAAGCTCTACAAAGGTATGTATGATAGGTTCATTACTTTATTGACAACAAGTAGACGTGATATTATTTAGTAGTATGCATGTGTGTTAGTATCAGGCAGACCCTAGAGAATCGCATTTAATTAATGTCAAAGAAATTTTCAAATATTTAGCTAAAACTCATGATCTAGGATTGTGGTATCCAAAATATTGTGAAATAAATTAGTAGGATACTCTGATGCTGATTACGCTGGATGCAAGGTAGATAGAAAAAGCACAAGTGGATGTTGTCAATTCCTTGCAGGTTGTCTAATTTTTTGGCCTCAAAGAAACAAAATTACATAGCACTGTCAATAGCTGAAGCTGAGTACGTAGCTGCTGGAAGCTGTTGCACACAACTCCTATGGATTAAACAACAACTTGAGGATTATGGACTGCACATCAAGACAATTCCCTTACTGTGCGACAACACCAATGCAATTAATCTCACCAAAAATCCAATGCAACACTCAAGAACAAAGCATATAGAGGTTAGATATCATTTCATTCGAGATCATGTAGCTAATGGTAATATAGATATTTCCTTTGTTGATACTCAAAATCAGTTAGCAAATATCTTCACAAAGGCCTTACCAGAAGAGAGATTTACGTATCTTAGAAGGGAATTAGGCATGTGTAATTTGTGATAGATTTATCTGTAAATAACTGAAATAATGATTATTTCAGAACATCAATTATTTGTTCTCTCCTCTGAAATTAAGCAAATTTCCTTTTAAAGTGCTTGCATCATAAATACCTATGACGGTTCATATTTAAAAGTATTTATTCATTTCGAAACTCATCTCCTTTCTGTCGTTTTCCGCATTTATGGGTCATCCTCTCAAGGGTCGCTTTATCTCTCTCTCTCAAATCCCGAAATCTGTATCATAATGATTCATCTCCCTTCTCTCATCTCCTTCGACTTGCTTGAGACGATAAACCTATCGACTCCGGCATCGACTTCGTGCGATTTCAAAACATCCATTCCTTCCCGCGAAAAATTTCTTGAGGGCTTTTGCTCCAATCTTCCTTCTGACCACCCAGAACCTTTCCCCATTCAAAACCATGGCCGTTTCTAGTGTTTCTGGCACCATCGGGGGCTATGGAGCTGCATTCCTCACCGCAGAGCAGCAGGAAAGGTTTACTTCAGTGAAGACCAAGTTGTGCGGGAACAAGGCAGTTGATGTTGCTGATCTAGAAAAGAATGGGATGCACAGCATCGTCCAGCTATGCAGAGGTTGAAGTGGGCGAAGATGGTAACATTTTCAGAGGCAAGTTATCCGGACTTAGTTAAAGCTTTTTACATTTGTCTGAAGTCTAAGGAAGATGGGTCCTTGACACCATGGTCAAAGGAAACCCAGATTTCAATCTCTTATGAGCTATTGGAGTCGTTGTTTGGGGTGTCTACCTCCGGTCACAGCGGGGTGAACACCGTCGATGTTCAGGCTAAGGGATTGGGGATAGTTGGTCCGAGTACAAGTTCAAGGATGGAAAAATTGACATTAATCAGTTGAACGCTTTCAACAGAATTGCATTTATCCTGTGTCAGATTTAGTTCCTAGGAGTGCCACCTTCTCCACCATGCACCAGGCGGACTCCGACATGATGTTCTGGGCTATCCAGAACCAGAGTATCAACATGGCAGAGATCATCATGGAAAGAATGAAGTTTGCAACAGCCAAATTTGGGACAAGAAAAGTAAGTTAAATGTGTCTCTTCCGTATGCCCACTTGTTAACCAAAATTTTCAGCACTTTGGCATAAATTTGACTGGGTCAGTTTCTGAGAAGATGGGTCAAGCTATCCGAAGCAGAAACTTAAAGAAGAGTGGTTTTTCTCTTGTGGTTGGAGTTTGGACCAAAACTTCAGCAGCAGAGGGCGAGGCCATTATTGGTGAAGTCCTAGAGGTCCAAGAAGAGGCACTTGCAGCAGCATCAGCAGTTCCAGATGAGCAAGTGGATGCCAAGGCAGAAGTGCCAACAGTCCAAGAGCAGCAGGAAGCGGCCAGGGCCGAAATTCCAGTGGTCCAAGAAGACCAAGCAAAAGCAGCAGCAGATGTCCAAGAAAATACAGCAGTAGTCAACCTTGAAGAGCCAGTGGTCAGTGAGCATAGGATTGAGGACATTCCTCCAGAGGGCATTGAGCCTGTTGGGCATATTGAGGAGGCTATCACCCCCAACTCCAGGGTAGCCTCAATTCTAAGAAGTGTGCTGGATTCCATTCCCAGCACTCAGGGGGAGCAAGAGCAGTTGTCTTGGGAAGTCAGTAAAGAGGCTGTGGCACCAGGCCACAATGAAGATGTGCAAATGGTAGATGCTTCTATTCAAGGGGAGCAATCTGTTGAGAAAATAGCTCAGATTCAGGGGGAGAGCACTGAAAACCCTCCAGTGGATCAGTTTCAGGAAGGTGTTCTGACAAGCCCTTCTGATTCAGAAGAAGAAACTGTAAATGTTGAGAATGTGGAGCCCGTTGCTAGGGCAAGTGAAAAAGGGAAAGAAGTAGCTTCTAAGATCCCTCGTCTTACCAGGAAGTCACATCGGAGGCTGAGGCAGAAGAAGTTGAAGGTAAATATGAAGCCCATCATTGAGAGATTGGATGAATAAGGAACAATCATTTGTTCTGTGCGTTCTGATATAGCCTCTATCTTCATTAGCCATAGCACAGTAAGTAATCAAATTGGAGCATTGACTTCTGAGCTCCAAAGTATGAAGAGTGAGTTAGGTAGCTTGTAGCAAGTGTTACAAGATTTGTCTGTTTTTGTGAGGGGGCATCTACAAATTCCTGCCCCTCCTGCTCCTCCTCCTGCAGAACCCAAAGCAATTGGGCCTTCAGGGCCATCTGTTGTGGCAGATGAGCTTGGGTCATCAAGGCACAATTCTGAAAATCCAGCAGGGCCATCTGGGCCATCAGTTGTTGAAGAAGTGGCAGTTCCAAAGCAAGTTGAGGCTGTGAAGTCTGGGCCATCAGAGGATGTGTCTGGGCCACCCGGGCTAGTGGATTCAGTGGCTGAGCCTTCCAGAGTAGAAGATCAGGTTGTAGCTCCAGAGCCCCTGCTCCTTCTCCTCTTCCAACTTCAGCCCCTCCTTCTCCACCAACATCCTCCACTGCACCTCCAACTCCTCCACCTTCAAACAACCCATTCCTAGAACCATCTCCTCTCCTACACCATTTCCTTCACAATCCTCATCATCTCTGGCTTCCTCCACATTATTCCTCCACCTCCTCCTCTGTTGAGGTTCCTCCAGCTTCCTCATCTGCTGGAGCCTCATCTTCTGGTCCATCCTCCTCTGGACCATCTGCTATCCCTTCTACTTCACTTTCGTCACCCTTTAATCCTCCTACTCTTCCTTCTTGCATAACCATTATTCCTGAGGGTTCCCAACTTGTACATCTTGAAATCCAAGACATCAAAGATCAATTTGAAGTAGCAATACTTCGTTTAGTCCTAGCAGTTGGGACTCATATTCACAGGACAAGCTCTTCTAGCCTTGTCCCTAAGAAGAGAAGACTTACTTCCACTCATCCTATCTCTTCTGAACATTGCTATCCACCCCTTTGGTTTTCCCTTTCTGTTAACAATAATCAACAGTCTCTGTATAAAGAATTTCTTCAAAAAGTCACTTTTGCCACCACTTTTGGTCTCCCACACCTGAATCTCACCGACCATCGCAACACCATTTTTCCTTACTCTTTTTTATCCAAGACTCAGCAGTCTAAAATTTTCTCCTTGACTGAAGCCAAAATGAAGATCAGTGGGCTCGGGGCCACAAAGCTCTCTACAGCCAGTTTCTTCGCGCTCAGGCAGCCAAGTTTCCACCCAGAGATCACCATTTAACTCTCTCTGAGTGGTTCCAGCTTCATCACAAAAACACCTGGGGGCCATTTATACAAAAGAAATCAAGCTTGTTCGATTGTATCAGATGTATAACGGCTACTGCTACATCAACAACCTTCCTGAAGTTCAGCTTGGCTAATTCCGGCTAGCTATTGAGCTCTTAGCTCTAGGGATGCTCATACCGACTCCATCCAAGTTGATTTTGCCACCTTGGAGATTCCTGATGTGGTGTTCCTACCTCCTCTACATTCCTTAATCATGGACTCTACTATTGGGTCACTAATCTTTGAGTGAGCTGCTCGGGTAATGGCCATAATTTCTGTGCAAGAGGGCGTTCCCTTTCCTTTCACAGATTTGTTTACAAGGAATACCTTTGGAGCTACATGAAGGCTGATGTTTTAGCCCCCATCTTGTCTGAAAGTGAGCGGCTTTCGCCTTCAGATTGGGAGAAGCTCTACCCTCTTTCCGCTCAACAACTTCGAGATCTCAATGCTTCTTAGGCTCGATCCAATCAACCTTTATTGTCTGCTGGCAAATTTTTGGATTCAAACTCCCTCACCTTGTCCAGGACCCTTATGTTATATGGGAAGAAAGGTACAAGGTCTTTTTGGCTATGAAGAAGAGAAGACCTATAGGTAATAGGTGGTTGTATTCCCTTCGTGGTGAAGGAAGACCTGGGCTCCAGGGTGTTGTATTCCTCTTCAGGCTATGAAGAGAAGGCCAGCTGCGGCTGGATGTGTAAGTGTCCTTGAGGGGGACTGTACCCTTGGGTAGTGGAATCCTGAGTTGTTGCTCAGGGACTGGACGTAGGACTCCTGTGGAGAGGAGGTCCGAACCAGGATAAAATTCTTGTGTAGTGTGATTGTTTGTTTTATGTTTGTTGTTTGCTTTTCTACTAACACTAACAGTCAAACGAAGTGTCTTGTGTGTGAACGTTTTATTGATAGGTTTAGATAATCAAATTTTAAGAATCCCATTCACCCCCCCTCTGGGCTTGCTAGCTGGACAACATACATTACCTCTTGTATATCCTTTATTCAGCAAAAATGAGCTCAAGCAGTCATACCAAGCTCTTGGAGCTTGCTTAAGACCATAAAGAGCCTTATTAAGTTTGAAAACATGATCAGGACATTTTGCATTTTCAAATCCGGGAGGTTGTTCCAAAAACACATTTTCTTTGATGTAACCATTCAAAAAAGCACTTTTCACATCTATTTGATAAACTTTAAATTCCAAACATGATGCAAAAGCCAGAAAAATTCTCACAGCTTCTCGACTAGAGAGGCATTTCGAAATAGGCACTGTACCACCAAGCTCGGCAAGCACACAAACCATATCGATCACTTAATATTCTGGTAAAACTTATACCACGATACATTTAACATAATTGGCTCATCACTGGTCACCACGTGACCTCTAAGCAACTATACACCATTAAACACGTGATCCACACTATAACCTTGCATGTCATTGGCCATCTCATGGCCTCCATGGCAACACATCATTATGCACATAGACCACACATATGAATCGCATAACCTTTTAAACATGCTTAACATGATTAACATAACCATTAACCTAATCATGCTTTACTAATCATTAATTAACTCATAACAACTTAAAATACCTTAAACGACCTGAGCTACGTCCACATAAGACCCTCATTGCCCAAGGCTCAACAACTTATTTCGGACATAAAAGCACAACGAGAGCCACTATCGAGCTAAGAACGCGACAACCCAATAAACCGTAATCCCACACTGAAACGCGACAGAACGCGACGGGGTCAAGGGTCGTGATTTGAACGCGACAGCCCAACCCGTCGCCTTCTCAGACAGAAACCCTGTACAACAGTTATCTCATAGAAACCACCTCAAATCTTCACTTCCTTGCATACCAAGCTTCTACAAATCAATTATACTATACTGGAAACACAACCACACATCGATACATATTAAACATGCTTTAAATCAATCAAATAACATGAATAAAATAAGGAAAGTCCCTACCAACAAGAAGAACTCGCAGAACGAGGCTCGATCGGTGTTCTCCACGCTCCGAACAGCTTCTACGCGCCAAAACCACATCAAGACACAAGCTTCCAAGCCGACATCACCGGAAATCACCGCAGTAACCCTCTCCTCGGTTGAACAGAGCTTCCTGCTCTATTTGGCTGGAGGGCCAAACTTATCCCAACTGGAAACAAGAACGCGACGTAGCTTCTTGTCGCCTTCAAAACGCGACACACCTAACCGTCACCTTCTCGAAACTCGCCATGCCTCGCGTCACAAAGGCGGTGCGGAGAACGCGATGTAGTTGACCGTCACGTTCACAACCAGCAAATTTGTGGGTTGTTTGGGCTATAACCTCCGGCCCACAACACTCACACAACACACGGAAGCCACGACCAAGGCTCAATGACCCCACATTGGTCATGAGCACCACACCCGAACCAATAAACACAGATCCGAATGACCACGATGTTATATTACTATCACCTAAAAAGGAATGTCATCCGCGACATTCAAAACGAAACCATGGCAAGCTGGACTATCACCTAAAAAGAAATAAAACCATATACAAAACAAGTAGGATACACTTTCTTTGCACCTGCCTTTCAAACCATTCTACACTAACTGACTCAGTCTGTTCCTTTCCGTGTCGGTTCTGCTTTCTTCTTTCTCTTTAATTCTTTTCACAACTACTCTACTCTATTGCCAATCTGTCTTTCTTTACCTTTCAACTATAGGCAATTCTATCTTGTTGTTGGCGCTTTATCTCCTTGGACTCAACTTACTTCCACATTTTCCTGGCTGTGTTTGCAACATTCCTTTCTGTGCCGCTTTACTTATTTAAAACTTTTTACCATACACTGCCACATTTAACTGCTCTGCCATATTAAATTGTCTTGAAATTATTGGTTTCTTGGTGCTATTTCTTTATCAGCCTATTACTGCCCACTGTTATTCTGCCTAGCCTTTACTTATATTCTCAACTGTTGGTCTCTTGAAGAAAATCGAAATACTATATCTGAATTTTCCTGCCTTTGTATATAAATTCGGTTGTACCGCTTTAACTCATATCTTGTTTAAAACCATTGCCTCTTCAATTAACTCTACAAAACCTCAAATTCCTTTTTCAAATAATTAAACTTCTGATGACCTGAGAGTCTTGAATCTACTATGCTTTCATTATGCCACTCTGATTACATCAGATACTTGCCAATGTTTCATAAATTTGTCGTCACTACTACCCTTTAATTCTCTTTATTTCCACTACTACTCTGATTCTAACTGAGCTGTCGTCACTCACTTATCAATCATCTTACCCAATTAATTACCACAGAAAGAAAATACCTAAATTCATGTGCAGCTTTCTTTAATGCTTCAACTTTATCTGTGCCGTACTGAATTCTGAATCTTGACATACTGCTACTGACATGCTTTACTCTTCATATACATTCCTTGCTTTAAATAACCTTCTCTGACTGATCTAACAAATTTATTGCATAACCTTTCAAAATATCCGTTCTCATTGATGTGACACTACACTCTCTTATCATATAATAAAACTGTTCAACTAACTCTGCATATATTTTACCTTCAACTTTACCGAATTCCCTCTCAATCAGGTGCCACCTGACCCCCAAACTTTTCACTGTTTAACTGATCACACTTTTCCTTTCTATACTTAACAATTCCAATTTCCATACATTTCTTGCTCTTTTGTTCTATTCCACTATACTCTAATCTGCTTACTATTCTTTATCTGATCTGCATTTTATTCTTACATCAGACTCTGGAATACCTTTACAAAAGAATACCTCAACTCAACTGAATTACTTTCTGTGCACTGCCATGCAAACTTTTACTGAACACTTTCTGGACTATCAAATTATATCCATTTAACAATCTGCTATACTCTTTCATTTTCTAGTCAATAATACTTAACTTTATCTTTACTACCACCTGCATTAAACATAATATCATCTCTGCAAAGTATTTCTCTTAATTATTCTACTATCTGGCTAACCTCACGGTACCATTCACACTGTAACTCTTGCTAATATACAATCATCTTTATTGAAAAACTGCCAAAGCCAGAACCTGAGACTGATCTCTTTATTTACAATAACTTGCTCTGCCTGATTCCTTTATTCCACATTACTGCTTTATTCCCAAATATCAAAAATACCACTGCTATAGCACACTCATTAATATTCTTTCATTCAATCCTTTACTTGAATTCCTTTTACAATTTACATTGTTGTTCACTCAGTCTAATATTTCTTAACTACTTCTCAACTGATTCATCTCCTTCTATTCCGACTCACATAGCTATATCTCATTCCAAATATTCTTAACTTTATCATCAATCTTTTGCTAACACATACTTTACCTCTCTTTTTCCACAGACTGCACCCAACTTCTATACATCACTAATCTTATCTTTAACACTACAATTTTTAACAAATCATTCAGTGGAATCTTCACAAACTGCCACTTGTCAAGTGAATATCTTTCTTGTGAAATTCTCAAAAAATCTAACTATACACTGATCTTCCTTTACTCTCTCTTACCAACCTGGCCACTTCATCACATACTTACATGGATCTCTATATCAAATTTCCCATTATCATCATTACTCACAACAACACTATTCTCAAGCTCTTTACTACAATTGTCTCTAATCACAAAGCACACTTAATCTAACTGTCACAAATCACTGCTCTTCTATTTACCAGTACCTCATCTGAAGCTAATCTGCCTCACTCAATTATTCCAAACCTTCCATATTACTAATCACATTATCATCTAAGTTGCTTCTTAACACTTACTAACATAAATCTCAAACACAACAATTATCTCTGTTACTTTCTCAATCACAATCCTTAACACACACACTATTTCATATTATAACAATGTTCTCACTGCCACTCTATCACATCATTACCTTAAACATGTCTCTGCCAACTCTGTACCTCACTAAAACACATTCAAAACATATCCTTCCCAGTACACAACTTTACCTTTACTGAATATCATAGTTGATTTCACTAATCCTTTCAATTTCTGTAACTGTGAACCTTTAAACAACTACACCTTAACTACAAACTAGCACACTGATATAACCACTCAAATTATACCACTAGCCACACCATTTCTCAGCAACTACTAACAACTACCAGATTCACAGACACCTACACGCATTTCACATATCAAAAACTCACGTAAAAACCACTTTAAACCATACAAAACCGCAGACTTACTACCAGCAGTGGACATTAAACCGTGTCTTGGGACATTGTAACCTTAATTTCCTTTCATATTCTAACTGGCCCATGCTCTGATACCAATTGAAGCGACTCTGGATATTTATACCCGATAAGGCTCCATATCCAGGTCTGCCTCCCGCGATCGGACCGGAGTCTCGCAAGGGATATTTAACATAAGTGTCCAGTGAGAATATAAAAGACAACCATAAGAGTATAATATACAAGAAAGTACATGTATCTATACTCATTTACCTCAATTTTACATTGTCCCAATACATTATTACATGTCCAAGAGAAAAGTACAACTGCCTGGGGCATATCCCGAGGGAGCAAAGCTCACACTATACACGACTACAACTTGACTGCTGGTGTAAAAGTCTGCAACAACGCCGCTACAAGCCAAACACACGGAAAGTCTTGAAAAGAACTGTAGGGAAGTGAGCCTCAACAAGTCACTGGATCAGCAGGGACCTCCCAAAAATAACACATGAAACCGAAGAGACCTCAACCCTAAAGGGTCTCACTGGACACACCGATAGCCAAACCACCATATGCTCACATAAATCATAATTAAACTGCAGTTAAACATAAACACACAACTAATACAATCCTCGGAAGTAAGAGGAAACAGTAGGACTAGCACAGCATCACTAGTCTGCCCAACACTGGGACGCCTCGACCACTAGCCTCACCGGTAGACCACTGTCTAGGCTATACGTCTCACAGGCAACCACGGCCTCGGCTATAAGCGACACAGGCAACCTACCCATAAAGGGTAACAGAACTGGCATCAACATGCCAATCCAACACACACCAAATCCACAATCGGAAAGCTACCTTAGGCAAGGTAAACACAACGAGAGGAAGGTCACACAAGACAACCTCCACAGAACACAAGTTCACCTTAACACCTAAAAAGGCTGGTACACGACATACCACAATAGTCAACAACCCACACCAGGTACAGGTACCTGAAGCCACCAGGTACCACAATAGAACCACAAGTGCCACTATGCCACCAGCACGGCACACAACAAACAGTCACAAATCACAACCGGTGAGTGACCATTCACAAGCCACAACCACTGGCAAAGCATGAGTCGGAAAGAACGACGCCACCACACGAGTACAGACTACTGGTTCATGACGCCAATATCCAACCTGGACAACACAACAGAAGAACTACCTCTTAGTCTTGCAGTCACAGACGAAATGTCCAACTGCTGCTCCACAACCACACAGTAAAGCCAAAGAACACTGGAGTCCAACCAACACAACACCTGCAGACCACGCACAACTGCAGGCCCATGCGTATCACCTTTAGGGACTCTGGCCTAAACTCGCTAAAGTGAGACACTAGAAAATAGGACTAGCTAGGGATCAGTGACGTCTACTGGTGTCTGTACCCCCAAACATGAGCACGCTACAAGTGACCGCACACCCACAAACACGAGTCTCTGCCCTCTGTCGTCTTTCCCTCAGCCGGACGTACAACTCAAACACAAGAGTGAGGGTGTCCAGGAAGACGACACATACTTCAATATTACACACAGTACCAGGACAAACCCCGAGCACTAACGTGCCTAGCTCACACAAAACCTGGGGTACCCTACTAGAGAGGCATTTCGGAATAGGTGTTGTACCATCAAGCTCGGAAAGCACACAAACCATATCGATCACTTAATATTCTGGTAAAACTTATACCACGATACATTTAACATAATTGGCTCATCACTGGTCACCACGTGACCTCCAAGCAACTATACACCATTAAACACGTGATCACACTATAAACCTTGCCTGTCATTGGCCATCTCATGGCCTCCATGACAACACATCATTATGCACATAGACCACACATATGAATCGCATAACCTTTTAAACATGCTTAACATGATTAACATAACCATTAACCTAAACATGCTTTACTAATCATTAATTAACTCAGAACAATTAAAATACCTTAAACGACTGAGCTAGGTCCACATAGGACCCTCATTGCCCAAGGCTCAACAGCTTATTTCGGACAGAAAAGCACAACGAGAGCCACTGTCAAGCTAAGAACGTTACAGCTCGATAAACCGCAATCCCACACTGAAATGCGACAGAGCCTACCGTCGCGTTAAGAACGCGACGTCACGACAGGCCACGTTCACAAAGTAGAACGCGACGGGGTCAAGGGTCACGACCTGAACACGACAGCCCGACCCGTCGCCTTCTCAGACAGAAACCCTGTACCACGGTTCTCTCACAGAAACCACCTCAAATCTTCATTTCCATGCATACCAAGCTTCTACAAATCAATTATACTATACTGGAAACACAGCCACACAACGATACATATTAAACATGCTTTAAATCAATTAAATAACGTGAATAAAATAAGGAAAGTCCCTACCAACAAGAAGAACTTGCAGAACGAAGCTCGATCGGTGTTCTCCACGCTCCGAACAGCTTCTACGCGCCAAAACCATGTCAAGACACAAGCTTCAAAACCGACGTCGCCGGAAATCGCAGCAGCAGCCCTCTCCTCGGTCGAACAGAGCTTCCTACTCTGTTTGGCCGGAGGGCCAAACTTATCCCAACCGAAAACAAGAACACGACGTAGCTTCCTGTCGCCTTTAGAATGCGACACACCTAACCGTCGCCTTCTCGAAACTCACCATGCCACGCGTCACAAAGGCGGTGCGGAGAACGCGACGTAGTTGACCGTCGCATTCAAAACGCGATGTCCTGCTCCGTCGCATTCACAACCAGTGAACTTGTGGGCTGTTTGGGCTATAACCTCTGTCCCACAACACCCACACAATGCACGGAAGCCATGACCAAGGCTCAATGACCCCACATTGGTCATGAGCACCACACCAGAACCATAAACACTGATCCGAACGACCACGATGTTACATGATTTCTGTCAAACTGATGAAGTTCATCATGCATTGCATTGATCCAATCTTCACTGGTTCGAGCTGCATCAATAGACTTAGGCTCAATTTGTGAAATTAGTGCCAATGGGTCTTCATTTATTACATTCTGAAAGGTGATCTAGTTCTAATTCTATCATGCAAATTACCAACCACATTCTCAATTGGATGATCTCTTAAAAGCCTGGTTTCAAGAATTACCTCTTGAGGTTCATTCAGTTCTAGAACAAATTAACTTAATCCACTTGTGGTAGGTGTGGGATTGTCCAGATTTTCAAATGCATCTTCAGATTCCTCAATGGTTGGTGAAGACTCGACAATGAGGTCATCTTCTTCATTACTTTGTGGAACCCTGCAAGATGTAGAGTCATCAATTTGATAGGAATTTTCATCAAAGACTACATGTGGAGATTCTTCCACAATTTTATTCTTGGGAATGTAAACTCTATATGCTCTAGAAATTTCAGAATAACCAAGAAATTAGCTTCAAGACTTTTAGCATCAAATTTGTCAATATTTTCTTTATTGTTGTTATGTACAAAGCACTTGCAACCAAAAACTTTAAAATAAGATAAAGTGGGTTTTTGTTTTTCAAAAGTTCATAAGGGGGTTTTTCTAATTTTTTTGTCTGACCAATGCTCTGTTCAAAATGTGATTTGTTGTATTCACAACGTCAGCGTAGAAGGATTTGGGCAATTTGCTTTCCAAGAGCATGGATCTAGCCATTTCCACAAGAGTTCTATTCTTTCTTTCCACAACTCTATTTTGTTCTGGAGTTCTTGGAGAAGAGAATCTGTGGAAAATGTTCAATTTAGCACATAAATCAGAAAAAGCCTTGTTCTCAAATTATCCCCCATGATCAGTCAAAATGGGCTTGATTTTATGTGAAAATCCCATTAAGGCAGTGTTACAGAATTTCCTGAATTCTTGACAAGTATCACTTTTATGGGATAGAAAGATAACCCAAGTATATCTAGTGAAATCATCAATGAAGACAAATCCATATCGTTTGCCACTAAGACTCAAAATTCTTGTTGGCTCAAAAAGGTCCATATGAAGTAATTCTAGTGGCTTAGAAGTAAGTACATCATTGAAAATTTTAAAAGATTTTCTAGTTTGTTTTTCTTGAGCACATATCCCACAAAGTTGATTCTAAACATTTGGAAAAGATTCAAGAAGTCCTTTAACCAAATTTAGCCTTAAGAGTTTATTTATGGTGTTGAAACTTGCATGACCAAGTCTCTTGTGCCATGTCCACACAATTTCATCTTTATTAGCAACCAAACATATGTTTTCAGCAAAGTTTCTATCAAGATTTATCATGTACGCATTGTTCCCTTTTTTTCCAAAGAATTTATTTTCTCATATGAAGAATTAATTATTTTGCAGAAATTGATTTAAAAACAACCTTGTGACCCTTGCCATATAATTGGCTTATACTCAAAAGATTATAGTCTAAACCATCAACTAACAAAACATTTTCAATTGAGTTTGAGGAGGATTTACCAACCTTTCTGGATCCAATTATTTTTTCTTTGTTTTTATCTCCAAACGTGACAGATCCTCCTTCCTTTTCAATCAAAAATGAGAACTTTATTCTGTCTCCAGTCATGTGTCGTGAACACCCACTATCAAGAAACCACACATTGGAACTGGGTGCACGACCTTCCTGCAAAATTCAGATCAGAGGAGTAAAGATTTTGGTACACAAACATTGTTGGGACCATCAGTTTGTTTGAGCAGAAACAATAAGTCTTTTCTGATCCACACTTGAGTTGTTTTTTGTTTTTGTTTTATTTCTGAATTGATTTCCCTTTTTGATATGTTAACATTTTGATTTGGAATGAAAACACCAGTGTTTTTCCTTTCAAAAGTAAGGATATTATGTATTTTGGCATGATTGTGCATGTATGAAAATCCAAACCAAGAGTTCTGTTGATATCTTGAAATTTTGGATAGAAAGATGAGAATGGTACCAATGAGGATGTGGTACCATTGATTCCAAGAATTATCCAATTGGATTGATATTGTGTCCTGGATCTCTAATAATTATCATGAAAGTGTGTTTTATGTTTTTATAATTTTTAGATTTTTATTGAATTTTTGTACAACATCGTTTTGTTGTTCAGAAACAGATAAGTCGACCTATGTTGAGGTAGTCTCGACTCAGTGGCTACAGTTTGAACTTATGGTTGACCTGTGTCTGACCTTTGCAGCGTGTCTGTAGCACCCCGAAAATTTAATTACATAAAAATTCGAATAAATGGAAATAAATAATTTCCATAATACAAGAGTATTTAAACATACGTATCATTACGTATATGCTAAACACATCGAAAAATTCTGTAAAAATTAATAATCAACCCTAAACATTATTACTAAATGTTTCACAAAGAAATTATGCCAAGAAAAATCGTATTAGCCAAGTTTAAAGTGTTTCGCGACTTATTATCGTAGTTCATGAATAAGTCGACAAATCATTATCACACCGTACTCGGATGAGTCAGAAAATTAAATAAAAATCATTATGGACTTCAAATAATATCTTCTAATGACCCATCAATAAAGTTGGGACAATAAAAATCATTTGGCTAGGTTTAAGAATTATTGTGACCGATTATCCAAATAAGGAAAAAAGTCGGAAAATCGTTAACACGAAAATACGATGCAACCATAAATTAAATAAAAATGTTGGAGAGACTTACAACATTATATATTGATGACCCATTATCATAATTGGGCTATTGGACATCATATGACCCAAAAATCAAATAAATCTAGAAAATGCATGGAAATTCGTAACTCTAAATAGGCTAAAATTAGAAAGAAGTAATTATAGTTGAATTGGGAAGAGATCTTGCATTCTTGGCAACCCAATTTGTGCTTAACTATGGTGGGATGTTTCCTAAAGCCTCACACACCTAATGGAGGAAGAAATCCTCAAATAGGAAACTAATATGTCAAAACCGCAACCTAGCTTTCCTAGTTACAATAGGACTCCTAAACACCTTGGTTGCTTAAATACTCTTCACCCAAACCCTAGGGACGAGTTTAGAACTTGCTGGGGTCGTGTGGAGGAGCTCTTGGTGGCTGAGAAGATGTGGAACGACCACAAGAAGTCTCATCTTTTCCCCGTTGCGTCTGCTGCGACCTGCACAGACAGTCATCTTGAAGTTGACCAAAGGTAGGTCAAACCTAAACCAAACCTTGCAAGGCTTATACCCCTGGGAGAGGGTCAAGTCTACATTCTAACCCAAGTGGAATGCCCAAATTCCATGCAGTATACACGGAGCAGTAAGCTTCTCATCCAAGTGGTCTGAACATGGGTTCTTTGAAAAATGAGCCTTCTTCAACCCAGAAGGTAGGTTTTCTCGGGCCAAACCTTAACAAATCCTATACCAATGTGTAGAGCATCAAGTTAACTTTCGTTTCCCACTGGTTTCATCGAATTTCAATGAGTAGATTTTGAATTATAAGTATTTTTCCAAAGTCGCGCACTGTTAGAGCTTTTCCCGTTCTTTATATGTTGCACGTGATTCAAGACCGAATTAGAGCAAACCCACAATATGAAAGTTTTTCTACTAGTTGTCCTCGTCATGTCTTGTGTTGAATGTTTTGTCTAAATGTCAATAGTTAGAGAGTTATAAGCATGGTAAGAGGGTTGCTGCATGAAACTACGTTTTCATATTGCACTGGTTTTACATTGTGTGATGATTAAAGCCTGTGCCTGTTGAAACCATCCTTGTTTCTAATTCCGATTTACGGAAGCACCCTCGCTTGTCTAGATAGTTTAAAACTGATTTCGTTATTTTCCATACACTGTACAATTTGTTCTCTATTTTTGAAGCACCCTGTGTCAATATAGGCTGTTCTGGACCGCAATCCAAGAACATGTCCTTTCTCTGCCAGATTCAGGAGCAGACCCTGTGAACGCGACGGCCCGATAGGCCGCGTTCTGTGGTCTTGTCGCGACAGCATACCCCGTCGCGTTTTGAACATGACGAAGCGCTCTGTCGCTACCTTGCTGCCTGATCTGATGCCCCATCGCGTTTTCACATCCCAGTGTCGCGTTCTGTTCCGACCCGCGCGACCCTACGGGGATCCGTCACGACCTGACCCTTGGGTCTGACCGCCCTGTCGCCTTCTTCATATGCACCCGTCGCGATCTCAGGATTTTGCATTAAATCCCCACCTATTTTCTTGCAAATCTAACCGCTATACCCGAGCTCTGGTTAACATGATATTTAGTGTGTAATTCACATGTTTTGGGTCTGATCATTGCATGGTGGTTATTTTAATGGCTTAAAAGTGATTAACCCATTTAAAAGCTTAATTACATGAATGCTATTCTAATTGCTCCTTAAATGTTATGATCCATTCATGCAACTCATGATTTAATCTCTCCATTATTCTACCATGTTTAAATGATAATTATCGTTCTTAAATCTTGCAAGCCCATGTGTAGTAAATGCATTGTTCAATCATGCCATCATGTTAAGTACTTTTTCCGCGAGTTTAACCGATGGTTTGAGAATTGAGACACGTGTACATCACTACCACTTACACGTCTAGGCAGCCCTTTCTTGGGGATTTGGAGCTCTCTATCGGTCATTCCGAATTGGTAGACTAGTGACCTTTTCTCTAAGGCCTCCGTAAATCTCCTCTGACCATGGATTCCCACATGGCCGAACGAGTTGGTTGTACCATTGAAGTTCCCTGGAGATAGCGTGCACTTCCTCTCTTGTCTTGTTCTCGTGAGTGTGAATTACAATCTAGACTAAAGCCGTTAATGTAAAGATTGAACTAAATTATAATCGTACGTTATGCTTGACCATTGTTATCATGAAATCATGTTCAATTACTTATTACTAGTTCTCATCATCATCAGAACATGACCTTACACATGCTTACTTATTGAAACTCTCATGGACATTATAAATGACTGTGGGTATCTACATTTAAAATTTAAGTGAAATGCTGACCGGGCACGGCGAGTGTCCAAGGGCTCCAGTCTAACCCCAATGACGGAGAGTCATAAATATACTGTTAACCATGGGGTATAATGATACTGGCGTTGCATCTGCGCTGGGAGTCGTGCGTGTCGTGTTGAATGATAGATACAATAACCACATACACGTGTCCTGGTGTACTTCTTGATGGGATCTTTTCTTGGTGTACATTAGTGTCTACGGCCTGATTAGTGTTACATGATCATGCTCGTGCGTGCTTGCTTGCTTGCGTGATATGGCCATCCTGCATTAATGCAATTAGTGATATACTTGCGTCTTGACATCAAGTGAATTCTGGCGTGCTTGTACAAAGTGATCTATTGCTAGTTCTATCTTGTCATCCTGTTCAAAATCGTGTTTCTATCATGATCACTCTATCTAGCTTGTTCATGTATCATGTTTTAACGAGTTATTCGTACTTGCATATCATTCATCGCACTTACCTAGTTCTAAAATGGTAATCACTTATATCATTGCCCGCACATTGAGCTATAAATCCTACTGGGCTTTTGCTCATCCCCTACTTTTACCCAATCTAGGTGACTATGAAGTTCAAGAGGAAGAGCAAGTCGAGGATGGGAATGCTTCCGAGTGATGAGCATTCCAATTATGAGTCTATCTATAGTTAGTTTATTTGAGTGTTAGAACAATGTAGTAGGAAGTGAGGTATTATGTACTTTGCTTTTATTGAGTTTAGTCCTGTAATAGTTTCCATTTGAACACAATGAGTTGAGATTTGAATAAAAGATTAGTTGAGTTCAATATTTGGGCCCTATGATAATGTATGGTATATAACATTTAGTGTGTGCTAGCTAGAGGCTTATTTGCGACGGTTCACGTCTCGAATTATCGACTCGAATTCTTCGAACTAATATCAGGCGTAATTCTCGAGACGTGACTGTGTCGACCAATTTTGTTTTCTTCTGATTGTCGCTTTCTTTTATTTGGGTTTTGATTGTTTCAGATGTTTACTTTGACACTTGTTTTATTTTGTTTTCTGGACTATTGCTTTTGACAAATTTATCAAAGAAATTTTTAAGACTTTTCTTTCTTTTTAGCAGGTTTATTTTTCATTGATTTTTTTGTGGTGAATCCTAGTCCATATTTTTCAACATTCATTCTTAGTCCTAATAAGGCATCAAGATTTTCCTTTCCATTGTGAAATTTTATCACTTGATCTTTTCAGCTAGCAATTTTAAGTTTTTGAATTCATCAATGGCTTGTTATTTTTCTTTTTGTTGTATTTCCATTTTCTCGAAGAACTTTGCCAACTCAGTGTTAGCCTTTTGAGATGCAATTTTAAACTCATCCAATTCATTCAGAAGTTCTTCCTTTTCATCACTAAGTTCAGATATTTCATTTTTAGGTTCAGATATTCTTCTAGTTAAGGAAGTATCATGCATGACATTTTCAATTTTCTTTTTCATATGTTTATTTTATTTTCTTATTTCAGAGTATTTTTCAACCAAGGTAGCATATGCATCTTCCCAATCATCAATAGTACATTGTTCAAAAGAAGAACTCACCTTGCCATCACTACTGTTTGCCATAAAGCATAATTCTCACTTTCAGAACTTGAGAAATTCACTCCTTCATCCTCACTTTGGTCTTCATCCGACCAAGTTGCTAGCATTGCTTTTGGCTTTTTCATTTTGATGTTCTTCTTGTATTTCTTGTGCATATCCTTCTTGAGCTCAGAACACTCATCCTTCATATGTTCTGTTTTGTTGCACCTGTAACAAATAACAACTTCATCAGCTTTTTCATTTCTACCAACATTAAAGTTTGAAGAAGAAGCATTCTTTTTACCAGAAGAATATTTATTCATTACATTTAATTTTCCTCTTCTTGATTTTAAAATTTTTCTAAAATGCCTAGTCATGAGGGCAATTTCATCCTCATCAGACTCAGATTTTTCAAAATTAGATTTTTCTTGAATTTTCTCCTTGTTGCTTGATGAGGCCTTAAGTGCTACTGGTTTGGCTTTAAGCATATGTTCTTCAGTCCTTTTCAAGTTTATTTCATATGTCATTAAAGATCCTATGAGTTCATCCAAATATACTTTGGATAAATCCTTAGAATCTTCTATCACAGTAGCTTTTGTGTGCCAAATTGATGATAGAGAGCACAAGATTTTTCTTACCAGATCAACATCAGTATACTCATTACCTAATGCCTTCAGTCCATTGACAATTGTCATATACCTAGCAAGCATTTCAAAAATTGATTCATTAGTTTTTATCATAAACAATTTATATTCAGAAACAAGTATGTTTGCTTTGGTTTCCCTAACTTAAGATGTTCCTTCATACATTAATTTAAGTTTATCCCACATTTTCTTAGCAGATTCGCACATGGATATTCTTGAATATTCTTTAGGGTGAACAGCACACTGAAGCATATTCATGGCACTATAGTTAAGAGTGGCTTTTCTAATTTGCTCTCTAGTCCAATTCTCTTCTTCTCCATGGTTTTCATGAGGACCCTTTTCAACTATCTTTCAGATTTCATAGTTTTGAGCCCTTAGAAAAACTTACATGTGACTTTTCCAATAAGAGTAATCAGAACCATCAAAATATGGTGGTCTATTGATAGAATGACCCTCAACTACAAAACCTCGAGAATCCATGGATCAAGATAAGAAACAGTAAACGAGCAAGCAGTCAATTCAGTAGATATAACACATAGATCAAACAGAGGCAATCAAATCAGATCAGAATCAGATATTAACTTACTTTGATACTAATTGTAGGATCGAATAGAAAGGATGAACAAATCTAGAAGGGGGGGTTGAATAGATCTATCCCCAATTAATGTGGAAGCTTAAGTAATTTAAAATTACTTTGAATTAGAGATCCATTCAAACAAACAGTCTAACTGATCTGATGTGTAAATGTGTGAATGTGTGTATACAAAGTGTGAAGCAATTAGACAGGTAGAATGAAAGCGAAATCCTATGCAAGCATCTAGCACAGAAGAACAGATCAAACCATTGCGCAAAGGATTTTTAGGTGGTTCGAAAATCACACTAGTGATTCCTACATCCACCCCTCACATAGTGAGGCCACACTACTCAAACCTAAGTACAACACACACTGAAGCATGACGACTCCAAAATACCCTTGAGCACGACGGCTCAACACACAACTGGAGCACGAAGACTCCAAAACACCTTTGAGCACGACGGCTCAACACACAACTGTGAGTACGACGACTCACAAACTGAGCACGATGGCTCAAACCACACACATATGAGCACAACGGCTCAAAACACACAAGCTAGATCGAATCCACAAGAAATCATATCCTCTAGCACTAATATAATTCACAGCCTCAAACGCACACAGAAATCTGCATAGAACTTCATGTACAGATCTCACAAAACTCATAAACAAAAAATGAGATGAACACTCCAAGAAATAAGTGAAAGAGATGTGAATTGGATGCTCCTCGATGAAGAAGACTTGCAGAAGCTTGAATTGAAGACACTTGAAGGAATTTGATGGAGATCTTCTTCAATTCACGATGCTTTGCTTCAGTGGCATCCGAATTGCCAGTTCTTCTTCTTCTTCCTCTGTTGCTCCTCTTCCCAATCTGCTCCTTTTTCAGCACTTCACTGCTTGGCCTTGATCCACACGTCCTCTTGGATGAAATGGCTGGAAGGCTAGAGGCTTAACTTAGTCAGATGAGAGATGAGAGCTTTTATAGCCTCTGTGCAGTCTCACATACGTGAAAGAGATGTGCACAGAGACCTAGAATGCACCCTGGGCTACCACGTGTCCAAAAGGCCTTTCCTCATTGCCACTTAGATAAAAGAGCACTTTGGTAATTATAGAATCTCCCATAAAGATTTCATAATGAAATCACAGCTGTTGGATATCATCCTCTACATAATTCTAGGTTTGCACAAAAAGTGAGTCAACTCATATTTCCATGAGAGTCGACACTACTGGCCAAACATCAGTTCAGGCTTACTGGCAGAGCACTAGTGTCGACCTGACAGACAACTCATGTCGACCTGAACAAGAGGTAGAGTCGACCTGATCAACAAATAGAGTCGACCTCCTATGTATTCCTTCAAATCAGGTTCACTAGAATGATACTAGTATCGACCTCACTTTCAGATAGAGTCGACACTACTGACATTTGCTTTTCAGAAACTTGCTGGGCAGCCTTTAAGAGTCGACCTGTCTGTCAACTAGAGTCGACACTACTGTGACTTTTTCTTCAGGAGCTTGCTGGGCATACCTTGAGAGTCAACCTATCTATCAACTAGAGTTGACTCTACTTTGACAAAAACTTTGTAAACCTGTATGAATAAAGAGTAGACCATCAAAATATGTTATTAACAGTAAGATATGAGATATTAAGTATCAAGAACATGTTGTTTGAGCATTATTGTATTATATTCAATATGTACAATATGTCATCATCAAAATCAAAGTATGAGTGATGTCCATTGGTCATCATTAAAAATTCATCTTTAAGAAATTCCAATACACACTCAACACAACAATGGAGCCATGCACTCCCGACCTTTTTCCATTTCCCACCACGTACACTCTCTCACTAAAAAAACTCTAAACGTCCTAACTGATGCACATCTCTTCAAAGTACTTAAAAAACCTTCCTAATCGATGCACATCTCTCCAAACTCTCTCACTTTCTCTCAACAATCACTGATCTCCTCCTCCGGACGCTCGACCATCACACGCATAGCTTTCTTCTATTGTCTCACCCTCTCCCTCCATCACCACGCCGCCGTCTCACCTTCACCCTCCGCTGGTAAGTTCCTCTATCACTCTCTCTCACTATCTCTCTCTACCTTGCTGCCAGATTTATACCACTGATTAGTTATTTCTGACAACAAAAACCACTATTTGATGTCATAGGTGTACTACAACCGAAGATAACAAGATCCATCCACTTCTATGACCTCCAAACTCGGTAACTTTGTCATCGACCGAATTTTTTTTTTTCTGTTTATGAATAGATTATTCTCTCTGCATATTTATCACCCTAGCTCTGTAGATCTATCTCCTTCTATTAGCACATCACCCTCTCTGGAAATTGTCGGCAACGTCATTTTCACCTAGTCCATCTTCTCCTATAAACTTCCAGGAGCACTTTTAAAAAAACAAATAGGTACACTTCTTAAAAACTCTTAAGTGTAGAAGTATAATGAAAGAACAGAGCTAGCACATTGCATCGTAATGTGTTTTGCATTTTTATAATCAGAATTTAAATGTTGGAATGCTCATTGATATAGATGTTGTAACATTAAGAAGTGCTTTGCATATTTATCATAACACTACCTGCAAAGTCCTTCAGATTACACTTTTATGCATGGATGTACACACAAGTGGCAGTTTTTGCCACAGTGCTGGGTATCAGTTGTCGCTTGTCCTCCTAGGCAGTGATGGGTTGAAGTATACCTGTGACCCAGGAGTTCTACGTGGAAGTGGGGTAGGAGACGGAGAGGGTGAACTGCCATGTACAAAGATCTGATCTTTCCCAAAGAAATTAGTTTGCATATCATGGGTTTCAGAAAAACTCCTATGGGTTTCACTCCAACTTCAAGCAGGTGGCCTCCCACTTGCTTCTGCACTAACCTTTGGCTTGATCCCTCGAAGCACTGGCACATCATCCCCAACGATGCCAGCACCTTCACATAATCTGCAAAATAACTTTTGCACTTCTTTTTGACTTCGTCGTAGCACTGGCACATCCCTTGGCAACCCATGAATAGGCACAACCCTCGATAACCCTTCGATCCTCTCTTATCCTTGGTTCTTGGAGGCTGCAGCCCCGTTCGTGTTGGTGAGTGTCCCCTATGATGGCAGACAAGGCTCCCAAGCCAGTTAGCTCCCTAGGTACACCACACAACGGCAACAAAAATAGAAAATAGAAGAAAAAAAACACTAATCTGATTTGCAACGCCACCGCCGTCGCAAGGTGACAATTTTTGCCACAATTCTGAAATATTGTGTAGATCTTTGCCTCCCATGTCACCCTCCTCGAGAAGATCCTCATCCCCATCGGCGTTATCGCCCTTATCAATGGGACACCGTTCGACTTCCTCACTCCGCACACCGTCGGTATCCGCATCGACATCGTCGGTGGGTACGACATCAACTTTGTGCCCTACTTGCTGGCCTGGTCGGCACCGATGATGCTTTTTGTCACATTAGGTGCTACAGTAGCTACTTTGCCATTTGCTATCGTAGAAAATTGCTATTTCACTATATCTATTGTAGCTTCCTAACTTAGCTACAGTAGCTATACAATTAGTCTTTCTTTTATTTGTTGTATTTTAAGAACCATCCCATCCACCTCACATCGTCGTGGCCCTGCACCTGCCCCATCGTCATCGTTACATAGCTTGACCACTACCTACTATGGTGACGGATGCCGACAAGGGTCGTGCAGAAAGATGGTCGACATTAACGTGTTGAATAGCTCTTCTTTGTTATGCTAAAATCATTCTTCTGCCATGCATGCATGCATGAGAGAACTGACGTGTTCACTCTCCTACACCGCTTCCCCACTTGTGTTGCCCGTGTTCAGTACTCGCTCACTATGCTTGTCACGTCCCAATAAATAACTATTTATCAAAAAATGACAGAAATTCGATATAAGAAATAGAACTTAGAGTAGAACTTAGAATATATAAAAATCTATCTTTATTATAGCGGAATTACAAAACACTCCTTATATAAGTCCACAGGAGAGTGGGGAAAAGAAAATATAATATTTACATGTATAACTAATGTTCTAAAAAAGTACTCTAAAAGGTCCCAAAGATTGGTTGACACTCTCAGCACACGCCCCTAAAAGTTAGGCTCTTCCTATTCATCTGAAAGAGAGGAAGATTTAATGAGCAATTATGTCCCGTAGGATTCACCCATCTTACCAGAAAGAATGTGGTGACTATAGAATTAAACAACGCACTTGATTGGTGACAATATTGAATGTTAAGAGTGATGATAAACTCATACAAGTAGATGACAAGCATGATAAGAGAGTACTGAACTAAAGCTTGTGCTGGAAGGAATCATTACAGTAGCCACATTATAGCTCAACTAGGTAGTACATATTCAACTTGTATCTTAATAAAATGATGACTAATCAAGCATATATGATGTAATGCCAAACATTCAGTAGATCCATTATCATTCCGTACGACCAATAAACTAATTCGGGTGCTCCTCCCGGGACTAGATCAGCCCCATTTGCGTAGGCATTTATTTCAAATGAGTACAAAGACTCAAAGTTGTCATCAAAATCCACTTCTGCTAAACATGCATGTATGGTACATAGGTACTCACAATATCACAAATAACAGGGTTCTATGAGTTAATGTTAAAGATATCAAGAAGCTGTAGAAAACAACATAATTGAAAATATCCAAGAATAATCCAAAGATGGTTGTAGTTGCTGATCAAATGATTCATCCCAGTGGCATAGTAGTTTAGAATCCAAGAAAATAAGAAAGGCAACTTGTTTGGACAATGTAGGAGTGTATCAACTTTAATTGATGAAGAAATGGTTATGTTTGTCAACAAATACTGGTGGTTGTCGACAGCTCTGGTTGGTTGTCGACAGCTACTGTTCCATCCAGAACTGTATTTTTGAATTTAGTCTTTAGTTGTCGACAACTACTAGTTGGTTGTCGACAGCTACTAGTTGGTTGTCAACAGCTCTGGTTTCTGGGTTTTGGAATCCATGGGTATCTGTTGACAAATACGATATGTCTGTCAACAGGCACAAGGCTTCCTTTTTGGAAAGGGTTAAAACTGGCTAGAAAGAAACTTTCTAAGTGTTTCTACTTTCTATGGAAGATCAACTAATGGTTTTTGGGTCTTGAGTACATTTCTTTACATAACCTTTCATGATGAAAAGAAAACAACTTTAGTAGGACGAAGTGAGGAGACCTTCACAGAATTAATGATATGGAGGGAATATGGAAGAGAGAAATATATATATATATATATATATATATATATATATATATATATATATATATATATCCTTCTTGAGACTCTTTCTAGAAACTAGAAGAAACCTTACAACAAGTGTACATGAACAACAGTTAAAGATATGAACAGAGTGGAAGAAAAAGAATAAAATTATACTCCTAAACAGCTTACTGAACACAAGTCAACGGTACTAACAAATGTGGAGGCTTAGTCTCAAAGATACTAATAGAAGGAGGGAAAGAGAGGAAGGAAAATCCTACTTGACTACAGAAGAAACATAAATCCTCCTCTCCTACAACAAGGGTTGCAATGGCAACAATAGTAGTAGCAACCGTAGTAGTAGCAGCAGTCATAGTAGCAGCAGTAGCAGCAGCACAGAATGATGTACCGGTAAGCAAACACTTCTAAGAGTGAGCAAGGGAAGGGTATAAATAAATTTTCAGGTGTTGTGCATGTACAACACGTAACCACACACATGTTGTAACATCGTGGATTTTCATATTGTAGTTTAATGGTTTTGGTGGCCAATGTGTGGCCAATGGTTGGCATATGGTGTCTTCCGCAGGTTGTTTGGGCATTGTGAGCCGGAAAGCTGGGCCCAAAGTGCCCATTGGTTCACTGTTTGTGAACGCGACGGAGGTGCATGTCGCGTTCTTAACATGACAGTTCTGGGCATCGCGTTCACGTTGCCACATATCAGGGGTTGTTTGGCTGCATGCTCGCTGTGTGGCGCACGCAGGGCATCCGGCTGGCGTCAGGGACAAGAAGGCGACGGCCTATACCATTGTGTTCTTATGGCGACAACCAGGACCGTCGCGTTCTTAACTATTTAGGGTTATGAAGCTTAGGTCGGCCAAACAAAGCTGAGAAAGTTCTTCTCGGCCAGGAGGAGTTCTTATTGCGGGTTTTGGACGATTTTGGTGCTTGGAGCTCTGTTCGGCGTGCTCTTGACACGGGGACGTTGCACGGAGCGTGGGGAATGCCGATCTGTGGTTGTTTTCCGCGTATCTCACGTAGGCAGGGAGATTTTTCTCCATTTCTCATTATGAATGGCGTGTTCACCATGTTTGATCCATGAAGCATATGGTAGATGATAGATGGCATACTAGTGTAACTGTTAAACTAGTTATCCATGTTCCGTATAGCTATTTGTGTGTGTTTTGTGGGGTTTTCGGAGGTGGAACCCCGGAGTTGGGACTCTGTCTGTGAAGGCGATGACCTAGGGTGTCACGTTCTGAACACGACAGCCCGACCTATCACGTTCTTGTTTCAGAATGCGCCGTATCAAGGCGTCACGTTCTGAAGGCGATAGAATGCCCTGTCGCCTTCTGGCTTCCGAAGGCTGAAAGTTTATGCATGGTTACATGGTTATCGTATGGTATTATTTTATGAACTTAAAGTAGGTAAGCGGTGCAATGGCACCCGTCGAGATTGAGAATGCCGAGTTTGCCTGGTTTGTGTGTACGTGGCGAGTTGGGTAGTACGACGCCTTCCGTGGTTACCACTTGAGTCGGGTACCCCAGGTTCTTTGTGAGCCCGTCATGTTGTGCTCGGGGTTTGTCTCGGTACTTGTGTACCATTGATGTCTATGTCGTTTTGTTGGACACCCTCACTCCTTTGTTTGAGTTTAACGTCTGGCTGAGGGAAAGATGACAGTAGACAACGACTTGTGTTAGTTGTCTTCAGTCGCTTGTAGCGCGCTCTAAGTTAGGGGATGGACACCGGTAGATGTACTGGTCCCCAGCTAGTCCTGTTTCCAGTGACTCACTTTTCGGGAGCTCTGGCCAGAGTCCGTAAAGGTGCCAGGCCTACAGTTGTGTGGTCTGCAGGTGTGGTATTTGTGTGGTCTCCACAGTTTGTTGCCCTGTTGAGGTGGAGCGACAACTGGACCTTTCGTCCATGGTTGCGAGGCTGAGAGGTAGACCTGTGTAGTTTGTCTGGGTCAGTAGCTGGTGTCGCAAACCAGTCTTCATGATTCGTGTTTGGTGTTATCCTTCTTTAGCTCGTACCTCTGAGAGTGGTTTGCCATTTATTTATTAATGTACAACCATGTTAATAGCGTAGAATTGTTTATTTAATTACAATTGTGGCATCATGTTTACCCAGCTTATTTAACTGTTTAAATAAATATTTTTACTCCTGCTTCTCTACTACTTGTGTTGTTTCGGCCTTTGAGGAAGTTTCCCTACTAAGCCAATGACTTGTGAGTCTCACCCCTACTCCTTTCAGATGAAAGACAGCTAAAGGATTATCGTCCTTCTTATAGTTCGGAGCCGCACCGCAGCGGAGTTGGGTCTACTCCTCCAGTAGCATAATTTTATTTCCGTTGCACCTCGGGGTATGTCCCAGTCTATTGTACACTATACTTGACTTTTGTTGAAAATTGGCTATGTAATAATCATATAAATATATGTGAGATGTACAATCGTATATGTGTTTAGATTATTCCTTTATATTACACGGACATGTGTGTTGATATCCCTTGTGAGGCATTGGCCTGTTCGCGGAGGCAGAGTCAGGTCAAGCTCGTTATTGGGTTAACGAGTTTGAACGACGAGGACCGTCACAGTTGGTATCAGAGCAAGGTCCGTATAAATATGAAGAAATAGTGAGATTTACATAGCCTGATCTCTACAATAGTCCACTGCTGGTAAGGTTTCGTATAATTTGTTAATATGTTGTGTGGTTTGGAATGTCCTATGTGCAGGATTTGAAATGGCTAACATGAGAGATTGGGGAGGTGGTGGAGACGAGCCGGAAGAGACTACACATCAGCTGATTGAAAGATTATGGGAAAGTATTACAGAAATTCAGAAAAGGCTAGATTAGCAGAGCCCAGTTCAGCCAGTAGCAATAGCACCTCATATTGTTGAAGAGGCGGTACCAGTGTCAGTAGCACCACCCCTACCACCACCAGGAGTAGAGGTACCACTTGTTGCACCAGTACATCCAGTAGTACCAGTATGACCAGTTGGTATAGATGAGTCTACAATGTTAGTGGAAAGGTTCTTGAGATTACAGCCACCCACGTATATAGGAGGTCTAAATCCAAACACAGTGGAACATTAGGTGCACGAGATAGAGCGGGTTTTTGTTACAATGAGGTGTCCTCAGGCAGACAGGGTGATTCTAGCTACCTACCAGTTGCGAGGTTTTGTTCAGAAGTGGTGGAGGCTAAAAATACAGACAATATTTGCAGGCAGAATAGAAGATTCCATTATGTGGCCAGAATTCTTGGGAGTATTTAATGATACTTTCTTTCCGATCCAGATTCAACAGGCAAAAAGGGAACAATTTAGAACATTGCAGCAAGGTAATTTGTTAGTGCTGGAATATCAGATGAGGTTCATGGCGTTGTGTAGATATGCATCCTATGTGGTTACCGATAATGCTATGATGGTAGAATATTTCATCCGAGGATTGTGGCTAGAGTTGCAGACAGTAGTAGTTCCCCTTATGTGCAGGACGGTGGAGGAGGAGGCGCAGCGGGCAACTGCACTAGAGAGGTATGTACAGGTTCGTCAGCTAGGAGAGTCAGGTAGTTTTCGACTGCCACAGTGATCTCCAGGAATTAGTAAAGGAAAGGCACCAGTAGGACCATCATCTTCAGGATTCATTAAGTGGGGCTCAAAGTTGAAGAAAATATTCCAAGGTCGAGGAGGCGGTAGGCAGCAGACTTAATTTTCAGTAGGGTCGAGGCTTTAGGCCGGAGGCCGAAGAGTCTCAACAGAGCACAACGAGGCAACATGTGGTTCCTCCAGGCTATAGATGTTACAATTGTGATCAGCCAGGGCATTTGATCAGAAATTGCCCTTATCCCAGGGAGTATGGCTATGGTAAAGCGGCACAGCAATAGCAACAGCCACCGGTAGAGCGAGGCAGAGGGCCACCTTTTCAGCGAGGTCGAGGGCAGAGGCAAGGGCTTCTAATCTAATTGAAGTTATATTACCTATTTATGAATTTTCTACAGGAATTTTGATAGATCCAAGTACATCACACTCCTTTATTTTTTAAGATTTTCTGGATGGTATAGTTCACCCGTTAGAGGAAACGCAGTGTGAGTTGGTGGTAGAGGTTCCCTCGGGTGGATATATGCTTACTTCTTGTTATTTAGATGAGGTTCCAATGGTAATTCAAGGGAAGCAGTTGCCAGCTAGGTTACATGCTTTACAGTTGAAAGATTATGATGTGATTATGGGTATAGATTGGTTGGAAGCTTATGGGGCAGTAGTAGATTGCAGAAAGAAAAGAGTCAGATTTAGCCATTCCAGTGGAACAGAGTTTGAATTTCAATATATGTCATTCTACACTCCAAAGCTTATTATTTTAGAACTTAGAGCTAGGAAGTTAATAAATGCAGGTTGTGTGGAATATTTGGCTTCAGTGAGTTTAGTTGAGTCTGATAAATCTGTGAAGACTGTTCTAGTTGTTAAAGAATTTGTAGATGTATTTGCTAATGATTTGTCAGGATTAGCCCCACATAGAGAGGTGGATTTTACAGTAGAACTACAGCTAGGATGCATGCCGATCTCCAAGGCACCATACAAGATGGCACTGGTAGAATTAAAAGAGTTGAAAAGGCAATTGCAGGAATTTTTGGAGAAAGGTTTTATCAGGCCAAGTCATTCGCCATGGGGAGCTCCAGTTTTGTTTGTAAGAAAGAAAGATGGCAATTTTAGAATGTGCATTGATTACCGCCAATTGAATAAGGTCACCATCAAGAACAAGTATCTGTTACCAATAATAGATGATTTATTTGATCAGTTGCAATCAGCAATGGTGTTCTCCAAGATTGATTTGAGATCATGATATCATCAGCTGAGGATTAGAGAGGAAGATATTGATAAGACAACAATCAGAACAAGGTATGGGCACTATGAGTTTGTGGTTATGCCATTTGGGTTGACTAATGCACCGGCAGTATTTATGAATATGATGAACATAATATTCCATCTATATTTAGATAAGTTTATTGTGGTTTTTATAGATGATATACTGGTATACTCAGCCACAGAGAAAGAACATGCAGCCCACTTAATGATTACTTTGCAGACTCTAAGAGAACATTAGTTGTATGCTAAATTCAGTAAATGTGAGTTCTGGTTGCGAGAAATTTAGTTTTTGAGACATGTGATTTATGATAAAGTTGTAGCACTAGATC
This sequence comes from Colocasia esculenta, assembly GCA_014218235.1. Taxonomy (NCBI): domain Eukaryota; kingdom Viridiplantae; phylum Streptophyta; class Magnoliopsida; order Alismatales; family Araceae; genus Colocasia; species Colocasia esculenta. The sequence goes on along the minus strand of CM024758.1, from coordinate 102,330,317 downwards.
TCGCCAAGGTTGAGGCAGTCATGAAATGGGAGGAACCAAAAACAGTTATAGAGAGCAGGAGTTTCCTTGGGTTGGCAGGTTACTACAGGCATTTTATTCAGAATTTTTCCAAGATTGCAGCACTCATGACATGATTAACTAGGAAGGGAGCACCGTTTATATGGTCATCCGATTGTCGTAAAAGCTTTATGGAATTAAAGAAAAGACTTACTACAGCACTGATACTGGCATTACCATTAGGCAGTGGAGGGTTTGTACTGTATACAGATGCTTCTAGGAGGGGACTTGGTGCAGTATTAATGCAACATGGTAAGGTTGTAGCTTATGCATCCAGACAATTGAAGCGACATGAAGAGAACTACCCTACTCATGATTTGGAATTAGCAGCAGTGGTTTTTACTCTAAAATTGTGGAGGCACTATCTGTATGGTGAGAGGTTTGAAATTTTTACTAATCATAAGAGCTTGAAATATATTTTCTCTTAGAGGGATCTGAATCTCAGGCAGTGTAGGTGGATAGAGTACTTAAAACATTATGATTTCAGTTTGGCCTATCATCTTGGTAAAGCAAATGTGGTTGCAGATGCACTAAGCAAAAAATTTGTATTGAGCCAGATGATGATAAGAGAGTGGAAATTGTATGAAGATGGCAGAGAATTCCTTGTATATTTCTAACAATCAGCGGCGAGCAGTTTGGCTAGCAGTACAGTAGAACCATCCATATATTGGCAGATTGTAGAAGCTCAAAGAACTGATGAAAACTTAGCTGAAATTGTGAAAATGGAAGGTGTCACTATTGATAATGACTATGTGGTAAGGTTCAGAAGTAGATTATATGTCCCAAGGGAAGCAGAGGTGAAGTAGAGAGTATTGGAAGAGGCACATAAATCCAGATATTCTATCCATCCAGGCAGCACAAAAATGTACCAAGACTTGAAGAAGCATTTCTGGTGGCCGCACATGAAGAAAGAAATTGCAGAGTTTATCACTAGATGTGTGATTTGTCAACAGGTAAAAGCAGAACATCAAAGGCTGGGAGGTTTGCTACAGCCATTGCCAATTCCACAATGGGAATGGGATGACATTGCTATGGACTTTGTGGTAGGTTTGCCTAGGACAGCGTCAGGACATAATGTCATTTGGGTATTTGTTGATAGATTAACTAAGGTGTGCAGATTACTAGCAGTGAGTATGTCATAGACAGTGGACAGATTAGCCAGATTATATGTGGACAGAATTGTACCATTGTATGGTATTCTAGTAACAATTGTTTCAGACAGAGATCTAAGGTTCACATCTGGATTTTGGAGAAGTTTACAACGAGTGGTTGGCACCTAGTTGAGGTACAGCTCAGCATATCACCCTCAGACAGATAGGCAAACTGAAAGGACCATTCAGACAATTGAAAACATGTTGCGAGCTTGTTGTTTAGTATGGGGAGGCAGCTAGGAGCATCACTTGGGTATGGTAGAATTTTCCTACAATAACAGTTATCATACAAGTATAGGAATGGCACTGTATGAGGCTTTATATGGCAGGCCATGTAGAACACCTCTAAATTGGCATGAAGTAGGAGAGAGATAGGTTATGGGACCAGAATTGATTCAGCAATGTGCAGAAATTGTTAGATTCATAAAAGAGAAGCTTCAAATAGCTCAGAGACGTCAAAAGAGTTATGCAGATATCAGGCGAAGACCACTACAATTTGAAGTTGGAGATTATGTGTTCCTAAGGGTTTCACCCACAAAAGGTGTTCTGAGGTTCAATAAGAGAGGTAAATTAAGTCCAAGGTATGTGGGTCCATTCTGAATCTCTGAAAGAATTGGGGAAACAACATATAGAATAGAGCTTCTAGTAGATTTCACGAACGCACATGATGTTGTTCATGTCTCCATGTTAAGAAAATACATTCGAGATCCATCGCAGATAGTCAACTACACCCGAGATGACTTGAAGCTAGACATGTCTATGCCAGAGTATCCAATACAAATTATAGGGCAGAGAACACAGAAATTGAGGAACAAAGAAATAGAATTGGTAAAGGTCATATGGGAGAATAGGCAGGGAGGAGAAGATACTTGGGAGCTGGCAGAGGAAATGCAAAAAGCGTATCCATACTTGTTTGAGTAAGCTTTTAATTCTTTTTATTTGATAGTATTATGCTTGTTCAATTATGTGTTATACATTAAGTTTTCTTTTTAGATTTCAAGGTCGAAATCTTTTTTTAGGTGATAGTAATATAACATCGTGGATTTTCATATTGTAGTTTAATGGTTTTGGTAGCCAATGTGTGGCCAATGGTTAGCATATGGTGTCTTCCGCAGGTTGTTTGGGCATTGTGGGCCAAAAAGCCGGGCCCAAAGTGCTCACTGGTTCACTGTCTGTGAACGCGACAGAGGTGCATATCGCGTTCTTAACGCGACAGTTATGGGCGTCACGTTCACGTTGTCGCTTCTCAGGGGTTGTTTGGCTACATGCCCATCGTGTGGCACGCGCAGGGCAGCCGGCTGGTGTCAGCGATAAGAAGGCAACAGCCTATACCGTCACGTTCTTATCGCGACAGCCAGGACCGTCATGTTCTTAACTGTTTAAGTTTAAGAAGCATTGGCCGGCCAAACAGAGCTGAGGATGCTTTGCTAAACTAGGAGGAGTTCTTGTTGCTAGTTTTGGTGATTTTGGTGCTCGGTGCTCTGTTCGGCGTGCTCTCGACACATGGACGTTGCACAGAGTGTGGGGAACGCTGATCTGTGGTTGTTTTCCACGTATCTTGCGTAGGAAGGGAGATTCTACTCCATTTCTCATTATGAATGGTGTGTTCACCATGTTTGATCCATGAAGCATATAGTAGATGATAGATGGCATGCTAGTGTAACTGTTAAATTAATTATCCATGTTCCGTATAGCTATTTGTGTGTGTTTTGTGGGGTTTTCGGAGGTGGAACCCTAGAGTTGGGATTCTGCCTGTGAAGGTGATGGCCTAGGGTTGTTGGACCTCTTATTTTGATGATACCCAAATATGATTCATTGACATACTGAAATTATGATTATCATGCTTAAATTCATATCTCACAATGTTTCTTTCACGTACAGATCAAAGAAAAAGTCCTATGTGCTCAATGGTGTCGACACTGCGTCATTGTGTGTCAACACTAGTTCCCTGTTCCAGCAACATATACTGAAGAAATGACCAATTGTGTCGACACAGTCCAGCTGTGTGTCGACACTATTGTACTGTCCTAGAACCAGGAGTTCAGCAAATACCCAGTTGTGTCGACACAGTCCAGCTGCGTGTCGACACTAGTACATTGTCCCAGGAGCTTGTTTCCCAGCCAGGAACTTGTGTGTCGACACATAGCTGTGTAGTGTCGACACAGTTTGGATAATTCTCCAGATCTAAAATTACCAAGACACGTGGAGGATTTTGGTAAGGGATTTTTGGGCGTGAATTCCTATGCTCCCAATTCCCAAGATATTTTGTGGACCCTTGGGGCTATAAATACCCCCTATCCACTTGGCTTTAGAGAGAGTCAACGAGACACACTTTTGCTCCTCCAATACTCCAGAATATTCCAGCCGAATCCTAAAGAAGGCTCCATCCTAGCAATTCGCTCCCAGATTTGAAGCAATCAAAGTCTTGAGCACCTTGGATAATCCAATTGAAGAAGAATTTCGAGCCATCAGAGTCTTCTTCCTGGAGCTAAAGTGGAAGAACTTGTCTCCTTCTCTGAAGCAGAAACAGGGATCTATGAACCAGTCCTTCTCAATTTGGGATCTAATTGCTATGACTCGTTCCTCATCTTAAACTCATTCTATATTATGTGCTTTGTGAAATTGGTGCAATCCTTGTGCCCAATTTCGTGTGTGTGTGATTGGATATGAGATTTCTGTATCTCAGAGTGTGTGTGTTCTCCTGTGACTTGTCTGAACTGGCAAGATAAGCCACATTTGTGTGTGTGCGTGGATGGTGGATGTAGGATACACTGTTGTGTAATCTAAACCACCCTAAATCTGCTTGTCATTGTGGTTTGCTTGTCTCTTGCGTTAGATGCTTGATAGGCTCGTTGCTAATTCATCATATAATATATCCAGATTGTTCATATTTGTGAATAAGCTATAGATTCTAGTTTAATCTCCATCTCTCAAAGAATCTAATAAGTGAATTTTAAAATTCTCTATTCAACCCCCCCCCCCCCTTCTAGATTTCCTATAGCAGTTTTTCCACAACATTTCATTTGGTATCACAGTAGGTTCTCTTTTCACTTTAAGTGTTTGATCTAATGATCAAGAGTTTATTGCTATGGAGAATGTCAAGGGATTTATTGCTGAGGGTCATTCAGTAACTAGGCCTCCTTTTTTCGATGGATCTGACTATGCCTATTGGAAAAACAGGATGCAAGTGTTCCTGAGAGCACAAGACTATCAACTTTGGAAGATTGTTGACAAGGGACCAGATGAACTCCCTGAAGACGAAAGCCTATGGACCAAGGACCAGATCAAGAAATCAACACTGAGTTGGAGTGCCATGAATATGATGCAGTGTGTCATCCATCCCAAGGAATACTCCAGAGTTTCTTCATGTAAGTCTGCTAAGGAGATGTGGGATAAGCTTCAGCTCATCTATGAAGGAACCTCTGAGGTAAGAGAGACCAAGGCATGTATTCTAGTCTCAGAATATGAAATGTTCAGAATGAAGAGTGATGAAACTATTTCTGAGATGTTTGCTAGATTCATGCTTTTGGTTAATGGTCTTAGAGGTCTAGGAAAAGACTATTCTAATAGTGATCTTGTTAGAAAAGTTCTTAGATCACTTCCATCAGCCTGGCACACAAAAGCAACTGTAATTGAGGATTCAAAAAATTTGTCAACCATGCAACTGGATGAGCTAATAGGTTCACTCATGACATATGAGATAAATCTGAAAAGAAATGCATTTGTGACTACATCTAAGAAACCTATTACTTTAAAAGCTTCATCTAGTTCAAAAATTATTGCTGATCAATCTGATGAATTTGATGAGTCTTCTGATGAAGAGAATGATGAAGAATTGGCCTTACTGACAAGGCAATTCAGAAAATTTCTGAGAAAGAAATGGAAAGGTAAGTTTAAACCATTTGTCAAAAAGGATGTTTCAAAGAAAAATGATTTCAATAAAAAATTGGAAACCAATAAAAAGACTGACATTATTTGCTATGAATGCAGGAAACCAGGACACATGAGAGGAGAGTGTCCTGATCTAAAGAGGAAGTTGAAAAATCAGATGTTTAAGAAGACAAGAGCAATGCTAGCTACTTGGAGTGATGAGGATGAAGAAGATCAAGAGGAAAGTGGTTTAGATGAGAAGAAGTAACATGTCTTATGGCTAGACATGAAGAAAATACTGAGGTATGTCCTTCGTTTGAAGACTTTACAGCTGATGACTGGGAGGAAGCCTATGCTGTCTTAATTGAAAAACTGTGTGAACTAAAGTCTGAAAATAAAACATTGAGAAGAAAAGTTAACAGTATGGTGCAAAGTCCACAAGAATCTGAACAAATGAAATTGCTGACTGATGAAATCAATAACCTGAAAAAGGAAAAAGAATGTGTGAATGAACAACTTGATGTGATCAAGGAGAGATGTCAGTCAATTGAAAAAGAAAAACAATCTTAATAAATGAAAATCAAAAACTCATAAATGAAAAAGAAGTGATTCAAGGAGAATTGAAAATTGTTCAGAAAGAATTAGATGATAAGAAAGAAATGTTATCAAAATTTGTCAAAGGAAAACAAAACCTAGATGCCATTTTAGGAATTCAAATGAACCCTACCAAACATGGTTTGGGTTTTCAACCGAAAACAAAAAGAAATTTGGGCAAACCTTGATAACTTCTTTTGTTCAAGGTAGTTCATCTTATAGCAAATCTCAAAACAACATCCAAGAAAAAACACAACCAAACTTAAAACCTAAAAATAAAAATCAATTCAATAATTCCAAAACTCAAGTGAAAAATGGAAGAGTACAAGCCAGTCAACAAAATTCTAAATCCAGTATGAGACCAACTTCAAATCCAAAGATCAATCAAAACTTTTTAGTTGATTTCAAATCTTACACCAAAAAAAATAAGAGCTTCACACCACAAAGGATCATGATGTGCACCATATGCAAGAAATCTAGCCACACTGATGAAAAATGCAGATCAATAATGAATTCAAAGAAAATAAGGCAAATTTGGATTACAAAACATCTTGTTGCTGAGCTGAAACAACTGATGGGACCCAAAGCAATTTGGGTACCCAAATTCTCTTTCTAAATTTGTTTTGCAGGAATGTCTTACAGCTCACAAGAAAGATAAATGGTACCTTGACAGTGGCTGTTCAAGACATATGACTAGAGATAAGGAAAAATTTTCAACATTGATTAAAAAGATGGTGGTCAAGTGACTTTTGGAGGTAAGAATAAAGGGCAAATCATTGGAACAGGAAGAATTGGTAAGAATCCCTCAAGCTCAATTGAGAATGTTTTACTTGTTGAAGGTCTTGATCATAATCTATTGAGCATAAGTCAACTTTGTGACAAGGGTTTTGAGGTTATTTTTAATTCTGAATCATGTAAAATTGTTGAAAAAGACTCTGGTGAAACAAAGTTTTTTAGTCAAAGAATAAATAATGTTTACCTGGTTGATTTGAATGATCACCAACATGAAAATCTTTGTCTTGTTGCCAATCAGCATGATCTATTTCAATTATGGCATAGAAGGTTAGGTCATGCTAGTGAAAATGTTCTGAATAAATTGTTGAGACTTGATCTTGTAAATGGTTTACCAAAAATGAAGAAAAAGAAAAATGCAATTGTATGTGCTTCATGCGCCCAAGGCAAACAAACCAGAAAATCATTCAAATCTGTTGCACCCTTAATCACTTACAAACCCTTTGAATTGTTGCATATGGACTTATTTGGTCCAACTAGGACAGTCAGTCTTAGTGGACATAGATTTGGATTTGTGATTGTGGATGACTTTTCTAGATTCACATGGGTGTATTTTCTATCTCACAAGAGTGACACTTTAGAAATTTTCAGAGAATTTGTTGATAAAATTGAAAATGCAAAAACAAATAAAATTCCTCCATTCTTACTGATCATGGAGGAGAATTTGACAACAATTTGTTCTTTGATTTTTGCAGGAATAAAGGAATTGAACACAAGTTTGCTTCTCCAAGGACTCCTGAAGAAAATGGAATTGTTGAAAGGAAGAATAGGACTTTGGTGGAGATGGCAAGAACATTGTTGATTGAAAGCCAACATCCAAGAAAATTCTGGGCAGAAGCAATTAACACTTCATGTTATGTACTCAACAGGGTGATGGTAAGACCAGTCCTTAAGAAAACTTCCTATGAACTTTTGAAAGGTAAGAAACCTCACATTGCATATTTTAGAGTCTTTGGATGCAAAGTTTTCATTCATAATAATGACAAACATGATCTTGATAAATTTGAAAAGAAAAGTGATGTAGGCATCTTTTTAAGATATTCTGAAAATTCAAGGTCATATAGAGTGTTTAACAATGAATCAAACAGTGTGGAGGAAACTCCTCATGTCATATTTGATGAGAATATTGAAAATCCAACTGACCTTGATTTGTACAGGAATCAAGAGGAAGACGTTGACATTCTCATGAAAGAAAAAGATCAAATTGTGGAGAATGAAGAAATTGCTGAACCTGAAGCTGAGTCGACACCACAGGACATTGAGTCGACACCAAAGCAGGTAAGTGCAGCAATAAGAGGTAACTTCAAATACTTTAAAGACCATCCACTTGAGAATGTTGTTGGGAATGTTCATGACAGAGTCCATACAAGATCTCATTTTAGAAATGTCATTGAACAAGATCATATGGCCTTCATATCTCAAGTAGAACCCAAGAACATTGAAGAAGCCTTGAAAGATAACTCTTGGATAGAGGCAATGCAAGATGAATTAAATCAATTCAAAAGAAATAATGTTTGGAGTCTAGTTCCCAAAAATCCTGAAAATTTAATAATTGGAACTAGATGGGTGTTTAGGAATAAATTGAATGAAGAAGGAAAAGTTGTCAGAAATAAAAAGTTGCCAGAAATAAGGCAAGATTGGTTGCTAAAGGATATAATCAAGAATTTGGAGCTGATTTTGAGGAATCCTTTGCACCAGTAGCTAGATTAGAAGCAGTGAGAATTCTTTTGGCATATACATGTTCTAAAAATTACAAACTATTTCAAATGGATGTGAAAACTGCCTTTTTAAATGGTTACATAAAAGAAGAAGTGTTTGTTGCTCAACCTCCTGGATTTGAGGATCTTGATAAACCTAACCATGTTTACAAATTGCATAAAGCTCTTTATGGTTTGAAACAGGCTCCAAGAGCTTGGTATGATAGATTGAGCAACTTTCTGGTTAGTAAGAACTACTCCAGAGGTAAGGTGGATCAAACTCTTTTCATAAAATCAGTCCACAATCATATCATTGTAGTTCAAGTTTATGTGGATGATATTATCTTTGGTTCTACCAATCCTTCACTATGTGAAGAATTTTCAAATCATATGCACAGTGAATTTGAAATGAGTCTTATGGGAGAATTACAATTCTTTCTTGGTTTGCAGGTCAAACATCTTGAAGATGGGTTCTTCATAAATCAAGCCAAATATGTAAAAGAATTGCTCAAAAGATTTCACTTTGAACAAGCCAAACCAGCATCAACTCCTATGAGTACAAGCACCAAATTGGACAAAGATGAAAAAGGTAAATTGGTTGATGCAAAGTAATACAGAGGTATGATTGGATCTCTTTTATATCTTACTGCAAATAGGCCAGATATTCAATTTAGTGTATGTGTTTATGCTAGATTTCAGTCTAGTCCGAAGGAAAGTCACTTGCTTGCAGTCAAGAGGATTTTTAGATATCTCTGTGGAACTTGTGATTTGGGGTTATGGTATCCAGTTGGATGTCATGCCAATTTGATTTCATATTCTGATGCTGATTATGCTGGATGTAAGCTTGACAGGAAAAGTACTAGTGGATGTTGTCAATCCTTAGGAAATTGCATGATAACATGGGCATCCAAAAAGCAACACTCAGTTGCACTATCTACTGCAGAAGCAGAATATGTTGCTACAGGAAGTTGTGCAGCTCAAGTGTTGTGGATTAAAGTCAATTGCTTGACTACAACATTGATATTGGATGTTCATCTATCATGTGTGACAATACTAGTGCAATCAATCTTTCCAAAAACCCAATACAACACTCTAGAACAAAACACATTGAGATTAGGCACCATTTTCTAAGGGATGAAGTTGCAAACAAAAACATTGAATTAAAATTCATCCCCACTGAAAAACAAATTGCAGACATTTTCACAAAACCATTGGCTGAAGATAGATTCACATCTTTAAGAAGAGAAGTTGGAATATGCAACATGGAATAAAAACTGAAAAACTTTTTGATTCTTTATGCTAAGATTATGAGGTATATCAAATAGTGAATAGTGGAAGGACAAGTTATGCTTGTTTGAAAGCTATCATTATGTGTTGAGGAAAATCCTCCGCCAAGTACCCATGATCTAAAATGTGTAAGAATCATTCAGTTTCTAAAATTATTTTAAAAAAACAATTTGTTGTGATTACTGTCAATGTGATTGAAACATGATTGATCATGTATGTTTGCTTGATGAATTTGAGTGCTGAAATTAAGTATGTTTTTTTTAAATTGAATGTTGAATGTTTATCTAATGCATTGGTTGAGGAGGAGCATTACTGATTTTGAAACAGAAGAAAGTTCAGAATTGTGATGTCAAGAGATTCAGAACTGCCCATAAAGCTTTTGAGAACAAGTTGCTAAGGTTGGTCAAAAGATGATGAGGTGTTGGAAGCTTGACTGAAATTTCTGAGTTGTGAAGAAATCTTTCACTGAATTCTACCATATACTTGCTCATTCTTGAAGCTCTCAATCTTTTTCTTGAATTTCATCCAACTCAATTGATTATCTTAACTATTCTTTCATTGAAGAAGGATTTCTTTACTTTGATGAAAATAATTGAGATCAATTACTCAGGGGGAGCTAAAGATATCATTGCCATTTTCTTTCCTAAAAACCAAAATTGATTTAGTGTGTTGATGAATATCTAATACATGAAATATTCATTAATTTTTTCTGAAGAAAACAAGAATTGATTTCTTAGTTGCTATAATATGTTCTAACATTCAACACTCTCTTATACACTGAGCTCCTCAAGTAATTTGATTCCTTTATGGATTTTTTGCTCAATTGTATAATTGATCTTGCACACTTCTTTCAAGACTGATAAAAGGCCAAGTTGCGTCAAAAGTCTCAATGTTCATTCACAATAAGTTTTTTTGACAGAGCAATGACATAACACTGAGAAACTGCACACTTTCACAAAGTGAAGAGCTATGTATGTCATGAGGTGCTGTGTTATCTCTGTTCTAAGGGGTTAAATCAAAATGAAAAGAACAATGTTAACTGAGTAACTGGAGATATTGGCGTCAGATAAACGTATATCTTCATGTAAAAAGGTTCTCATTCACCCCTTGAAGCAGGATAATTAGTAAATCCTTAGTAACCAGGGATTCTGGTGTGTAAAAAGCATGTATACTTGAGTGAAATGGATTTACTATATTTGACTGCTCATTGCTTAAAAGTTGAAGAAAAATTCAATGAAAGAAAATGAACAGCTTAAACCTGAATCAAGTCTTCCAAGAGTGTTCAATTTCAATATAAATTGTCTTAATCCTAAAGAAATCACATTACTTTAGGTTAAGTAAAGTGTAAAAGTTTGAAATTGACTGCATAGAATACATTATATCACTTAAGCAATCATTCCAATTCATCAGAATTTATTAAAGTTCAATCTCATGCCAGATGTCTTTCAACCCAGTGAATAAATGTTGGGATTATGATGAAAAAGTTGGAAATGATTTCTTTAACATATTAAAAATCCTTGAATTATTAATTTCAGAAATGGCTCATCATATTAAAGATATCCCTTCTCATTCCTATCTCAAATCTGACAATTTTTATCAAGTGAGGTCGACACACTCTCCTTGTGTGTCAACACCAGGTCTTGTCAGGTCGACCGTGTGTCACACACACTCTCATGTTTCTCTTATACCCTAAGTCCCATGTCGACCCTACCACTCATTCTTTCCACCCCATTTGAACTCTTCCCTCCTTCCAATCTCCAAGGAACCGATCCTCTGCTTTCCATTTCTTCTTCTCCAACCTTCCATCCTTCTTCTCTTCTCATCCTTCCCTTCATCATGACTCCAAAGCAGACTTCCAGGAGAGGGGCAAAGACCAGGGCGGCTGCAAAGGGCATCGTCATCGAAGAGCCTCAACCTGAGAGGAGAAGCAAATTCCGCCATGATCCATCCAAGAGAAAAGGTAAGAGTACTCCCTCTGAAACTCCATCTAAGCGGGGAAGGGCATCATCTCTAAGTAAAGGCAAGTCTCCCATGCCCTCTCGTTACCCTAGAAGGAAGCTTCTACCGGATTCCAGTGATTCTTCTGAAGAAGACTCATCCTCAGAGTCTTCACCCCATCTCAAGTTGCAACTGAAGGTCGTTCTATTCTCAAGCCTAGGGCTGTGGCTTTAGATGATGAAGCTCTTGCAAATGCTTTTCCAGAGCTTATACCCTTCTTCCAGTTTCAAGGGTGGCTGAAGTTTATCTCAGAATTCAGAATTTTTTATCCACATTTAGTTCAAGAATTCTATTTGAACATGGTGGATGATCCAGAAGGTTTCAGGTCTGAAGTCAAGGGTGTATCTATCCTTTTCACTCATGATTTAGCTTCTAAGCTTTTTCACATTCCAAATGATGGTGAGGATTGGAGTGATTTGAATTCAATCTTCATGAAGCCTACACTTTGCTCACTGGTCTTCCTCATGATTCAATGGATTCAAGGCAAACCCATGTCACAATATTCAATAAAAACACTTTTCCTCCAATTTCCGCTTGGTACATCATATTCTCACCACCATCATCACACCACAGGGTGGTGGCAGAAACAGGTTGACAGACATTCAAAGATTTGTGTTGTATAGCATGAAGAAGAATGTGAAAATCAATTGAACATGATCATGACTCAGATCTTATCTGAAACCAATAGAAAAGATTTACACAGATCTCTACCTGTGCTGTCATCTCACAGCAGTGTTCAAGCATTTTGGAGTATCCTTTGAGAATGAAAAGGTTTAGAAAATCCCTCAAAGCAACATTTATTGCTTGCATCATGTGCAAAAATTATGAGATTCAGAGTTGAGGAAGCTCAAGTCCTAAGAGGTCCAGTTGTAGAGCCAGAACCTCCAGTTGAACATATTCAAGAAGATATTGCTCCAAAAGGTGATGCACCTCAAGTTGATCCCGTGGACCAGCCACAAATTGAGATTGAGATTCCCTTTGAACCACAAGCAGTGCATACACCTCATGGATCTCCACCTCCATCACATATACCTATTCCTCCAACCCTACTTACACAACCCCATAGCTCTGCATCCACTTCATCTGGTGGACCTACTGTTCCACATGAGCTATATACATTTCTGCAAACTCAATTTGACACTCTCAATTCTACCATGACAGAAATGTCTAACAGATTTGAACTTCGAATTCAGAGATTAGAGAATTCTGTGAATGGTCAGTTTTTGAGACAGCATGAAGTAGCTGACCATGCCACTAGGAGATTGAATAGGCTGATTGGTACTTGGGTGACTGACCCAATACCCAACTAAAAGATCTTCAGATCAAGACTCAAGCAGTTCTAGAAGGAATTTTGCTCAATACTCAACAAGGACTCTTCAACAGTCAAGAAGCTGTAACTCAAGTGTTCAAAACGCGATTGTCCTTTGCTCATCTGGTTGATGATATGGACGGCATGAAGACTTTGATTGCTCACATTGATCAAGAGATGGCAGATTTCAAGTCTGACTTTAGCAATTTCATGCAACATGGAACAGTTCCCAGCTCATCCTCTTCTTCTCAGCATGCAACTCACAGTCTTGGTGTCTTTCAAGAAAATATGTATGAAAATCATCAAAGAACGGAAGACCTTCTGCACACCAGACTCTCTACCATGCAAACTCAAATGAGAACAAGTTTGAATGCTATGGAAGCAAGAATGAAGTCCATGGAGACCATCTTACTCCCAATTATTCCTCCTCCACCTCCTTCTGCATGATATGTCTTTTTTTGATGATGTCAAAGGGGGAGAAAGGATTCATTTCATTTTGGCCTTAGAAGTGAATGAGTCGAAGACTTCAAGGAAGTCGACTTCAGTATTCGACTGCAGCAGTCGAAGTTAGCAGTCGAATTTAGCATTCGACTTCAGCATTCAACTACAGCATTCGACTTCAGTAGTGGGATTCAGCAGTGTTACTAGATGGATGGATACTAATGTTATGCTAATGTTACAGATACGTTTTGGATGTTAAAACTTTTGGATGTTAAACTTTATGAAAACATTTCTTTTTAGGATAGCTTGGAATACATTTCTTCTTGGGACACATTTGATTTTGGTTGATGGATGCATTGTTGGATGCTTGTATGACTGATTTTCTTTGGAAATGACAAATGAATGACATGATTGCTTGCAAAGGGATGAAAAATTGTGGATGTCTTTGTTATGCTCATGATATGCTATGAAATTGTGAATGGATAACTTTTTAAATCACATTTGTGAGAAGCTCAAGTTAACTTGATGAATCATAGTTGTCATCATCAAAAAGGGCGAGATTGTTGGATCTCTTATTTTGATGATACCCAAATATGATTCATTGACATATTGAAATTATGATTATCATGCTTAAATTCATATCTCACAATGTTTCCTTCATGTACAGATCAAAGAAAAAGTCATATGTGCTCAGTGGTGTCGACACTGCTCCATTGTGTGTCAACACTAGTTCCTTGTTCTAGCAACATATACTGAAGAAATGACCAATTGTGTCGACACAGTCCAGCTGTGTGTCGACACTATTGTACTGTCCCAGAACCAGGAGTTCAGCAAATACCCAGTTGTGTCGATGCAGTCCAACTGTGTGTCGACACTAGTACACTGTCTCAGAAACTTGTTTCCCAACCAGGAACTTGTGTGTCGACACATAGCTGTGTAGTGTCGACACAGTTTGGATAATTCTCCAGATCTAAATTACCAAGACACGTGGAGGATTATGGTAAGGGCTTTTGGGCAGGAATTCCTATGCTCCCAATTCCCAAGATATTTTGTGGACCCTTGGGGCTATAAATACCCCCTATTCACTTGGCTTTAGAGAGAGCCATCGAGACACACTTCTGCTCCTCCAATACTCCAGAATATTCCAGCCGAATCCTGAAGAAGGCTCCATCCTGGCAATTCGCTCCCAGATTTGAAGCAATCAAAGTCTTGAGCACCTTGGATAATCCAATTGAAGAAGAATTTTGAGCCATCAGAGTCTTCTTCCTGGAGCTGAAGCAGAAGAACTTGTCTCCTTCTCTGAAGCAAAATAGAGATCTACTAACTGTAATCACGGGATTTGTATCCCCTTTTGAAATTGATTGTGAAGGTGTAGGGATTAGGAACTGACCGTGATCACCACCAACGCAGTTGCCTCTTGATGTTCAGGTGGAGGACTGACTACCTTGGAAAGGAAGTGTCACGCCCCAACGCGGAATATCGGAGCGCGAAGGCAGTTGCAAGAAAAGGTATAGAGCAAGTACTAGACATCGAACCATTGCACATTGAATAATGCTAAAGTAAATCTTTCTCATTAATAACTTTTATGTGTCTAGTTACAACCACTAATATCAGAGCCATTCTACAGGGCCCAATTGCAATAAAAGAAAATAACTAACTAGAACTCTAAGATAACATAATGACTCAAGGGTACTCCTGGCTTCACTCTTGGTCATTCCCTTCCTCGTGAGTGTATGTGTCATCCTCGGTCTCACCTGAGAACACAACATCAAATAATGTAGGGTGAGCGATAACGCCCAGTAGGACTTAAATCTCAGGCTCAAGCAGGCTTTAAATAATTAATGCATTTAATGGCAGAGTATCTAAAGATAGCAGGTACAAGAGAGTCAAAATATAGCAAGAGATAGAACAATAGCACGAGAGCGAGCATATTTTCCAAAAAGAGCACAAGTATCGAGTATAGCACGAATAGCAGGATGGCCATAGCACAACTAGCACAAGTATAGTAATAGCACGACGAGTATAGCACTTGTTTGTCATTCTAGACATCGAGAGAGTATAGCACGTTTTGTGTTTTTTTGATTGTCATATAGATAGTCGAGATAGATAGCACTTGAGTGTAATGCCAAACACTCTGATCATTTAACTCCCATGGGCACTAGCACTTTCGGGCGCACATCCCAGGACCAGATCGGGCCCTTTATATTTTGCCAGGCATTGGTTATATTGTTTATCTTTAGACAATCAGTCAATGGCCAATATAGAGTAGCAAGAAGTAGATGAGAGCACTATATGAATAGACGAGATAGTAGAGTGAACGTGAATAGATGAGTGAACATTGTACGTAACACGTCGAGTAAACAGGCGATAGTAACAGTTGCACAACACGCGCACGCGTATCAGCAGTCAGGTGGAATTCACGACCCTACCACTGGCCTTGTTATGCACAGGTCAGAGGTCCGGCGCGATTTAAGATGAGAGTGAATCTCTAATAGCCGTTTGGATCATGTAGATCCCTAAAGGGTATCGTAGGTATTAGGGTACAACCGGCTCGTCGACCATGTGGGAATCCATGATCAGAGGAGACTTACGGAGGCCTTGTGCAAGAGTTCACTAGTCCGGCGAAAGGAATATCCGACGGAGAGTTCACCACAAGCCAAGTAAAGTGTGTATATAAAACATGTGCTCGACGTTCTAGAGGAATTCTAGAACAGTGGAGCGTCGATATCGGTATATAAACAACGCAAGAAACGAATACAAGTCCTTTAAAATAGGGCAATTACTATACTTTATTTCGGTAATTTACCAGATACATTATGAGATATTTTCTGCAAGATTTCAGCCATAAATGGATGGTTCAAGTGTGTGCAAGTGCAAGAGAAATCATAGATAGAAATAAGTCGTGAACATGTATTTTAAATCATTCAATATAGCATCCTTTTTAAGTAGGGTTTTTACTGGGGGTATAATGGTAAGAAGGCGTAAGGATTATTTAGAAAGTGACAAAAATATTTTTCATGGGTTTTCAGGCAAAACTCTGAGAAGGCGACATAGGCCTGTATAGAAGGCGACAGGAGCAGAGCAGATCGCGACAGGGGGTTACACAGAAGGCGACAGAGCTGTCTTGCTCAGGCGGCCAGAACGCGACGGGTGTCCTGTCGCGTTGAGAACGCGACAAGAAGGGCGTCGCGACGGGCTTGAGAAGGCGACGTGTCGGGCAGTCGCTTTCTCAGGTCCGTGGCCTGGGTCTGACAGAGTTCTGCTCTGTCTTGGATTGCGGTCCAAAAACTTGCCTTTTTGACATAGGGTAGTTCAGAAAATCATAACTAATTGTATACATGATGAAAAATCATGAAATCAGGGGCAAATGAAACTAGACATGCGAGAGTACTTCCAGTAAATAGGAATTCGAGAGAGAGCATGGTTTGAACATGGTTTGAGGACGAACAAGAACAAGTAACATAGAACATGATACAGGGAGCAAGATCGATTAATTCGGGCAACATGCTCAACGAAATTTAGGCCTTTTAGGGGCAAAAGATGCCTATCTTGCATCAGTATCTCTCATAAAAATATGGAGGCATGAGATAGAGTATGCAAGAGATATGAATTAAGCATGAAGGTTCGGGGTCATAAGAACTGCAGAACTTTGAAAATTCATAAGAAAAGATTTGATCGATGAAAAATTATGAAATTTGAGGGTTTTGTTCCAGAGGGTAGAAAGATCCTACAGAAAAAGTTTCACGGTTATGCTTGTGAGAATGCCTACCTTGACTCGATTTCCTCTTCTAGGGCTAGAACTTGAAGAACGGGGTTGAGAGCTTGAAAGCTTCTTCTTCCCCGAAATCTCCTCCTCCTTGGCCTCTCCTCCTGGTCCAGGAATCCTTTAGCACGAGCTTGGGTCGGCCATGAGGGTTTTAGGAGAGTATTTAAGCTTCTCCTCTTTCTATTTCCTAATAGGACTCTAACTCCTATAAAATTCCGAATTTCCTCTTTCCTAACCTCCTTCCAAGCTTTCCAATCCCATTTAGACTTGGAAGAGATCCAAATTCGTGCTAATCCATATGGGGTAGGTTTAGGAATCCAACTCCTACTCAAACTTCCTATTTAATGCATTAAACACCTCTTTTCTATTTAGGTAATAATTTAGTTGCGAATTTAGGGTATTTTCCTATTTCTCTTTTATAAATTCTTATTTTTGACCCAATAATTTCTAGAAGATCCATTAAGCAAAGCCCATTACTCTTTTTCCATCTAATGGGTTTTATTTAATGCTCTGTTTAAATATCCATTTAGCTAGGTTTTAAATTCTTTATTTAAATTTTTATTTTTCGTAAAAATTCAGGTTGCTACAGGAAGGATGAAGAGGAAAGCGTACCTGATAACGCGACAGAGGAGGCGTCGCGATGCTTTGTTGTGAATGCGACGTTGGCACGGCGCCTTCCTGATCGCGACATAGTGGTCGTCGCCTTCTTCTTCAATGGATGGAGACTTGGGTTCTTCATCTTCCTGCTCCTCAGCCGCCGAGGGGTAAGAGCCTCACCTTGCTCTGACCTTTAAACACCTGCCAAAGTGATTTAAACAAACAGAACACCTATTAGAACTCGTGTGTAGAAGATCTATTCAATGAAAAGCACATGAACATGAACTATTATGGGGGGAACTCACAAGATTGGGGCTTTTAACCCCTATGGGTGTTAAGAATAGGTGTGTGTATCGTGATCTAATGCTAAACTAGAAAAGAAAACGAAGCTATGCATGCATGAAATCAAAGAAATAAAGAGAAGAAGGGAATAAGAATTGTGTAGCCGATGGGAAAACGCCCTGGAGGGCTCTTGCTGATCGTCTGGAGGGAAAACTCTCTTCGTGGAAGATGAAGCTCTCTTGCTCAGCGAACTAAAGAATCTGGCCTTGCCCAAAAAGATGCAGAGACGAGGTACTTATGGGTGATTATTCCCAACTCGGGTCTGAGAGGAATAATGGGCAAGAGTCCGACTCTGGGCAAGTATGGCTGTGCAAGGGCTATTGGAACTCGGAAAGGAACATGTTAGGAAGGTCTGCTCCGAATTGAGAGGATTTAGACTTGATTTGGATGTCCAAATGAAGCAATTACCATCAATAGCATGGGTCCAAGTTGGCTTCGGATTGAGTTTCCTATTTAAGGCCCTGAACGCGACGGCCTTCGGAATGCGACTGCTCGATACGTCGCCTTCCTCATATGGAAGGCTGACTTGAGTCATTTTGTGATTTTCTGAGGATTTAAATGTGGAATTATGATCGCGACATAGGAGTGGTCGTTTTCAGGAAGGCGACCTAGGGCCTGTCGCCTTCTGTCTTTTCTCGCATTCGGCATGTAATGTGTCCAATCAGCCATGCACAGCCTTTGAGATGAAACATCGGACTTATACTCAGAGAGCTTATAACGAAAGAGATTGATTTGACCAGGAAGGGTCCTCCAGGGCGATGAACTAATGAGAATGATGTCATGATCGGAGGAAGCCACCTGACGATGATGAGCCAACGTGGGGTATTAATGATATGACAAGGAATTTTGCTCGACTTATGGGTCAAAAATGGGTGTCTACAGATTGCCCCTCCTTGATGCCTGCTTTGCAAGGGAGTGGAGCGGTGATGGAGCGAAGTGGCGTGAAACAGCAATGTAGCGGAATGAAGCGGAATGTGCTGAAAAACAGGCATCAAGGTAAAGAAACACCCATTCTGAACGAATAAGCAACGAGAATTATCCGCTGACTTCAATCATGGCTGGAACAGAGTGCGCGGATGGTTCCTATTGGGACGAATAAAAATCAAAGAAAAGAATGATCAACCTCCTGATTCAAGAGGTACCCTGGCTATCTTTAGCGTGCAGGTTTCGTTCATTAGGGATAGGTGCTGCCCGGCGGGTCGATGCGACTCTGGCCTTCGACGGGTCACGACTAATGAGCGGATCGGGGATAAAGGAAATGACTGTTATAATGGATGGGGATGAGAGGAATCCTTCATAAGAACCAACACTGGCAGACTGGACCGCACAAGCTCGAGGAAAACTTTCAATTCGGAGTGGAATTCTTATCTGGAATGAGGATTTTGGGTTGGACATCATTGAGAAGCTGACTTTGACGAATCGTGATTCATGAAGCTCAAAATTCGTACATGATGCATGCTGGGCTAAAGAAAAAGGAAATCATAAAAGCGAATGCAAAGGAAGAGAGAACCGAGTCATATCACCCAACGGCCTATCCAGCGATTAGCAGCATGCACTTAGATCATCCTCGTTTTTGATGAAGGGGAACTCAGATCCTGGAACACACCGGGACCAGCCGGTCCTTGAGCTGATATAATAGTGTAGATATCATATAGTAATGCGGAGGGATTAGGTTAGGATACTTACCTGACTTACCTGACGACGTCTTTTGATTTTCTGATTTTCTGATTTTATGGATTTTTCCTGCATTTTTTTATTTTTATGATTTTCAATATCAAAGCATTAAAGATAGACATGATACACTGCACCAAACAATGACATCAAGCATGTGCAAATATTCTGAACAGTCACAGAAGAATACGCAAGACAGCACAGACTGGTCAGAAGGCAACATAGGACTTGTCGCGACCCTTGACTGAAGAAGGCGACACAAGGCCTGTCGCCATCTTGAAGGCGACAGGTCGATATGTCGCTTTCTCAGTTTTCTCAGCCCGAGCTCAAAGCCTCCAGCATAGGACTTGGGTTGGACTCAACACTGGATTCCTATTGCTCTCCACTCAAGGTCCCACTCCTAATGGGTCTCCCCTACCCTTCCTAGCAGGAATAGGAGTATTATAGCTCTATAAATAAGGGGAGTGAGAGGCCAAATTTCGGAGCTCTCACCTCTCGCTTCTTTTCTTCAAGTCTTGCAAGCTACCATGGCCATGAGAGCTCCTCTTGATCCCTGGGTGGGGAGGCGGCGCTACGAAGGTCCGAAGCGTGCCACTTGAGCCGGAGCGAGGAAGTGAGAGAGGTGAGTTGGTTGGTGTTTTCAATTTTCATGATTTTATGCTCTGAATTTCATCATTAATTTTGTGTTCTTGTTCTTCCTCTTTTTCTTTTTTTCTTTTTCTTCCCTAGCTCTTCCCCGGCTCTCGCCGCTACTCTAAGCTCACTTGGATTGCCCCGATAATCAAGCCTTACCCACTGTATGTCATTAGGTTCTTAGAGAGTGGGGTTTGGATGGGTTTTGATAGCGGCTCACAACTACCACAAAATTTCCTTTGATTGGCATAGTATCACGGCCTTGATAGAATTGTGGCACCCACAAACCCATACATTTCATTTTCCCCAAATTTGAGGCGACCATCCTTTTAGAGGAGGTCGAGGCCTTCCTTGCTCTTCCCAAGACTAAACCCGGGGACGAGCAAAACATAAGCTACACGGTTGAGCCCATTAACCCGAAGTTTATCCTTGGAGAGTTCATGACCGACCCGGGGGACGTCTACACCATAATTAGCCCACAATTCATCCATCTAGTGCCTTTGTCTAAGTGGGTCATATCCAAGTGCAAGGACAAGAGCGTGGACCACCAGGAGATCGCAAAGGCCGTGGCCATATGCTTATGTGGGGTGGTGCTCTTCCCGTCCGGGGATCACCTCATAGACTATGCTAGCCTTAGTGCGATTAGTGGGGTATGGCGAGGACTTTCACTCTCTCACGCCGTCTTGGCGTACCTTTACTCGGGCCTCACCTCGGCTTCCACGGGAGGTTTCCTTTATGGCTCTATGATCCTTCTAGAGTGTTGGTTGGGTGTGAGGATAAATTCAAACCGGTAGACAACCCCACCACCGACAGTCGGATCTTCGGTGCCATCCTTTGACTTTATTGGCGGCACGGCCAAATTCTCCGATAAGGTTTTATGCAGGACGGCGGACAAGAGACAAGGAGTGCGTGGCGCCTTTACTTCAGCACCCTACCAGTGGAACACTTTGCTTTGGGCATAGCGGCACTTCGCGGAGCGGAGATCCGGCTACCACTCGGACGCGGCTTGGACTTACAATTGATAGGGAATATGGCGACCGTGCTCTACAACCCGCAGCGGTGCTTCCAACAGATCGGGAAGCCGAGGACGAGAGTGCCTCCGCCATCACACTTGCCTCCGTGAAGAAGCGACGCTTGGGGAACCCGGAGGATGAGCAGGCCGTGCGGAGCGCGCTGGCCTTGTGGAGGGCGTGCGCTACCCATGCACTCCCGCCGAGACTTGACGAGGACCGGGAGACGTACCAGGTGTACCTCTTGGAGCATGAGAAGATTCGGCCACTGAGGGGACCGTGAGCTAGAGAGATAGACTTGATTGTTCCTTTGATGCCTTGATGGGACATGGGGTGGCTTGATGTAATAGGAGATTGATGCTTGATGTAAGGGGAGTGAGACATGTTATTGATGTAAGCATTGGTTTATTGCAATGAGCATTGAATTTTAGAGGTTTTTGTGCATTGGTTTAAGAAGGCGACGTTAGACCTGTCGCTACCAAGAAGGCGACCGGTCAACGGTCGCGACCCGAAAAGTGAAGGCGACATGAGCATCGTCGCCACCTGGGTAGAAGGCGACACAGACCTTGTCGCGTTCACAGGTCCCGGGGCGGTTTGAATTCGGGCCGAGCGCCCTTTCTTCCTCTTTCCCTCTTTTCGAATCCTTCTTCCTTCCTTCTTTCCCTTCATCCGGCGATTCCGGCGATCCGGTGATTCGGCGATCCTCTTCCCGGCCTCCCTCTCTCCGGTGAACTACTCCGGCGAGCTCTCTCTCTCTCTCTCATCTCCTTCCTCTCTCTCTCTCTCCTATCTCCCTCTCTCTCCTATCTCCCTCTCTCTCCCCTCGGTGACCGTCGATGGAGGGTGGCGGAGAAGGCCAAGGCGGCGATGACGGGGGGCGGCGACGGAAGAAATCCATCCGGCGCCGGCAACCAGGTGAGGAGACTTCGACGGCGGCCTCAGAGGCTTCCCCGGTCGCGCCGATGGAGGAGGATGTCGCCGCGATGATGCCGGGCGAGGACGATCCCGTTGGGCCCAAAAAGGTAGGCTCCCGAGCCCTAGACCTTATGTGTGTGGATGAGAGGGATGTAGGGCCTTTTGGCCCAAGGTGAAACGGTCAGAAAACGGATTCTTGCCATTTCCGGCCAGTTTGTGAACGCGACAGGGTGGGTGTCGCATTACCAGACAGGTCGCGACGCCTAAGCGTCGTGTTCAGAAGGCGACAGCCTACTTGTCGCCTTCACAGGGGGAAGGCGACTCCTCTGGTGTCGCCTTCTGAAGGCGACAATACCTCGTCACTACCTTAACAGAGTGTTGTTCTACTGATCCCTTGCTGATCCTTGTGTTTTCTGTGATTGTTTTACAGAGCGAGCTACAGTCCCGGCTGGGGTGGTCCGTTGTCCGGGCGATCTATCAGGGGTTTCCGGATTTCCAGAGGACCCGGCTGAAGGAGATAGGGTTCGGCCCCTTTCTGAGGTTGGATGAGTTGACACCGGACGTGGCGCTCATCCAGGCATTGAAGGAGCGATGGGACCCGGAGTGCCACGCGTTCCTCCTCCCGTGGGGTCACATGATCCCCACACTGGAGGACGTGGCACGGATCACGGCCTGAGGGTAGATGGCCAGGCGGTGACCGGGGTGACTTATACTAGCTATCAGGAGATGGTGGAGAGGCTTCTGGGGTTAGAGGCGACGCGGGAGAGATCCTCCCTAGTTCCGAGGACGAGGTTGCAGGCGAGCCTCGGGGTGGCAGACGCGCGCCACCAGACTGGAGAGGGCCAGGCGGAGTACATGGCCCGGTTGACAGCGGATGCCAGAGCAGTACTGGCGGAGGAGGAGGGAGCGGCAGCGGACCGCGACTTGAGGCGCTTCCTGATCCTCGTGATCGGGAAGTTGATCTTGGGTACGCGAGGAGACCCGGTGAGCTGTCGGTGTCTGCCTCTACTAGAGGACCTGACCCAGGTGGGGAGCTATGCGTGGGGTGAGGCCCTTCTGGCCCACCTTTTTGACAGCCTGGGCACCTCTAGTAGGGAGACAGGGGTGGCCGGGTTCTTCCCACTATTACAGGTATGCTTCTCACCCTTACCCTTTACTGCTTTTCCTGCTTGTCTTAATTGTGGCACTGATCGTTTTGTTTTGCAGGTGTGGGCGTACTACCACCTCCCCTCCCTGGGTCGCGGGGTGGCGAGGCGACGCGGCGCTGTACCTCTCCTGCAGTGCTGGCGGTTTTGCCGCGACGAGCGGTCCCTGCGGCGACAGGTGACGCTCATCCATGATGCATTGGACACTGTCCCCTTCGGACATGTAAGTACTTCTAGCTTTAACCTTTTCTTTTCCTTTACTTTGCTTATTTGACAATTGACTGACGGGTCTTTACTTGTGGTGTGCAGGTACAGTGGACTCCCTACGTTGGGGAGTGGCGCGGACACTGGGACTCCACCAGGCTGTGGTGGAGTTCCTGACCCGACAAAGGTCATGGGAGAGGCCAGGCCGGAGCTTTCGCGGGATCCAGCAGGTCACGGACTGGACAGTCCGGGTCCGAGAGCAGCTGGACGACTGGGAGCGGCGGGGCAAGGAGGTGGTCTCCGAGGCTGCCAGCGACGAGGACTACTTCCGGGCCTATGCCCGGAAGTATGGGGCCCAGGTGTACAAGGGGTTCCGACGACCGGTACGTATTTTACTGCTTTTAGTCTCTTTGAGTTCTTAGTTGATTATGCGACTAACTTGGCTTTGTGATTGCAGCTTGACCCCGAAGGGCGGATCTCCTCGCTCGAGGGCATCCTCCATTCCACCATCCAGCAGCGAGACGACCTCCAGGCGGTGGTGGATCAGCTGGTAAGTACTCTGCACCCCACCCTTCTGTTTCTAACTGTGGTTGACTGACCCTTGATATTTTCTTTTGCAGCGGGCAGAGCTGGACCGTGCGCAGCAGATGGTGGGAGGAGCTTCCTCCTCTCGAGAGGATCCCGGCCGCTCCGTCTTGGAGGGCCAGTTAGCAGTGGCGGCGGCCCGAGCGGAGGACGCCCTCGCCCAGCTGCGGGAGCGGGTAAGTTACTTATTTAGATGCCCCTGTTTTTTTGCTTCTTTCGTGATTTCTGACAAGATTTTTTTTCTGATATTGCAGAAGCAGGAGCTGAGGACCGCCCTGGCCCGGACGACCACGCTGGAGGTGGAGATGGCGGAGCTACGCCTACGCCCGAGGCAGCGGAGGTGGCGCGGTGGCGCCAGGAGGCAGAGGCGGCGGCCCGCTGGCAGCAAGAGGCGGCGGAGGCGACGCGCTGGCGCCAGGAGGCGGAGGAGGTGGTACAACTGCGTGTCGAGGCTGGGGACCTCCGTACCCAGCTGGGGGAGGAGAGGCATCGCGGCGACATGCTGCGATCCGAGATGAGGGGTCTAGAGACGGCCCTGGCCTTGGTCGGGCGCAGCCGGTCAGCGTCCAGCCGGAGCGGTATCCCGAGCGGGTCCGCTGGGCACTATCTGACAGGTTCCTCCGGACAGCGAAGGAACGAGGAGGAGGAGCGATGACGGCGCGAGAGAGCGCCAGAGGGGAGCGAGACCGGGCCGAGAGAGATGGCCCCTCCATCTCCCCGCCCGCCTGAGGGTACGGGGGAGAGTGGTTGAGGGTTTGTAACTTTTGCTCCTTTCTTTTTTGGCATGATAGTGTCATGAATGGAATAGAACCTTTTTGTGTTTTTATGGTTTGCGACTAAGTGAGAGTGACGAGTGAGATATGAGTGCCGCTTTCTTTTCCGTCCTGCACACTTTAGACAACCACGAAACAAGTCAGATCTGTTCTTAGGCTTAGCCCTTGCCTTAAAACTGCGACGAGTGAGCGACCTTGATAATTCGTCAAGGGGCTAAGCTTTATTAAATAGGCAAAAGATGCGAATAAACAAATGAAATGCATGTATGCAAACAGCTTGGAATCATTTAATGTTTTGAGATTTTTGGAATATTTGAGTTTTAGGGTTTTGGAAGTATTTGATTTTTTTTGAGTTTTGGGGAATATTTGATTTTTTGGAGTTTTAGAAATATTTGATTTTTTGGAGTTTTGGAAATATCTGATTTTTTTGGGGTTTTGGAAATATCTGATTTTTTTTAGTTTTTGGAAATATCTGATTTTTTTGAGTTTTTTTTTTTGTGAATATCTGATTTTTTGGTGTTTTTGTTAGCGCCTAAAGCTGGCGTTAGCCCTTCCTAAAATAAGACACGCGAGATGGAAGGTACTCGCATCTTCGGGCCACAACACTTAAACCGATTCGAGCCGCTGGTTAGGAATCTTGATCATCTCCGGTTCTCGCCACAGGGCTTTCTAAGTTAGGACGTGCGTAAGGGGTGACAACGCCTCGAAAAGCCTACGTTTAGTTGATGCTGCGACTAATTAAGCCCCACCCAAGAGGTGACTCAGCTTTATAGGGAGAAACGGAAGATTATTTAAGGAAAGTCTTGTGTGGGTATAAGGATGTTGGGTTCGGCTACTTCCTACAGCATACCATTCGGAGATTGGGTCTGTTGTGGAGGGACTTTATGGTCTTTTGCTATGGATTTGCCTTGCTTTGGGGCATGCGTACGACCGGGCTCATTAGTGTCCCGCGGGGACTTTGCCACTCTTTGCCATGCCCCTATTGTATTGTGGATTTTCTTTTCTTTTCGTTTCTTTGCTTCTTTGCCCTTTTGTTATTTTGACTGTCCCTGTTTGAGACTTCCTCTTGTCGGGGTATGCTGTAGGTTGACGACCTCACCCTTACGACCCTTTTGCCCCTACACTTCGACCGATTAGGAGAGAATGACCGATGCATCGCTAGAGTGGGGCCCGCATGATTGCAGCATCTACCAAGTGTAGTTATCTGGGCTTGCCGTGTGCGTGTGTGTTAATCCTAACTTAGAGCAGCCCCTTGGCGATTAGAGAGGTATCTTAGACTCCCAACATGGGGCTACTCCCCGATCTAGGTGTTGTGGCCTCACACCTATAGGCCTAAGGATAGAAACGTTTGAGGTACAACCCGTTCCACAGATGTGATAATTCGACGCCCTCAGCATTGATTAAGCGATATGCATTTCCAGGGTAGACCTCCCTCACAACGTACGGACCCTCCCAGTTGGGTTGCAGTTTGGACCTAGGACCTCCGGGTTTGATAAAGATGCGTTTCAAGACCATATCACCCTCTTGGAATTTTCGTTCAATTACCTTCTTTTGAAAAGACCTTGAGATTCGCCTTTGGTAGGAAAGCACATGGTTGGCTGCCATAAGCCGCCTTTCATCTAAAAGTTCCAATTGGACTAGTAACGCCTCTCGACGTTCATCAAGATTAAGTTCCTTGTCTAGTTGGACTCTTAGTGAAGGAATTAGGATCTCGTATGGAACTACCGCCTCCATCCCGTAGGTGAGAGCGTACGAGCTTTGTCCCGTGGGAGTGCGGACGGAGGTGCGGTAGGCCCATAGAGCCTCTATTAGCTTCTCTGGCCAGTCGGCGAATTTATGCGAGATTCTAAGAAGGGTTTTGTTAGTTGCTTCAGCTTGGCCATTGCCTTGTGGGTAATACAGTGATGAATGATGCAGCGTGATGTTGTATTTCTTACAGAGGTCCTGGAGCTCTTGTGCGATGAATTGCGGCCCATTGTCCGTAACGATGCTGCTTGGCACTCCGAACTGCAAGATGATGTTTCTCATGATGAAGCGGCACACCGTGGATGCTTTGATTTCTGTGAAGGCTTCAGCTTCTGCCCACTTGGTGTAATACTCAGTCGCAGTTAGGATAAATGACTTTTGTTTGGTTTGAGCATTAGAATCACCAAGAGGGCCGACAATGTCGAAAGCCCACATGGAGAATGGCCATGGTGTGGAGAGTGGGTGTAGTGAGGACGAAGGGGCATGGATTTTATTGGCATGGAGTTGACACTTGACACACCTACGGACGTAGATGGTACACTTGAGTTTCCTATTTAAGGCCCTGAACGCGACGGCCTTCGTGTCGCCTTCGGAATGCGACTGCTCGATACGTCGCCTTCCTCATATGGAAGGCTGACTTGAGTCATTTTGCGATTTTCTGAGGATTTAAAATGTGGAATTATGATCGCGACATAGGAGTGGTCATTTTCAGGAAGGCGACCTAGGGCCTGTCGCCTTCTGGTCTTTTTCTACATTTTGGCATGTAATGTGTCCAATCAGCCATGCACAGCCTTTGAGATGAAACATCGGACTTATACTCAGAGAGCTTATAACGAAAGAGATTGATTTGACCAGGAAGGGTCCTCCAGGGCGATGAACTAATGAGAATGATGTCATGATCGGAGGAAGCCAGCCTGACGATGATGAGCCAACGTGGGGTATTAATGATATGACAAGGAATTTTGCTCGACTTATGGGTCAGAAATGGGTGTCTACACACTAACCAGTCTTTCTCAATTTGGGATCTAATTGCTATGACTGGTTCCTCATCTTAAACTCATTCTATATTGTGTGCTTTGTGAAATTGGTGCAATCCTTGTGCCCAATTTCGTGTGTGTGTGATTGGATCTGAGATTTCCATATCTCAGAGTGTGTGTGTTCTCCTGTGACTTGTCTGAACTAGCAAGATAAGCCACATTTGTGTGTGTGTGTGTATGGATGGTGGATGTAGGATACACCGTTGTGTAATCCGAACCACCCTAAATCTGCTTGTCATTGTGGTTTGCTTGTCTCTTGCGTTAGATGCTGATAGGCTCATTGCTAATTCATCATATAATCTATCCAGATTGTTCAGATTTGTGAATAAGCTATAGATTCTAGTTTAATCTCCATCTCTCAAAGAATCTAATCAAGTGAATTTTAAAATTCTGGGAAATCTATTCAACCCCCCCCCCCTTCTAGATTTCCTATAGCAATTTTTCCGCAACATTTCAAGGGTGTCACGTTCTGAACATGACAGCCCGACCCCTCGCATTCTGTTTCAGAACGTGCCGTATCGAGGCGTCACATTTTGAAGGCGACAAAGTGCCCTATCGCCTTCTGGCTTCCGAAGGCTGAAATTTTATGCATGGTTACATGGTTATCGTATGGTATTATTTTATGAACTTAAAGTAGGTAAGCAGTGCAATGGCACCCGTCGAGATTGAGAATGCCAAGTTTGCCTGGTTTGTGTGTACGTGGCGAGTTGGGTAGTACGACACCTTCCGTGGTTACCTCTCGAGTCGGGTACCCATGTTCTTAAGCACATTGTGCTCGGGGTTTGTCCCGGTACTTGTGTACCGTCGAGGTCTATGTCGTCTTCCTGGACACCCTCACTCCTTTGTTTAAGTTTAACGTCTGGCTGAGGGAAAGACGACAGTAGGATAGCGACTTGTGTTAGTTGTCTTCAGTCGCTTGTAGCGCGCTCTTGGTTAGGGGACGGACACCGGTAGATGTACTAGTCCCCAACTAGTCATGTTTCCAGTGCCTCACTTTAGGGAGCTCGGGCCGGAGTCCCTAAAGGTGCCAGGCATGGGCTTGTAGTTGTGTGGTCTGCAGGTGTAGTGTTTGTGTGGTCTCCACAGTTTGTTGCTCTCTTGAGGTGGAGCGGCAGCTGGACCTTTCGTCCATGGATGCGAGGCTGAGAGGTAGACCTGTGTTGCTTGTCCAGGTCAGCAGCTGGTGTTGCGAACCAGTCTTCGTGACTCGTGTTTGGCGTTACCCTTCTTTAGCTCATACCTCTGAGCGTGGTTTTTCGTTTATTTATTAATGTACAGCCATGTTAATAGCGTAGAATTGTTTATTTAATTATAGTTGTGGCATCATGTTTATCCAGCTTATTTAACTGTTTAAATATATGCTTTTACTCCTGCTTCCCTAGTACTTGTGTTGTTTCGGCCTTTGAGGGAGTTTCCCTACTGAGCTAATGACTTGTGAGGCTCACCCCTACTCCTTTCAAGTGAAGGAGAATAGGAGGGTTCTCGTCCTTCTTCTAGTTCGAAGCCGCACCACAGCAGAGTTGGGCCTACTCCTCCAGCAGTGTAATTTTCTTTCCATTGTACCTCGGAGTATGCCCAGGCTGTTGCATAATGTACTTGACTTTTGTTGAGAACTGGCTATGTAATAATCATATAAATATATGTGAGATGTACAATCTTATATGTGTTTAGAATATTTCTTTATATTTCTACGGACATGTGTGTTGATATCCCTTGCAAGGCATTGGCCTGTTCGCGGGAGGCGGAGTCAGGTCAAGTATTGGGTTAACAAGTTTGAACGACAAGGACCGTCACACCTGTTGCTGCAAAAACTTCCCTTTTTACAGCCTAGTCACATTTACTAGAGCCCTTAACACGTATGGTGGTACGTGTAACCCATTTACACAAGAGGTAAGTGTCTTACGTAGCCATGACTACGTAAGCAAAATATTCCAAAAATGGGTTTCATAATTGGGAGTTAATTCATCTGGATCCTTTGTTCTTATATTTTTGTATCTAAATAATGTCCAATAATGTTGAAATTTCAAACATAAGTTAATTGAAAGGTTTTACCAATTATGGTGATTTTAGTTTAATTTTTTAAAATAATTCTTCGTCTAGTAAAAACTACCTAGAAAATCATTGTGTCGACTTAATCTCGATATATGCGCATCAACAATTCAAGATATTTATGTCTTTAAAATCAACACATTTTTCTGAGAAATATGGTGTTGTCAAATTTCAATTTCGTTACCGAATTGTAGTGGCGCCCTGTCGGAGTGCGCACATCTGAAGACAATACTAGAATTATAGTAATAATATAAAAATATTCCTAAATTAAAAGGTAATTATGTTTTATGAAAGTGATTATGGCTTATATAAAAATCATTTTTTCAATTTTCATTATATTTTTTGGGGTATACAAATCTTCCCCCACTAAAAAAAAATTTGGTCCTCCAAATTTAACTGCTATGGATTTAACAATAAGTGATACTAATCTGTAAACAATTCTAGGTACTTGGTTTTAATAGCATCTTCTAGTTCTCATGTTGCTTCTTCTTGTCCTTGCCTATTCCACTGAATCTTTAGTAATGGAACTTTCTTATTCCGGAGTTGCTTAATCTTTTGGTCGAGGATTTGCACTGGCTTTTCTTCATATGCCAGATTCTCTTATAATCCCAGATTCTAATATTCAATAACATGTTCTGGATCATAAACATATTTCTGTAACATTGATACATGGAAGATGTCATGTATATTGGACAACTAGGGTGGTAGTGCTAGCTGATACGTCATTTCTCCAACTCTCCTTAATATTTCAAATGGTCCAATATATCGAGGACTAAACTTTCCTTTAACTCTAAATCTCTTGAGTCCTCTTCGGGGTGATATTTTTAGAAAAACATGATCTCCTTGTTGGAATTCTAACTATATTCTTCGTTGATCAGTATAACTCTTCTATCGATCTTGAGCGGCTTTCATTCGTTCTCATACCAAGTTTATAATCTCTGTTGTTTCTCGTATCATTTCAGGTCCAAGGATGTGTGATTCTTTTAATTCAATCCAACATATTGGTGATCTACATTGTCGGCCATACAAAACTTCAAATGCTGTCATTCGAATTGTAGACTGATAACTGTTGTTATAGGCAAATTCCATAATTGGTAATTGGTTACTCTAGTCATTTCCAAATTCTAAAACACAGGCACGACACATATCCTCAATAATTTGATTTACTCGTTCTGTCTGTCCATCAATTTGAGGATGGAATGTTGTACTGAATTCCAACTTAGTTCCCTATGCATCTTGTAGTTCTCTCCAAAGTGTGAAGTAAATCTTGCATCTTGATCAGAAATAATATCTTTTGGAATTCCATGTAGCCGAACAATTTCTTTTAAATACAAGGCTACTAACACATTGACAGACCACTTTGTCTCAATAGCCAGAAAATGAGCTAACTTTGTGAGTTGGTCAATTATTACCCACATAGCATCATACCCATTACGTGCTCTGGTAATCCCATGATAAAATCCATGCCTACATTATCCCACTTCCACACTAGTATCTCAAGGGGTTTTAGTTTTTCTGCTGGTTTTTGATGTTCAACTTTTACTTTCTGACAAGTTAAGCATCTTGCAACAAAATCTACAATGTCTTTCTTCATGTTATACTACCAGAAACTCTTCTTTAGATCTTGGTACATCTTGACAGCTCCCGGATGGATTGTATAATGTGCCCAATGAGCTTCTTCCAATATTTGTTTCTTAACTTTTGAATTATCTGGTATGCATAGTTTGCTTCGAAATTGGACATTTCCATGAGAGTCTACATTAAAGTCTGGTCTGGAATTCAGATGCTCTTTAATTTCTACCAATGTGGGGTCATTGTCTCGTTGTTCACCAATTTGCCTCAAAAGATCAGATTGAACTTTCAAGTTAACGATCATAGCCTTATCTTCTTGTGGTTCAGCCTTCAAATTCAATGTGCAAATTTCTTCTAGGAGTTTCTATTCTTTTACTCGTAAGTAAAACATTCCTGCCATGGGGTTCCTACTGAGAGCATTAGCTACAATATTGCCTTTTCCAAGATGGTACTTAATCTTAAAATCATAATCCTTAATATATTCCACCCATCTTCCTTGTCTCATATTCAGCTCTCTCTGTGAAAATAAATACTTCAAACTCCTATGATCGGAGTACACCATAAAAATAGTGTCTTCAAAATTTCAAGGCAAAAATTAATGCTGCTAGTTCCAAATCATGTACCGGATAATTTTTCTCATGATTCTTTAATTGTCTAGATGCATATGCAATAACTTTTCCTTCTTGCATCAAAACACATCCTAACCCGATGTTTGATGCATTAGTGTAGACTTCAAAGGTTCTTCCTTCTGCTGGTAAGGCCAGAACTGGTGCGGATGATAAGCACTCTTTCAATCTTTGAAATGCATGTTTACAGCTTTCATTCCAATCAAAGGTGGTTCCCTTCCTGGATAATTGCATAAGAGGTGAGGCGATTCTGGAGAAATCTTTAACAAATCGCCGGTAATGACTAGCCATACCCATAAAACTTCTAACTTCAGTAATGGTTTTAGGATGTTCCCATTTCTGAATAGCTTCATTTTGGAGGAATCTACTGACAATCCTTTTCTAGAAATGACATGTCCTAAGAATGTTACTTGTTCCAACTAAAATTCGCATTTACTAAATTTTGCATATAACTTATGATCTTGTAACAATTGTAAAGTGACCTGAAGGTGTGATTCATGTTCTTCCATACTTTTAGAATAAATCAATATATCATCTATGAATACAACTACAAATTGATCCAAATACGACCTGAATACATCATGCATTAGTCGCATGAAGGCAGCAAGTGCATTTGTCAGTCCAAACGACATCATCACAAATTCGTAATGCCCATATCTGCTTCGAAAAACTATTTATGAATATCTCCTTCTTGAATTCTCAATTGATGATACCCAAATCTAAGATCAATCTTTGAAAAATATTAGGCTCCGAACAATTGATCAAATAGATCATCAATCCTAGGGAGTGGGTATTTATTCTTAATTGTTAACTGATTCAATTTTCCATAATCTATGCATAATCACATAGTCTCATCCTTCTTTTTGACAAACAATACTGGAGCACCCTAGGGAGATCTGCTGGGTCTAATGAATCTTTTTTCCATTAGTTCCATCAATTACTTTTTTAATTCTTTCAATTCTTCCACTGACATTCAATAAGGCATTCTTGAAATTGGTGTGGCACCTGGAACCAATTCAATTGAGAAATTCACTTCTCTATTAGGTGGTACTCCATGTAGTTCTTCAGGAAATACATCAGGGAAATTTTTACCATGGGAATATCTTTCAAACTTGCAGTATTCTGATTCAATATTGTCACGGACGCCAGATATGTAGCAATCCTGGATATTTATGTCCAATAAAGCTCCATATCCAAGTCCACCTCCGGCAAACGGACCGAAGTCTTGCAAGGGATATCTTACACAAGTGTCTAGTAGGAATATAAAAGACAATCACAAGAATATAAGATACAAGAAAGTACATATTCTCATATTCATTTACCACAAATTATACTATAGACCTCAACCACAAAGGGTCTCACTGCCAACACCGATAGTTAAACCACAGCATAATCACATTAAACATAATTAAACTATAATTAAATTAAACTCACTACCCAACACATTCAGTAGAATCTAAAGAAACCAAGAGGACTGGTACAGAAACACTAGTCCACAACGATAACGAAAATGCCTAGGCCACCAGCCTCACAGGCGAACCACAAACACAAGGGTAACAGGACTGTCAACAAGGAGCTAGTCCTCTATACCCTAAAACAACAAACACCTCGAAAGACTACCCTCAGGAGGGTACAACTCAACGAGTGGAAGGTCACACGACATGACCTCCATAGAGCATAGCTCCACCTCAACACCTGAAAAGGCTGGTACACGGTGTACCATGACAAAACGGCTACCCACGAAGGGTACAAGTACCTACCACCATGAGGTACCACCACAGTGCCACAACAAAGCACACCACAACGAATTGGAACCACGACCGGTGAGTCACCACTCACAAGCCACGACCACTGGCAAAGCACGAGTAGGAAAGGAACGACGCCACTACACGGGAACGGACTACTGGTTCATAATGCCAGTATCCAACCCGGACAACAAAGCACAAGAACTACCTCTCAGTCTCGTAGTCATGGACAAAAGGTCCAACTACCGCTCCACAACCACACAGTAAAGCCAAAGAACAGTGGAGACCAACCAACACCACACCTGCAGACCATACAGCTGCAGGCCCATGCCTGGCACCTTTAGGGACTCTGGCCCGAGCTCCCTAAAGTGAGGCACTGGAAAACAGGACTAGCTAGGGCCCAGTACATCTACTAGTGTCCGTACCCCCAATCACGAGCGCGTTATAAGAGACCGCACACCCACAAACATGAGTCACTGGCCACTGTCATCTTTCCCTCTGCCGGATGTACAACTCAAACACAGGAGTGAGTTGAGTACATCTGGGTTAATGATATTATCAGGAATATTAAGCTCAATATTTCTATCGCCCTCTTAAATACATCCTTGGCTGCACGGTATGATACCAAGGAAATTCGGGTTAATGATATTATTAGGAATATTAAGCTCAATATTTCTTTTGCCCTCTCAAATACATTCTTCAAACTTGCTCCTACACCGGTTGAGATGCAGGTCCTCCAACGTTATGGTTTTGGCCCTCAAATTTCTACTAAACACCTTAAGCTTATTCGCTGGATGCCCCCTATTTAGAATTTTTGTCTAAATGTTGATGGGGCGTCCAAGGGAAGTCCAGGTATTTGTGGGGGAGGTGGCTGTATTCAAGACAAAAATGGGGTCGTTCTGGTCGCTTTTGCTCACTATTATGGGGAGGGTAACAGTCTCATAGCTGAAACTCGTGCCCTTAGTGATGGCCTTCGCCTGGCGGCATATCTTGGCATTAGTCTTTCTGCTATATACTCTGACTCTTTAGAGTCAACTCCATTATGCAGCGTAGATGTACATCCTAGCATACTTACAAATGGTGGTGTATTGCTAGAGACATGCTTCATGATCAGGCCGGACAAATCTCACATGTATTCTGGGAAACTAATCAGGTGGCCGATCAGCTCGTCAATTATGCCATGGTTTCTCAACAAAATGATTTCTTCTGGAGAGAGCATAGTCTTCCTTTTCTTGTAAGGGTCTGATTGTGCTTGACAAGTCTGGTCTGTTAAATGTTAGACTGATCTGACTGGGGTATGCCCCTTAGTGTTTGTAACTCTTGCATTCATGCTTTATATATAGCTTTGGCCCAGACGCTCTTGCTAGTGGAGTGGGTCCATTCTCCCTCTCTGGGGGAGGGTGCACTCTCCCAGCTTAAGGCCTGAGGACCATCTTTACCAAAAAAAAAAAAAAGGTGTCCAAGAAGACGACACATACCTCTATGGTACACACCGTACTGGGACACTCCTTGAGCACAACGTGCCTAGCTCACAGTGCACCTGAGGTACCCGACTGAAGAGGCATTCCAGAATAGGCGTCAGACCACCAAACTCGGAAACACACAAACCACACTGATCACTTATCATAACTATGAAACTTATACCACGGTGTATATACCACAATTAGCTCGTCACTGGTCACATTGTGACCTCCAAGCAACCATACACTTAAACACACATGAACCATATAAACGCATAATAACCATGCCTGTCATTGGTAATCTCATGACCTCCATAGCAACGCACTTCTAAGCACCTAAATCACACATATAAACCACATAGCCTTTATAACACAATTAACCACATTAACATAACTCACTAATTAATTACAATCCAATCCATTAGCCTAAACATGCTTTACTAATTATAGAGACAACTTAAACACCTTAACAGCACCCTAGAAAAGCAGGACTAGGTCAACAACAGACCATCACAGCCCAAGCATCACAAACATACATCGGAAGCCAAATTGCGACGGACACAGACGTCGCCTTTAAGAACGTGATGACCTTCCCAAATGCGATTCAAAGCCTAACACGATAGGGCTCAGCGTCGCGACCATAACGCGATAGCTCGATACGTCGCCTTCAGACCAAACGGTCAACACCGATAGTCAAAGCGCAAATCACGATGGAACGATACGTCGTGACAAAGACCACACTAAACTGTACAAAGAATCGCGATGGGCCACACCGACGCATTCAACAAAAAGGCGACAAGTCAAATGGTTGCATCCAGACCAGTTGGTCCAACCCAATCGGAACACATGAACGTGATGGCCCAAGGCATCGTGTTTCAAACCAAAACGCGAAGGTTCAGTCTGTCGCCTTCATAGGCAGGCGGTTGAACCCTTCTTCCTCCTCCAGAAACCACTCCAACTGCCATGCCACTCATACATAAGCTTATAAAACGAAAGCTAAACTACCACATGCCATTCTATCATGCTCTTAAAGTTGTAAACCATTTAAATAGCACAAATTAAAAGAGGGAGTCTCCCTACCACCTTGAAGAACCCACAAAATGCGAGAAACACCGCACCATCAGCCGGTCCACACTTCGGACGTCCTCCTTGGGTGGAAACCACGCCGCAGGAACCACCATCAAGCCGAAATCGCCCAGGGGACGCCTCAGTAGCTTCCCCCACCGCCGGACAGAGTTCCTCTGCTCTGTCTGTCCGAAACAAAGCTATTAATGAACAGTCAAAATCACGACGGAGGCAGACGTCGCGTTTATAACACATTAAACATGATAGACCAGACCATCACCAATCACGTCGTGTCGCGAAAAGGTTGTTGGTGAATCGCGACGTAGGAAGTCGTCGCGTTCAAAACGCGATGACACACCCCATCACCTTCTTCACCAGAAAACCTATGGGCTAAATGGGCTAAAACCTAAGGCCCACGACGCCCACGCAAGGCACAAAAGCCACGAACAAGGCCCTATGACCCTACATTGGTCATGAGCACCACACACACAACCCGTTAAACCGGATCCAAATGATCGCGACGTTACATTACTATCACCTAAAAAGGAATGTCGTCCTCGACATTCAGAACAAAACCACGACCAGTCGGACTATCACCTAAAAAGAAATAAAGCTAGTCACAAGCAAAAAGGATACACTGCTCTGCGCTTGCCTTTCAAACTATTCTATGCTGACTGAATCAGTCTGTTCATTTTCGTGCCGGATCTACTTTCTCCTTTCCCTATATTCATTTCACAACTGCCCTGCCTTATTGACTCAATCTTTTTTTCTTTACCTTTCAATTGTCGGCGGTTCTACCTTGTGTAGGTTATGTTTTTCGCTCCTTTTCAAGGGGACAATGAACAGTAGGCCCACAAAGAGGGGTGGAAAATGAAAGGTGGTGGAGAAGACGGAAAAGAAAAGAAACGTGATCACCAGGCACATGAGGGTGCCGAATGGAGATGCACGGCGAGGGGTGCGAGATGGGAGGAGTGATCGCGAGCGTACCTTTTTAGCGGGGAGATTGCGCGGGGGATGATGTGGGTTCTATCTTCCTCTACGAACATGACCGGCCGCGGTAGAGGGCGTTTCTTGTTTGATTACCCTTGCAAAAAAGATAAATAGGAATGGGGATTAGCGAAATAAGGCGTGTAGTACCAAATCCCAAACGAATAAATAAAATGAATAAAAATGGGGAGGACTCACGGATGGTGGTTTTTAAACCCCTAAAATGGTGTGTGTGTGTGTGTATGCATGCATGTGTGTGTAAAAGAAAAAGGAGGGCCACGTGGGGGACCCGGAGGAGGTAGAAATGCAAATAAAGGAGAAAGAGGAAGGGGGGTGCTTCCCCAAAATGTTGGTACAGCGTGACGGGCCATTGCCGGTTGGACGACGAAGGAGAGGAGGAAGACGCTTCTGCCTCGTGCATGGAGTGGAAGGAGACGACGGCACCGGACTCCGAGGAAGAAGAATGGGTCGGAAAGGAATGGCTCAAAGTCGAGGCGATGATCCAGCAGGGCTTCGCCACTTCGTGGAACCCCCTGAACAAATGACCCTCGGGTCCAATTTATAGGCATCACAGATTCAAATCGCGTCCATTACAGCGGACGCGACTTAGACTGAAATGCGTCTGGGCAGCAGGCCGCTATTAGAATAGCGTCGGGCAAGCGCGACGTGACTTGATTTAAATCGCATCTGGGCGGCAGGTCGCGATTCAGAAGTCAACTTGATTTGACATTGGCAATGACGAAACTTTTAGAATTGCATCGGTGATGGCCGCCACATTTTGGAAACGCGTCGGCCTACTTGGCCGCGATTACGATTTAGGCACGTGGGACGGCTTCCGAGGTCTGGCATGTCAGGCCTACGACCTAATTGCATCTGGGCGACAGGACGCGATTCAGAGATTTTACGTGGTTCCGAGGGGCAGGCACTTGAGTGCGACGACTTTCGAGGCTTCACCTAATCGCGGCGACTCAGGCCGACGCGTCTTGATTTGAAACGCGTCGGGGCGGCAGGATGCGATCGGTCTTCCTAAAAGGCGTCGACTGTAGTGGACGCGAATAAATGAAGTTGTGCCTTAACCAAATTTAGCTTCGGGGGCACTGCCCCGGAGACCCCGTCGGGGCACTGCCCCCGGACCCCCGCGACCTGACCGCGCAGGTCGATCCACGATCGAACCACATTTGAAACGAAGGGGAAGCACCGAGGAAGAATGGGTGAGATTCAAAAATATTGGGAAAATCACTCTTGCAAGGCAAAAAGAAGGTCATTTGTGGCATTATGGTGCAAAATGAAATTTGCCCGCAGTGGAGCGAAATTCGCGTGTCTATAGCTGCCACGCCTTGGCGTCTGCTTTGCAGGGGAGCGAGCGGAGGACACGAAGTGAAGCGTAATGAGTGAGTGGAATGAAGTGAAATGAAATAAATGTAGTGTGGCACCCCGAAATTTTTAATAACATAAAAACTCAAATAAATAGAAATAAATAATTTTCATAATATCAAAGTATTTAAAACATACGTATCATTAACGTATATGCTAAAACACATCGGAAAATTCTATAAAAATTATAAATCAACCCTAAAAATTATTACTAAATGTTTCACAAACAAATTTGTGCCAATAAAAATCAGATTAGCCAAGTTTAAAGTGTTTCGCGACTTATTATCGTAATTCATGAATAAGTCAAAAATCATTATCACGCGTACTTGGATGAGTCAAACAATTAAATCAAAATCATATATCGACTTCATATAATATCCTCTAATGACTCATCAAGAAATTTGGGTCAATTAAAATCATTTGGACTACGTTTAAGAGTTATTGTGACCGATTATCCAAATTAGGAAACAAGTCGGAAAACCGTTAACACGAAAATACGATGCAACCATAAATTAAATAAAAATGTTGGGGAGACTTCCAACATTATATATTGATGACCCATTATCATAATTGGGCCAATGGACAACATTTGGCCCAAAAATCAAATAAAGCTAGAAAATGCATGGAAATTCGTAACTCTAAATAAGCTGAAATTAGATAGAGGTAATTAGAGTTGAATTGAGAAGAGATCTTGCATTCTTGGCAACCCAATTCATTCTTAACTATGGAGGGAGGTTCCTAAAGCCTCACACACTCTAATGGAGGAAGAAATCCTCAAATTAGGAAACTAACAAGCCAAACCGCAACTCTTCTTTCCTAGTTACAATAGGACTCCTAAACACTTTGGTTTCTTAAATACTCTTCACCAAACCCTTGGGGATGAGTTTACATCTTGTTGGGGTCGTGTGGAGGAGTTCTTGGCGGCTGGGGAGCAGGAGATCGTCCATACCAAGCCGTTCTTCTTCCCCTTCTCGTCTGCTGCAACCTACACAAACCGTCCACTTGAAGTCGACCAAAGGTGAGTCAAACCATAACCAAACCTTACAAGGCCTATACCCCTGGAAAGAGGGTCAAGTCTACATTCTAACCCAAGTGGAATTCCCAAATTCCATGCAGTATACACGGAGTATTAAGCGTTTTCTTCCAAGTGGTCGGAACACAGGTTTTATGGAAAAATGGGACTTCTTCAACCCAAAAGGTAGGTTTTCTTGGACCAAACATTAACATGTGCTATATCAATGTGTAGAGCATCAAGTTATCTTTTGTTTCCCACTAGTTTCATCGAATTCCAATGAGTAGATTTTGAATTATAAGCGTTTTCCCCAAGTCGCGCACTATCAGGGCTTTTCCGGTTCTTTATATGTTGCATGCGATTCAAGACCGAATTAGAGTAAACACACAACATGAAAGTTTTTCTACTTGTTGTCCTAGCCATGTTTGTGTTGAACTTTTTATCTAAATGTCAACATTTAGAGAGTTATAAGGATGGTAAGAGAGTCGCTGCATGATACTATGTTTTCGGGTTGCACTTAGTTTTTACGTTGTGTTGATTTATCATGCATCTCTAGGTCGTTTAAAATTATTTAAAATCATAGTCTGCATCTATTTCATGTTCCCTATGACTTTCATGATGAGACTTTTGTCCTAAAGGCCCTAGTTATTCCGGCATCATACCTTGCATAGTAGATCTTGCATCTAACTGTCCACAGTCTTCTATACCTCATGTTTGACTTGATTAAAGCCTATCTAAACCATCATTATTTTATAATTCCGATTTACTGGAAGCACCTTTGCATGTCTAGGTTGGTTTAAAACTGGTTTCGTTATTTTTCACGCACTGTACAATTTGTTCTCTATTTGTAAAGCACCATGTGTCAATTAAAGGCAGTCCTGGACCGCAATCCAAGAACATGTCTTTTCTCTGTCGGATTCAAGCGCAGACCATGTGAACGCGACGGCCCGATAGACCGCGTTCTGAGGTCTTGTCGCGACAGCACACTCGTCACGTTCTGAATGCGACGAGCGCCCCGTCGCTATCTCTCTGCCTGATCTGACTGCCTTGTCGCGTTCTATACATACTTGTCTCGTTCTGTCCCAACCTCGTCGCGACCCATACTGGGGTGTGTCGCGTTCTCAGAATTTTGCGTGAAACACCACTTATTTCTTTTGCAAAACTTACCATTATACCCGAGGTCTGTTAACCTGGTGTTTAATGTGTAAATTGCATGTTTTTGGTCTGGTCATTACATGATGGTTATTTAATGGCTTAAAAGTGGTTAACCTATTTAAAAAACTATAATTACATGAACAGTATTCTAATTATTCTCTTAATGACTTGATCATTTATGAAACTTGTGATTCGCTCTTGTTACTATTCTAGCTTGATTAAAATGATAATTATTATCTTAAAATATTGCAAACCCATATGTAGTTAAATGCATTGTTCATTGCATGCCACTAGCCCCAATGACGAAGAGTCATAAATATACTGTTAACCATGGGGTATAATGATTACTGGCGTTGCATCTGCACTGGGAGTCGTGCTATCGTGTTGAATGATAGATACAATAACCACATACACGTGTCCTAGTGTACATTCTTGATGGATCTTTTCTTGGTGTACATTAGTGCCTACGTGCCTGATTAGTGTTACATGATCGTGCTTATGCGTGCTTGCGTGCTTGCTTGCTTGCGTGATATGGTCATCCTGCATTTATTGCAAATAGTGATATCTTGCGTTCTTGGCATCAAGTGAAATCTTGCGTGCTTGTACAAAGTGATCTATTGCTAGTTCTATCTTGTCATCTTGTTCTATCATGATCACTCTATCTAGCTTGTTTCATGTATCATGTTTTAATGTGTTTTATTCATACATGCATATCATGACATTCATCGTGCTTACCTAGTTCTAAAATGTTAATCACTTATATCATTGCCCGCACATTGAGATATAAATCCTACTGGGCTAGTTTGCTCATCCCCTACTTTTACCCAATCTAGGTGACTATGAAGTTCAAGAGGAGGAGCAAGTCGAGGATGGGAATGCGTCCGAGTGATGAGCGTTTCAATTATGAGTCTATCTATAGTTAGTTTATTTTGAGTGTTAGAACAATGTAGTAGGAAGTGAGGTATTATGTAATTTCCCTTTTATTGAGTCTTAGTCCTGTATTAGTTTCCATTTTGAATACAATAAGTTGAGATTGGAATGCAATTTATATTGAGTTCAACATTTGTGCCCTATGATGATGTTGTGTTGTTAAACACTTAGTGTGTGCTAGCTAGAGGCTTATTTGCCGACTGTTCACGTCTCGTGATATCGACTCGAATTATTCCGCATTATTATTAATATCCGCTGCGTAACGCTCGAGACGTGACATGTAGCGTAGAGAAGTGGAGTGAAGTAGGAGTGGACTAAAAAGTAGACACCAAGGTGAAAAATAGACACGCGTTTGATCATTGGGTGACTGCCACCTAATAAGAGTCTTTCGCCAACACCCATGGAAGTCACCACCAGGAAGAAGACCAAAAGAAACAGTGTTTGGATAGAGGAAAGAAGAAAGGGTGTGCACGAATGAAAGGAAAGAAAAGACCAACTTCCAGCATCGGGGAAGTACCTAAGGACACAATCCATTAGGTTTCACCATTGGGGGCATCTGCCACTGCCGCAGGTGGGTCTTGGGAGGAGAAGGAGAGATCAACTTCCAGCGAAGGGGAAGTACCTAAGGACACAATCCGTTAGGTTGCACCATTGGGGGCGTCTGCCACTGCCTTAGGTGGATCTCTAGGAGCAAAGGAAAAAGGATAAGTCCAAACAAAGGAATCTCGAGGAAATCTGCCCGAAGGCGACAACAAAGGGAGTTGAGTATTCGACCCGGAATGGAATATTTCAAATTATTAGATTTGAGGCGCGGATGGCCTTCAGATTGCATTGGAAGAGTGGTTTTCCACAGTGAATTCAAGATGCATGTATGCTGAGCTAAAGGAAAAATAAAGTTAAAAGAGGAGTAGAAAAAACCAAGGATAATATTGTCACGCCGGTGAGTCAGGACCGGGGGGTATGCATGGGTCCGTCGTCCTCACATGCCAAGCATACAGCCTATCCGTGTAGCTAAAAGTCCTTTGGGATAATCATTGTTTTTATGAAGGGGAACTCAAATCCCAGATTCCTCAAAGCCACAAGGTCCTTGGTGTACTCTAATGGTATAACATATAGTAGATGCAGATAGGGATGGTGAAGGCAGTAGCAGCCTAGTGTAGCGCCTGATGAGGTTACTCGAATTCTGCGCTCAAAAACTCGTTAGCCAAGATAACAAACATCATGGAATAAACACATTCATTCATAGCATGGAGCATGTATAAAATAGTTAACAACAGATATAGCTCAAGTGATTTGCTTGTTTAAGACCATGAGGATGAGTGATCCTGGGCCAAAGAGTTTGGAGCGCGAGAGATGAGGTACCGATGATTGGAAGAATTGATGCGAGCTATAGCTAGGATCTGCTTACCATGTGCAATACCATCGGTAAAAGATTTTTTGGATTTTTTTTGGAAGTATTTGAATTTTTATGGATTTTGAAAATATTTGAATTTTTTGGAGTTTTGAAGTGTTTGAATTTTAGGATTTTGGAAATATTTGAATTTTTATAGGGTTTTTGAAAATATTTGATTTTTTGTGGTTTTGAAAATATTTGGAATTTGTTTGTGATTTTGAAATATCTGAATTTTTATGGTTATGAAAATATTTGAATTTTTATAGATTTTGAGAATATTTGGAAAAAAAAAATTGTTTTGGTTTTAGTTTTATATTCATCTTTTTTGTTGATTTTGAAATCATTGTCATGCTATGGAGGCATTAAGGTTATAAGAACTGACTGGTGAGGGGTTCTCGTGTCATTAAGGAATGCCCAGAGTAGGGCGTGTAGTTTAACGTGGTGCCCACGGCTGATTGCACTTGGCTAACGGTGTCACTATCAAAGGCGACTAAGTCTTAGTAGGGAGAAGGGAAGAATATTTGAAGACAAGCTTGGTATGGATATTCGAGGAGTTGGGTTTTGACTTTCTTCCTTGGCACAACCGTCAGAAGGTTCTGTCTCATTTAATTATTGGGGCTTTTCCAATTATTTGGAATCTTGAGTGATGACCACTTGATTGTAGGGACATGCGTACGACCGGGTCCATTTGGATCTCCGCGGGGACTTTGCCACTCTTTGCCATGCCCTATTATCATTAATTTGATTTTAATTTTTGCATGCATACGACCGGTCCATTTGGATCTCCGCGGGGACTTCGTCGCTCTTGACATGCATTGGATTTTATTTGATTGCTCATTTTGATTTTGCCCATTTGGAGGACGTCCTCTTATGACGTAGTGCTTTGGGAAGGCTTCTTCGCCCGAACTATCTCTACTACCCACACTTCGGCCGAAAGAGAGGAGAAACAGACATTTTGTGCCATTCAGGTGAGGCTGTGATGGTGACAGTGTCTACTGAGAACAATTAGCTTAGGACGCAGTGAAGTGTGTGCAGGTGCCTATGCCAAGGGCAAACCTTAATGACCGGGGAGGGAATTTCGGATTCCTCGCGCGGAATTCTCATGACAGAAATGCTGCGATAGCATGGCAATGCTGATATTCATCTTTTTATGGAATTTTTTTTTGGCACTGATAAATATAGTAAGAGTTTGGAGGGTAAAGGAAGGACGAATGCCCTGTGCTGGGGCGAGACTCGGAGGCTACAAAGAATTTACATTTTTTATTTTAATTAAAAGACATGTGGGGACTGAAACCCTGAAAACAGTGCGAGAAGGGTCAAAGGGCCCGATTGAAAATGGAGAGGAGAAAGCGGAGGAAAGACCTTGGAGACTCTGGTGGGGCCGGAGGGGTTTGGAGGAGAAGGAGGGCGCGATGCCCTGAAAGATGAAGAGAATCAGGATGAGCCGGAGGAGAGAAGGAAACAAGAGGGCCGCGAGGGGCCAAAAAGGAGGGTGCGCCACGTGGGGCGCAAGATGGAGAGGTGCCACGTGGGGCACTGGAAGGAGATGTGCCGCTTGGGGCACTGGAGGGAGATGTGCCACGTGGGGCACGGAAAGGAGAATGAGGAATACAAAAAGGGGCGCGATGCCCAGTGCAAGAGTAAGGA
Source organism: Colocasia esculenta (assembly GCA_014218235.1). Lineage (NCBI taxonomy): Eukaryota > Viridiplantae > Streptophyta > Magnoliopsida > Alismatales > Araceae > Colocasia > Colocasia esculenta. The sequence goes on along the minus strand of CM024758.1, from coordinate 102,285,682 downwards.
TTATACAAAAGATGAAAATAAAATGCCTCCAGTGGGGAGGGAATGTGGAGAACCCACGGAGTGGCGCTGAGGAGCACAAAAGATGACTGAAATGAAAAAGTGGGAGGTGGTGGCCCCTTGGTCTTTTGCCTTGCCCGGTGTTTTGGTTTTCGCTTGGGGGCCGACGTTCTGACCCTCAGGTACTTCGTCTCAAATTTTGCCTAGCGGGCGGATGAACTTGCTCTTCTCAGAGAGATTGAGCGGCTCTCAATGATTGGAGGGTTGTTGACTTCCGTCGGATTGTCAAGCAACAGTGGTAACTCCCTTGGAATGTAGTTTAATGAAAAGGTGGGGAGTTCCACTGGTGGAGTTGGAAACAACAAAGAGGGGATCATGCCCAAAGATTGTAAAACGTTGGATATGGAAGGGGGCACGACCCCTTGGGTGATAGACTGTGCCAATGGTTTGGCGGTGGAGTGCATGAGCACAATCTAAGAAGCTGACCCCTTCACTAGAGTGGGAAGGTTCACAATAACGGTGTGGGGGGTCATGAGAGCTTGGAGGGAGAGATTCCCTATGAGTATTTTGAAATGACACCGGCTGGCAACTGGAATGATTGGCATCGACTTAGAAGGCCTCTTGACGGCCATGATTGGAGGGGAGCACTCCCGCTCGGTAAATGTGCCCGGTATTTTGATAATGACCGGCATGCGAGGGATGTAATCTTGGATTTTGAAAAGCATGTCCGATCCCGGGACTTCCTTCTTCTGCTGAAGCTTGAATCTCCTTAAACATTTACACCCGCTCCGTTGGATGGGGGTGGATGTGGATGGAGTAATGGGAGGTTGTATGGCCAGTGGAGGTGTAATGGGTATGAAGGGGAAGATTTGCTCGGGTTCGGCTGCCAAGGGTGATGGCGTAATAGTAGGCCTAATGATTGGTGTAATGGTAAGTGGAGGTTTAATTATGGAAGGCTTAATGGCAATGGATGGCAATGTAGGAGGTGTAGATAAATGGCATACGAACATGACCTCGGAAGGTTCATCATCGTAGCACCAGGTGGTTTCCTGGATGGGTTCGGTATTGGCAACTTCAGCCCGAGTAATAGGCTGTGGTGGGGTGGAGGTTGTTGTGGTGGAGGTATGGGAATCGGCATGGGAGCCGGAGCAGGTGCAACATAGGGCGCAGGAGCTTCTTCATAAAAAATAGGGGCATCATAGGGCCCAGTTGGAGGTTGCTGAGTCCGAGGAGGGCGAATCAGTGGATGCCTGGGTGGTGGCATGCCATAGTAGATGGGTAGTTGTGGAGGTGCATATGGGGTGGATGTTGTACGTTGGTGAGGTGGATGGCATCCACTGATCCATTCTTTCTCAGATTAATTTGATCAAAAAGATCTACGATCGAGGAGTCCATCAAATGTGCTTGGATGTAACATCCCCGCTCGTAGAGCTCTTCCATCGTCTCAATCTGGTTCATGGCCAAGATGTGCCTGAACCTCGGAGTAGAGTTGGAAATGATGATTTTGACTTTCTCTGACTCCGAGAGCTCATGTTGTAAGCGAGTGGCCATTGACCTCCAACGGTCAGCAAATTGTACAAAGGCCTCGTTGGCCCCCATCTTCTCGGATGCTAGATCTGTGATAGAGAGATAAGGGCTGACGCAGTCCTTGTACCTCTAAAGGAATCTTTTGTTCAGAGGGCGGAAGTCCCCTGCCTCACTTGGCTCTAAAGAGTAGAACCATTCGAGCGCAGGGCCATCAAGAGACTTTCTGAATAAATATGCCAACGTGATGGGGTCACGTTGCCAACAGGAAGACTCATAAAGGAATTCTTTAATGTGAAGGTAGGGGTTCCCCGTGCCATTGTACAATCGGTATGACGGCATCTCCGATGGATGAATGTAAATTTTTGGGAGAGCCGGCATTGCGGCAACGGGGTCACCCATGGGATTTGAAAGCTTGTTGATTTGATTCTCCAGATTATTCAATTTCTAGAGAAGAGCATTTTGGTGTGGAGTGGGTTGCTGTTGGGCAACTGAGGAAGCACATGGGGGTCGCCTTGAATTAATGGGCCTTCCCAAGGGTTAGTCTGTACGGACCGGAGCACGGGAGTGCAAATGGCCAGGGGGCTGAGGTGATGAAGAATATACAGGGGTATGTGGCGAAGTCGCGGGAATATACAAAGGCAGGTGCCTGGGAGTAGGAGAAGGAGAGGGAGTCGTAGAGGGAGTCACACCTCAACTAAAGATTGAATCAGGTTTAGTTGTTGAGGAGTGAGCTGATCCAGTGCATGCAGGACAGTTTGCACTGTGGAATCATGGTGGGGGGCAGGCTCTTGTCGGGTTTTAATTGGAGGTAAATGTGAGGAGACATCAGATAAGTCAGTGCGCAGCGTGCGCACATGACCATATGAAGTAGAAGGTTGTCCCTCATGGTGGTGAAATGGACGGACATGGGATTGAAAAGATGGGGATCTAACATTATCCTCATAGTCCTCATAATAAAAATCAGCATGATAATATGGGTCCATTTTTGACAAGCAAGCAAACAAACAAGGTTGAACAAAGATTAATCAATCAATATGTGGTTCAAACAAGTTGTAATGCTTAGCGTTTGTTTTAGGAGTTTCACAGTTAATTAAATGGATTTAAAAATATTGTGTCACTCCAGATGAGATTCTAGTTGGGTAGAAGATATATACTTCGGGGCACAGCTAATTCTCATCCTCACCACGCAATAGGATGTCTAAACCCGGGTCAACGAAAGGGTACCGCCAGCTCGGTCCGCCGTGAGGGAATCCACGGGGTACGGAGTCTTACGGGGTTCCGGGAGAAGGTTCGCTAGTCCAAAGGGACAGAATGCCCGATGGAGAGCTAGCCTTCACCGGAAGGGTGTGTGGAGCCTGGGATATGAGGGAAGGAGGTCCCCCAACTGATGCAATATGCCATGTATGCAGCAGTTTATAGCAAAAAAAATGGCAGAAGGGGCGCGTTCTGTCAGCACTCTGAATCACGGCGGGTACAGCCACCGCGACTTCAGAATCGCATCCAGTCACCTGGACGCGGAACTGAGAGCCGCAGAAGGCTGTCAGTGCCGCGCCTAGTCTCTGTGGACTACTGGAAGAAACGCGTCAGCCTCTGTCACCGCAATAAGAAAACTGAAACGCGTCCGGGCCACCGGCCGTGTTTTCACAGTGAAACGCGTCCTCTGTAGAGGACGCGATTTCAAAGGCCACCCAAGAACTCAAAGAAAAGTAAGAAACATGAAAAATGGATGAATAATATAAAAACTAAACTAAACACACAGCATGTCGCATGGTATATAGCAAATATAAAAGAAGTGTGCCACGTGGGGCACGAAGGAGGGGGGTAATCAAAGGAAAAAAGCAAAAGGAGGTCCCACCGTGATCGCCAATTTGTAGGTTATGTTTTTCGATTCTTTTCAAGGGGACGAAGAACAGTAGGCCCACAAAGAGGGGTGGAAAATGAAAGGTGGTGGAAAAGACGGAAAAGAAAAGAAATGTGATTGCCAGGCACACGAGGGTGCCGAATGGAGACGCACGGCGAGGGGTGCGAGATGGGAGGAGTGATCGAGTGTGTACCTTTTTAGCAGGGAGATTGCGCGGAGGATGATGTGGGTTCTATCTTCCTCTACGAACACGGCCGGCCGCGGTAGAGGGCATATCCTCGTTTGATTACCCTTGCAAAAAAGACAAATAGGAATGGGGATTAGCGAAATAAGGCCTGTAGTACCAAATCCCAAACGAATAAATAAAATGAATAAAAATGGGGAGGACTCACTGGATGGTGGTTTTTAAACCCCTAAAAATGGTGTGTGTGTGTGTGTGTGTGTATGCATGCATGTGTGTGTAAAAGAAAAAGGAGGGCCACGTGGGGGCCCAGAGGAGGTAGAAATGCAAATAAAAGGAGAAAGAGGAAGGGGGGTGCTTCCCCAAAATGTTGGTGAGGCGTGACGGGCCGTCGCCGGTTGGACGACGAAGGAGAGGAAGAAGACGCTTCCGCCTCGTGCGTGGAGTGGAAGGAGACGATGGCGCTGGACTCCGAGGAAGAAGAATGGGTCGGCAAGGAATGGCTCGGAATCGAGGTGATGATCCGGCAGGGCTTCGCCACTTCGTGGAACCCCCTGAACAAATGACCCTCGGGTCCAATTTATAGGCATCACGGATTCAAATCGCGTCCATTACAGCGGACGCGACTTAAGACTGAAACGCGTCCGGGCGGCAGGCCGCTATTCGGGCAAGCGCGTCGCGACTTGATTTAAATCGCGTCTGGGCGGCAGGCCGCGATTCAGAAGTCAACTTGATTTGACATTTGGCAATAATGACCACTTTTAGAATTGCGTCGGGGATGGTCGCCGCGTTTTGGAAATGCGTCGGCCTACTTCGCCGCGATTATGATTTAGGCACATGGGACGACTTCCGAGGTCTGGCATGTCAGGCCTACGACCTAATTGTGTCTGGGTGGCAGAACGTGATTCAGATATTTTGCATGGTTCCGAGGGGTAGGCACTTGAGTGCGACGACTTTCGAGGTTTCACCTAATCGCGGCGGCTCAGGCCGACGCGTCTTGATTTGAAATGCGTCGGGGCGGAAGGACGTGATACGGTCTTCCTAAAAGGCGTCCAATGTAGTGGACGCGAATCAATGAAGTTGTGCCTTAACCAAATTTAGCTTCCGGAGGCGCTACCCCCGGAGACCCCCACCGGGCACTACCCCCGGACCCCCGCGACCTGACCGCACAGGTCGATCTGCGACCGAACCACATTTGAAACGAAAGGGAAGCACCGAGGAAGAATGGGTGTGATTCAAAAATATTGGGAAAATCACTCTTGTAAGGCAAAAGGAAGGCCATTTGTGGCATTATGGCACAATATGAAATTTGCCCGCGGTGGAGCCAAATTCGCATGTCTACACCTTGCTGTTGGCGCTTTATCTCCTTAGACTCAACCTACCTCCACACTTTTCCTAGCTGTGTTTACAACATTTCTTTCTGTACCGCTTCTCTTACATAGAACTTTTTACCATAAACTGCCACCTTTAAGTGCTCTGCCATATTAAACCATCTTCAAATTTCGAACTTCTTGGTGCTATTCCACTATCGGCCTATTACTGCTAACGGTTACTCTGTCTTACCTCTACTCGTATTCTCAACTATCAATTCCTTGAAGAAAAATCAAATTACCATATCTGAATTTTCTGCCTCTGTGTATCAATCTGATTATACCACTTTAAACTCATATCTTGTTAAGAACCACTGCCTCTTTAATTAGCTCTACAAAAACCTCAAAAAAATTTAAACAATTAAACTTCTGATGACCTGGGAGTCTTGAATCTTCTATGCTTCCGCTGCGCCACTCTAATTACATCAGATACTTGCCAAAATATTCCATAAAGTCTGCCTTCATTATTGCCTTTAATTCTCTTTATTCACACTACTATTCTGACTCTAACTGGGCTGACTTCAGTTACTTATTAAACCATTTTACACAACTACTTACCATGGGGAGAAAACACCTAATTTCTAAACTACTTTCTTTAATGCTTCAATTTTATTTGTACCACACTGAATTCTAAATCTTACTATACTACTACTAACATGCTTTACTCTTTACATACTTTCCTTACTTCAAATAATATTCTCTAACTAACTCAACAAATCAAATCCATAACCCTTCAAAATATCCATTTTCATTACTGTGACACTGTACTCTCTTATCGGAAAAATAAAACTGCTCAACTAACTCTACACATACTCTGCTTCAACTTTACCAAACTCCTTCTCAATCAGGTGCCATCTGACTCAAAATTCTTCACTGCTCAATTGATCACACTTTTCCTTTCCATATTCTACAATCTACTGACTTTAAAATTTTCAATTCTCATACACTTCTTGCTCTCTCTGTTCTATTCTGCCATACTTTAATCTGCTCACTATTCTTTAACTGATCTACTGTGGCTTTTACATCAAACTCTGGAAAAAACTTTATAACAAAACTCATCTATTCATTTGAATCACTTATTGTACATTACCACATAAACTCTTACTGCACATTTCTTATATCACCTGACTATTGTCATTCCATAATCTTCCACATTCTTTCTTCATTTAATCAATAACACTGAGCTTTAAATTTACTGGCAACTATATTGAATATAATACCATCTTTGCAAAAGGCTTTCCTTTAATTATTCCACTATCTGGCTGATCTCACTGTACCACTTACACTATAACTTTTCTTAACACACAACTATCTTTCACTGAAACACTACCAAAACTAGAATTCAAGTACCCATTTCTTTAAATATAATAATCTGCTCCGCCTGATTCCTCTGTTTCACAATGCTGCTTTATAATCTTAGCATCTACTTTTCCAATTACCTTGCAATAATTGTTTTATTCTTAAGTACTAAAAAACACCATTGTTACAACATACTCATTAATATCCCTTTCATTCAAACATTTACTTTAATTCTTTCACAATCTGGCTTTCTATTCTGCTCAATCTGACATTCCCTTATCAGCTTCTCAGCTACCTTGCCTTTTTTTGTTCTTGTTTACATAACTTTATCTTATTCCCAACATTCTTAACTCCAACTGCTAAATATTACTAATCTTACCTTTACTCTCTCTATTTCCAATTGTTCACTTCTACACACACTTATATTGAGCTTTATATCGAACTGCCTATTACCATCATCACCTATAGCAACATTATTCTCAAACTTTCTCTGCTATAACCATTTCTGATCACAAAACACATTTAACTCTACTGCCACATATCACTGCTCCTCTATTTACCAACACCTCATCTGAAGCTGATCTGCCTCACTTAATTATTCAAAATCTTCTATATCACTAATCACATGATCATCCAAATTGCTTCTTAACACTTACTGACACAAATCTCAAACATTTCAATTACCTCTGCTAACTTTCTCAATCGTAATCCTTACATTTGCCAATCTTTAACACACATTGTTCCACATTACAACATTGTTCCCGCTGTAACTCTATTACACAATTACCTCTCCAATAATTTCCTTTTACACATATTCACATCCATTACCTTATACATGTCTCTGTTGATTCTCCACCTTGCTAGAACACTTGCATCACACTAAATCATATCTTCCTCAGAACATGACTCTATCTTTACTGAATATGACAACTGAACTTACCAATTACCTCAATTTTCTACACCTGAAAACCTCTACACAATCATACCTTTCTGCAATAAACCAACTTACTAGCACAACTCAACGAACTATACCATTACCAACCACACCATTTCTCTGCCACCACTAGCAATTGTCAATCCAACAAACATAGGCACACAATTCACATGACAAAAGCTCACGTGAATACCCCACTAAAAATCACACAAAAACGCAGACTTACTACCAGCAGTGGACATTAAACGATGTCTTGGGACATTGTAACCTTAATGTCTTATCATATTCTCACTAGACCATGCTCTGATACCAGCTGTACCAACCCTGGATATTTATGCCCAATAAGGCTCTATATCCAAGTCCGCCTCCCGCGATCGGACCGAAGTCTCGCAAGGGATATCTCACACAAGTGTCCAGCAGGAATATAAAAGACAATCACAAGAATATAAGATACAAGAAAGTACATGTTCTCATATTTATTTACCAAAAATTATACTATCTCAATACAAATTACATGTCCAAGAGAAAAGTACAACTAGCTGGGGCATATCTCGAGGGAGCAAAGCTCACACTAAACACAACTACGACTCAACTACTAGTGGTACAAGTCTACCATGATGCTGCTGTAAGCCAAACACACGGCTAACACCTGAAAAAGACTTTAAGGGAGTGAGCCTCAACAAGTCACTGGCTCAACATGGACCTCCCAAAAATAGCAACTGGAAACTAAAGAGACCTCAACCATAAAGGGCCTCACTGGCAACACCGATAGCTAAACCACAACATAATCACATTAAACATAATTAAACTACAATTAAATAAAACTCACTACCTAACACATTATGCAAAATCTAAGAAACCAAGAGGACTGGTACAGAAACACCAATCCACAATGATAACGGAAATGCCTAGGCCACAAGCCTCACAGGCGAACCACAAACACAAGGGTAATAGGACTGTCAACAAGGAGCTAGTCCAATATACCCTAAAACAACAAACACCTCTAACGACTACCCTCGGGAGGGTACAACTCAATGAGTGGAAGGTCACATGACACGACCTCCATGGAGCACAACTCCACCTCAACATCTGAAAAGGGTAGTGCACTGTGTACCACGATAAAACGGCTACCCACAAAGGGTACAAGTACCTACCACCACGAGGTACCACCACAGAACCACAACCACCACAGTGCCACAACGAGGAACACCACAATGAGTCAGAACCACAACCGGTGAGTCACCACTCACAAGCCACGACCACTGGAAAAGCACGAGTCGGAAAGGAACGATGCCACTACACGAGAACGAACTACTGGTTCATGACGCCAGTATCCAACCCGGACAGCACAGCACAAGAACTATCTCTCAGTTCCGCAGTCACGGATGAAAGGTCCAACTACCGCTCCACAACCACACAGTAAAACCAAAGAACAGTGGAGACCAACCAACACCACACCTGCAGATCACACAGCTGTAGACCCATGCCTGGCACCTTTAGGGACTCTAGCCCAACCTCCCTAAAGTGAGGCACTGAAAAATAGGACTAGTTGGGGCCCAGTACATCTACCGGTGTCCATACCCCCAACCACGAGCGCGCTACAAGTGACCGCACACCCACAAACATGAGTCGCTGCCCACTATCGTCTTTCCCTCTGTCAGACGTACAACTCAAACACAGGAGTGAGGGTGTCCAAGAAGACGACACAGACCTCTATGGTACACACCATACCGGGACACTCCCCGAGCACAACGTGCCTGGCTCACAGTGAACCTTGGGTACCCGACTGAAGAGGCATTCTGGAATAGGCGCCGGACCACCAAACTTGGCAACACACAAACCACACTGAGCACTTATCATAACTATAAAACTTATACCACGGTGCACCCCAATTAGCTCGTCACTGGTCACATTGTGACCTCCAAGAAACCATACACTTAAACACACGTGAACCACATAAACGCATAATAACCTTGCATGTCATTAGTCATCTCATGACCCCCATAGCAACGCACTTCTAAGCACCTAAATCACACATATAAACCACATAGCCGTTATAACATGTTTAACATGATTAACCACATTAACATAACTCACTAATTAATTACAATCCAATACATTAGCCTAAACATGCCTTACTAATTATAGAGACAACTTAAACACCTTAACAGCACCCTAGAAACCAGGGCTAGGTCAACACCAGACCATCACAACTCAAGCATCACAAACATACCTCGGAAGCCAAATCGCGGCGGACATAGACGTCACCTTTAAGAACGCGACGACCTACCTAGATGCGATTCAAAGCCTAACGCAATAGGGCCCAGCATCGTGACCATAACACGACGGCCCGATACGTCGCCTTCAGGCCAAACAGTCAACACCGATAGTCAAAGCACAAATCGCGACAAAATGATGCATCACAATGAAGACCACACTAAACTGTACACAGAATTATGATGGACCACACTGACACGTTCAACAAAATCGTGGCAGGTCAAGTGGTTGCATCCAGACCAATTGGTCGAACCCAATTAGAACACATGTACGCGACGGCCCAAGGCATCACGTTCCAAACCAAAACGCGACAGTTCAGTCCGTCGCCTTCACAGGCAAGCGGCTGAACTCTTCTTCCTCCTCCAAAAACCACTCCACCCACCATGCCACTCATACATAAGCTTATAAAACGAAAGCTAAACTACCACATGCCATTCTATCATGCTCTTAAAGCTGTAAACCATTTAAATAACACAAATTAAAAGAGGAAGTCTCCCTACCAACTTGAAGAACACACAGAACGTAAGAAACATCGCATCGTCGGTCGGTCCACGCTCCGGACGCCCTCCTTGCGTTGAAACCATGCCGCACGAACCACCATTGAGCCGAAATCGCCTAGGGGACACCTCAGTAGCCTCCCCCACCGCTCCTCTGCTCTGTCTGGCCGAAACAAAGCTATTAATGAACATTCAAAATCACGACGAAGGCAGACGTCGCGTTTATAACACATTAAACGCGACAGACCAGACCGTCGCTAATCGCACCGCGCTGCGAAAAGGTGGTTAGTGAATCACAACATAGGAAGCCGTCGCATTCAAAACACGACGACACACCCCGTCGCCTTCTTCACCAGAAAACCTACATGCTAAATGGGCTAAAACCTAAGGCCCAAAACGCCCACGCAAGGCACAAAAGCCACGAACAAGGCCCTATGACCCCACATCTTCAATTCCTTCTTCGGACCAATCTACTCATCTACTTGCTCAGATTGTGCCAAGTGTGGCACTTTCATCTAGAGTAGGGCCAAAGATGAAACATAATCCTAGCTCTTTACTTCCTCCTTTTTGGTATGCCTTTATTTATCACTCTGAGCAACACATGGCTCTTTTCAACGAATTCCTATCAATCAAAGCTTTTCTTGAAGTCCACGGGATGCCGGCCTACAAATTTGAAGACTGGCTCCCTTCTTTGCTCAAAACTTCAGAAGTTCTTCTGGGTGATCTGAATCTTATCACTCAGAAAAGTCCATAGTCTTTCCCCTGGAGATTTTTTGTCTCTTTATCTTATAGAAGCTGTAAAATATAGAGAAGTGTAGCACCCCGGAAATTTTAACTATATAAAAATTCAAATAAAAGGAAATAAATAATTTCCATAATATCAAGGTGTTTAAAACATACGTATCATTATCATATGTGCTAAATCACATCGAAAAAATCCATGCAAATGGGAAACCAACCCCACACATTATTCTTAAGGGTTCCACAAAGAAGTTATGCGATGAAAAACCCGATTAACCAAGTGAGCATCACATGGTGACCAATTATCCGAATTAAGGAAACAAGTCGGAAAACCGTTAATACGGAAATACGACACAATCATAAATTAAATAAAAATGTTAGAAAGGCTTATAACATTATATATTAATGACCCAATATCATAATTGGGCCAATAGATCACATATGACCCAAAAATCAAATAAAGCTAGAAAGTGCATGGAAATTCGTAACCATAAATAAGCTGAAATTAAAAAGGGGTAATTAGGGTTTAATTGGGATGCAATCATGCACTTTTAGCAACCCAAATTCGTGCCTACCCATCCATGGAAGTTGCTTGATGGCCAATACTCTCTAATGGAGGAAGAAATCATCAAAAATAGGAAACCAACATGCCAATCCCGCAACCCTTCTTTCCTAGTTACAATAGGACTCCTAAACACCATGGTTACTTGAATACTCTTCACCCAAACCCTAGGGATGAATTTAGAACTTGCTGGGGTCGTGTGGAGGAGCTCTTGATGGCTGTAGAGTAGGAGATCAAGCATACTAAGCTCATCTTCTTCCCCCGTTCATCTGCTACGACCTGCACAAACCACCCTCTTGGAGCCGATCAGGTAGGCCAAACCTAAATCCCATCGTGCAAGGCTTATACCCCTGGAAAGAGGGTCAAGTCTACTTCCTAACCCCAGTGGAATGCTCAAATTCCATGCAGTATACACGGAGTATTAGGCGTTCTACAAACAGTGGTCTGAACACAAGTTTTCTAAAGAACGAGACTTCATCAACCCAAGAGGTAGGTTTTCTTGGGCCAAATCTTAACATCTCCTAAACCAAATGTGTAGATCATCAAGTTAGCTTTCATTGCCCTCTGGTTTCATCGAATTTCATTGAGTAGATTTTGAATTTTAAGTGTTTTCTCAAAGTCGTGCACTTTTAGGGCTTTTCCTATTCTTCGTATATTTCATGTGATTCAAGACCGAATTAGGGTAAACTCATAACATGAAAGTTATTCTACTAGTTATCCTCTTCAGGTTTTGTGTTGAACATTTTGCCTAAATGTCATCAGTTGGAGAGTTATAAGCGTGGTAATAGGGTTGCTGCATGAAACTACGTCTTCAGGTTACACTTGGTCCGACCTTGTATTCAACTTGATCAAAACCATCCTTATTTTCCAATTCCGATTTACTAGAAGTACCCTTGTAAGTCTAAGGCGTTTTAAAACTGGTTTCGTTATTTTTCATGCACTGTACAATTTGTTCTCTATTTTAGAACAAACCTGTGTCAAAAGAAGGAAAGACTGGTCCGCAATCCAAAGCTCTGTCCTTGCTCTGTCAGAGTCAGGCAAGGACCCTGTGAACGCGACGGCCCGATAGGTCGCGTTCAGAGGTTTGATTGCGACATACCCCTTGTCACTTTGTCAAGGCGACATGCGCTCCGTCGCGATCATGCTGCCTGACCTGACCGCCCAGTCGCGTTCTTCACAACCCCCTGTCGCCTTCTGGTCCCGACCTGTCGCCTTCCTTGTAAGACCCTGTCGTGATCTGACCCCGGGCCTGACAACACCCTGTCACCTTCCTTACATGACCCTGTCGCGACCTGACTCCGAGCCTGACACCCATGTCGCCTTCCTTATATACCCATGTTGCGATCTCAGGATTTTTACCTGAAACCACATGATTTCTGCAAATTTTACCGCATATACCCGAGGTCTGTTTAAATGGGGTATTTACTGTGTAAGTTGCATGTCTTGGGTCTGATCAGTACATGATTGTTATTTAATGGCTTAAAAATTGATTAACCCATTTAAAAGCTTTAATTACATGAATGCTATTCTAAGTGCTCCTTAAATGTTATGATCCATTCGTGCTACTTATGATTAATCTTCCTACTGATTCTACCATGTTTAGAGGATAAGGGTTATCATAAAATCTTACAATCCATGATTAGTTAAAGTGCATAGTTTTATTCCATGTTATATTGTCAAGTGCTTCCTGCGAGTTTGAGACCGATGGTTTGTGAATTGAGACACGCGTACCGCACTACACACTAGCACTATTAGGCAGCCTTTTCTTGGGAAATTGGAAACTCTCTACCGGTCATTCCGAATTGGTAGACTAGCGACCTTTTCACCAAGGCCTCCGTAAATCTCCTCTGACCATGGATTCCCACATGGCCGACGAGTTGGTTGTACCATTGAAGTTCCCTGAAGATAGCGTGCACTTCCTTTCTCTCCTCGTTCTCGTGAGTGTGATTGACAAACTGGACTACAGCCACTAATGTAAAGATTGAACGAAAGTATAAATTGTACCGTTATGCTGTCGAATTCATCTCTTGACCATTGTTATCATGAAATCATGTTCAATTACTTATTACTTGTTCCCATCTTCATCATGAACATGACATTACACATTGCTTACTTATGGAAAACTCTCATTGGCCATTATTAATGACTGTGGGTATCTACATTTAAAAATTTACATGAGATGCTGACAGGGCACGGCGTGTGTCCAAGGGCTCCAATCTAGCCCCAATGACGGCGAATCATAGATATACTGTTAACCATGGGGTTTGATGATTACTGGCGTTGCATCTGCGCTGGGAGTACTTTCTTGCTTGTTGAATGATAGATACAATAACCACATACATGTGTCCTAGTGTGCATTCTTGGTGGATCTTTCCTTGGTGTACATTAGAGTCTACATGCCTGATTAGTGTTACATGATCGTGCTCGTGCGTTCTTGCTTGCTTGCTTGCGTGATATGGCCATCCTGCATTTAATGCAATTAGTGATATCTTGCGTTCTTGACATCAATTGAAATCTTGCGTGCTTGTTACATGCCTCGCTCTCGACAACATACTGCTCGTTATATTCATGCTCTATCACGATCACTCTCTATCTAGCTTGTTTCATGCATCATGTTTTTAATCTGTTTTATTCGTACTTGCATATCATTCATCGTACTTGCCTAGTTCTAAAATTCTAATCACTTATATCATTGCCCGCACATTGAGATATAAATCCTACTGGCTAGTTTGCTCATCCCCTACTTTTACCCAATCTAGGTGACTATGAAGTTCAAGAGGAAGAGCAAGTCGAGGATGGGAATGCGTCCGAGTGATGAGCATTCCAAGCATGAGTCTATTTATAGTAGTTTGCTTTGAGTGTTAGATTCATGTAGTAGAAAGTGAGGAATAAATGTACTTTCCTTTTTATTGAGTCTTAGTCATGTACTAGTATCCATTTGGAACACAATGAGTTGAGATTGAATAAAAGATTAGTTGAGTTCAATATTTGGGCCCTATGATGATGTATGTTGTTATACATTTAGTGCGTGCTAGCTAGAGGCTTATTTGCCGACTGTTCACGTCTCGGGATATCGACTTTATTCATTCAATTAATATATGCTGCGTAATTCTCGAGACGTGACAGTTTAATGGTATCAGAGCTTTGCCCAGCCGGAAGTGCAGGAACTAAGTGCCACACAGGGCAAAGTGCTATGCTATGGGAGCCTCCTCTTGAGGCCATAATGGCGCAAAGTGCTACATAGTGGAAGCCACCTCTTGAGCCTGTGGGGGCCACCTCTAGAATCCTGCCTGCCTGGGGTTTGATTGTGTGCTATATGTGAATAGCGACGAGGACGTCGCTTATATAAGAGGGGTAGATTGTAACGCCCCATATAAGAATATGTTAAATAGACTAAATCAGCAAACTACCAATAACTCGAACTAGTCATTTTCAGAGCTCGAGCAGGAAAAGAACTCTGAAGTTAAGCGTGCTCAGTTGGGAGTAGTCTCAGGATGGGTGACCTTCCTGGGAAGTCTACCAACTAGTACGGTTGTTGGGCCAGTTTGCTGGTTGAGTCGTCACAGCAACACAATGGCAACCAACCAAACATCAGAGGCTTCAAATCAAGGAGGCAACACAGCGGAAGACTTCAACGAGCACAAAAGCAGTCCCAGAGGGAGAGGAACTCTCACTAGGACAACAACAAACAGTTCTAGGAAACACCACCAGAACACAGCAGCCAAACGATGCACCTCAACTAGAGGGCAACGCCGCAACAACCAGAAACGAGCACAACAAAGTTCTGGGGAAAACCTCACCTCCACCAGAACCAACAGAGAAGAACTCCGAGAGCACCTCACCAGAGTTAACAACCAGTCAACACCAGGCCGACAACAACCACAAACAGGTGTCACAACGCTCAACCAGCGGTGCAACATGGCACACAAAGCATCTGCTTAGCTCGAGCAAATATGTCAACTGAGCAGAGCACAGCGCCCCACGGCGCACAGGCACGCAAGGCCAAACACGTAGCCAACACAACACACACCCCAACAAGAAGGGGACATCCAACAAGGACACACCCCAACAACAAGGGGAAAGCCAACAAGGTAAGGACACCTTCTACCGGTTCCGTAGACCAAACCCTGCACCGGTGAAGGCAACACCACACGTAGGCTCTCTTAACCTTCGCGACACACCCACACAGACATGCAAGCCGAGGACGAACCCAACTGCAGCACGAGCGAAACAGCAACCATGCTCGGAGCACGTGTGTAACACCCCGAAAATTTAGTGATTTAAAAATTTTGGAAATAAAGGAGAATAAGTTACATAAACATATTGGAGAGACTTCCAATACCATGTGTTAATGACCCATTAACAAGATTGGGCCAATGGAGCACATTTGGCCCAAGGATATAAAGTAAATTGGGACAAGAAATTACCCAGAAATTCGTGTATATAATTATGCCATAATTAGATAGGGCAAGTTAGGGATTAAAATTTAGGTATTAGTCATGTAAGGTAAGCCAAAACCGGACCCAACTCTAAGAGGTGGTTTCCTAAACCTTTGCTACCTCTTTTGGGTGAGAGAATCCCAGATTTTGTGGAAAGTGGGAAACAGAATTCGCAGCCCCTTTCCTAGTCTCGTTAGGACTCTTAACTACACCCTAAAACTATAAGAACTCGTCCCTAAACTCTTGGGGAAGGTTTAGCAACAAGTTGGGGTCGAGAGTAGCAAGTTTGGTACTGGGGAAGTGGAGAACGGCTGGGGAAAATCGTGGTCTTCCTCAACCTCACTCTGCATCAACCAGAAATCTGCAGAGAGTTCTTAGGATTCAAAGGTAGGTGTTCTCGGCCAAGATTAAAGAAACCAACACCATCATGTAGATCTTGAGTCTAGGTTCATTTGCACTTGGTTTGACTAGTTTTCATGGAGTATACGTTGTGTATTCGTAGTTTTCCCGAAGTCTCGCACAGTTAGGGTTTTTCCCGTTCTCCTTATTGTGCACACGATTTGACACTGAATTAGACTAAACTTACTTCATGCAAGTTCTTCTACTTGTAGTCACGATCATCTTTTATGTTGGACATTTTGTCCAAAAGTCTTTCGTTAGAGAGTTATGAGCAAGGTAAGAGAGTCTCTGCATAATACTACGATTTCGGGCTGCACTTGACTTTTTGTTCTTCATATGTTTTCTCGGGATTCCAGACTGAATTGGATCAAACCCCCAACATCAAAGTTCTTCTACTAGTTGACCTCGTCATCTTTTGTGTTGAACATTTTGTCTAAATGTCATTCATTAGAGAGTTATAAGCGGGGTAAGTAAACCACTGCATGAGATGTGTTTTCGGGTTCCACATGACCTATAAGTTTTGTTCTGGAAGGGCACTAGTGTCGACACTACTGAGCTAGTGTCGACACACAGTCCCAAAACAGCCCAAAAGGTGTTCTGGGAAGGCCTCTAGTGTCGACACTACTTGAGCTAGTGTCACACACTGTCCCAGATTGGCCAGAAGGTGTTCTGGAGCTGTCTCTAGTGTCGACACTACCTGATCTAGTGTCGACACTACTTGACCTTTTTGCCTTGTATTTGAAGCACTGTGTCGACACTACCTGATCTAGTGTCGACACTACTTGACCAGTTTTGCCTTATTTTGTCTTGTGTCTGAAGCATTGTGTCGACACCAGTAAGGGGTGTGTCGACACTACCCTTACAAAAAAATTGCATATTTTAGGTTTGACCATTTCATGATGTTTACTAGCATGTGCATGATGTTATATGGTATGCATGGACCTAAAATAAATCAACCCATTGAAAAATAGTAATGATATGAATACGATTCTAATGTGTAATTGTGATTGATCTTATGTCCATTGGATTATCTTGTGATCTTGCTTATTGTCAATTGATAAGATAAGAATATGATATGAATGTGGGGATGAATACATGTTGGTATGGACTTGCTAGTGGAGTTAATGTCATAATTTGCATATGGGTTTCAATAGTTTTATGTTTTTCGGTGTTCAAATAATCATTTGTCAATTGCATACATGTTAGGAAAGATCCGTAACTCGTCACTTACATATTTGCACGAATAGGCACACCTTCTTGGGAAATTGAGAGCACATGTTCTGCATATGATCTGTCTTTTGAAACATCCTCATGTCAAGACATTAATGAATTATGAAACATAAGATACGTCGTTATCCTGCCTTGTTCTCTTGAGCTATTTGTCATACCTTGACTCTATGAATGATCATGTTTCTTTTACTACGAGCTTGTTATTGAAACTCTGTGGCCATAATATGAATCTGTTT
The DNA here is from genome assembly GCA_014218235.1 of Colocasia esculenta. Classification (NCBI taxonomy): domain Eukaryota; kingdom Viridiplantae; phylum Streptophyta; class Magnoliopsida; order Alismatales; family Araceae; genus Colocasia; species Colocasia esculenta. The sequence goes on along the minus strand of CM024758.1, from coordinate 102,268,132 downwards.
GTTCGGCACAACGTGGGACTCCGGTCCAAATTTGAACCAATGCCTGTGCAATAGGGGCCCTGTCTGGTCCTGGGGAGGAGCACCCCAACGTACTTTTTAACCGCGGGAGTATGGACTTGTGGTGCGTGGCATGGCACTGATACGATATGCAAGATTTGTGTGAATGTGCCTTTGTTTGATATGATAAGTCTGATGTGATCTGATATGATACGTCTGATCATGTGAACGCATGATATCTGTCTGAATATGGCCAATCTCTTTGATACGATTCTATTCTTGAAATATCTGTCCAATGTATATATGCATCTCGACTTTGATCTGAAATGATATCCGTTCTACTCTGCTATTCGATCTGTTAGTATTGCATGCATTGTCATCATGTTCATATCTTGCCTTTTAAAATGTTAATCATGTATACTAGTGCCCGCACAATATTGAGATGTAAATCCTACTGAGCTAGTTCGCTCACCCTATCATCCTACCCTTTTTCAGGAAGTGATGAAGAACCAGTGGAGTCCGATGGGGCAGGGCAAGAGTGATGAGCACCCGCCATATGAGTAATGATAGTTTAGAAATAGACAATTGAGTAGTCTATGTAATAGTTAACTTTTCTGGAAGTTTTATTTGAATAATGGACCTTTAGTTGGTTCTTTCTTATGTAAGGTTGTAATTAGTTGAATGAAATGAATAAAGTATATTTTTGGATGACTATTATAGTCTCAAATGTGTTATTTATTCAATTGTGACTCTGCGCTATTCAACTGTGATACGTCTTTGTATCGTTCACGTCCCCCGGTATTTATTCGCTGCTAAATATCGGGGCGTGACAGTTGGTATCAGAGCCTAAACTTTAGGGTCCAAGGGAATAAGAACATAGAATGAAACTAGATTACACGAGTCAAAATCTGTCGTACCTAATGTGAGCTTGGGTAGAGCCATGGGAATAGAAGTCACATGTGATATATTTAGATGACTGACTCATATTATTATCTTGAAGGTACTTATTACCTTAATGGCCGCTGAACGTGCCCAGGCTAGGGACATGCAACGAACAATACAGAACTTGACTCAGGCTATCCTACAAGCCACCCAGGGTGGAGGTAACCGCGGAGCCGGTGATCTCCATCGGAATTTTCGGAATATGGATCCGCCTAGGTTTGAAGGGAGTACTGACCCAGATGTTGCTGAACACTGGGTTAAGGAAATTGAAAGGATATTCAGGGTCATGCAATGCACAGACCAGAACAAAGTACTACTGGCGACTTTCCAATTGGAAAAGGATGCCAGGGCATGGTGGGAGTCGGTAGAAGCAACATTGAATGGCCAGCAACTAACATGGGCTCAGTTCATTGAGCAATTCAACACCAAGTACTTTTCTGAGAGGGTCCAGGAACGGAAAGCAGCCGAATTTGCGGCTTTGAAGCAGAGAGGACTCAATGTGGCTGAGTATGAGGCCCAATTCTCTCGTCTGTCCCGATATGTTGTTCACTTAATTGGGACAGAAAGGATGAAGGCGAAACGCTTTCTGAATGGCTTGAGGCCCCAGTTCATCACTCAACTGGCGCCAATGGACATTCAAACCTATGCTGACATGGTAAAGAAGGCTCAGTTACTGGAAGATGCCATGGAGACTGCTGAAAGAATTATGGGAAGACCGCGAAAAGGGAGCAAGTGTCTTCTACAGGAAGGTATCAGCCGACCATTGGGAAGAAAAGGCCCAGTGGCGGAGTAAATGAACCAGCTGATAAAAAGCCAAAGGAGTTAGGTAAGCAGATAGTGGTGGCAACGGGAGAAAGGTGCAAACACTGTGACAAAGCTAGTCACCGGTCTGAACAATGCTGGAGAGCGCAAGGGAGATGCCTGCGCTGTGGTAGTCGTGACCATAGGATCTCGGACTGCCCAATACTGAAAGAACAAGCTCCTCAGGACAAGCGTCCGAATGGACAGAAGAGGCAAGGCCGATTGCAAGCTATCCAGGAACCGGAAGCTGCTGAAGAAGGAGGTATCGTGGAAGGTACACTCACTATTCTTTCCCGACCCGCATATGTTCTCTTTGATACGGGAGCTACGCATTCCTTTATATCTCAAACATTTGTTGATACCCTACCTGTGAAACCCGTCCCAATGAAATCCGGAATAGTTGTGTCAACCCCGATTGGTCCTGGCACCAATCTTACAAACCATATACCCTCTAGTGAAGTGTTGATTGAAACTCAAAACCTACCAGCAAATTTAATATGTATGGATATGGAGGGGTATGATGTGATACTGGGAGCAGACTGGTTGTCTGAACATGGGGCTAGTATCAACTGCAGGAGAAGTCGGGTAACCTTTAGCCATTACCCAAAACTAGTGTTCACAGGGGATAGAAACCGCAGGAGATTGTCACTTATTCTGCACTACAAGCCAAAAGGATGATGAGGAAAGGTTGTATGGCCTTTCTTGCTGCTGTTGTCATCACAAAGAAGGAAGTCAAAGTTGAGGACATCCATGTTGTCAGCGAATACGCTGATGTTTTTCCCGAAGACTTGCCAGGAATTCCTCCTGAGCGAGAGGTCGATTTTACCATCGAGTTGGTCCCTGGAGCAGCACCAGTATCTAGGGCACCATATAGAATGTCCCCCGCAGAACTGAAGGAATTAAAAGAGCAACTGATGGAACTGTTAGAGAAGGGTTTCATCCGACCAGTACATCGCCATGGGGTGCACCTGTCCTCTTCGTCAAGAAGAAAGATGGGTCGATGAGGCTATGTATAGATTACAGACAACTAAATCAGTTAACCATCAAGAACAAATACCCTCTGCCAAGGATTGATGAGTTGTTTGACCAATTATCTGGAGCTAGATACTTCTCTAAAATAGATCTCAGATCCGGTTATCATCAATTGAGGATCAAAGGAGAAGACATTCACAAGACAGCCTTCCGAAGCAGGTATGGGCATTATGAATTCATTGTTATGCCTTTTGGACTAACGAATGCCCCTGCAGTTTTTATGCAGTTGATGAATAGCATTTATCGCCCATATCTTGATAAATTTGTGGTGGTATTCATCGATGATATATTGATCTATTCCAAGACAAGGAAGAGCATGAGGAGCATTTGAGGATCTCATTACAGATTTTAAGGGAGAATAAATTATATGCCAAGCTAAGTAAATGTGAATTCTGGCTTGAGGAGGTATCCTTTTTAGGACATGTGGTAACCAAGGATGGTATCGCTGTTGATCCATCAAAGGTTGAGGCTGTACTGAAATGGGAAAGACCGACAAGCGTCACAGAGATCAGGAGCTTTCTAGGATTAGCAGGATATTATCGAAGGTTTATAAAGGATTTCTCAAAGATTGCAGTGCCATTAACCAAGCTGACCCGGAAGGAAAATCCGTTTGTGTGGACCATGAATGTGAAGAAAGCTTTAACAACTTGAAGAAGTGTCTGACTACTGCTCCTGTCCTCGCCTTACCCACTGAAGAGGGAGGATTTGAAATTTATTCAGATGCTTCTGGAACAGGTCTGGGATGCGTCTTAATGCAACAAGGGAAAGTAATAGCATATGCCTCAAGACAGTTGAAGATCCACGAAGTGAACTACCCGGTTCATGACCTGGAGTTAGCAGCTGTAGTATTCGCCTTGAAAATTTGGAGGCATTATATCTATGGTGAGCAATTTAAGTCTTTTCTGACCACAAGAGTTTGAAATACTTGTTCTCACAAAAGGAGCTTAACATGAGACAAAGAAGGTGGTTAGAGTACCTTAAGGACTTTGACTTTTCCATTCAGTATCACCCTGGGAAAGCCAATGTAGTGGCAGACGCTCTAAGTAGACAACCAGGAGCTATGCTAGCTAGTATGATGCTGGGCGAATGGAAGTTACTGGAGCAATTTGCAAGCTTGAACTTAGACATGGGAAAGAAGGAAAAAAAGTAATGATTCCAATCTCCAGATACAATCCGATCTACTGACCGAAATCAAGGAGAAACAGGGAGAGGATCCATTCTTAGTTGAGATCAGGGAGAAGTTAGAACAAAGACCTGACTTCACACTATCAGCTGAGGGAAGATTACTATTCCGAGGTAGAACATGTGTCCCTGATCATGGAGAGCTCAAGAAGAGGTTATTAAATGAAGCTCACCAGTCCAAGTACACGATTCATCCTGGAGCAACAAAGATGTACCAAGACTTGAAAAGGTCGTACTGGTGGCCAAACATGAAGAGGGATGTGGCCGATCATGTGTCATACTGTTTAACATGCATGAAAGTCAAGGCCGAGCATTTCCGTACAGCTGGTGGACTGCTACCACTAGAAATCCCAGAATGGAAGTGGGATAGCATCGGTATGGACTTTATCATGGGATTGCCCAAGACTAGAGGTGGTATGGATGCAATTTGGGTAATAGTTGATCGATTGACTAAGTCGGCTCATTTCTTGCCGATTAAGAGTACCTGGTCAGTGGATGTATTGGCTGCACTATATGTTAAGGAAGTAGTTAGATTGCATGGGGTTCCATCTAGCATAATATCAGATCGGGACCCTAGATTTACTTCACACTTCTGGAAGGGTTTACAAGCAGCAATGGGTACTAAACTAAACTTTAGTACTGCCTTTCATCCTCAGACTGATGGACAAACCGAAAGGACCAATCAAATTGTGGAAGATATGCTTCGTGCTCTGGTGCTAGATTTTAGAGGGCGATGGGATGATCAGTTGTACCTGATGGAGTTTGCATATAACAACAGCTATCAGGCAAGTATCAAGATGGCTCCATTTGAAGCCTTATATGGCAGGAGTTGCAGATCACCCCTTTGTTGGGAAGAGGTTGGGGAGAACCAATGGGTTGGACCCGACTTAATTGAGGCGACTGTCAGGAAGGTTCAGATTGTCAGGGAACGTCTGAAGATAGCACAATCCAGGCAGAAGAGTTATGCAGACAAGAGAAGGAGAGAACTAGAATTTCAGGTTGGCGAACATGTTTTCTTGAAGGTCTCACCTTCAAGGGGAATACAAAGATTTGGGATCAAAGGAAAGTTGAGTCCCAGATTTATAGGGCCATTTGAAATTCTGGAAAGGATTGGTCAGGTGGCGTATAGACTTGCACTACCTCCGCAACTGGCGAACGTGCATAATGTGTTCCACATATCCATGCTGAGGAAGTATTTATTCAATGCCGACCATGTAATCAACCATGAGGACTTGGAGATTCGGGAGGACCTGACTTATGAAGAGAAGCCGATCAAACTGTTGGATCGGAAGATTCAACGACTCAGGAATCGTACCATACCTATGGTGAAGGTCCAATGGAGTCGAGACGGAGTTACTAATGCTACCTGGGAAACAGAGGAAAGAATGAAGAAAAACCACCCAGAACTATTCTCAGGTACGAACTACACCATTATGTGTAAATTTGGGGACCAAATTTTTTAAGTGGGGGAGGATGTAACACCCCGAAAATTTAGTGATTTAAAAATTTTGGAAATAAAGGAGAATAAATTAAATAACATATTGGAGAGACTTCCAACACCATGTATTAATGACCCATTAACAAGATTGGGCCAATGGAGCACATTTGGCCCAAGGATATAAATAAACTAGGACAGGAAATTACCCAGAAATTCGTGTATGTAATTATGCCATAATTAGAGAGGGCAAGTTAGGGTTAAAATTAAGGTATTAGTCATGTAAGGTAAGCCAAAACCGGACCCAACTCTAAGAGGTGGTTTCCTAAACCTTTGCTACCTCTTTTGGGTGAGAGAATCCCAGATTTTGTGGAAAGTGGAAAACAGAACTCGCAGCCCCTTTCCTAGTCTCGTTAGGACTCTTAACTACACCCTAAAACTATAAGAACTCGTCCCTAAACTCTTGGGGAAGGTTTAGCAACAAGTTGGGGTCGAGAGTAGCAAGTTTGGAGCGCTGGGGAAGTGGAGAACGGCTGGGGAAAATCGTGGTCTTCCTCAACCTCGCTCTGCATCAACCCAGAAATCTGCAGAGAGTTCTTAGCATTCAAAGGTAGGTGTTCTCGGGCCAAGATTAAAGAAATCAAAACCATCATGTAGATCTTTTAGTCTAGGTTCATTTGCACTTGGTTTGACTAGTTTTCATGGGGTATACGTTGTGTATTCGTAGTTTTCCCGAAGTCTCGCACAGTTAGGGTTTTTCCCGTTCTTCTTATTATGCACATGATTTGACACTGAATTAGACTAAACTTCCTTCATGAAAGTTCTTCTACTTGTAGTCACGATCATCTTTTATGTTGGACGTTTTATCCAAAAGTCTTTTGTTAGAGAGTTATGAGCATGGTAAGAGAGTCTCTGCATGATACTGCGATTTCGGGCTACACTTGACTTTTTGTTCTTCATATGTTTTCTCGGGATTCGAGACTGAATTAGATCAAACCCCCAACATCAAAGTTCTTCTACTAGTTGACCTCGTCATCTTTCATGTTGAACATTTTGTCTAAATGTCATTTTTTAGAGAGTTATAAGCGGGGTAAGTAAACCACTGCATGAGATGTGTTTTCGGGTTCCACATGACCTATAAGTTTTGTTCTGGAAGGGCACTAGTGTCGACACTACCTGAGCTAGTGTCGACACACTGTCCCAAAACAGCCCAAAAGGTGTTCTGGGAAGGCCTCTAGTGTCGACACTACTTGAGCTAGTGTCGACACACTGTCCCAGATTGGCCAGAAGGTGTTCTGGGAGCTGTCTCTAGTGTCGACACTACCTGATCTAGTGTCGACACTACTTGACCAGTTTTGTCTTATTTTGTCTTATGTCTGAAGCATTGTGTCGACACCAGTAAGGGGTGTGTCGACACTACCCTTACAAAAAATTGCATATTTTGGGTCTGATCATTTCATGATGTCTACTAGCATGTGCATGATGTTATATGGTATGCATGGACCTAAAATAAATCAACCCATTGAAAAATAGTAATGATATGAATACGATTCTAATGTGTAATTGTGATTGATCTTATGTCCATTGGATTATCTTGTGATCTTGCTTATTGTCAATTGATAAGATAAGAATATGATATGAATGTGGGATGAATACATGTTGGTATGGACTTGCTAGTGGAGTTAATGTCATAATTTGCATATGAGTTTCAATAGTTTTATGTTTTCCGGTGTTCAAATAATCATTTGTCAATTGCATACATGATAGGAAAGATCCGTAACTCGTCACTTACATATTTGCACGAATAGGCACACCCTTCTTGGGAAATTGAGAGCACATGTTCTGCATATGATCTGTCTTTTGAAACATCCTCATGTCAAGACATTAATGAATTATGAAACATAAGATACGTCGTTATCCTGCCTTGTTCTCTTGAGCTATTTGTCATACCTTGACTCTATGAATGATCATGTTTCTTTTACTACGAGCTTGTTATTGAAACTCTGTGGCCATAATATGAATCTGTTTGTTCGGCACAACGTGGGACTCCGGTCCAAATTTGAACCAATGCCTGTGCAATAGGGGCCCTGTCTGGTCCTGGGGAGGAGCACCCCAACGTACTTTTTAACCGCGGGAGTATGGACTTGTGGTGCGTGGCATGGCACTGATACGATATGCAAGATTTGTGTGAATGTGCCTTTGTTTGATATGATAAGTCTGATATGATATAATTTGATATGATATGTCTGATCATGTGAACGCATGATATCTGTCTGAATATGGCCAATCTCTTTGATACGATTCTATTCTTGAAATATCTGTCCACTGTATATACGCATCTCGACTTTTGATCTGAAATGTTATCCATTCTACTCTGCTATTCGATCTGTTAGTATTGCATGCATTGTCATCATGTTCATATCTTGCCTTTTAAAATGTTAATCATGTATACTAGTGCCCGCACAATATTGAGATGTAAATCCTACTGAGCTAGTTTGCTCACCCTATCATCCTACCCTTTTTCAGGAAGTGATGAAGAACCAGTGGAGTCCGATGGGGCAGGGCAAGAGTGATGAGCACCCGCATATGAGTCGATGATAGTTTAGAAATAGACAATTGAGTAGTCTATGTAATAGTTAACTTTTCTGGAAGTTTTATTTGAATAATGGACCTTTAGTTGGCTCTTTCTTATGTAATGTTGAAATTAGTTGACTGAAATAGAATAAAGTATATTTTGGATGACCATCTCATAGTCTCAAATGTGTTCTTTTGTTCAATCGTGACTCTGCGCTATTCAACTGTGATACGTCGGTTTGTATCGTTCACGTCCCCCGGTATTTATTCCGCTGCTAATATCGGGGCGTGACAACGCGCCCTAGCAGTAGCAGCAACACACTTGGTTCCTGTTGGAAAGCTAGCCACCTGCAAGGAAAGAGCCAAAGCTCACCTAACATCAACTACACATGGACGGGCCAGCAGCACACGAGTACATTTCTTTGGGACAGCCATAGTTATTAACCCATTACAAATCTCGTTGGACCCCTGATCTCTGATACCACTGTAACGACCCGACCTCCCGAACCCCCGCCAGGGACCCCCGAAGGTCGTGCCGCCACCCACGGATCCGAAGACCCGAAAGGGTTAGAATTTAGTCCAGTGAGATAAGCAATGAATTCAAATAACTATAACAAGAAAGATCGTACATTAATAAAGAAATTATGTACAACATGTCCCAAATAAAAGTACAGGTACAGAAAGAAAGGTGCAGTCCTTAGGGGGCATACCCGAGGACTTGCAAAAAGGCCACTCCCAACTCACACTACAAGCGCTCACGCTCACAACTCACATTGTTGGCAACGCACAGCGCAACAACTGCCACCACGACCCGTCCGACAACGAACTCCTGTGACAGCGAGTCCCTACCTGAATAGAGTAGGGGGGTGAGCCTCGCGAACAAGGCTCAGTAGGGATTACAAGTCCCTTACCAGCCAGAGCAGCAGGAACTCCAACAAAGTGGAAGCAAAACTACTTTACAAAGCAGTAAAGTGAGAAACACCTACTGCAGAGTACTACAAAGCAGTGGAAACAGAGTAAAACGCCTCAACCACAACCGGATCAGGCCAAAGATGACTCCCACAAAACCAGCGGAGTCAACACATGCGGAAGCAGCTAGAGCAACGCCACGACCCGTAACTAGGGTCAGGCCAAACACGACTCCTGCAGACCAGCGGAGTCAAACACAATGCGGAAACAACACCTCGGCACACACCGCCGATACAAAGGAGCTCACAGAACACAGGAGCAACCATGTGAGACCAGAGTCTCACGACACAAGCACCAACATCCCGGACCTCCACGAGGTTGGGAAGGAACAACTAGGTGTCACCCCGAGAGACACCAAGCAACCAAGTGAGAACGACGTCTCACTACCACCACGGCACCTCAAACCTCCACAAGTTTGAGGGCCATAAGCAGAACCACCCTGCACCTTGGACACTCCACGAGGTCAGAAAACTACACCTACAGTGCCACCACGGACGGCACCAAGGAACGGGTTACAGAAACAGCAGTCGGGTGTCTGCACTCGACACCCCGAGAGAACCCGCAGAGCGGAAACCACTAAGCACAACCCACAAGGCCAAACCAACCAAGCCCACAGAAACTAGACACGGCCAAGCTACAACCACCGTGCAAGCTAGGGCAACAAGACACACTTAGAAACAACGTGAACTGCTGTCACAACAAGAACAACCAAGCCACCGCCACAAGCAGCTAAGAGGAGGGCACACAGTCCACTCCTTCAGCTCACCAGCCGCTGACTCCTGCCTGCAACCTCCCCGGTAGAGTGAGGCTAGCTAGTCACAGCAAAGAACAACACAACCACCGCAGCCCGGCCGAGCTGCGGCCCACGTCTGACCTCCATATGTGGCTCCGGAGCCAACACAGAGTGAGGCAGTGAGAGGACTAGCTGGTCCACACCGAACGAGCACCACAACAACCTCGGCGACCCAGACCCAGCTAAGGGAGCTCCACAAGTGACTCTACACCACTGTCCCCACCGTTTTCCCCTTCTGCTCCAAGTCCAGGACTTGAGCACGCCCGCTGCCCGGAGAACTCCCTCAATAATTGTGCGAGGCTAGGGGTCTCAGGTAACAGTAACAACCTGTGTCGCGGACAAGCCCTCAAGTGCCGAGCACCGGACGAAAGAGAACTGGCGTGGCAACCACCATAGAAACAGCACAACTGGCTTGTAACTATGACAAGCCCAGCTGGCACAGGCACGCACGGCACCCCTTCCGGGAACAACCTCCAGAAGGGCCGTCGGCCAACGCCGGCACACATGGCACGGCCCGAGAAACCGGAACACCACAGACTGAATAGGAACTACCGCTCTTCTAATAATTGATTGACAGACAGACATTCGATAATTAGACAGATGCGAGCCTCCTAGCACAGATGCTAGGACACGGCCACAAGGTGTCACCTTCGATCAGTGAACGCAGGGAGGCAACCTGTCGCGTTCCCACCAGAAGGTCCTAAGGGCACACCCTGCTCTGGGGCACACACGTCGACACGCCAACCGTGGCCACGGAAACACCCGAGGTAGACTAGGTCTTATCGCGCCCTCTTAAGCCGTTGCGATACTATCACGACAGTCAGGCCACCGCGACAAGACCAAAGTCACGTCGAGAAAGCGTGTCGTGACAACCTCTTATCGCGACAGGAAAACAGGCTGCGACAACCTTGTCATGGCAAGGCTGCGCGTCGCGACAACACCCTTATCGCGACGGGCAACTGGGTCGCGACACGATCCTTATCGCAACGGCCATCCGGGTCGTGATAAGGTCACGTCGGACCGGGGCGACGCCTTCTCTGATGTCGCGACGTGCTCGATGGTCGCGACATCAGCTGGAAGGCCGACCAACGGGATCCCCATCCCGTGATCGCCCACAAACGCTACAACTAGCACAACACGGGGAGGGGAGCATGGTGAAAGCGGTAAAAGCAAGCAAACACCCATTAGGACCTCCAATCCACACTAACAAGAAAGGCACAAGCATCCCTACCGATTGGAAGAACCAAACCCTCAAAAGGGCCTTCACGATGAGCTTGCCACCTCCTCCTCGCTACCGCTCCAACTCCACCACGAGCCGCCGGCCACTCCACCAAGCTCCACCGCCGGAGGAAGACGAGAGGAAGACCTCTCCCCTCGGAGAAGAGAGGAAAAGGGAGAAAGGAGAGAAAGAGGAAAAGGGGAAACCGGCCAAGGCTTTTAGCCTCCGGCCCCCAAAACGTGACGGGGCGGGGCGTCGTGATTCCATTCTTATCGCAACGGCCACCCAGACCACGACCAGAATGCGTCTCACCTGGGCGCCGCGACAACCTGACAGGTCGCCTGACCCGCCTACCACCCTGACAGGCGGTAGACGCCTGTCAGAAGACCAAAAAGTGGAACACTGTCACGACCCGTTGACCGGGCACGACAAGAATGCGACGCAAAAGGCAGTCGCAACAGAGATGACTGTCGCGACGGGCACCTCCGTCGCGACAAGGCCAGTCATCCCACACACAAAGGAAATCCAAAAACTCGAGATGTTACAAACCTGATCTTGGAACTGCTGCAGAAACCTCTCTTGAATAATTTGAAAATCCTCGGCTTCCTTGAGGGGTAGAGAGTAGAACCATTCGAGGGCCGATCCTTCCAATGACTTCCGGAACAAGTACACCATGAGGTGGCAGTCGTACTTGTGTGGAGCTGATTCATACATGAAATCATTGAGATGCACATAGGGGTCGCCTACCCCAGAATATCTCCGGTAGATAGGGAGCTCTGACTGGGGTGGAACCCGGAGGTGTTGAAAAGAGGGAAGGGGGACATCGGCGACCTTCCGGGGGTCTAATTGTCTTTGGAGGTCATGGAGTTCCCTCTTCATAGATGTCCACTCCACGAGGAAGTCGGAAGGGGACAAGACGTGGTGAGTGGGAACAAGGGAGCGGGATTGCTCCAAAGAGTAGGACCTCTTACGGGAAAGGAAGCATGTTCGGCCTGATAGAATGAAGAGATTCAAGGGGATTTGGGCCGAACCTCCCGTGCCGGAAGATAAATGGGCTCCGAAAAGTGAATGGCCCGTGGACGAAGGGGAGTGGGGTCCGCCACAGTAGAGGGTACATGTGACGCAAAAGCAACAGGGTAGAGGAGGCCACCTACTAGGCAGAATTATGAGAGGGTGGAGATAGGGGACGCTTGCCTTTGGCAGCAGCCAAAAATTCCTGAACTTGGTCCAGGATTAAATGTGGAAGGTGTTGACTAAATTGGGCATGCGGGTCATCTACCCCAGGGGGAGAAGGGGGGCGAGACTGACCATCGACAACGGTAGGGGGCTGGATATGCCCCGAGAGGGTGGCCGCGGAAGGTTGGGCCACATCCTCGAGAAGCCCAATGGGTAAAGAGTCACCGGCAAGGACACAAAAGTGATCCATACCAAACAAAGGTTATGATATAGTACAATAGTTGGGGGAGACTGACTCGAGAAACCTAGACAATGACGCATACACAACCCCTAAGCAATTAGGGGAGACAACACAACTATGAAACAACACCTAGACTCTAACACGCAAGAAGGACTGTAAGATAAGAGGGAGTGTATCAAACAAGCACTCAAGTTGACATGATTACCATTAAAATTTTAGGTTCGCACTTAACCATTCATGGATTGATTAATGAAATTACACTCAGTCAAATGGGACCCTAATGGGTGGGAACTCAAGTACTTCGGTGCAACTAAAGGGGACACACAACTCACGCGTAAGACGACCTGAACTAAGGGTGCAACGGGTACAACCAGCCCGGCAACCGCAATGTGCGTACGACCACGGGGACTTACGGAGGGCCTCGGTAGCAGGCCCTAGTCAGCCCACAAGTGCTCGCAGGTGAGAGGGTCTCCACTACGAAGGAGGAAACCTAAACTACATGAAACAATAGTGTATGCATGAGCCTAAGCGCACCAGGATGCATGCAAAGTCTATCCTAAACTAACACACAGTGGCTGACAGGTCTCGGCTGAGGTCGCGACGACCAGATCCATCGTGACCTTATCGCGACCGGTAACCCGGACGCGATAAAAACATAGTGCAGAGACCTACAGCCACACGCAAACAATGGGCAAACAGACTAACCTAAAGTGAAATACAAGCATAGAAAAAGGTAGATAACACAAGAATACTCCCTAGGCAAACAGAAGCTGACGCATGGACCGAAAGCAATAACATACAAAGCGTACCTAAAATTACGTCCCCCACCGCCGACGCGACAGTGTCGCGGCAGCCCAAGCCGTCGCTATAAGACCTAAAAACAAACATTAAAAATAAATGAAAAACCCGAACCCTAGCAGGATTCTAACACAAAAGAACGCGCATGAACGTGACAAAACAACATGGAGGAGACATGATGGAACTCTCAAAGAAGGAACAGGACGAAAGACAAGGGAGGTGATGTGTACCTACAGTCGCGTCTGCCTTCTTGGACGCGAATAGGTCGCCGCCACACAATACGCCATGTTAATAACTGAGAGCAGAATAACTCAGAAAAAATGGAAAGATCCTAACAGGGCTCTATCTAAGCATATAAACACATCATCAAGGCAAGCAAACAAGCAAGACTCGATGAGGCTAGCATTGAAGGTCCCACCGTGATCGCCAAAAGGTGTAATCACGGGGTTGCGCACCCCTCGAGACACACAACATGTTTTAGATGTGTTATTAGCATGGATTAGGAAGTGTGATCGCCACCTAACAAGTTGCCTTGAATAAGAATCAAAATAGGCTAACGTGCTAGGAAAAGGGGGTGAGAACGGGGCACTTATGGGTGTCGCGACGGGTATCCTCGTCGTGATGATGCCGTAGTCGCGACGCCCTATCAGGGCGCTGTAGACACCCGATTCTGGCTTACAAGTTGAACCACATTTCTTGTTATCTTAATGAGCCCCAAGTTGGTCAATCACCTTGGGCCCACCATTAGCCTTGCTTTGAGCCCATTAAAAGCCCAATTTTCATGATATTCCGTTCATTATCCTTTTAAAAGAGTCCATGTGTCTTAAATGCCCATTATTCTATCATATGATTGGCCAATAATTCGAGAATAATCATCTTCCTTAACGCGATGGGTCGAGGCACCGCGTTAGCCTTGTCGCGCCCCCTATGGCCGTCGCGATAGCCCATGCATATCCATGCACGTGGCTTCTCTGTCGCGCCTCTTCTGGCCTTCGTGTTCATTCTGTAGCCCCCCTACAATCCGTCGCGACAACGGCTGAGTGCACTGGCCTCTGCAACCACCTCTTCTTTATCCTCTATTGGCTTTATCCTCATCCCATGCAACTTCCTAACCCACCTAAGCGCGGTTTGGGGTTGTGGGTCTCTTTGGGAACCTCTTTAGGACTATCACCCCACGGATTTAATTGGATTTATCCTCTCATTTGGGTAATTACCACTTGAAAATGGATTTTCTCCCTCATTGTCTATATAAGCAAGCCCTCTCCTTCAGAAGAAGGGAGCCCCATTTTCCACCACGAAGTGCTGCCGAATTTTCCTTTGAACCCACACTTAGCCCGTAGCTCTTCCTTTTCCTCATTTCTTGACATTCTCCACATCAAGCCTTGCACATTTCTTCATCCATGGAGCTTGGTGTAGGAGGAGGGCGACTGCCACTTCGTCCACATCCTCTGCATGGTTCAAAGACACTGCACAACGCCAGGGAGTCGCCCCTTTGGGGCTCTTTCTTTCTTCCTTCCTCTTCTTTTCTCTTTCATACATTTCTTATTTCTTTTTAGATAGGGTTGCATTCCCTTTCCCTCCTACGTTTTCCATACACCCAAGGGGTTAAAAAACCACCCCAGGTTTGTTCCCACCATGCTCCCTTTATTTGCTTCATTTGCAGATAGCTATTACACATAAACTTGGTCTAATAAGGTTATTTTCGTTGTTTGGTAGGCACCCAAGCATCATTCGACAAGGAGCACTTAGCCTCTGGCCGACCGGAGGGTAGGAAGAAGGTCCAGCCACATTTCTCCCGCACTGTAGAGAATGAGGCCTAGTAGGGCGTCGCGACAACGCTAACGCGCCTAGCTAAGGCGTCGCGACATCAGGCCCATCGCGGCGGGTAACCCCGTCGTGACAAAGGTCAGTGCCTCGTTCTCTTTCCTTTTCCTAGTATAGCTAGCCTATCTAATTTCTATTAGTGGCAGCTATCTAGGTGGCGATCACATTCCTCATTTCCATACCATTAGATTTAATACCTTGTTGCGTATTTTGGGGTGCACATTCCCCGTGATTACACCTTTTGGCGATCACGGTGGGACCTTCAGTGCTAGCCTCGTAAGTTTTGCCTATTTGCCTGCCATGTTGTGTTGTTTAAAGGCTTTCCTAGAACCCTGTTAGGTGTATTTTGTGTTGTTTTAGCATTTTTGTTCTCTATCGGAGACATGACGTATCGCGCCGCCGCGACAGGGTCGCGTCCCAGATAGCGGACACGACATGAGGTACGTGTTTCTCCTCTGCTGTTCACCCTATTTTTGTTCAAAAGATTCATTCATGTCCTCTCCATGTTGATCTACCATGTATGTTTGTGTTTCTACTTGTTAGAATTCTGCTAGGGTCTGGATTTTCTGTTTGTTTTGACTGTTTGATTTCGGGTCCTGTCACGGCGGATCGGGAGGTCGCGACAATGTCACGTCAGAGGCGGAGGTCGCTACAACAGGTACACATTGCTTGTTACTGTTTTAACCCATGCCTCGGTTCCTGTGTGTTTAGTTAGCCTGGATGTGTTGTTCAGTTATTCTCCCCACGAATTTGTGATGGGTCCATTTAACCAACCCATCTCCTCTAGTTCCTGCGAGCAATAATACTTATTAATTCCCTTCTTAAACTTAGGGTACTTATACATATAGTTAAGCTCCTAGCATAACCCCAAGCTTTACCCAATCTCTCACATAGGTATGGTGGTTGACTTAGACACGGTTATGGCAGTTCGCCTAGAACATCCTTAGACTTAAAATATCCTAATAAGGACATCCTAGGCTTTTAAAAAGAAGAATAATGGGAAAATACCCTAAATTCGCAACTTAAATATTACTTAAATAGAAAAGAGGCATTTGATGCATTAAATAAGCAATTTGGGTTGGAATTGGATTTCTAAACCTACCCTAGTTTCTTGGCCACGAATTTAGCTCCCTTCCCAACCCAAATAGAAGTTCTAATACTTAGAAAGGGAAAGGAAATAGGAAATTCAAAATTAAATAGGAGTTAGAGTCCTATTAGGAAATAGAAAGCAAAGAAGCATAAATACTCTCTTAATCGCCCAAGGCCGGCCCTAGCTCGTTGCTGGGACTTTCTGAAGGTGGAGAAGAAGCCAAGGAGAGGAGGAATTCGTGGGGAGAAGGCTTCATCAAGCTTTATCCCGAGTTCTTCAAGTTCTAGCCCTAGAAGAGTAAAACGACTAAAGGTAGGCATTCTCATGAGCAAAACCTAATTAATTTCGTCTGTAGATTGTTCCATGTACTAGAAATAAAACCCTCAGTTTCATATTTTTCCATCGAGCCAATCTTTTATGGTTGATTTTTGAAGTTCTGCAAACACCATGAACCCGACCCTTCTTCTTTATTCTTGATCTCCATGTATACTCAACCTCGTGCTCTCAAATTTAACTGGAGTTACTGATGGATGTTAGACATCTTTTGCCCTTAGAAGCCCTAATTTTCATCCATCCTCCATCACGAATTAAATCTTGCATCATCTTGACGATGTACTGTCGCGATTTAACCTTGACTTTTGTTACAAGTTCCATACCTCTTTGTGGAGTCATTTTGAGACCAAGTGTTCAACATCGAACTTGTTACCCTATGAGTCTATTTTCATTTGGCACTAGTTTCTCCAATTTTCCTTGACCGTGCTGAGAGTATTAATCCAAACATGAACACTGTGTTAGATTCACGTAGTCAGTCCCAATACATCTTATTACATAGACAAACGACCTTTGTTTCTCGATTATTTGCTACTGTACAAAGTATTAGAAGTACTCTAACTAACAAAGGTGGTTTCACTCAATTTGGATCACCCTAGCATTTTGTTTTATTTTTCAAACCCATAGGTGTCAAACCTAATCCAAGTCGGAGTTGGAAATAGGTAGAGAAAGCAACCCAAACGTCATTTTCAGGTAGCGACAGGTCGACACGTCGCTACCATAAAGCGACAACATCATGGTCGCGACCCATACCAAAAATCAGACAGTTTTGTGGTCTTCTTCAGAAGGCGACAAGATGATGGTCGCCTTCACTTTCAGAAGGCGACGGGCAATGTGTCGCGTTCTGCCTATGTCCACTTAATCGGCCATAACTTTTTATATAGACCTCGGATTGACGATCCGTTTTCTTTGCTGGTTTCTTCATTCAAAGGGATTAAATATGGTATATTCATGTGTGAGATGTGAATAAAAAATCAATGAGTTATGACCTAAGGAAGTGAAGGGATGGGACTGCATTGGCCTTCTAAAAGGCATACGTCTTGGTTTCCATCGTTTTGTGTCGTTCCTTGCATGTGTGAGTTTGATCTATTCTAGGAAGGTTCTAGAAAGTATTATCATTCAATTAACAACCCATATGAAAGTTAAAACATGTTCACATGATTTTTAATTGATCTTAAGTTTATGATCATGCACTCTACCTGTTGATTATTCACTTTCTTGCCTTGTTAACGAACTTACTAAAACGCATAGTTACTTGCTAAAATTGGTCATGCATGTCTTAGTACTCATGATACTTGCCATATATAGAGTTTCTAAAAATGATGTTTCCATAAACGGAGTTTTTATAACTAGAGTTTCCATAATCGGATTCACATACGCATTTGAGCGATTCTCACGCGCGCCATGCGCATACACTCTAGCATGATAGGAAAGCCTCTTCTTGGCTTGTGGTGAACTCTCCGTCGGATATTCCTTTCACCAGACTAGTGACCCCTTGACCAAGGCCTCCGCAAGTCTCCTCTGTCCATGGGTTCCCACATGGTCGACGAGCTGGTTGTACCCTAACACCTATGATACACTCTAGGGATCAGCAAGATTCAAACGGCCTTAGTTGCTCTCGCTCTTATCTGAATCACGCCAGACCTCTGGACCTGTGCATAACGAGGCTAGCGGAAGGGTTGTGTATTCCACCTGACTTCCAACGTCGTACGCGTGTGTTGTGCAACTGTTACTATCGCTCGTTACTCGACGTTTCTTATGCAATGACCATAAGATCTCATCTATACTCTACTCGCTCGTCTATTCACGTTCACTCTACTATCTCGTCTCTCTCGTCTATTCATCTAGTACTCTCTTGATACTCTTTGAGCTGTGTGGCCCATACTGTTTTGTACTGTTCATGACTGTCTAGCGCTATAATATGGGTCTTGTGACTCTACTGTATCCAATGCATACTGTGCAGGGCACGGAGAGTGTCCGAGGGGCTCCAATCTAGTCCTGGGGGTAGAGAGCCACCCGAAAATACCTGCAGGGGCTATAGACGGTGTTCTACATTGCACCGGTTCTGACTATACTGTATTGGCTAGACATCTAACTATTATCCTTTAAGTCTGAGGAGTTCATACGTACTGTGATATTACTGTGCTATCACAAACTGTTATACTATTAGTCTGAAGAGTTCAGACATACTGTTCGATTACTGTGCTATCGCAGACTGTTACTGAACGGCTACTGTCCTAGAAGTGACTATTGCCGTATTCTACTAGTACACCGTTGTGCAACCATACACGCTATCTCGTTACACGCTATCTTGTCATACGCTCTACTTGCTCTACTTGATACTTGCTATCTTGAGTTATTGCGTACTATCATGACTTAATCGCATTCAAAGTGCTCTACTCTCTTGTTGTTTAATGACAATAAAAGTGCTATACTCTCTCGGCTATCTAGGGATAACCAAAGTGCCATTACTATTTCGATTGACAAAAGTTAATCAAAAGTACTATACTATCTCGATTGATGAAAATCAATCAAAGTGCAATTTACTCTTTACATGACCAACTACTATCTCTCCTTGCTATACCTGTCGCTTGCTATTGCTTGCCATTGTCGCTACATGTTGTTGCGTTGTTATCGTTTCTATCGTGACTTGACTTTAATCATCGTGCTATACCTGATTCATCTCCTATCTGAACTATGTTACTTGTGATATTACTTTCTCGACTTACATGACTCGCTCTATCATTAGTTACTCTACCATTTAATGCATTAATTATTTAAAGCCTGCTTGATCCTGAGATTTAAGTCCTACTGGGCGTTATCGCTCACCCTCATTATTGTTATTGTGTCTCAGGTAAGTCGGACAATGACGTTACACACACCAATGGGACAGGACCCGAGTGATGAGTGACCCGGAGTCAAGTCATGAAGTTGCCCTAGTACAATGGAGTCTAGTAGTTATTGCTTTAGATTTCTTTTCAATGTAATGATGTCATTGAGCCCTATGTATTGGCTTCGAATTAGTGGTTGTAATGGTCTTAGTGATTTTATAATGAAATCAAGAGTTTATATCAATTATTGTTCCTTAGTTGCTCTGATGTTTACGAAAGTATGTGCAATTGTCGTTACCATACTCGTTGTTCACGTTCTCCTCCGATTTATTCCGCTGCTAAATTGGAGGGGCGTGACAGTTGGTATCAGAGCCTAGGATGTCCTTATTAGGATATTTTAAGTCTAGGGATGTTCTAGGTGAACTGCCATAACCGTGTCTAAGTCAACCACTATACCTATGTGAGAGATTGGGTAAAGCTTGGGGTTATGCTAGGAGCTTAACTATATGTATAAGTACCCTAAGTTTAAGAAGGAAATTAATAAGTATTATTGCTCGCAGGAACTAGAGGAGATGGCTGGCGAGCATGCACCAATGCACAAATTACAACAGACCGTACAGGGGTTAACTCAAGCCCTTAACAACATAATTCAAGAAGGAGCAAGAAATGGGGCAGGAGACTTATATGGGAACTTTCAACGAATAAATCCCCCTAGGTTTAATGGAACTCCAGATCCCGATGAAGCTGAAAATTGGGTGAAGGCAATGGAACGGATCTTTAGGGTTATGCAATGTTCAGAGCAGGAAAACGTCCTTCTTGTTAGGAACGGATGGGTGGATGGATCAGATCTAGAAGGGGGGGTTGAATAGATCTAATACCAATTACGCGGAAGCTTAAGCAATTAAAAAATACTTTGAATCAGAGATCAAATCACCCAAACAATTTACTGATCTGAAGTGTGATTAGTGTGTGTGAGCAAAGCAATTAGTAGTATGAGCAAAATCCCTATGCATGCATCTAGCGAGATACAAAGGCAAACCACAATTCAAACCATTGCACATAGGATTTTAGGTGGTTCGGAAATCACCTCCAGTGACTCCTACGTCCACCCCTCACACAATGAGGCCACACTACTCAAAACCTTGAGTACAACTCACATAGGAGCACGACGACTCCAAACACCCTTGAGCACGATGACTCAAGAAACACCTGGAGCACGACGACTCCAAACTGAGCACGACGACTCAAAACAACAACCGGAGTACGACGACTCCAAATTGAGCACGACGGCTCAAACCACACAGTGAGTGCGACGACTCACAACCCAGAGCTTGGCGACTCACAGTACAAAAGCTAGATCAAATACAAAAGTGATCAGATCCTCTAGCAATGATCTGATTCAAGACAGTTTCGTACATAGAAATTTGTACAGAACTTCATGCACAAATCTCATTGACGAAATAAGGAAGAACAAACTCAGAAATAAGGCAAATAGATGTAGAAAGAGTGTTCTTCGATGAAGGGCCTTGCAGACGCTTCAATTGAGGAGCCTTGATGGAAATCGATGGAGATTCTCCTCAATTGGCGATGCTCTGCTTTGATGGCATCTGAAATGCCAGAAATCCTTCTTCTCCTAAGCCTCTTCAGTTGGATCTGCTCCCTTGCCTTGCACAGCAACCTTCTCTCCAGATGGAGACAGATCTGGAAAACCCCCTTTGGTCGCCAAAATGCTTCTTCTGGAAGTGTATGGGCTCTCTTGCCTTTGAGGTACAAGGAACATGGGTATTTATAGCCCCATATGTCCATAAAGTGCCTTGGGGTGCATGGGCACGGAAACCTAAGTCAAATCCCCTAAATCCCAAGCAGCCACGTGTACAGAGAAATTCACGATTTTGACTTTCAGCCGGAGTGTGTCGACCTACCCATATCTAGTGTCGACCTGCTGTCCCATTTCTGCAAAACTGTTCTGCTGGAAACTGGATCTAGTGTCGACTTGCCCTGATCTAGTGTCGACCTGCCCTTCTGGAATCTGGGACTAGTGTCGACCTGCCCTTCTGGAATCTGGGACTGTTGTCGACCTGCTTTGATCTAGTGTCGACTTGCTGTCCCAGTCTGGCAACTGGGTCTTCTGGAATCTGGGACTAGTGTCGACCTGCTTTGATCTAGTGTCGACACTACCAAGACAAAAATGTGTGAACCTGAAAATTTAACACATAAACCATTAGTACAAGGTATTATCATTAAAATATGAGATATTAAACATTAAAAACATGTTGTTTAAGTATTATTGTGATATGTATAAAATGTATAACATGTTCAACATATCATCATCAAAATCACAACATGTCATTATTAAAATCACAACATGTCATCATTAAAATCATAATATCTCATCATTAAAATCATGATATGTCATCATCAATATCACAGTATGTCATCATTAAGATCACAGTATGTCATCATTAGGATCACAGTATGTCATCATTAAGATCACAGTATGTCATCATCAAAATCAAGGTATGAGTGATGTTCATTGGATATCATTAAAATACAACTTTAGGAAATTCCAAAACACACTCAACCCAACAATCTCCCCATTTTTGATGATGACAAAACATATCTCCCTTGACTACAATAGTTCCCTTAACCATATGCATCCTTTGAACTTTCTCCCCATAAAGAACATTCTCCCCTTAGAAACTTTTACTTTCTCCCCCTTTCAAGGAACTTTCTCCCCCTTTTTGACAGCATCAAAAAGATGGACAAGAGAGAGACACAATGATGGTCGGAGACCAAAAGATAACAAGTAGGAAATGAAGGTTAGAAATGATCAAAATAAGTGAGGCAAAGTGATATTGTCAAATGAGAGAAAAGATAATGTTTTTTTTTTTGTGTTATTGTGCAACAAAGTTTAATCACAAAGACACACTCAACACAAAGAATAGCAAATTATAATGAGCTGAATGTAGTTAAAATAATGATACAATGTGAAGAAAAGTGACATATATGAATGAGCATAAATATTTAACAAGGATGTTAGGAGCTTTAAATTTAACACACTGTAAAATAATAGATCTAAACTCAGTAGACATGAACTTAATTAAGGTCTTAAGCTTTTCTATCCTGTCTTTTTGATTTTCTTTCAATTTTAACTGGGAAAGAATACCAGAATAAATTAGTTAAATCTCACTTTTCAGTGCAAGAGATCACATTGATCAGATGCAAGACCTCTGATTACTCAGTGGTTTAACTTTCATTATCTTATACAGAGTTGAAAATTTTGATTTCCACTTTTTGACACGAAACAAATCACTTGTCAGGTGAAATGGCCCGGTTACTCAGTGGTTCAAGCATTTGCATTGCTCTGTTTGTATCTTTCCAGATTAATCATTTTTCTTTTGATATTTGCAGGAATATGTTTGCTTTGACCAGAGAAGTCAAGACTATGAATTTAGAAAGATTATTCTTAACATGTGGTAAAATAAGGCTTAAACATACACATGTGAAATATTAAAGCCACTCATGTGCCTAGAATAGTGTTTTGCAAATCATTTTAAAAACATTCAGTATTATGATTGCTTAACCTTGAAATGATACTGAATCTTTGAAATTAAACTAAATGCACAATGAGTTTAGTTTCAATGTCTTAATTCTCTCATAAGAAAATAGCACAAGGACTCAAAAATTCTGATGATTTTGGGGTTCAAGATAGACAACAAATGTCAAGAGAAATTAGTGGAGAATAGATAATAACTCCCCCTCAACAAATACTCCCCCTCAACAATTGCATAAAGGAATCTTGATACTTAGCGGAGACATATACTCACGCATAGTGAAAGTGTCCAGACAAGCTTAACTTGCCTTTCTTCAAATCACTATTTGATATACCAAGAATACCAATACAATGTGAGAGTGAAGAATTTATGAGCAAGAATATTTGTCAACAAACTGAATGGGAGTTGATGATGAATCAGATATGACAGAATATTTTTCCAGCAAATTTCTCCAGCATTTCACTCAAAGATTCTTTCGAATTCATTCCCCCATAAGATATGCATGATATGAAATGATCATTTAAGCAATTCAGATATGTTCATTTCAAGCAATTTGCACAGAAGGAGTATGAACATGATCAAGCATATTTCAACAGGCAATTAATTGAAGGAGAAGAATTTTGCAAAGACTCAAAATAAAGTTTTTTTTTTAGATTCTCATTTTGCTTGATGACCTTATGCAGAAAAGACTATTGATACTTGGCGGAGAATTTTTCTCACGCATGATGATAGTTTCCAGACAAGCCTAACTTGTCCTTTCACATTTCACCATTTGATATACCACATAGTCATTGCAAAAAGGGTCAATTACACTTTATTTTTAGCATGAAATTCATTGCATTTAATGAAAACATTTTTGTACTTTTTTAAATTTACTCCCCCTTAATATGTGCATGGAATGAAAAAGCTAGCAAGCAGTTCACACATGATTATACACACCATTAGCCTAAGCATAACATGACTTTTGGTACTTGGCAGAGTATTTTACTCACGCATAATGATAGTTTCCAAACAAGCATAACTTTTTTTCCACATGTCATCATTTGATATATCAAAAAGTCAAATCAGTTGGCATGCTCACATAATCATGGTCATAGTTAAGCAAGCATGATAACACAAGCATGATTCCAATTGTTATGACATAAAGTTCATTGTTGGGAGTAGCATTGAAATACATTTCTCATTGATCAGATAAAAATTAAACATTCATTCCAATTCAAGCAATTCAAGTTTGAAATGATAAAGAAATTTTACCTGAACAGTCTTTATTTCTTTCTCAAAGATTTTACATGTGTTCTCCAATCATTTCTAGTCTTGCACAACCAATATCTTGAATCCATTTACAATGTATGGCTGCAAGACTCCTTAGCTTGCTGATCAAGCTGGTTTTGGGACCCACACTTGCTTGGGTCCTGCAATGAAATCAATGTTAGATTGCAACAAAGATTTCTGAATCCAAATGCTTTTATTTTTTATTTTTTTTGTATAGATGCATTTCTTTCATTGAAAGAACTATGAGCAGAATTAGTTCCAGATTTTCCTTTTTGCTTGCTCAATGCATCTATGTTTTCATGAAATTTTCTAATTTTTGGATTTTTAATTAAAGTTAATGACTCTTACACAAGGAAGATCATTGGTACTTGGCGGAGGTTATTCCTCACACATAATGATAGTTTCCAGACAAGCATGACTTGTCTTCCACAGTTCACCATTTAATATACCAATTGATCTTTGTATAAGAGTTTCAATTGACTTCAGTTTTTATTTAGCAGGGAATCTCTCAGAAGAATTTACCTGGTGAGATTTTCATTTTCTTTCATTCTCTTCACTTACTTTCCTTGTAGCCTTAGTCATTAAGCCTTCATCTTTAGCCTTCATCTTAAAATTGACTACAAGGATCCCTGCATCCAGCATTCAAGCAGCACATTTCAGAACCCAAACTTGTTTGGGTCCTAAGGATCTTCCATGAATTTGCAACAATGATTTTTGAATCCAAAAAGATTTTATATTGGGTGCATTTTGCTGAAGACTAGAAACACTGGAATCTTGGTTTCTAATCTTAGAGTTATTGGTATAGAATGCACCACTGACATACTGAACATTTTGTTTCTATTTTTCAGATTTTTATCATGGAGATTTTTAACATGGAATTTAGAAGAGATATTTTGTACAACAGTTCCTTTTTCATGTACATAGAATTTCTGAGTGTTTTCAGCATGAACATGATCTTTATTCTTATGTACATTGACATGAAACATGGGAGCATGCACAAGATTATCAATTCTATGACAACATTCCCTAGAAGTATGCCCAAATTTATGACATGTGAAGCACTGGACTGATTTGGCATGTTTATTGAAATGTTGATCTCTATTCCAGCAAGATTTGGCTAAATGACCAGGTTTATTACAATTAAAGCAAATGAGATCATTTCTTACCTGGTACTTACCTTGGCATGTATGCATTTGCTGGAATCTCCTTTTCATGTGAGGAGGCTTACCATAAGAAGAAGGAGGTACCTTTTGGTGGCTCTTGCATGATGTGAATTTGGAACTTGCTTGGAGCTTTTTGAACTGATGGAGAAGGTAGATGAATCTTCTTGACAGTAGCATTCTCCTTTTTCCCTGTCTGTTTCTGAACAAGAACTTTCACTAGCGTTTCATTAGAATTAGAAGAGTTCTTGTTCGCAGCAGATTTAACAAATGTTATTGTGCTTTTCTTTTCATTTTTCTTGGATTTCACAGAAGCAAGACGTGTGTTTGTAGTGTTTTTCAATTCATGTTGAAGCTTCTGTTTTTCAACTTTTAATGCAACAACTTCTTTTTCTGATGTTTGAAGCTTGTTTAGCATGACATCCAAACCATTTTTCATCTTGTTCTTTTCATTTTCAAATTGTTCAATTTGTTTTTCCAAATTAGCAAGTTTATTCCTTAAATTGCTACATTCATTGTTCAATGGTTTGTCATTCACCAAGCCTTCAATCTTTCTTTTTAGATGATGATTTTCTTCAACAAGTTGTTTGCATCTTTCATTTATTTGATGATCATGAGCCATGTTAGAAATTTGTTTATTTAATTGATCATTATCAAATTGGAAGTTTTCATTGAGATCAATTAATTTTCTATTTTCCTCTTCCAATCAATGACTTTTGTTTTCAATAGCTCATGATTTTCTTTCAATCCATTCAATTATTTTCACAGATTTGGACTTCATCTTCCAAATTCTCTTTCTCATAATTTAATTTTTCAACTTCATTTTTCAAATTCTCAATTTCTTCTGAAGGATATTATCATTTTTCTGGAGCAATTCAATTATATTTTTCAAGTTTTCACTTTCTTTATGGCAATGTTTTAAAGTCTTTTTCAAGTCTTTATTTTTAGTGTTCAGCTTTGCATTAAGATTTTGCATCTTTTTACAGAATTCAATCAATTCAACATAAGACATGCTTTCATCTTCATCAGAATTAGAATACACAAATGGATCTGGAGTTGATTTACCTGACCTTTTAGACCCATTTGAACTCTTGTGTTCTGAAGAGGATGAAGAGAATTCTGAACTCTTAGAGTGTGCAGTGAGAGCCACAACCTTCTGAATTGTTGATGTTCTGGATTCATTGATGTTCTTCTTTGCCATAAAGTACTTGTGAATTTCTTTTGCTTCTTTTCTTTGTGCTTCCTTTGAAAAATTGATGAAGGTGAGACTGGTGATTTCTCTGAAATTATAACAGGAAATTTATGCAGATTAAAGAGATTTTCCATTATACCAAGACCCACAAAAGACTATTAGATCTAATCACAGTGAATCAATGTAACAAGGAATTAGATCTAACAATTAGAGTGGTTAACCTGCTCTAATGCCAAATGGAGGAATCATAGCAATTAAACACACAATTCAAGCAATTAACACAGAGATCAAACAGAAGCAATCAAATTCAGATCAGAAATAGATATTAACCCGCTCTGATATCAATCGTTAGGAATCAGAGCGATTAATCACATAGAGACAGATCATCCAAAAATACAACTGATGAACAGTAAACCCGCTCTGATACCAATTGTTAGGAACGGATGGGTGGATGGATAGATCTAGAAGGAGGGGTGAATAAATCTAATACCAATTAATGCGGAAGCTTAAGCAATTAAAAAATACTTTGAATCAGAGATCAAATCACCCAAACAATTTACTGATCTGAAGTGTGATTAGTGTGTGTGAGCAATCAATTAGTAGTATGAGAGAAATCCCTATGCATGCATCTAGCGAGATACAAAGGCAAACCACAATTCAAACCATTGCACAGAGGATTTTTAGGTAGTTCGAAAATCACCTCTAGTGACTCCTACGTCCACCCCTCACACAGTGAGGCCACACTACTCAAAACCTTGAGTACAACTCACACAGGAGCACGACGACTCCAAACACCTTGAGCACGACAACTCAAGAAACACCTAGAGCACGACGACTCCAAACTGAGCACGACGACTCAAAACAACAACCGGAGTACGACGACTCCAAATTGAGCACAACGGCTCAAACCACACAGTGAGTGCGACGACTCACAACCCAGAACTCGACGGCTCACAGTACAAAAGCTAGATCAAACACAAAAGAGATCAGATCCTCTAGCAATGATTTGATTCAAGACAGTTTCGTACATAGAAATTGTACAGAACTTCATGCACAAATCTCATTAACGAAATAAGGAAGAACAAACTCAGAAATAAGGCAAATAGATGTAGAAAGAGTGTTCTTCGATGAAGAGGCCTTGCAGACGCTTCAATTGAGGAGCTTTGATGGAAATCGATGGAGATTCTCCTCAATTGGCGATGCTCTGTTTTGATGGCATCTGAAATGCCAGAAATCCTTCTTCTCCTGAGCTTCTTCAGTTGGATCTGCTCCCTTGCCTTGCACAGCAACCCTCTCTCTAGGGATTCCCCTTGATTCCCTTGTCCTTCCTCTTGAAAGGATGGCTTGCAGCTTCTGGAGATGGAGACAGATCTGGAAAACCCCCTTTGGCCGCCAAAATGCTTCTTCTGGAAGTGTATGGGCTCTCTTGCCTTTGAGGTACAAGGAACATGGGTATTTATAGCCCCATATGTCCATAAAGTGCCTTGGGGTGCATGGCATGGAAACCTAGGTCAAATCCCCTAAATCCCAAGCAGCCACGTGTACAGAGAAATTCACGATTTTGATTTTCAGCCGGAGTGTGTCGACCTGCCCATATCTAGTGTCGACCTGCTGTCACATTTCTGCAAAAACTGTTCTGCTGGAAACTGGATCTATTGTCGACCTGCCCTGATCTAGTGTCAACCTGCCCTTCAGGAATTTGGGACTGGTGTCGATCTGCTTTGATCTAGTGTCGACCTGCTGTCCCAGTCTGGCAACTGGGTCTTCTGGAATCTGGGACTAGTGTCGACCTTCTTTGATCTAGTGTCGACACTACCAAGACAAAAATGTGTGAACCTGAAAATTTAACACATAAACCATTAGTACAAGGTATTATCATTAAAATATGAGATATTAAACATCAAAAATATGTTATTTAAGTATTATTGTGATATGTATAAAATGTATAACATGTTCAACATATCATCATCAAAATCACAACATGTCATCATCAAAATCACAATATGTCATTATTAAAATCACAACATGTCATCATTAAAATCATAATATCTCATCATTAAATCATGATATGTCATCATCAATATCACAGTATGTCATCATTAAGATCACAGTATGTCATCATTAAGATCACAGTATGTCATCATCAAAATCAAGGTATGAGTGATGTTCATTGGATATCATTAAAATACAACTTTAGGAAATTCCAAAACACACTCAACCCAACACTTCTGGCAACCTTCCAATTGGACCGCGATGCTAGAACCTGGTGGGAAGCTGCCAGTCGACAATTACCCAACATCAACATAGAGTGGGATAAATTTTTAGAACTCTTCAACACCAAATACTTTTCGAGAGGATTCGTGAGAAGAAGGCAAATGAATTCGCCAATTTAAAACACGAATGATGTCTATAGAAGAATATGAAGTGCAATTTGAAAGACTAGCACAGTACGCACCACATTCGGTGAGTACGGAGAGATGAAGGGGAAGAGATTCCTAGAAGGGTTGAGACCTGTGTTCTGTGAAAAATTGGCTCCACTAGACATTGAAGTATATTCAGTCACGGTATTGAGAGCTCAATTAGTAGAAGACACCATGGAACTTCTTGAAAAGATTCATAAGAAGAATGTGTGAAAAGGCAACGTGCTACTCATTACAATGATAATAAAGAAAGAAATACCATAGATAGCAAGAGAATGAAAGGGGAAGTGAAGCAGAAGGAATTCTGTAAATTTTGTAAGAAACCAGGGCATCAGATTGATAACTGTTGGAAGAAATTGGGCAGATGCTTGCGATGTGGAAGTCAATAACATCGAGTCATCGATTGTCCAACAAAGAAGAAGAACCAAACTCCACGCCAAGGACTATTACAAGCCCTCGTAGATAGGAATCATGCCAATGAAGGCAGACAAGGTACCATCACTAAACCTTAGTTTGTTTTCATATTATTTTCGCGATAGCAAAGCCCTAAGTGGGGGAGATGATGGATTGAAATACTTAGAATAAATTGGTAGTCGTATCATATCATATGAATTTGGGGACCAAATTCTTTTTTAAGTGAGGGAGGATGTAGCAACCCGAAAAATTCAGTATTTTAAAATTTTAAAATAATAAATTTCTATAAAACGAAATAATAGAAACATACATACCATTATCGTATGTGCAAGAACACATATAAAAATTCCGTAAAAATGATAAATCAACCCTAGACATTATTTCTAAATGTTTTACTAAGAAATTTAAGCAACGAAAAATCCGATTGGCCAGGTATACGTCACAATATGACTCATTATCCAACTTAGGAAACTAAGTCGGAAAACTGTTAACACGGAAAGATAACGCGCCCATAAATTAAATGAACATGTCAGAGAGACTTCCAATATCATGTGATGATTAACCATTATCGGGTTTGGACCAATGGACCTCTCATAGCCCATCAATAAATTCAAATAAGAAAATGTAATAAAAGTCATAACTCTATTATTCTCTAATTAAAAGGGGAAAACCTATAAGATAAATTTCAATAAATAATGGGCTTTGTTAAATGGACCCATTAGAAATTAGTGGGCCAAAATAAGGATTTTAAAAAGAAGAATAATGAGAAAATACCCTAAATTCGCAACTTAAATATTACTTAAAAAGAAAGAGGCATTTAATGTATTAAATAAGCAATTTGGGTTGGAATTGGATTCCTAAACCTACCCTAGTTGCTTGGCCACGAATTTAGCTCCCTTCCCAACCCAAATAGAAGTTCTAATACTTAGAAAGGGAAGAGGAAATAGGAAATTCGGAATTAAATAGGAGTTAGAGTCCTATTAGGAAATAGAAAGCAAAGAAGCATAAATACTCTCTTAATCGCCCAAGGCCGGCCCTAGCTCGTTGCTGGGACTTCTGAAGGTGGAGAAAAAGCCAAGGAGAGGAGGAATTCATGGGGAGAAGGCTTCATCAAGCTTTATCCCGAGTTCTTCAAGTTCTAGCCCTAGAAGAGTAAAACGACTAAAGGTAGGCATTCTCATGAGCAAAACCTAATTAATTTCGTCTGTAGATTGTTCCATGTACTAGGAACAAAACCCTCAAGTTTCATATTTTTCCATCGAGCCAATCTTTATGGTTGATTTTGAAGTTCTGCAAACACCATGAACCCGACC
This sequence comes from Colocasia esculenta, assembly GCA_014218235.1. Classification (NCBI taxonomy): domain Eukaryota; kingdom Viridiplantae; phylum Streptophyta; class Magnoliopsida; order Alismatales; family Araceae; genus Colocasia; species Colocasia esculenta. The sequence continues at coordinate 102,237,573 of CM024758.1, read as the reverse complement.
CTTCTTCTTTATTATTGATCTCCATGTATACTCAACCTCGTGCTCTCAAATTTTAACTGGAGTTACTGATGGATGTTAGACATCTTTTGCCCCTAGAAGCCCTAATTTTCATCCATCCTTCTTCACGAATTAAATCTTGCATCATCTTGACAATGTACTGTCACGATTTAACCTTGACTTTGTTACAAGTTCCATACCTCTTTGTGGAGTCGTTTTGAGACCAAGTGTTCAACATAGAACTTGTTACCCTATGAGTCTATTTTCATTTGGCACTGGTTTCTCCAATTTTCCTTGACCGTGCTGAGAGTATTAATCCAAACATGAACATTTGTCAGATTCACGTAGTCAGTCTCAATACATCTTATTACACAGACAAACGACCTTTGTTTCTCGATTATTTGCTACTGTACAAAGTATTAGAAGTACTCTAACTAACAAAGGTGGTTTCACTTGATTTGATCACCCTAGCATTCTTTTTTTATTTTTCAAACCCACAGGTGTCAAACCTAATCCAAGTCGGAGTTGGAAATAGGTAGAAAAAGCAACCCAAACGTCATTTTCAGGTAGCGACAGGTCGACACGTCGCTACCATAAAGCAACAACATCATGGTCGTGACCCATACCAAAAATCAGACAGTTTTGTGGTCTTCTTTAGAAGGCGACAAGATGATGGTCGCCTTCACTTTCAGAAGGCGACAGGCAGTGTGTCGCGTTCTGCCTATGTCCACTTAATCGCCATAACTTTTTATATAGACCTCGGATTGACGAGCCGTTTTCTTTGCTGGTTTCTTCATTCAAAGGGATTCAATATGGTATATTCATGTGTGAGATTTGAAAGGATGGGACTGCATTGGCCTTCTAAAAGGCATACATCTTGGTTTCCATCGTTTTGTGTCGTTCGTTGCATGTGTGAGTTTGATCTATTCTAGGAAGGTTCTAGAAAGTATTATCATTCAATTAACAACCCATATGAAAGTTAAAACATGTTCACATGATTTTTAATTGATCTTAAGTTCATGATCATGCTCTCTACCTACCGATTATTCACTTTCTTGCCTTGTTAACGAACTTGCTAAAAACGCATAGTTACTTGCTAAAATTGGTCATGCATGTTTTAGTACTCATGATGCTTGCCATATATAGAGTTTCCAAAATTGAAGTTTCCATAAACGGAGTTTTTATAACTAGTGTAACGACCCTCCTTTGTACCGGTACGGTTATACCAACCCACGTCCGTACAATGAACGTCGCTACAGTGGGACATTTACCCAACATGTTCAATAGGCTGAGATGTACACAAATATAAACATATAACAACGGAATAGAAAGGACTGAATATAACGATCTTATTCCATCATCGTCATAAATCCACAGTCTATATAGTACAAAAGTGAACTAAACATTTCATAACTGAAAATAATTACATTGTCCACTACTGAATTACACAATGTCCTTTATTACATACTAGGAAAAGAAAGTACAATGAAGAAATTCTTCCACAATGGTGCTCCTCCTCACGCTCGGAGTTGCTCCCAACAATCTCCTCCCAAGATATGGAGATACCTGCACCTGTATGCCGAAGCAAGAGTGAGTCTAATAGACTCAGCAAGTAAACCCATGCACATTATACATACACACATCATATTCACAATGAAACCTCTAAAGGGACAAACGACACATATATCATGGTTCAAACAATCTCTACATCCTATGCATGCAGTTCTTGTAATCCTAAAAGACATGATACATGCTTTATGTTACTACTCACGTCAGGTATTAAACCTATCACATACTTCCCACACCTTTTTTTTTTTTAACATACTATATCAAATTAAAATTCATTCATATGCAACTTAAGCATGGATTTTACACATAATGGAAGTAATACTTTTAGCATGCAATCTATATACATTGAGCAACATGACACATGCTATATCATCATTAGATGTAAACCTATCACATGATTTCTACACATTCATTAACATGCTAGTTCAAATTAAACTTATCTCATTCATGCAATAATATGAAAGCAACTTAGGCATGGAAATTCCCATATTGAAAGAGACATATCTAACATGGATCCTATACACATTCTCACGTACATGACACAATTATATACATAAATAGCTTGCTAATTTAGTATGAATTTAACACATTATGTAACAATTTACATGTTCACATTATTTTATACCGGATCACATTGTTCATATTGACACATCATTTCACATTTGCACATAACATGTGCCACATTCACATATCACTTGCACATACCTTGTGCCACACACATATCATTTTTACACATTTTCCACATTTTACACATGTCCATTATTGTTCAATGAAAGCCTATCATGATACTTCTACTAAATTCATAACACATGGTGTATGGTTTATGTTCATTCCACAATAATATACCTATCACATGCATATCACATTTTTAAACACAAATAAGCTTGCTGTTTCGACATGGACCTAACACCTTCATATCATATTTCATAATTTTGCATGCTACACATTGGTTTCACACATCACATATTCACATATCACTTACACATTGCAAAATTTTCACTTATACACTATCACATTATTCTCATTAAATTGCCGTGACACATAGTCCAAACCACACTAGAAGGCTACACATAACACATAGACGCCACCTAGGCAACACAGTGACGAATCTTGGTACTGCGCAGACCGGTAGAAGCCCTCTCCACCCTAACGGCGGTACTTGTCCACCTCCAGGATTTCATCCTATTGCCCATAGGATATCACACACATGAACCTTCCCGTGGGGACTTTACACAGTACAGTTCCACAACTGTAACACCCCAGAAATTCATTAATTAAAAAATATATATATTATAGATAAATGAAAATTTTGCCCATTAATAAAAATCAAAGTAGTTAAAAGATACACATCATTATTGCATGAGTAGAAACTCATATAAAAATTCTATGAAAATAATAGTTATACCTTAAAAATTATTATCTAATGACCCATTAAGAAATTTGGGCATAGAAAAATAATTCGGACCATGATTTAGAATTTGTGTGACTTATTATTGTAACTAAGGAATAAATTGGAAAATCTATTATTACATGAGCCAAGTGGATTAACAATTGAAATAAAAATTATGGGTAGATTCCAAACAATATGTGGGGATAGTCCATAAAAGGAATTGGATCAATGGACAACTTATGACCCATGAACAAATTCAAGTATGAAAATAGTAAATAAATAACTTACCTATTATCGAAATGATAGAACTTACGTACCACTATCGTACGTGAGAAAACACATTAGAAATTCTGTAAAAATTATAAATCAACCTCAAACATTATTCTTAAGAGTTTCATGAAGAGATTCGAGCAACGAAAAAATTCAATTGGCCAAGTGTACGTTACACGTGACCAGGTTAACCGAATTAGGGAACTAAGTCGGAAAATTGTTAACACGGAAAAATAACCCAACCATAAATTAAATAAATAGGTTGGAGAAACTTATAACATTATGTATTAGTGACCCATTAATGAAAATGGGCCAATGGATCACTTTTAGCCTAATAATAAAATTGGAACATAAAAATACTCAGAAATTCGCACCTGTAAATATGCAATAATGTGAAGGGCACATTAGGGTTTAAATTAGGGTAATTAGTCATACAAGGTAAGTCAAAAACGGACCCAACTCTAAGAGGTGGTTTCCTAAACCTTTGCTACCTCCTTTGGGTGAGAGAATCTCAGATTTTGGAAACTAGAATGCAGAAATTCACAGCCCTCTTTCCTAGTCCCATTAGGACATGAAGTAGCACCCTAAAACTATAAGAACTCTTCACAAAAGTTTGGGGAAGGTTTAGCATCAAGTTGGGGTCGTGTGCAGCAAGTTTGGGGCACTGGAGGAGAGGAGAAGGCTGGGGAAAAACGTGGTCTTCTTCCACCTCGCCCTGTAGCGAACCAGGAACCTGTAGGGAGTTCTTTGCGTTCAAAGGTAGGCATTTTCGGGTCAAGATTAAAGAAAAATAATATCATCTTGTAGAGCTTCGAGTCTAGATTCATTTGCTTCTGATTTTACTAATTTCATCGAGAATACTTTGTGTATTAATCATTTTCCCTAAGTCGCGCACAGTTAGGGCTTTTACCGTTCTTCTTATTATGCATACGATTTGAGACCGAATTAGACTAAATCATCAACATCAAAGTTCTTCTACTTGTAGTCAAAATCATCTTTCATGTAGAAAGGTTGCCTAAAAGTCTTTAGATAGAGAGTTATAAGCGTGTTAATCGAGTCGCTGCATGATACTGCAATGTCGAGATGCAGTTAACTTTAAGTTCTTCCTGTTTTGCACAAGATTAAAGGCCGAAGTAGGTCAAGCCTCCAACATAAAAGTTCTTTAACTAGTTGTCATGGCCATCTTTTATGTAAGTGTTTTGTTTAAATATCATTATTTAGAGAGTTATAAACTTCGTAATAGAGTCATGCAGGATACTGCGTTTTCAGGTTGCATTTAACTTTCACTTCTTCATGTTTTTCACAAGGTTCAAGACCGAATTAGGTTAAAACCCCAACAACAAAGTTCTTATACTAGTTGTCCTTGTCATCTTTTATGTTAGATGTTTTGTCCAAATGTCAGTAGATCTCATGTTACAAGTCTAACATGTAAGTCGCAACGAAGTCATGCATGTTTAGGGCTTTCCCACGTTCTTCCTGTATTTCATGCAATTTGAGACCGATTAAGACCCAGCCCACAACACAAAAGTTCTTCCAATAGATGTCCTCGATTTTCTATGTTGCGAGTTTTGTCTAAAGGTCAGCATATAGAGAGATATAGGCGTTTCATGAATATCACCTGTGTCAAATCATGGTAGTCTGAACCAAGAGCATGTCAGATCCCTGACGGACTCAGGCGCAGACCCTGTGAACGCGACGGCCCGATATGTCGCATTCTGAGGTCGGGTCGCGACAGTACCTCTGTCGCGTTCTGGTCGCGACAGTACCCATGTCGCATTCTGCTTGCCTGATCTGACGACCCGTCGCGATCCTTGCAAGACCACGTCGCGATCTCAGTTTTGGACCTAAAAATCAGTCTTTTGCAAGTCTTGTTGTACCACCATAATTCCCATATCATGTTGACGATCTTAACTACATAAAAACAAAGTTGTAAGTATTGATTGTATTTTAATCTAATAAAAGTCAATCACTTGATCTTTCATATCCTTGATTTCATGACACATACACACACGTTGAACCATCCAAACATGGCTTAATTTGTATGAATATGACACATAACATATCTGGTAATTATTGCAATTAATTACCTTACTTTAACAAGTACTCGTTTACGATTCGTGCGATGTTTTAGAACACCGATCTCGACGCTCCACTGTTCTAGAATTCCTCTAGAACGTCGAGCACTTGTTTCTATATTTACACACTTTCTTGACTTGGACGAACTCTCCATCGGATACTCCTTCCGCCGGACTAGTGAATCCTTGTACAAGGCCTCCGTAAGTCTCCTCTGATCATGGATTCCCACATGGTCGACGAGCCGGTTGTACCCTAACACCCATTACCCCTTTAGGGATCGATATGATCCAAACGGCTATTAGAAGTTCGCTCTTACCTTGAATCACGTCGGACCTCTGGACTTGTGCATAACATGGCCAGCGGAAGATCGTGAATTCCATCTGACTACCAATACGACGTGCGCGTGTTGTGCAACTGTTACTATCGCTTGTTTACTCGTTGTTTTACGTGATGTCCACTAGCTCTCATCTTTACTCTACTCGCTCACCTATTCACGTTCACTCTACTATCTCGTCTACTCATCTAGTGCTCTTATCTATCTTGGTACTCTCAGATTGGCCATTAATTGATTGTCTAAAGATAAACAATATAACCAATGCCAGCGCAATAGGGCCCGATCAGGTCCTGGGGGGAGCGCCGAAAGTGCCATTTGCCCGCGGGAGTTAAATGATCAGGATGTCGGCATTACATCCAAGTGTCATACTATCAAGATTAATCTAAGACAATCAACACAAAGTGCTATTTCTCTCGTTGTCTTTTGACAAACAAGTTCCATACTCTCTCTCGGCTATCTTCGGATAACCAAAGTGCAATTTCTATCTCGATTGACAAGAAGTGAATCAAAAGTGCTATACTATTTCGATTGATAAGAAAATCAATCAAGGTGCAATTTACTCTCTATATGGCCAACTACTTTCTCTCTCCTTGCTATACATGTTGCTTGATATTGCTTGACGTTGACGCTATGTGCCATCGTGTTGTGTTGCTTTCTTTCGTGACTCGATCTTATTCATTGTACTATACTTGATTCATCTACTATTTGAACCATGTTACTTGTGCTCTTACTTTCTCGACTTTACATGACTCGTTCTATCTTTAGTTACTCTGCCATTTAATGCACTAATTATTTAAAGCATGCTTGACCCTGAGATTTAAGTCCTACTGGCGTTATCGCTCACCCTTCGTTATTTGTTATTGTGTCTCAGGTAAGTCGGACTCTGACGTCACACACACCAATGGGACAAGACTAGAGTGATGAGCGACCCGAAGTCAACTCATGAAGTTACCTTAGTACCATGGAGTCTAGTAGTTATTGCTTTAGATTTCTTTTCAATGTAATGATGTCATTGAGCCCTGTGTATTGGCTCCGAATTAGCGGTTGTAATAGTCTTAGTGATTTTATAATGAAATCAAGAGTTATTTCAATTATTATTCATTAGATGCTCTGATGTTTGCGAAAGTATGCGCAATTGTCGTTACCATACTCGTTGTTCGCGTCTCCTCCGATTTATTCCGCTGCTAAATTGGAGGGGCGTGACAACAGCCCTATATGGAAGCAGTGTCACACGCGGCACAATTTTCAATTTTGCAATTTTAACTCATACGATTTTACACAATTTAACCATTACACTATGTCCACATTCAGGCACATGTTCGGTTTCCTAATCATGGTACTAATGTTAACAAAAATAAACATTCATGGATTACACTAACCATGCTAAAACTTGTAAATTTCATCCACATTAACACAAATATGCATTAAATCGTCATACTCACATGAAAATCAAAGTTTATACCTACTGTTATCAATCAACATGAAATTTTAACCACGGGTGTTTACAGGTTGTACATCATACATGCAAATTTTCACCTTTTTTTTTTTTGAAATACACACATTTATAGAAAATAAAACATACATTTGCATGTTTACCCATAAATCAGTTCATCATAGATTTACTGTCATGGTCATAATTAACAGTCTACAACCCTGTATAACAATCATAAACACAGAAATTTCCCAAGATTTTTTTTTCATGCATCATATCAATTTCTGGAAATTTAAAACGATAATTCATGCTCCTAGTTTTTTAGTCCATAAATTAATACAAATTACACAGTCATTAGAAAATCCCTAAAATTTCAAGACATGAACTGACACTCATCCAGGTTGTCTGAAAATTTTATGGCACTTAAGTATCACATGGATTTCGTAACAGAAAAATTTACAATGTTTATAACCTGGTTAGCATACATTTCAGACAATTCCAATAATTCATATAATTAACAGAAATTCACAGAAATCTCACAACACGACCCACTATCCATATTACATAGCATATAAAATTACAGTATATCTCATGCGTGAAAGTCCAGAACATAGCTTATATGGAAGAACAGCTCACTGTTCATTCCTGAAGAACTAAACGCATGGTCTGGCCGTCTACAGATTAATGGCAGTCGATGATGCCGCCCAGTTCGGATCTTAACGGCAAGAGATCTTGCCGTTAAGTTCCTGTCTGTGAAAAACATAGACTGACTCCCAAATGAGGAAGAATGGGGTTCTAGGACACGATTAAAAGTCCAGAAGAATATACCAAAGACCTACTAGACGTGTGTAGGGATAGTGTGAATGGGTACTTGCCTTTGAATAAATCTACAAACGGATTACAAGGTCGGAGAAGCCCTCCTCGGCCAAAGCCAAGAAGCCTCCAAAACACCTCCACTCTGGCATCTGTGATGATCCTCGCAGCACAAAAGAGCCGGGGATGTGTAGCCTGATGTCAAGGGTTCCTCCTTGTCGAAGTAGATCGCCGGAAGAAGCCACCAGTCTTCAGATCTCAAGGCTCAAAGTTCTGGGTTTCGCACAGGGACTTAGGGTTTCTCGGGTTTTCTTTGCCAAGAAACAAAAGGGTCTCTTCCAGCTGCTAGGGGTGTTTCTATAAGTCTAGGCTTGGGGCATGTGTGGGCAGGGTCTGATGGGAGTTGAGAGCCGTTGGGAGACATCTCCCCAATCAGTGAGCGAGCAAATCTCGGATGTCAGAACCTACTGCGCACAGAATTTCAGACATATAGACGTCAACATACATGGCCGCCTACTCAGAGTTAACATCCATCGATATGGCCGTCTACTTATCCTTGGCGTCCACTGATGTTGCCGCCAACAAGGTCTTCGGCCAGAACATACAATCATTCAGAAAACCATGTTTACTCTAAGTACATACATGCATGTTACATAATTATAATGTAAATACTATATACACAAGACAATGAACAATATTAACTAACTAACATATACATAATACATATATACACAAGATAATATGTACATAACATCTACATATTTACACATAATACTATACACAACATTAAATCAACACATGAACAAAATAAATGGCAAAAATTTGAGGGCTTACACCCTCTCTCTTAAAAAGATCTTCGTCCTCGAAGATCGGATCACGTACCTACGGTTACATCATCGGTGTTGTCTCCGGAATGAAACTACTTCATCTTCGGGCATTCTCTAATCCGATGACTTTTGCTACCACATCTGAGACATCTTCCTTCCTTTACCCAACACAAGTCTCCGTCGTGCCGCTTTCCGTACTGCACACATTCGGGCTTCTCGCTACCTGAAGTCGCACTGACTGGGGTGCTGACTCTGCCGGTATCATAGCAGACTGCTGACCTTCTTCAAGCTTCTGCGTCTTCTTCCTCTGCCGCATCTTCCTCTTCTGCCGTTGGAACGGTTCCGGTAACTTATCCAATCGAGCCTTTTCTCTTCCAAATACTGCATCATCTCGTGCTCCTGCCTACATGCCCTTTTTTCTCTTCCAAACATTACATCATCTCGTGCTCCTGCATGCATGCCGTGCTAAGAGCCGCATCCATAGACCTATGGTCACATGCTACCAATATAGTCCCCATGCTGGTCTAAGTCCCATCACAAACCTCTTCGCCTTTCTGCGCTCATCAGTCACTATGTGAGGTGCATACTTAGATAATTCTGCAAACCTAGCATCGTACTCCAAAACTGACATCGAGCCCTGAGTCAACGTCAAGAATTCCTTCTCCATCTTGTCTTGGATATGCTCAGGGATAACTTGGCCTCAAACAGTCTCACGAACTCTTCCCATGTCACTTCCAATCCTACTCCTTCAAACTACGTGCGAAGCACAGAAGACCACCACGCATCCGCACGCTCCTGAAGCTATATGTCACCAGACTAACCTTGTCATCCTCTGCACATCTGATAGCTCTGAATATCTTCTCAATTTCCCTGAGCCAACTCTCTGCAACTAACGGCTCACTCTCCCCTCAAAAGAGGGTGGAGCCATCCTCTTGAACCTCTCCATAACGGAAGGTCCATTATGCCCATGCGCCTGAGGAACTGGTGCTTGAGCCTGAGCTCTAGCTGAGCCTGAAGTGCAACCGGGTATGGGCCTGCGTCTGCATGGCCTGTAACAGACCTTGCATGAACACTCCATAATCCACCGATGGCAGTGGGGAAGTACAGGACCTGGGGGTGCGGGGCCTGCTGCTCACCCGCATCCTCACGCCTAGGCTCATCCTCCCAACATGAGCACCACGCCTACCATGTGAAGCCATATGCTGCAAAATAATTCAATCACTATTAGAACTACGTTATTTAGTTCCTAACCACTTTCTTATCTATCTTTCGTTCATTATTAATCATTTCTACACATGTGGACAATTCTATAAAGACTTAGCATATTATAAAGATGATGGCATATGTATATTCATGTATGATCTCAACCGGTTCTCTGATACCGATGTCTGTAACGACCCTCCTTGTACCAGTACGGTTATACCAACCCACGTCGGTACAATGAACTCGCTACAGTGGGACATTTACCAACACGTTCAATAGGCTGAGATGTACACAAATATAAACATATAACAGCGGAATAGAAAGGACTGAATATAACGATTATTCCATCATCATCATAAATCCACAGTCTATATAGTACAAAAGTGAACTAAACATTTCATAACTGAAAATAAATTACATTGTCCACTACTGAATTACACAATGTCCTTTATTACATACTAGGAAAGAAAGTACAATGAAGAAATTCTTCCACGATGGTGCTCCTCCTCACGCTCGGAGTCGCTCCCAACAATCTCCTCCCAAGATATGGAGATACCTGCACCTGTATGCCGAAGCAAGAGTGAGTCTAATAGACTCAGCAAGTAAACCCATGCACATTATACATACCAAATCATATTCACAATGAAACCTCTAAGGGACAAACGGCACATATCATGGTTCAAACAATCTCTACATCCATGCATGCATTTCTTGTAATCCTAAAAGACATGATACATGCTTTATGTTACTACTCATGTCAGGTATTAAACCTATCACATACTTCCCACACCCTATTTTTTTTTTTTTACATACTATATCAAATTAAAACTCATTCCATTCATGCTATAACATATATGCAACTTAAGCATGGATTTTACACATAATGGAAGTAATACTTTTAGCATGCAATCTATATACATTGAGCAACATGACACATGCTATATCATCATTAGATGTAAACCTATCACATTATTTCTACACATTCATTAACATGCTAGTTCAAATTAAACTTATCTCATTCATGCAATAATATGAAAGCAAGTTAGGCATGGAAATTCCCATATTGAAAGAGACATATCTAACATGGATCCTATACACATTCTCACATACATGACACAATTATATACATAAATAGCTTGTGATTTAGTATGAATTTAACACATTCATGTAACAATTTACATTGTTCACATTGTTTTATACCGGATCACATTGTTCATATTGACACATATCATTTCACATTTGCACATAACATGTGCCACATTCACATATCACTTGCACATACCTTGTGCCACACACATATCATTTTTACACATTTTCCACATTTTACACATGTCCATTATTGTTCAATGAAAGCCTATCATGATACTTCTACTAATTTCATAACACATGATGTATGGTTTATGTTCATTCCACAATAATATACCGATCACATGCATATCACATTTTTAAACACAATAAGCTTGCTGTTTTGACATGGACTACACCTTCATATCATATTTCATAATTTTGCATGCTACCACATTGTTTCACACATTCACATATTCACTTACACATTGCAAAATTTTCACTTAACACTATCACATTATTCTCATTAAATTGCCGTGACACATAGTCCAAACCACCACTAGAAGGACAACACATAACAATAACACATACACAAACACATAGACGCCACCTAGGCAACACAGTGACGAATCTTGGTACTGCGCAGACCGGGAGAAGCCCTCTCCACCCTAACCGGCGGTACTTGTCCACCTCCAGAATTTTATCCTATTGCCCATAGGATATCACACACATGAACCTTCCCGTGGGGACTTTACCACAGTACGGTTCCACAGCCCTGTATGGAAGCAGTGTCACACGCGGAACAATTTCACATTTTGCAATTTTAACTCATACACGATTTTACACAATTTAACACATTACACTATGTCCCACATTCATGCACATGTTCGGTTTCCCTAATCATGGTACTACTGTTAACAGAAATTAACATTCATGGATTTACACTAACCATGCTGAAACTTGTAAATTTCATCCACAATTAACACAAATATGCATTAAATCGTCATTCTCACATGAAAATCAAAGTTTATATCTACTATTATCCAATCAACATGAAATTTAGCCACAGGTTGTTTACAGGTATACATCATACATGCAAATTTTCACCTTTTTGTTTTTTGAAATACACACAATTTACAGAAAATAAATAAACATCCATTTGCATGTTTACCCATAAATCAGTTCATCATAGATTTATACTGTCATGGTCATAATTAACAGTCTACAACCATGTATATAACAATCATAACATCACAGAAATTTTCCCAAGATTATTTTTTTTCATGCATCATATCATTTTTGGAAATTTAAAACGATATATTCATGCTCCCAGTTTTTCAGTCCAGAAATTAATACAAATTACACAGTCATTAGAAAATCCCTAAAATTTCAAGACATGAACTGACACTCATCCAGGTTCTGAAAAATTTATGGCACTTAAGTATCACATGGATTTCGTAAACAGAAATTTACAATGTTTATAACCTATTTAGCATACATTTCAGACAATTCCTAATTCATATAATTAAAAGAAATTCATAGAATCTCACAACACGACCCACTATCCATATTACATAGCATATAAAATTTATAGTATATCCTCATGCGTGAAAGTCTGGAAAATAGCTCATATATGGAAGAACAGCTCACTATTCTCATGAAGAACTAAAAGGCATGGTCTGGCCGTTCTCACATATTAACGGCAGTCGATGATGCCGCCCAGTTCGGATCTTAACGGCAAGAGATCTTGTCGTTAAGTTCCTGTCTGTGAAAAACACAGACTAAACTCCCAAAATGAGGAAGAATGGGGGTTCCAGGACACGATTAAAAGTCCAGAAATATACCAAAGACCTACTAGACGTGTGTAGGGATAGTGTGGAATGGGTACTTGCCTTTGAATAAATCTACAAACGGATTACAAGGTCGGAGAAGCCCTCCTCGGCCAAAGCCAAGAAGCCTCCAAAACACCTCCACTCTGGCATCTGTGATGATCCTCGCAGCACAGAAGAGCCGGGGATGTGTAGCCTGATGTCAAGGGTTCCTCCTTGTCGAAGTAGATCACCGGAAGAAGCCACCAGTCATCAGATCTCAAGGCTCAAAGTTCTGGTTTCGCACAGGGACTTAGGGTTTCTAGGGTTTTCTTTTCCAAGAGACAAAAGGGTCTCTTCCAGTGCTAAGGGTGTTTCTATATAAGTCTAGGCTTGGGGCATGTGTGGGAAGGGTCTGATGGGAGTTGAGAGCCGTTGGGAGACATCTCCCCAATCAGTGAGCGAGCAAATTCCGGGATGTCTGAACCTGTTGCGCACAGAATTTCAGACATATAGACGTCAACATACATGGCTGCCTACTCAGAGTTAGCATCCATCGATATGGCCGTCTACTTATCCTTGGTGTCCACTGATGTTGCCGCCAACAAGGTCTTCGGCCAGAACATACAATCATGTAGAAAACCATGTTTACTCTAAGTACATACATGCATGTTACATAATTATAATGTAAATACTATATACACAGGCAATGAACAATATTAACTAACTAACATATACATACATACATATATACACCAAGATAATATGTACATAACATCTACATATTTACACATATACTATACACAACATTAAATCAACACATGAACAAAATAAAATGGCAAAAATTTGAGGGCCTTACACCTTAGTTTCCATAATCGGATTCACATACGCACTTGAGCGATTCTCAAGCGCGCCATGCGCATACCTCTAGCACGATAGGAAAGCCTCTTCTTGGCTTGTGGGAACTCTCCGCCGGATATTTCCTTTCGCCGGACTAGTGACCCCTTGACCAAGGCCTCTGTAAGTCTCCTCTGTCCATGGGTTCACAATGGTCGACGAGCTGGTTGTATAACACCTATGATACACTCTAGGGATCAGCAAGATCCAAATGGTCATAGTTCCTCTCGCTCTTATCTTGAATCACGTCGGACCTCTGGACCAGTGCATAACGAGGAGGTCGCGGAGGGTTGTGTATTCCACCTGACTGCCAACGCCATACGCGTGTGTTTGTGCAACTGTTACTATCGCTCGTTACTCGACGTTTCTTGTGCAATGACCATAAGATCTCATCTACTCTACTCGCTCGTCTATTCACGTTCACTCTACTATCTCGTCTCTCTCGTCTATTCATCTAGTACTCTCTTGATACTCTTTGAGCTGTGTGGCCCTAGTGTTTTGTACTGTTCATGACTGTCTAGCGCTATAATATGGGTCTTGTGACTCTACTGTATCCAATGCATACTGTGCAGGGCACGGAGAGTGTCCGAGGGGCTCCAATCTAGTCCTGGGGGCAGAGAGCCACCCGAAAATACCTGCAGGGGCTATAGACGGTGTTCTGCATTGCACCGGTTCTGACTATACTGTATTGGCTAGACATCTAACTATTATCCTTTTAGTCTGAGGAGTTCAGACGTAATGTGATATTACTGTGCTTTCACAAGCTGTTATACTATTAGTCTGATGAGTTCAGACATACTGTGCAATTACTGTGCTATCGCAGACTGTTACTGAACGGCTACTGTCCTAGAAGTGACTATTGTCGTATTCTACTAGTGCACCGTTGTGCAACCATACACGCTATCTCGTTACACGCTATCTTATCATACGCTCTACTTGCTCTACTTGATACTTGCTATCTTGAGTTATTGCGTACTATCGTGACTTAATCACATTCAAAGTGCTCTACTCTCTCGTTGTCTAATGACAATAAAAGTGCTATACTCTCTCGGCTATCTAGGGATAACCAAAGTGCCATTACTATTTCGATGACAAAGTTAATCAAAAGTGCTATACTATCTCGATTGATGAAAATCAATCAAATTGCAATTTACTCTTTACATGACCAACTACTATCTCTCTGCTATACCTGTCGCTTCATTGTCGCTTTTATTGCTTGCCATTGTCGGTACATGCTGTTGCGTTGTTATCGTTTCTATCGTGACTTGACTTTAATCATCGTGCTATACTTGATTCATCTTCTATCTAAACCATGTTACTTGTGCTATTACTTTCTCGACTTTACATGACTTGCTCTATCATTAGTTACTATGTCATTTAATGCATTAATTATTTAAACCCTGCTTGATCCTGAGATTTAAGTCCTACTGGGCGTTTCGCTCACCCTTCGTTATTTGTTTTGTGTCTCAGGTAAGTCAGACAATAACGTTACACACACAATGGGACAGGACCCGAGTGATGAGTGACCCGGAGTCAAGTCATGAAGTTGCCTAGTACATGGAGTCTAGTAGTTATTGCTTTAGATTTCTTTTCAATGTAATGATGTCATTGAGCCCTATGTATTGGCTTCGAATTAGTGGTTGTAATGGTCTTAGTGATTTTATAATGAAATCAACAGTTTATATCAATTATTGTTCCTTAGTTGCTCTGATGTTTACGAAAGTATGTGCAATTTTCGTTACCATACTCGTTGTTCACGTTCTCCTCCGATTTATTCCGCTGCTAAATTGGAGGGGCGTGACAGACTCCATCAATGTATTAGTGTTTTTAGGTTAGTCTGTTTGCTTACTGTTTGCTTGAGACTACGGGTCTTTACCTTCTGTTGTTGTCGCGGCCTGCTCCCTGGGCGCGCCAAGGTCGCGGCGGATCTAGTCGCCGCGACCTCAGCCGAGGCCTGTTAGTCACTCTGTGTTAGCGTAGGTTAGAAATTGCATGCACCTTGGTGCACCTAGGCCCATGCATACACTTCTGATCCGTGCTGAGTAGGTTTTCCTCCTCGGTTGAGTGGGTCCTCTCACCTGTGAGCACTCGTGGGCTGACCAAGGCCGCCTACCGAGGGCCTCCGTAAGTCCCTGTGGCCGTACGCATGTTGCGGTTCGTCGGGCTGTTGTACCCGTTGTACCCCTAGTTCAGCCATCCTATGCGTGAGTTGTGTGTTCCCTTAGTCATCCGGAGAGTACTTGAGTTTAGAACCATTAGGGTCCTTTAGCCGAGTGTAATTCAATTAAATCAATCATTAAAAGGCTAAGTGATACCTAAAACCCTGACGCATATCATGTTAATTTGGGTGTTTACTTAAGAACTCCTTTTCTCATCCCCTTCTTGGGTTTGTACCTGTTGTTTTACCCCTATTTGTAGTTTTGTGTATCCTTTTAATCCTTCCATTTCTCACCCTCTCATGGCTCCTTTCCATTTCACCTATCCTCCAACCTCTCCTTCTCATGAAGACCCTTGTCTCATGAGTCTATTCCGAATTCGGCTCAGTCTAGGGCCCATCAGGCCGACGAAAGCCTGCGTTCCCATTTGTTTCCGTCACCATCTCTTCCAATGAGGTTGCTGAATTGGAGAGCTCCTGCTGGAAATGGGCCCTGACAAGCCTGGGAATTGTTGTCCTCTTTGCCACAACTTCTTCCAGAGTAGGCCCAACAGGCCCACATTATCCTGCTTGTTCTAGATCCACTACTTGTCACTTTTGGATCAGGCCATCCTTTTGTTCAGCCCACATCACCACGACCGGCCCATTATACTCAATTAGTCTAGACCTTGACTCTCCAACTCCACTCTCATTCCCAAGCTGGCCCTCGCCATCCACAATCCACCTCGACTTAGGACTTCCAATCCGAGTTCGAGTCCATGAAGCGAGAGCTTAGTGACTTGCAGAGGCAGTTAAATCCCAAACCCTCCTTCAATAATACCACCCTCCCTGATTTCCATGGTCTCCGGATCCCTTCTCTTTTCAGCTCCCTGTTATCACAATATAGTGGAATTGGAGACCCCTACCTCCTCTGAAGGAGTTCCTCTATGACTCGGTGTCCTACCACATGATCGTCGCTTATTGGCTTACCTTTTAGGCGGTTCATTGGATGGGCCCGCTCTAGAGTGGTTTTATCCTTGCTCCCGATGAAGTTGAGAATTTGAAGTGGTTAAGGTCAGATTCATACGCAAATCAAGGCTGGGCAGGGCCCGTGTATTCAATGGCCGATCTGATGACTAAGCAGATGAAGCCTGATGAAGAATTTGCAACTTATGCTGACCGATGGCATCAAATGTCCACACATGTTCAAATGCACATCCCAGAAGAGGAGAAGATCAAGCTCATTATGCCATGCACGCCCATGTACCGCCACATCCTGGCTATGAACAACATCACATCCATGCAACAATTATATAGTCGTGCTCGCTTTTTAAAACCCAGCTCAGCGACTCTCTTGTGCCATCCTTGTTTAAGGCCCAGCAACCCTGTTGCACATTCCAAGGGCCCACTTATGAGGGAGTCCAAAACCATGCCCAAGTTGATGCCCTCCACCACACAATGTCTACCCACTCTGCTAATCACTATACACCTCCACCCCCATGTAGCCAACTCGCTCCACTTCCACAAGAAACAACCACCTCGCCCGTGCCACAAACCACACCATCCACTACTCATCCATCCCAACATCCACTTGGCCCAAAAAGCGAGCGCTTTATCATCCATTGCCTGAATCCGCTCTAATGTCTTCACAGCCTGATGTCCACAATGCATTACAACTCCCTCCAGAAGCCAAGTTGGGACATGACAATGGACCAATCAGAATACTGTCTATATCATCGCCTTCGGGGCATACAGTCGCGAACTACTGTGAATTTCAGATGTGATCTATAATCTAGAGCACAAGATAGATTGGGCTGAAATGCACAGGCTCATCCTACATTGTCAAGCGCAAGGCCAGGTGTGTAATCACAGGGATTGGACTCCCTCGACACATACATGGATACTAAAACTAGTAGCATGAAAACATGGATGTGATCGCCACCTAGCAGTCGCCTAAGAATAAAAATGAGATATGCTGACTTGACTAGGAAAGGAAAGAGAACAAAAAAAAAGGACCTGGTGTCGCGGTCGCCATGGGCGCCGCGATAGACTAATGTCGCGTCAATACACACTAACACGTCTCAGGTCACGTCACCCTCCTCCGTCACGTTCTCTGAATGCGGGAGATATTGGTATGGACCTTCTTCTCATCCTCCAGCCGGCTAGAGAACCAGGCTTCTCATGGATTTCACTTGTTTGCCTGCCACCAAGAAAATCACAAAGAAAACACCCTATTAGAAATTTCGCATAGTATCTATTCTAAAAATGAAAGAAAGTGGAGATCATGGTGGGAACGCACCTGGGGTGGTTTTAAACCCCTATGGGTGTGGGAAACGTGGGTGGATAGTGAATGTGCTCTTTCTATGAATAACATAAAAATGCATGTAGAAATAGGAGGGAGGAAGGAAGAAGAAGAGAGCCCCATTGGGGCGACTCCCTGGCGTAGGTACAGCTCCAAAGATGTGCAAATGCGCCAGGAGATTATTGGGTGCGCCCTCTTCACGTTCCGTGCTCCATTATCGTGAAGGAGTAGCTTTGTGAGTGGATGTAAAGGGAAATTGGTAAAAGTGAGTGGCTGCGATGCTAAGTATGGGTGAGAGATATTTCGGCAGCCCTTCGGGTGGTAATGAGGCTCTTCCTCGTCCTTGAGGAGGGGCCTTGTTTATATAGAGCTTGGGATAGATAAGTGACATTATCTCCTTAAAATGGTTTAAAATTTCAAAATGGGAGATAAAGCTCTATTAAAATCGGATGGGAGAGTCCTTAGAGAACCTTAGGAGATTCTTAGGGCCAGAAACTCGCCCCAAAGGGTGGAGATAATCCTTAGGATTAAGTCAAGTTCATAGGAGGATAAATAGGGGTTAGTTATGGAGGCCAGAGGGTTCGGTCATTGTCGCGACATATCGTAGGGTCGCGACTAGAAACGCGACGGTGCGGGGGACGCGACAGCGTTGTCCACGTGCATGTAACATGCATGGGCTGTCGCGGCAGCCAAAACCGTCGCGATTAGAGTCGCAGCGCCACGATGCGTCGCGACAATAAATCCAAATTATCTTGAATTATCATCCCTAACCACATGATAAGATGAGAGTTATAATGCTCCAAGGACTCTCGCAAGTGATATTGTGGGATTTCAAGGCATTTTAATGGCTTAAGGCTCAAAACAAGGCAAATGATGGCTTAAGGTGAGTGACCATTAGGGGCCTACTAAGATAACAAGAATGTGGTTCAACCCAATAGTCATAACTGGGTGTCACAGATTGCCCCTCCTTTGCTTCTCCACTTTGTAGGGGAGCGAAGCGGAAGTGGAGTGGAGATGTCATGAAGTGCCGCGGAACGGAGATGATGCGGAGTGGACTGAAAAGTGGGGAGCCAAGGTAAAGAGACACCCCGACTTAACTAACAGCAATTGGAATCTTGTGAAAGCCTCGAGTTGGTTGTTTGAGCAGAATGCAAAGAAGAGCACAAGTATGGCGAGAGAGAGAAAAGAAGAGGACAATCACCCTCAATTGAGAGGTACCCTAGCCGATTGGCCTGCAGGTTTCGTTTGGAGGGACATGTGCGTGCCAGGTAGGTAACTCATGACGCTGTCCTGGGAGCAGTTCGCAACCAAAAACGGATCAAAGGAGTAGGATGAATAATTGGATAGGGAATCCAGACAGGGAAATTCTTATCAATCTGACGGGAACAACTCACTCGGAGGCAGCCCTTCCGATCGGAGTGGAATTGGAGATTTCTTGTTTTGAAACATAAAATGATTGGGCACTCAACAAGGGCTCATCAAAGTCTCGAATGAGTCAGGAAGGCTTAAAGTCCTACATGGATGCATGTTGGGCTAAAATAAAGAAATTAAAAAAAAAATATACAAAATAAATGAGAAAATATATAAAATATATCAAGGATAATATTGTTAAGTTGGATAAGAAAGAGTCAAGAGACTACCCACAACCGTAGTGAGGCCTGCTCTATCGTTCCCGTACTTAATCAACTCACGGCGCTATCCACATTAACAATGTGCACCTAGATTAATCACCGTTTTTGGTAAAGGGGAACTCAAATCCAGAACACATTAAGAACCAGCTGGTCCTTGAAACGATATAATAAGTAGGATATCATATAGTAATGCAGAGTAGAGATACAAGACCTGACTTACCTGTGACGACATCTTTTCTCTCTTTTTTTGTTTTTGGATTTTCTGACCTTTTTTTATTTTTGAGAACCATTCATAGGAACAAGCATGATATCACAAATGGTAATGGATTCAATAAATACAAATGAAAAACATATATACAAAAACAAACATTCGGGTAGAAACGCGACACTCCTGAAAACCGCGGGCCTTGTCGCGTCACAACGCTCTGTCGCGACATAGTCGCGTCAGATCGCGACGTCGCGACTCGGACAGAGTTTTTGAAAACGCAGGAATCCGGGACTTTGACTTATCCTAAGACACCTAGACTAACACTAGGACTCCTAAAACTTTCCTAGTCTTATCCTAACACCTAGATGCGGATTAGTAGGTTTCTAACTATCTAGACTCTATAACAGGGGGGTTGGGGTGCTAATCCCGCAGCTAATTCCCTAGCATCCTCTGCTTCCCAATTTCAAGCTCTTTTCTTTCTCTTGCAACCATGAAGAGGATTTTTCGGCGTTTGCAGAGGACATCCCTCCCTATTCCAGCCAAAAGCTGCTAGGGACTCGTACGCCGATCTGAAGCACTCTCCGCCTCCCGGGCACATCTACATGCGCCCGGGCTCCAAGTAGTGGCCTTTCTCTTCCTAAATTCTGAACTTTTCTGCACTATGTTCTGTTTTGCTCTTCTCTTTTCTCCTCCGTTTTTCATGTTTACTTCAGATCCTCCTGGCCAACGGCGGTTTCAAGGTGCCATGGCTGGTGCCTATGCTCGAGCTATTGCCACCCTCGTCTATTGGCCACTTGAAGAGTGGGGGTTTGTCCACTGTCTTTGTGCTGGCCCAGAATACAACACTAGTGCACGTGTGGGAAAGCGTCACGGCCATGGCGGAGCTGTGGCATCTGCAAACCAACTCGTTCGTCTTCCCCGAGTTTGAAGCAACGATCCTTTTGGAAGAATTGGAGATCATGATTGGCCTCCCACGCTATCAAAGGGCGAAGAACCGACACTCCTACACCGTGGAGCAAATCAACTCATGAGCATCTTGGCGTACATCACCACAAAGAAAAACGACCTCTACTCCATGACGAGCGGTATGCACGTCCCTTCTTCCAATCGCACAGTGGATTACTTCTCAGTGTAAACGGAAGACCATGACTACACCGCCATTGCCAAGCAGCCGCCATATGCATTTGCGGCGTCATACTTTTCAGAATCTGACGGCGCCATCTCTTTTGGCAAACCTTAGCATCATTGACTCCATTTCTGAAGGTATGAAAATTGGGCCAGCTGTCTTGGGTTTTCTGTATGCTGGCCTGACTTCTACAGCGCTCGGGGGTCCTTTCTATGGATCGGTCATCGCCCTCGAGTTATGGATGGGGCCAATCCAATTCCGGACAGTGGAGGATCTGACCACGGAGTGCAAGACATGCTGAACCACCCGCTGGCATATGTGGGCGGACGACTTCACATGAGCACTCGGCTTGGTGCAAAACGGCTCAATTGAAGGGCATACAAGCATGGCGCAAGTACCTCCGAGTCTGACGTGGCGGATTTTGACATGCGCCCCCAATTCATGCATGGCCGGATAATCCACCTCCCTCAACGCATCGGGCTCGCCTTGAGGCTGCTGGGCAACAAAGCGCTAGTGTCCTACAACCCAGACCGCTGGCTACCTCCAATGCAGTGCGGCCCGGACGTTGGTTCCACTCCTCTCGCACTTCCCGCCTATCCAGAGAGGAAGAGGGGCGATGTACAGGACGAGCGCGACATGCGTAGCGCCGCTGTCCACTGGAGGGATGCGCAATGAGCGCGATCAAGCCGAGGTGGAGGAAGATGAGATGTAACCAAGGAATACGTTTGAAGCTTTGAAGAAACTTCAGCCAGTGGCGGTGGGCCAAATGATTTGATTTGATTTGACTTGTAGACAAGATGGTAGATAGGAAAGAACTTGATAGCATTGTTTGATTGTTAGGGAGAATTAGAGCATGTAAGATTTGAAATTGAATGAATAAACAGATTTTCCTGCATGCACAAATGGCTCTATTGATGACGCGACAGTCCGGGGGGTGTCGCCTTAATGTTGCGGCCAAGCGGGGTGTCGCGACTCTGTCGCGGCGGCCCAGAGGGGCGCGACATTAACGCGACCGCCCGCTACGTCGCGTCAAAAACCGACTCATTCAAAAACAAACGCCCCCTCCTTCCCCCTTTCCGGGTTTTCAAAATCTACAAGCCTTCTCACCTGAACTTCTTCCCCCCATCCCACCATCTTGGACTGATCTAACCTACTTGCTAGCACACCTCACCCAAAAAAAACCCCCCATTGCGATGGAAGGAGGAAAGGAAATCGGCGAGGCTCATCACGGAGGAAGCGCCAAGCGGAGCGTCGGAGCTCTCGCAACGGGCAGAGGAGCCTCCGGTCGAGGGGAGGTGCCCGAGGTCGGAATGGAAGAGGAGGAGGAGGAGACGGCTCCAGTCATGAACGTGGAGGAAGAACGGAAGAAAGGGCCAAGGCCATGAAAACGGTAAGTAACTCTCCCTAAATCCTTGTATGAACGTGGAATGATGGTAGACGAAGCCCCAGAGGGCAAATGTAGGCGAAACACCCAAGAAAGGCGGAAGAAACAAAGGAGGCTCCGCCGATTTGGCCCTGACAACGCGTCGGCCCGACCTGCCGCGACATGATGGCGCGGCGGGGCGGGGCGTCGCGACAATGTCGCGGCGTTTCTGGCCGACGCGACCTTATCGCGGCCTTGATGGGTGACGCGATAAGGTGGCGGTGGCCCGCACCGACGCGACAAGGTCGCGGCCGCCATGGCTGCCGTGAATCCGTCCGAACACACAAAATAGGCTTTAACTGAACTTGAATGTATCTTACAGGGTGAGATAGGGCCGAGTGTCTTGGACACTAGTACTGGTTGTCTTCCTCGTTCGCCCCCCTTTCAGTGAGAGCGGGTATAGGAGATGGGACTCGGAGAGATCCTTAGGATGGGGAGGATGAGGGTGGATCCGCCCTTACCCAGGCTCTGCGGAGCGATGGGATACAGAGGCGACTGCCTTTGCATTCCCATTGGGGCACATGATCCCCAGTTTGGAGGATGTGAGCCAGATCATAGGGCTCAGGTTTTACGGCGACCGGTGAGTGGCTATACCTATTCCTGCTACCATGAGTTAGCCGAGCACTCCTAGACCTCCCGGTAGAACGTAGGTCCTCCCTAGTGCCTAGGTAGCATATAGGAGAGTCTGGGTTTTGTATGAGGCAGGGAAGAATGCCGGGGAGAGTGAGGATGAGTACCTCGAGAGTCTATCCAGGTCAGCCGGAGAGGTTGGCGAGTGAACCTGGTAGCAGCGGACTTGGACTTGCGCCGCTTTCTCGTTCTCTTTCTTGGTAGACTTTGTTTGCCACGAGAGGCGACGCAGTCCACTGCAGCTTCCTGCCGCTTGTGGAGGACCTAGTTGAGGTAGGGGGTATGGCTTGGGGAGCAGCCTTTCTAGCGCACCAGTTCGCCGGCTTGAGCGCCTCGAGCAGCAGACATCTACGAGCGGTTTACCCCTTCCTTCAGGTTGTTGGGTTGAGTGTAATTTCATATCATTTCCCTCTAATTTTGATGATGACAAATGTGATTTGAATGCAAACTAATTGAAACATGATACACACATTCCACCTGAATTAATATTCAAAAAGCATGTTTCAAAGCACACTTATCATTTGTACTATAATAAAATATTTTACTAATGATATATGTGTTTAATTTTCAGGTACAAATATTTTTTGCAAAGGTGGTGTCGACACACCCCACAATGGTGTCGACACAACACCTCAGTCTCAAAGGCAAAAAGCTGAAGAAATGCCTAGACTGTGTCGACACTAGCCAAAGAGCAGGTCGACACGAGTTGCAAAATTCCAGGAATTAGTCTACCCAGGTCGACGCAGGATCAGGGCAGGTCGACACTGGACCTCGTTTCCAGAACAGCCTGTTTGCAGAATGGGACAGCAGGTCGACGCAAGACCAGAGCAGGTCGACACTGGACCTTGTTCCCAGAATAGCCAATTCTCATATTTGGGACAGTGTGTCGACACCAACCACCAGTACGGAAAGATTCCAACTTAAGATGGATGATTGCCACGTGTCATCCTAGGGCGATGGGGTATCAACCTAGGGTCGTGTGCCCTTGTACCTAAAGGGTATCCTTGGAATCTTTGGGTATAAAAGCCCCCAATTGGCCATCCATCACATCAAGAGACCCAACGAACTCTTGGAGCCTTCAGAAAGTTCCCTTTGGCGGCGAGAAGAGTTCATCTCCCTCCTCTGCTCTCCTGGTGTCTTCTGAAGACCAATTCTCATCAATTCGATTGTGAGAAT
Organism: Colocasia esculenta; assembly: GCA_014218235.1. Classification (NCBI taxonomy): domain Eukaryota; kingdom Viridiplantae; phylum Streptophyta; class Magnoliopsida; order Alismatales; family Araceae; genus Colocasia; species Colocasia esculenta. The sequence goes on along the minus strand of CM024758.1, from coordinate 102,213,262 downwards.
TGGAGTGTGATCCTTGAAGAAGCATCTGAAGCGCCTCAAGGAAGCAGATCAAGTAGAAGCATCCGTTGGAGAAGATTTCAAGGAAGATCCCCAAGTTCAAAAGTGCAGAGCATCGCTTGGGACTTCAAGAATTCAAGCCTCTTCCCAATCTGAGCCTCTACAAGGGAGTACACTGGAGAACAAAGTCTTTTAACACAATTCTCATTGTACTTTTGTTCTTCTGAGACATCTTGAGATTGTGCAAGTGCTTCTGCATAACTCTCATGAATGTTCTCATGTTGACATGATCTGCTGCTAGAAGATCTATGTCGTGTGTTGGTGTCTAGCATAGTTGTTTGTGAGCCATTGTGCTCAGTTTGAGTCGTCGAGCTCAAGTAGTTGTTGAGCAGTCTTGCTCAGGGATCTAGAGTAGTCTTACTCTAGAGGTGTGTGAGTTGTAAACTCAAGTGTTGGAGTTGTCTGGCTCCAGTGGGTGTGTTACCCAGGTTGTTTAGTGAATCCTCACTGGGTGTGAGGGGTGGATGTAGGAATCACATGGGTGATTTCCGAACCACCTAAAAATCTCTGTGCACTTGTCTATTTGTGGTTTGATTCTATTATCCGTTAGATGCTTGCATAGGATCGCTTAAAATTCACTTAATCAACTGGTTTCACATCTATTTTATCAACTCACTATCATCTCATCAGATCTGTGTTTTTCACTGTTAAAATTGCCTCTGATTCTCAAAGTATTTTTAAATTGCTTAAGCTTCCGCATAGAGTGGCATAGATCTATTCATCCCCCCCTTCTAGATCTTATCCACACCTTTTCCTCGATCCTTCAATTGGTATCAGAGCGGGTTTATACTTGATCTGATTTGATTTGAGCAGTTTTTGAGTATTGTGTGTCTGATTGCTTGATTGTTTGCTTGTTTGCTAAGTATTCTTTCTGTGCTTTCTTTTAACTCAATGGATTCCAAAGGTTTCATAGCTGAGGGGCATTCCATAAATAGGCCACCATTCTTTAATGGAACGGACTATTCATACTGGAAAAATAGAATGCAAGTCTTTCTAAGAGCCCAGAACTATGAAATTTGGAAAGTGGTTGAGGTTGGTCCCTATGAAAACCAGGGAGAGGAAGAAACCTGGACTAGGGAACAAATAAGAAAAGCCACATTGAATTATAGTGCCATGAACATGATTCAATGTGCTGTTCATCCCAAAGAGTATTCGAGAATCTCAATGTGCAAATCTGCCAAAGAGATGTGGGATAAACTCGAATTACTTTATGAGGGAACATCACAAGTAAAGGAAACTAAGGCAAATATTCTTGTTTCAGAATATGAATTGTTTATGATGAAGTCTAATGAAACAATTTCTGAAATGTTTGCCAGGTTCATGGTTATTGTCAATGGACTCAAGGCCTTAGGTAAGGACTACACAGATGCAGACTTGGTAAGGAAAATCTTACGTTCACTTTCTTCAATTTGGCACACAAAGGCCACTGTCATTGAAGATTCTAAAGATTTGTCCAAAATTTCTTTGGATGAATTGATAGGATCCTTAATGACATATGAAATCAATTTAAAAGAAATGAAGAACACATAATTAAGACCAAGCCAATGGCACTTAAGGCCTCTTCAAGTAATAAAGACAAAAGTCAGAAAAGACAAGTTCTGAGGAGTCTGAGTCAAATGAGGATGAAATTGCCCTCATGACCAGGCAATTCAGAAAATTCTTGAAATATAGAAAAGGAAAAATGTCTGGGAAAAAGAAGTTTTCCTCAGGTAAAAGAAACACTTCCTCTTCTAATTTCAACAAGAATCAAAAATCTGACGAAACTGTCATTTGTTACAGGTGTAATAAGCCAGGACACATGAAGGGAGAGTGTCCTGAGAACAAGAAGAAAAGCACAAGAAGTTCAGAAGCCAAAGCCCATGGTAGCCACTTGGTCTGATGAAGACTCAAGTGAAGAAGAAGAAGACAAAAAATCCTCAAGCTCTGAGAGTGAGGAAATCTGCTTCATGGCCAACAACTCTGAAGAAAAGGTAAGCACTTCTTTTGAAGATTTCACTGTTGAAGATTGGCAGGATGTTTATGCTGAACTAGTTGAAAAATATTCTGAAATGAGAAAAGAAAACAAACACATCAAAAAGAAAATTGAAAACCTTTATCATAACCAATCTTCAAACAACAGAACTTGTGAGCTAGAAAATGAGATAACAGAATTAAATGAAGAAAAAGAAAATCTCATGAATCTAATTGATGATCTGAAGCTTGCCTCTCAAAAGGCCACCCAAGAATTCAAAGACTTATCTGAAAAGCTGGAAATGAAAAAACAAGAAAACAACAAAAGATTGAAGAAATTAAAACTCTTCAAAACCAGCTAAAAGAAAGGGATGAAGTTATCCAAACCTTCACAAAAGGTAAAGATAACTTGGAGGCACTGCTAGGAACAAATATGACAACAACTTCTCATGGATTAGGATTCAACAAACAAAAACCAAAGAAAGACAAATCTGGTGAGAAAAAGGGCAAAGCACCATTAATTAATTTGTCAAAGGTCCTAATCTTGAGAACACAGAAATCAAGCAAACATCAGACAAAACATCAAACAAAACACAAACAAATCAAAAACTCAAAAACAAAAGAAGACAACCAGGTCGACACAGTCTCCTGACAGGTCGACACCAGTCCACAAGAAGAAGACTTCTGTGGTTGCTGTGTCGACACCAGTCATGGAGAGGTCGACCTGCTCAACATCAAAAGCTACAAACAACTCAATCAAAAATTCAAATAAAAATTTGAAAAACAAAAAAAGTCAAAGGAAATCATTTATAAAGAACCTTGGACCTCCAAGACAGCATTTCAAGATGATTGGACCAATCCTTGGAGCCAATGGTATGACAACCCTGTTGGTATCATCCTCAATTCTTCATCCAAACCTTTTGATGTACCAACAAAATCCATGGATTCCACCTCCTAATCTGAACTCCTATGCTCAAATGAAAAACTCCCCTCCCACTAAAAACAAAAATATTGGTGCTTTCATTTCTAAGGAAAAGAACAAACAGAAAAGACTGAAAACACCAATGAAACAAAAAAAATCAAAAACAAGTCAAATTTGGGTGAGAAAAGATTTACTAACAATGTTCAAACATTCTGATGGTCCCAACTCTGTTTGGGTACCAAAATCTTCTCTCACTGATCTATTTTGCAGGAAGGTCGTGCACCCAACTCCAATGTGTGGTTTCTTGACAGTGGGTGTTCACGACACATGACGGGAGACAGAGCCAAATTCTCATTCCTGATTGAAAAGGAGGGAGGGTCAGTAACTTTTGGAGGTAAAAATAAAGGAAAGATCATAGGATCTGGTAAGGTTGGTCAAACTTCCTCAAACTCTGTAGATAATGTTTTACTAGTTGATGGTCTTGATTACAATTTGCTCAGTATCAGCCAACTATGTGACAAAGGTCACAAAGTTGTGTTTGAATCTGATTTCTGTAAGATAATTGACTCATCAACTGATAAAATCAAATTCTTTGGAAAAGGGAAAACAATGTCTACATGATCAACCTAAATAAAAACTTTTCTGAAAATCTTTGCTTTGTTGCAAATAAAGATGAAATTGCATGGACTTGGCACAAAAGACTTGGCCATGCAAGTTTCAGAACAATGAATAAGTTGTTAAGATTGAATTTGGTTAAGGGTCTTCCTGAATCCTTCTCTAAAGTTGAAAATCAAGTTTGTGGGATCTGTGCTAAAGGAAAACAAACAAGAAAATCTTTTAAAAACTTCAATGAGGTACTCACATCTAAGGCCACTAGAATTACTTCACATGGACCTTTTTGGCCCTACAAGAATTCTAAGTCTAAGTGGCAAAAGATATGGTTTGTAATCATTGATGATTTTACTAGATTTACTTGGGTTATTTTTCTGTCCCACAAAAGTGATACTTGTCTTGAATTCAGGAACTTCTGTACCACTGTCTTAACAACTTATCCATATAAAATCAAAAATATTTTGACTGATCATGGGGGTGAATTTGACAACACATCTTTTTCTGATTTATGTGCTGAATTTCAAATATTCTACAAGTTTTCTTCACCAAGAACTCCAGAACAAAATGGAGTTGTGGAAAGAAAGAATAGAACTCTTGTGGAAATGGCTAGATCCATGCTCTTAGGAAGTAACTTGCCCAAATCCTTTTGGGCTGAAGCTGTAAACACAGCCAATCATATTCTAAATAGAGCATTGATCAGACCAAAAATCAGAAAAACCCCCTATGAATTATTGAAAAACAAAAGCCAACTGTATCTTATTTTAAAATCTTTGGGTGCAAATGCTTTGTACACAACAATAACAAAGAAAACCTTGACAAATTTGATGCTAAAAGTCAGGAAGCTATCTTCCTTGGCTATTCTGAGGTGTCAAGGGCTTTCAAAGTGTACATTCTTAAAACTAAAACTGTTGAAGAATCTCCACATGTTATCTTTGATGAAAATTCCTTTTCAACTAATAATTCTAAATCTTGCAGGGAAAGACAAGACACTGAAGAGGATGAATTTATTGTGGACTCTTCACCAACTGTTGAGGAGTTTGAAAACATTGAAGAGAACCTGAACACACCATCTCCAAGTGGCTCAGGTAATATTGTCCCAGAAGTGGGTACTTCTGAACAGGTAATTTCTGAACATCGGTTTTTAAGAGATCACCCATTAGACAATGTGGTTGGCAATGTACATGATAGAGTTAGGACTAGATCATCATTCCTGCATGATATTGAAGAAGACCCACTAGCTCTAATTTCCCAAATTGAACCAAAGTCAATTGATGAAGCCTTATCAAGTTCTGATTGGATTAATGCCATGCATGATGAACTTCATCAATTTGAAAGAAATCAAGTATGGGAATTAGTACCTAGACCTAGTGACCAAACAGTCATTGGCACTAGATGGGTTTTCAGAAATAAGTTGAATGAAAATGGTCAAGTCATTAGAAATAAAGCTAGGCTAGTTGCAAAGGGGTACAATCAAGAATTTGGAATTGATTTTGAAGAATCATATGCCCCTGTAGCTAGACTAGAAGCAGTTAGAATTTTCCTTGCTTTTGCATCCTCCATGAATTTCAAAGTTTATCAAATGGATGTAAAAAGTGCATTTTTAAATGGATATATTAAGGAAAATGTTTTGTTGAACAACCTCCTGGATTTGAAAATGAAAAACATCCTAACCATGTTTTCAAGCTTAATAAGGCTCTCTATGGTCTTAAGCAAGCTCCAAGAGCTTGGTATGACCGTTTGAGTACTTTTTTACTTGAAAAAGGATATTCTAGAGGAATGTTGATCAGACTTTGTTCACAAAAATAGTCAAAAATCAAATAATTGTGGTCCAAATTTATGTTGATGACATAATATTTGGCTCAACCAATAAAGGCCTATGCACTGAATTTTCAAATCAAATGAAGAATGAATTTGAAATGAGTTTAATGGGAGATTTAACATTTTTCTTGGGACTGCAGGTTAACCAAACATCTGAAGGGATCTTCATCAGTCAAGCCAAGTATGTCAAGGAACTTCTCAAAAGGTTTGACTTTCAGAACCTCAAGCATTCAAGCACACCTATTGCTATAAATGCTAAGCTAGAAGAAGACTCAAATGGTAAGTCAGTAGACCCAAAGACCTACAGAGGTATGATTGGCTCTCTACTCTATCTTACAACTTCTAGACCAGATATTCAGTTTAGTGTGTGTTTGTGTGCTAGATTTCAGTCTAATCCTAAGGAAAGTCACATGTTAGCTGTTAAAAGAATTTTCAAATATCTTGTTGGAACATGTGATTTAGGAATTTGGTATCCTGCTAATTGCAAGCTAGATTTGATTGCCTATTGTGATGCTGACTATGCTGGGTGTAAATTAGATAGAAAAAGCACAAGTGGCTTGTGTTTATTCCTAGGTGGGTGCCTTATTTCTTGGGCTTCCAAGAAGCAACATTCAGTTGCACTGTCAACTGCAGAGGCTGAATATGTTGCAGCAGGTAGATGTGGAACTCAGATTCTCTGGGTGAAACATCAACTTCTCGATTACAACCAAGATTTAGGTTGTGTACCCATCCTATGTGATAATACAAGTGCAATAAATCTGTCTAAAAACCCCATTCAGCATTCTAGAACCAAGCATATTGAGATTAGGCATCACTTCTTGAGAGATGAGGTTGCAAAGAAGTCCTTTGAACTCCATTTCATTGAAACTGAAAAACAAGTTGCTGACATTTTCACCAAACCCTTCCTGAAAACAGATTTTCATCTTTGAGGAGAGAACTTGGTCTTTGTAAATATCCACATTCTTGATCTCTCTTTAGGTTTGGGTTGAGTGTTATGCACTGTCTAAGGGGGAGTTCTTTTCATATCATAACCCTTTGCTTCCTTCAGTCACAATGTCCATATCTCTCTCAATTCCACTTCCTTTTTCTTTGGACAATAAAGTCTTCAACTCTCATTGTGTTGAACTTCTTGGTATATCAAATGGTGATTTGGAGAAGGACAAGTTTGCTTGTCTGGACACTTTCACTATGCGAGAGTATATGTCTCCGCCAAGTACCAAGAAATGAAAATGCAATTATTGAGGGGGAGCTTTTATTGTTTAAAGAGAATCTTTCTTGATTTCAAAAACTTGCATATCTTTATTTTGATAGAAAATGATTGAAATCATCATCTCAGGGGAGCTAGAAAATTCACAAGTCATGACTTTTGCAAAACTCATAACTTTTCTTGCATTTCATCAATTCCTGCATGATGTCATCATTCAGATGTCTAGAGTCTCCAAATGATCCTTTGAGTGATCTATCATATTTTTTACTAATCAATTGTCAACTATATTTTTCAACCCACAGAAACTCAGAATTCTTCCAAGATTGAAAACAACTTGTGTCTTGAAATTAAAACATCTCTTGTTTGCAACTGATGTTGGATAAAATTGATTTCTATCTTACAAAACTCTCAAATTTTTGAAAATTCAACAGAGCAATGACATTTGTGCTGAGAAACTGCACACCTTCACAATGAATGAAGTGCCATGCATGTCATGAGGCACTACTGTTATCTCTGTTCAAAGGGGATAAAATTCAAAAATAGAATCAAAATACAGCAAAAATGTGCTATACTTTTTGATAATGACTGAGTAACTGGAAATATTGGCGTCTACAAAACGTATATTTTCATGTCAAAAGGTCATTATTTACCCCTTTGAGACTTGATAATGAATAAATCTTAAGTATCCAGGGACTATGGTGTGTAAAAAGCACTAGCACTTGAGTGAAAAAGATTTATATCATTTGATAGTCTGTTACAAAAACAAAATATATGTGTTAATGGAGTTTTGTTTAGAAAGAATCATTTTCATTCATCATCAAGTTGTTCTTTAAGATTGTGTTTTATTTTCAAAGCAATTGTATTAGTCTAGAGAATATCTTTATTCTTTAACGTTGAGAAATATGGTAGAATAAATTGATTGTTAGATATATTATATCCCTCAAATCATCATTTCATTGATCAAGTCTTTGAATGCTCATATCCTATTGGAAATTGTTTAAAACTTGAATTGTGATGAATTTTTGCAAAATATAACAAATGAATTTTTAAGCCTCTTAAACATCCTTGAAATGACTATTTCTCTCATTGATTATCATTCTAAAGAAGTCCAAAATTCTCAAAAATTCTCTCAAAAGAATTCAACTTTTCTTCTAAGGCCGTGTCGACACCATCCTATCTCGTGTCGACACACACCCTAGGTCAGGTCGACACTACAGTCTTCCAGTGTCGACACTGCCCTCTTGCCAGACCTTTTTAAATCGTGGGTTCCGGATAACCTTGTTGTTCCTGCGGGGTATTGCACCACTGCAAACCCTTTTAGGCATCAGGTCGACCCGACGGTCGCTTTCTTCTCATTTCCGGCAAGAAATTCCACAGATTTCTCTCTCAATCACATCCCTTTCTCAATCATCTCTCTTCTCCTTCATCAACTCCCGATTCCACTCCATCCTTGCAACCATGGTGAGAAAAATGGGTCCTCGCCGTGGAGCAAGATCTCAGGCCTCATCTAGGCCACTTCCGGCAGAGGATGATGTTCCTCACTTTGAAAGAAGAACCAAAAGGCGCAATGACCCTGCAGAGCAACCAGGGTCCTCCTCTGCACCTCAGCCAGCTGCCAAGAGAGGTAGACCCTCTTCTTCAGGCAGAGGTAGGGTTTCTAGACCAGAGAATCCGGCTCCTCTTCTGGAGATTCTACAGAGTCATCTTCATCTTCGTCTGAGTCTTCCAAGTCTCAAGACACCATTAGTGAAGCCAAGTTAATCTTGAAGCCCAGGATAGTGGATTTATCAGATATTCAGCTAGCAAACTCATTTCCAGAAATTCAGACCTACTTCTCCTTTCAGTCTTGGTTACTCTTTATTTCTAAGTTTCAAATCATTTATCCAAGACTTGTTAGGGAATTCTACAAGAACTTGAAATGCACAGATGAAGGGTATCAATCAAAGGTTAAGGGAATAGCCATTGACATGCCAACAGATACAGCTGCCTCTATTTTCAAAGTACCAGATGAAGGGGCAGATTATCACAATTTCGAATTTGATCTTCATGAAGCCTACACCATCATGACAGGCCTTCCTGCTGATGCCTCTGATCCCAAACAAACCTATGTCACCAAATTCAACACAAATTCATTTCCCCCTGTGTTGAGGATCATCCACCATATGTTGACCACAATCATTACCCCTCAAGGTGGTGGAAGGGACAGGCTAACAGATATTCAGAGGTTCATTCTATATTGCATGGTAAAAGACATCAAAATCAATCTCCATGTAATAATGTATCAAATTATATCTGAAACAACCAGGAAAGACCTCAAGAGATCTCTTCCATATGCTGCACATTTGACCTCAGTGTTCCAGCACTTTGGTGTGCCATTAGATAATGAGAAATCCCAGTCTATTCCTAAATCCAACATCTACACCTTTAAGAATATTCAGAAATTCATGGGATTTAGACTGGAGGGTACTCAAGTGAGGAGAGGGCCAGTTGTGGTTGAGGCCCCTCAAGCTCAAGAGGAACAGCCTCAAGGTCAAGGGGACCAGCCCCAAGGTCAAGAGGAACAGCCTCCAGCTCAAGGGGACCAGCCCCAAGGTCAAGAGGATCAGCCTCCTTTGAATGAGGATCAGCCTCAAGTCTCAACTGAAGGTGACATTCCATTTCATGCCCCACTCTCACCTCAGTTTCCACATGTCTCTCCACAACCCACATTTCATGCATCCACATCCTCTGGTGGGCCTTCTGTTCCACCAGAGTTGTTCTCCTTTTTAAATGAAAAATTTGAAACCTTGAACACCTCTATTCAAACCATGTCAGAAAACTTTGAGTTGAGGATTCAGAGATTGGAGAACACTGTGTCTGCCAAGTTCATAGAGCAAAAAGCTGCCTCAGACTATGCAGCTCAGAGGTTCAATAGATTAATTGGTACGCTAGGAGATGCCTCAATTGAGCTCAAAGAACATCAAGAAAAACTGGAGCAGGTTCTTAAGGGGATCTTAGCAAACTCTCAAGCTGATGTGTTCAACACAAAGCAAACACTACATGAGATCACCAGCACTAGACTGTCTTTTGCTCATTTCGTGGATGATTTGAGAGCATGAGGAATTTCAATGCACATATTGACAACCAAATCTCTGATTTGACAAAGGAATTCAAGATCATGCAAAGGCCTGGTTGGTCAGCTGGATCATCTTCATCTTCACAACCCATTTCAGCTGATCTAGCCAGAATTCAAGCTACTTGATAGAAAACTCAGACAGAATGGAACACTACTTGCACACAAAACTCACAACCATTCAAGATCAAATCAAGTCCAGCTTGACTTTCATGGAGAAAAGACTGTCAGACATTGAGCAAATCTTACTTCCCATTCCTCCTCCTCCACCTTCTTCATAATGTATTTTTTTTTTGATGTCAAAGGGGAGAAGAAAGAAAGAAGAAATGAATGATTGTAAATGTTTCTCTTGAATGAAATGAAATGCTTTTTGCTTAGCTTGAATGAATGAATTTCTCATTTGTGTCTTTAATGTGATTGAAATTTGTTATGTGAATGTGAATGTATGAATGCTTGTCAAGTTGCTTGACCTTCATTATGCAACACACTTACTTCAAGTAACATTGTACTTCAAGTACAACCATCAATTGTGACTTAGTAATTTTAAAGGTCTTTGACAAGCATGAACAAAAGAAAAATAAGGACTTTGAATAACCAAAAATTGCTTAAAATCACATCTAATCAAAACCTCATTGTCATATGGATTTAATGTTGCCATCATCAAAAGGGGGAGATTGTTGGGTTGAGTGTAATTTCATATCATTTCCCCTCTAATTTTGATGATGACAAATGTGATTTGAATGCAAACTAATTGAAACATGATACACACATTCCACCTGAAATTAATATTCAAAAAGCATGTTTCAAAGCACACTTATCATTTGTACTAATAATAAAATATTTTACTAATGATATATGTGTTTAATTTTCAGGTACAAATATTTTTTGCAAAGGTGGTGTCGACACACCCCACAATGGTGTCGACACAACACCTCAGTCTCAAAGGCAAAAAGCTGAAGAAATGCCTAGACTGTGTCACACTAGCCAAAGAGCAGGTCGACACGAGTTGCAAAATTCCAGGAATTAGTCTACCCAGGTCGACGCAGGATCAGGGCAGGTCGACACTGGACCTCGTTTCCAGAACAGCCTGTTTGCAGAATGGAACAGCAGGTCGACGCAAGACCAGAGCAGGTCGACACTGGACCTTGTTCCCAGAACAGCCAATTCTCAGATTTGGGACAGTGTGTCGACACCATCACCAGGGCAGGTCGACACACTACGGAAAGATTCCAACTTAAGATGGATGATTGCCACGTGTCTTCCTAGGGCGATGGGTATCAACCTAGGATCGTGTGCCCTTGTACCTAAAGGGTATCCTTGGAATCTTTTGGGTATAAAAAGCCCCCAATTGGCCATCCATCACATCAAGAGACCCAACGAACTCTTGGAGCCTTCAGAAAGTTCCCTTTGGCGGCGAGAAGAGTTCATCTCCCTCCTCTGCTCTCCTGTGTCTTCTGAAGACCAATTCTCATCAATTCGATTGTGAGAATTGGAGTGTGATCCTTGAAGAAGCATCTGAAGCGCCTCAAGGAAGCAGATCAAGTAGAAGCATCCGTTGGAGAAGATTTCAAGGAAGATCCCCAAGTTCAAAAGTGCAGAGCATCGCTTGGGACTTCAAGAATTCAAGCCTCTTCCCAATCTGAGCTTCTACAAGGGAGTACACTGAAGAACAAAGTCTTTTCAACACAATTCTCATTGTACTTTTGTTCTTCTGAGACATCTTGAGATTGTGCAAGTGCTTCTGCATAATTCTCATGAATGTTCTCATGTTTGACATGATCTGCTGCTAGAAGATCTATGTCGTGTGTTGGTGTCTAGCATAGTTGTTTGTGAGCCATTGTGCTCAGTTTGAGTCGTCGAGCTCAAGTAGTTGTTGAGCAGTCTTGCTCAGGGATCTAGAGTAGTCTTACTCTAGAGGTGTGTGAGTTGTAAACTCAGTGTTGGAGTTGTCTGGCTCCAGTGGGTGTGTTACCCAGTTGTTTAGTGAATCCTCACTGGGTGTGAGGGGTGGATGTAGGAATCACATGGGTGATTTCCGAACCACCTAAAATCTCTGTGCACTTGTCTATTTGTGGTTTGATTCTATTATCCGTTAGATGCTTGCATAGGATCGCTTAAAATTCACTTAATCAACTGGTTTCACATCTATTTTATCAACTCACCTATCATCTCATCAGATCTGTGTTTTTTCACTGTTAAAATTGCCTCTGATTCTCAAAGTATTTTTAAATTGCTTAAGCTTCCGCATAGAGTGGCATAGATCTATTCATCCCCCCCTTCTAGATCTTATCCACACCTTTTCTCGACTCGATCCTTCAACACCTTCTCCTCTAACCCTCTAGAATTAACTTCATTTGCTTAAACTGCCATCTGACTTGTCCTTTCATCTTGCAGGTTTGGGCCTATCTACACCTCCCACCCTGGGGAGAGGGGATCTCACACGCCGGAAGCCCGTGCACATTGCACGCCGTTGGGACTCTCGTCGAGACAACCCGCCACCTTGCTGACCAGCTGGAGCGCTTGCAGGAGGCCATTGACAGCTACCCTTACCTAGATGTAAGTACCCTTAATCTTTTGCTTTGCATAAATTATCTGCTTGACTCAATTGCCTAATGACTGATCCGCTTGCCCTTTTTTGCAGGTGGTTTGGCAGTCATACCTGAGGAGGGTGATGAGGGATAGCCTTGGTTAGCGCAGGCCCGCCCCTACTTCGGTAGGTCGGTGTGGTTGCATGCGCTAAACCTTGTGCTACCTCTTCACCTGCACCTTTGCCAGCGCTCCCTTGGGTTCCGACAGAGTGTCGTGGAGTTCCCCTCCGGGATTGTTTCTGCCGACCGGGTCGAGCTTTCGGGGACTTCACGACACGACAGATTGGCGTGAGCAGGCGCGAGAGCAAATTAAAAACTGGGAGAGCAAGGGCAAGGCAGTCAAGTCAGACGCGACCACTGACGATGCCTACCTCCAGGCGTACGCCTTGAAGTATGGAGGAAAGGTATACAAGAGCGCCCGACACTAGGTAAAACTCCTAAACCATGGCTCAATGAATTTGGATTTACGGAATAGAACTGATACTTGGCAATGCATTGCAGGTGGATGTAACTAGAGAGATTGCATCGCTCCGAGCCCTGCTTTACTCGGCAGTGCAAGATCGGGAGGTAGACAGCGGAGCTGGTAAGTACCCACCCCCAATTTCAGCCTTTAATCTAACTTAAGCAGATTTTGGAAACTGACATGCCTTTTGTGCGCAGCGGAGTGAGTTGGAGAGAGTGAGGGGAGCCAGAGCAGGCGGTGCTTCCTCTTCTCGGAGTGCAGGGGGCTCTCCATCGCTTCTGGAGGCCCGGCTGGCAGGGGCGGTGCTGAGAGCCGAGGAGGCTCAGAGGCACCTGGAGGAGCGGGTAAGTGTAATGGAATTTCTGCTTGATTATTTTTAGCAATTTGATTATTGACTGATTTTTCGATGCAGGAGAGAGATTTACAGCTCACCACAGAGCACGCGATGGATCTCCAGGGTCAGAGAGACCAGCTCAGAGAGAGAGGGATCAGCTGCGCACCCCGGGCGGAGGCGGCCGAGGCGCAGGTCGCGGAGGTGACGAGGGAGCTGGCGGCGGTGCGTGTACAGAGGCCGCCAGGAGACCAGGAGGAGATCATCCGGATGCACGCGGAGCTGCTGGCGCAGCAGACATTGGCACGGAGTCTTCAGCAGATCGTGACGGACATAGGCCGTTCATGTAGCAGGAGCCGGAGCGGTGCGAGCGTTAGCAGGGCGACCGACGCCTCTGTCGGACAGTATTTGGCAGGTTCCTCCAGCAGGCGGAGGAACGAGGAGGAGGAGAGGCTCCGGCAGGGTAGGGTAGTGCCCAGGATGGCAGAGATGGTGGCAAGATGCTACCACCTCCGGATAGGCAGGAGGGATCCGGGAGAGTGGCGGTGGACAGTGAGGAGACTTGTGAGCCACCTCCCCTTATCTATGTACATATTGTTCATAGCTTAGTGCAGCTTTTACTTTCATGTCAATATTTGTGATAAATGAATGGTTTGTGATTGACACTAGTGTGAGGCGAGTTTCAAACCACCGAGAGAGACAGAGAGTTCTGAGTGTGACGTTGTACTTGCTTTTGAAACGCCTGCTCCTGCATACACTTAGAAGAACACGTTAGATCTGTTTCTTAGGCTCAGCCCTTTGCACAAAATGATACAAATCTAACTCTGTAATTGTCAAGGTGCTGAGCCTTATTAAATAGGCGAAAAGAAAATGAAAATAATGCATGCTAAAGGAAAGCGATATGTACACATTTTTTTGATTTTTTTCTGTTTTCCTCTTTTTTTTTTTTGAAAGGTTTCTAATTAATTTTTTTGGATTTTGAGGATCTTTTGATTTTTTGGGTTTTGGGGATCTTTTGATTTTTTTTTTTTTGTTTTAAGGATCTTTTGATTTGTTTTGGATTTTTGAGATTTTGATTGGATTTTTTTTTGAGATTTTTTATTTTTTTTATTTCTTTTGATAACAAACACTCTTAATCTTGAACGATTAGCCCTGAGCCTTACCTCCATCTCACTTGGCGATAAGGTTTATGTGCAACGCATATTCGTCTTGGGTTGCTAGATTTCTTGCCCCTGGGATGTCAATGTTCCAACAAGACCAAGCGTAGGGATCCTTTGGTCATTTTAGGGAGAATAAGAGGATATAAATGTGGTAAGACTTAATCTCGGGATCGGGTTATGGCTTATAAAACTTGCAACGAGTATGCCATATGTGAGATTCATCTATTGTCCAGGACTTTAGGGCCCAGTATTTTCTTCTTTGATTGGGACATGCGTGCGACCAGAGCTCAAGGGCGTCCCTTGGGGAACTGTACTGCCACTCTTTAACATGCCCTGTCACGTCCCGAGAATTACGCAACGGATATATTCGAAGAATTCGAGTCGATAATTCGAGACGTGGACAATCGGCAAATAAGCCTCTAGCTAGCACGCACTAAATGTGTATCAACACAACATCATAATAGGGCCCACATGTTGAACTCAATATAAATGTATTCAATCTCAACTCTTTTATTCAAATGAAAACTAGTACAGGACTAAGACTCAATGAAAGGGAAAGTACATTTAATCCTCACTTCCTACTACATTGTTCTAACACTCAAAATAAACTATCTATAGATAGACTTATGATTGGAACACTCTTCACTCGGACGCATTCCCATCCTCGACTTGCTCTTCCTCTTGCACTTCATAGTCACCTAGATTGGGTAAAAGTAGGGAATGAGCAAACTAGCCCAGTAGGATTTATATCTCAATGTGCGGGCAATGATATAAGTGATTAACATTTAGAACTAGGCAAGTACGATGAATGATATGCAAGTACGAATAAAAACTCGTTAAAACATGATATAAAAACAAGCTAGAGAGAGAGATCATGATAGAATAAGATTGATGAACAAGATGACAAAGAGAAACTAGGAATAGATCACTTTGTACAAGCACGCAAGATTTCACTTGATGTTAATAGCTTTCAAGAACGCAAGATATCACTAATTGTATTAAATGCAGGATGGCCATAACGCAAGCAAGCAAGCACGCACGAGCACGATCAAGTAACACTAATCAGGCACGTAGACACCAATGTACACCAAGAAAAGATCCATCAAGAATGTACACCAGGACACGTGTATGTGGTTATGTATCTATCATTCAACACGCACGCACGATTTTCCCAGCGCAGATGCAACGCCAGTAATCATTATACCCATGGTTAACAGTATATCTATGACTCGCCGTCATTGGGGCTAGATTGGAGCCCTTGGACACACGCCGTGCCCTGTCAGCATCTCACTTAAATTTTTAAATGTAGATACCCACAGTCATTAATAATGGCCAATGAGAGTTTCAAAACGTAGCATGTGTAATGTCATGTTCATGATGATGATGAGAAGAAGTAATAATAAATTGAACATGATTTCATGAGAACAATGGTCAAGAGATAATTCGACAGCATAACGGTACAATTTATACTTTCGTTCAATCTTTACATTAATGGCTTTAGTCTAGATTGTAAGTCACACTCACGAGATCAAGAAGAGAAAGGAAGTGCACGCTATCTCCAGGGAACTTCAATGGTACAACCAACTCGTCGGCCATGTGGGAATCCATGGTCAGAGGAGATTTACGGAGGCCTTGGTGAAAAGGTCGCTAGTCTGCCGATTCGGAATGACCGGTAGAGAGTTTCCAATTTCCCAAGAAAAAGGTTGCCTAACAGTGCTAGTGTGTAGTGCGGTACGCGTGTCTCAATTCAAAACCATCGGTCTCAAACTCGTAGGAAACACTTGACAATATAACATGGAATAAAACTATGCACTTTAACTAATCATGGATTTCAAGATTTTATGATAACAAAATTATCATTTAGTCAAGCTAGAGTAGAAAGAAGAGTAAATCATAAGTGCATGAATGATCACGTCATTAGGAGAGAATTAGATATTGTTCATGTAAATCAAAGCTTTTAAATGGGTTAACCAATTTTAAGCCATTAACAATCATGTAATGATCAGACCCAAGACATGCAACTTACACAGTAATTATCACTATTTAAATAGACATCAAGTATATGCGGAAAACTTTGCAAGAAAACACATGGTTTTTGGTTTAAAAAATCCTGAGATCGCGACATATCCCTATAAGGAAGGTGACGGGGTCTGTCAGATCAGGCAGGCAGAAGGCGACATGGTACTGTCGCAACCAGAATGCGACAGCGGTACTGTCGCGACCCGACCTCAGAATGCGACATATCGGGCGTCGCGTTCACAGGGTCTGCGCCTGAGTCCGACATGGATCTGACATGCTCTTGGTTCAGACTACCATGATTTGACACAGGGTGATATCATGAAACCCTATATCTCTCTGTATGCTGACCTTTAGACAAAACTCACAACATAGAAAATGTCGAGGACATCTATTGGAAGAACTTTGATGTGGGGGTTTTACCTAATTCGGTCTTTGCCCTGTGAAAAAACATGAAGAACTAAAGTTAAATGCAACCAGAAAAATGCAGTATCATGCATGACTCTATTACGAAGTTTATAACTCTCAAACTAATGACATTTACAAAAAACCTTTAACATGAAAGATGACCCTAACGACTAATAAAAGAACTTTCATGTTGGAGTCTTGACCTACTTCGTCTTAAATCTCAAGAAAAACAGGATAAACCTAAGGCTAACTGCAAACCCGAAAACACAGTATTATGCATGACTCTCTTACGGGGTTCATAACTCTCTACTAATGAGATTTAGACAAAACGTTCAACATGAAAGATGATCGTGACATCAAGTAGAATAACTTCCATGTTAAGATTTTACTCTAATTCGGTCTTGAATCACGTGAAACATATTAAGAATGGGAAAAGCCCTGACAGTGCACGACTTTTGCAAAACGCTTATAAATCAAGATCTACTAAATGAAATTCGATGAAACCAGTGGGAAATGAAAGTTAACTTGATGCTCTACATATTGGTATAGGAATGTTAAGTTTTGGCCCGAAAAACCTACCTTTGGTCGACTTCAAGAGAGTGGTTTGTGCAGGTCGCAGCAGATGAGAAGGGGAGGAGAACGTTTCTTGTGGTCGTTCCACAGCTCCTCAGCCACCAAGAGCTCCTCCACACGACCCTAGCAAGTTCTAAATTCGTTCCTAGGGTTTGGGTGAAGAGTATTTAAGTAACCATGGTGTTTAGGAGTCCTATTATAACTAGGAAAAGAGGATTTCGGGATTGGCATGTTTGGTTTCCTATTTTTGATGATTTCCTCCTCCCTTTGAGTGTGTGAGGCATTAGGAAACCTACCCTCATAGTTAGGCACGAATTGGGTTGCCATGAATGCATGATTGCATCCCAATTCACTCTAATTGCCTCTTTTTAATTTCAGCTTATTTATGGTTACGAATTCTATGTATTTTCTAGCTTCATTGATTTTTGGGCAAATGTTGCCCATTGGCCCAATTATGATAATGGGTCATCAATATATAATGTCGGAAGTCTCCCCAACCTTTTATTTAATTTTTATTGCGTCGTATTTCCGTGTTTAACGGTTTTCCGACTTGTTTCCTTATTTAGATAACCGGTCGCAATAACTCTTAAACCTAGCCCAATTGATTTTTATTCAACCAAATTTCTTGATGGGTCATTAGAGGATATTATTTGAAGTCCATATATGATTTTATTTAATTTTCTGACTCATCTAAGTACGTGTGATAATGATTTCCGACTTATTCATGAATTACGGTAATAAGTCGCAAAACACTTTAAACTTAGCTAATCATTTTTCTTGTCACAAATTTCTTTGTGAAACGTTTAGTAATAATGTTTAGGGTTGATTTATAATTTTTACGGAATTTTCCGATGTGTTTTAGCACATACGATAATGATACGTATGTTTTAAATACTCCGATATTATGGAAATTATTTATTTCCATTTATTTGAATTTTTATGTAATAAAATTTTCGGGGTGCTACATGCCTTCATTTGTCATTTTGTCACTTATTTTGTGCTATATACTTTTTCTCTTAGAACTGCCCGTCCCTCTTTGAGACTTCAAACACATGGTTTACACTGTTGCACATCTACAGGCTAGCCTCCCCCCGTACCCTAGACCTTGTCCGAGTAAGGAGAGAAATGCCCTTAGCTTCCCTGAACGAGGGCTAAGCGAGAACACCATACATGAAGGGGAATGACCTTAGGTCACCGTGCTGAGTACACGATTGAGCATAAATATTATTCTGCCAGTAGGAGAGGGAGTGAGACACTTGGCAAATGGCTACCTGTCATTGGTGTTGTTATCAAAAGACTGTTTATCCGGGGTAGAATCTTTTAAAGATATAATCCATTCTATGGTGGAGAGAGTTCATCGCCACGACATTAACTAGCATATACGCGTTCCCCGGGTACACTTCTTTAACGACGTACGGCCCTTCCCAGTTTTGCTGACAATTTGGACCTTGGACCTCCAGGTTTTATGAAAATTCGCTTCAAGACCATGTCTCCTTCTTGAAATTTACGCTCAATCACTTTCTTTTGAAAAGATCTTGAGAGTCTATTTTGATATGAAAGCACATGATCGGCTGCAGCTAGACGTCGTTCGTCTAGAGTTATAGTTGTGTAAGTAACGCCTCCCGATGTTCATCGGGATTAATTTCCTTGTCCACTGAATTCTAAGCGAAGGGATGAGGATCTCGTGTGGACATACAGCTTCCTTCCGTATGTAAGTGAGAAAGGAGTTTGCCCCGTGGGCGTGAGCGGACGGAGGTGCGGTAGGCCCACAAAGCCTTAATTAGCTTTTCTAGCCAATCAGCGAATTTATTAGACTCACAAGTTTTCTTCAGAATTTTCAAAAGTGTTTTGTTTGTGGCTTCGGCTGGCCGTTGCCCTATGGATAATAAGGAGACGAATGATGCAAGGAAATATTGAATCTCTTACATAGGTCTTGAAGCTCTTGGGATATGAACTACTACGGTCCATTGTTGGTGATGAGGCTACCTGGTACTCAAACCGTGCAATGATGTTCTTCATGATGAATCTACACATGGTCGAACCTTTGATTTCTGCAAATGCTTCTGCTTCGGCCCACTTGGTGAAATACTCAGTAGCAGTGAGGATGAAGGATTTTTGTTTTATCGAGCATTAGGATCACCAAGGGGCCCGATGATATCAAAGGCCCACATGGAGAAAGGCCAAGGAGAAGATAGTGGATGCAAAGAGGAAGATGGAGCATGGATTTTATCCGGCATGGATTTGGCATTTGACACACCCTACGAACGTAGGCGGCACAGTCCTCTTCTAGGTTGGCCAGTAGTAGCCCTGCCTAAGATCTTCTTGGCTAACATCTGACCATTCACATGCCCATCCGCATCTCACGGAGTGGGATCCTTCCCTATTTTCCAAGCCTCTCATCTGTCACACATCTAAGAGCATTCCATTTAGAGCGCGTCTGTAAAGCACTTCACCATGAGGGTATACTTTAATGCCGCTATACGGATGGCTCCCTATCTTCGCTTTAGCTTCTTCTGGGAGGGTACCGTCCTCTGCAATATTATTCAATCTCATGGTACCACGGCCTCTCTTCTTCCATCAATTCTCCTAATTCAACAAGCAATAACTCCTTCGCTTCTTTCTTCTCTGCCTTCAGAACTTAGAGAGCTCCTAAGGTTTAAGACCAAGGATCCTGAGTGGAGGGAGCTTCTAACCTTTGACAAGATAGTCTCAGCATTATGGCTGAGAGGGAGGAGAGAGATGAAGCTAACGATGCCAGAGCATCAGCCAGAATGTTCTGAGAGCGAGGGGTATGAATGAGATAAGTTACGGAATTGCTTGGCCAGGAGCGGACCAGATCTTGATAAGGCTTGAGCTTGGGGTCCGGAGTGCGTAGGTAGAAAGGCCTTGCCGAAGAACGAGCTGAGAATCTCTTATGATCTTAGGTGACGTGCGCCTAAGAGGGCAAGCTTAAGACCGGCTAGGAGAGCCTCTACTCGGAGATATTGGTGGTGGCGTAGAACTGGAGTTGGTAAGCCAAAGGAATGGTGATCCCTTCTGGGGTGAGTAAGACAGCACCTATGCCCCGTCTCCTAGAATTGAGAGCTCCATCGAAGTGGAGAGACTAGAAGGGATCATGAGAGACAAGTGATAGGTTTTCACATCGGGGAATTCCTCTTGAACCGTATCACTATGAGGAAGAGGGAGGGTGATCAAGGTGCTCAGCCATGCCATACCCTTTATGGCTTTCTGAACAATAAAGGAGATATCAAACTGAGAGAGGAAAACTTTGCCAACGTGCCAACTCTGTCGGCGAGGACTGGCTTTTCAGGAGATACCTGATAGGGTCCATTCTAGAAATCAAACTCACCTTATGAGCTAGGAAGTAGTACTTCAATTTCTGCACTACCCAAACTAGCGTTGCACAGGTTTTCTCCATTGTGGTGAGTTTGAGCTCGGAGGATTGAAGAGCCTAGATAGGTAGTAGACTGCCCTTTCTTTGCCGGATTCGTCATGCTGGCAAGGACAGCTCCTAGGGAGTCCTCAATTGTTGACAGATATAGGATTAAGGGTTTCCCAGGGATAGGTGCCTGAAGCACGGGCGGATTCATAAGATAACTCTTGAGCTCATCGAAGGCCTCTTGACACTTATCGTTCCATTCAAAATTGACTCCTCCTCTCTCAACAGTTCGTAGAAAGGACGGCATCTTTGGGAGTGCTGAGATATGAACCTCCTTATGAACTACAGCCGACCAATCAAACCTCGAAGCTCAGATATGTTCTTGGGAGGAGGCATTTCATTTATTGCCTTAGCCTTGTGCAGGTCTATTTGAATCCCCTGTTTACTAACTATGAACCCAAAGCTTACTCGAAGAAACCCCGAACACGCACTTCTTTGGATTCATCTTTAATTGATACTCTTGTGGTGCGCGAAACACCCTGGCAAGCACGGAGGAATGCTCTCTTCTGGTTCGAGACTTCACCATGATATCATCCACGTAGACCTCAACATCAATATGAATCATGTCGTGGAAGATAGCTAACATTGCTCTTTGATAAGTGGCGCCGGCATTCTTCAGTCCAAAGGAATACCCATCCATAAAAGATAGAGTTTCGAACCCTGCGGTATTATCGATCAGAACGTCCAAGTGAGGTAAGGGAAATCATCCTTAGGACATGCCTTATTCAAGTCCCGAAAGTCTATGCAAATACGCACTCTTCCGTCCTTCTTCATGACCGGGACAATGTTCGCCACCCACAAAGGATAGAGGACTACACGGATGAACTTGGCTTTGTGTAGCTTATCAATCTCCTCTTTCATCTTCAAGCGATGTGGGGGAGGAACCTTCTTAGCTTTTGTTTAACGGCAACTGCCCTGGCTTCAAATTAATCTATGCTCCACCAAAGGGGTCAATGCCGGGCATGTCATCGTAGGACCAGGCAAATGAATTTTGAACTCCCTCAACATTTCTATGAGTGCTTCTTCTTCTTCGGGAGGGAGGCCGGAGGCTATGGTTAAAAGCCTGGGGTCCTCTTCAGTTCCCACGTTTACCTCTTTAGTAGGTTCATCGACTGCTGAGGTAGGTTCATCGAATCTCCTCATACCACTAGCATACGCCTCAGCAGCATCCTCTATCTCACAATCATTCTCATCTAATGGGTCCTCTTCGGCTACAATTCATATATCCCAAAGCCATCGTCTAGCCCTTCCTCTATAGGTATCTCCTCTAAGTTCAGAACTGCTTCGTGGACGAACTCTTCGACAGCTAGAAGAGCGCCACACCTTTGAACTAAGTCTAAGAGATATCTACGGGGTATGCCACTACCCTTCTTTTCCTAGGGGGACGGGGACTTGCTAGAACCTACCCCTGATTTTAAGGATTTGATATTTACAGGAGGCTCTGGAGAAGCGTCCAGAGGTTTATTGGAACGAAAACAAAGGGTGCGGCAGGGCCGCGAAGGTCCTCCGATGGGACTGGAGGAGGAAGCGGGCCACCCGAGCTCAGGGTGCCGGCAACAGCATCGGGGTGTAGGGGAGCAGAAGGCCCCTCACCCGAATCGCCCGAAATGGCCATGTCTGCCACCAGGTGAAGGCGTGAATGAGCGAAAGAAGGACGACGATCGCCGCCGGGAGCAGATGTGACGGGGATCGCCGTCGAGAGCAGGAGAAAGTAGGAAGGTGACGGGGATCGCCGTCGGGAACGGGAGCAGGAGGGAGGTGACGGGGATCGCCGTCGGGAACGGGAGCAGGAGGGAGGTGACGGGGATCGCCGTCGGGAACGGGAGCAGGAGGGAGGGGTGACGGGGATCGCCGTCGGGAGCAGGAGCAGGAGGGAGGTGACGGGGATCGCCATCGGGAGCAGGAAGAGACACACATTTTTTTTTTTTAAGAAAACATTAAACTAACTCGGGAGGCTTCGGGAGAAGGACAAAACCGAGCCATTAAAGAGGATGGTGAAGAAGGTTGAAGGCGGGAGTAGTAACGCTTCTACAGCGTCGGGGGAGAATTGGAGAATGAGGGGAGGAGATAAGGAAGGAATTGAAATTATGGACAAAGACGGATGAAACAAAGTGACTGAAAGATCGGGATAACCCTGGCCAGAGTTCCCTTGTTGATTTGGTGAACTAACAATTTCGATTTCCTCACCGAATCCAAGCAACTGTCGCTTGGTGGTGGTTGTTGATGCTGACACTGCTGTTTGAGACACGTCCTCCTCGACAAACAGGCGGCTGGCGGCTGAAATGAGATCTTCCAATTCTGGCTCCTCTGCCTCTGCTTCAGATTCTTAAATAACAAGCTGACTGCTGAAATTAGGTCTTGAGATCTTGTGCTTCTGGGTCTGTCTCGGCCCTCTTCTTCTTGCCAGGACGCTGAGCTTCCAGGACTTGATATGCCGAACTTGGAACTTCTTTCACCATAGTGTTATATCCTGGCTGTACAGGCCCCCTGACAAAGTGATCATAAAGTGTCCAAGTAAGGGGCCCCTGATCTGACTGCGAGGTAGATGATAATGCTGCCCATATTGTATATCCTAGGCCATGTTTGTAGACTTTCTTGTGCCAGTGACTGCTTTGACCCTACCTTGGAGGTGAGTACCTAACCCTTTCCGGTCTGGTACCCGATCCTGAACATGATATCCCATCCTTTTGCATTTGCTGACCCATCCTTCCTAACTGCTGCCACTGATGGGGATACAATTGGGCGATTGGAGGAGAAGGTATAGGCCCACGGATAGTTCACGTCAAGTATAGAAATGACGGGTTTGTTGGATGGCCAGACTGAGGGCAAAACTCTCTCAAACGCTTCCACTGTATGTGTCGTTGTTACACTTCACCTTGACAATCCGCCCTTGGAAGGGGAATTTCAGACACTGGTGTGCTGTAGATGGCACTGCCCCTAATGATTCAATCCATGGGCCCTAAGATGGCCTTGTAGGTATGATCAATGTTCAATACATAGAACTCCACAGACATTACGAGGGGACCCAACTCTGCTTGTAAAGTAATGACTCCATGGCAGGCACGTCGCGAATTGTCATACGCAGCGATGGTGGTAGGCGTGGGCTGCAGTTGACGTTCTGATATGTTGCATGCTCTAAGGGTGCTTAAAGGACAAACATTAATAGAAGCTCCCGTGTCCACTAGAGCTGCATCGATGGCCACTTTGTTTATGGTGAGTGTCACACATAAGGGCATTTTTCTGGCTTCTGGGGCAGCCAACTCACCATCAGAGAAAGTAATAGTGGGTCCTTTGTTCACAATTGAGAGTACTGAAGGCAGGTTGTTCGGATTCAATCTTCGCTGACCATGACTCTTTGCAAAAAGGTCCTTAAGGCATCCTAGTGAGTCTGCGACCTCTTAATGAGCTCTAATATGGAAATCTTGGCGGGGTCTGATCCAGATGTTCAGGATGTCATATTGGGTCCCCGGGACCGGATCAATCTCTTCTATATCTTGCTGCTGCTGATTGCTAGTTATTGGCTTGGTTGACCTGGCATAGGCATACAGGATGTGTTAGGGTACATCCGATGGAACATTCGCCGCTCTGGAGGGCAAGATTGTGGTGGAGTGGAGGGGTAGGGGTGTCAAGGATATAAGGGTTGGCCAGTAATGGTGCTGGCGTGGGGGGAAGGATTTGCTGTGGGTGGAGGGATAATGGGTGACGTGACAGGGGAATAGGATGGTGAGGTTGATGGTGGCAACGTGGGGTGTGAAGGAGGGAGGCATGGTGGATGTGGGCACGGGGGTAGTGGTGCAACGTGGGAAATGACCATAAGCTGGCCTACTCATGTTCGTCATCGAAGGCCCACTGGGCTTCTGGTGGTGGATGGTGGATGACGGGGTTAACATGTGCGGGTGGAGGAGGTGGCGGAGTTGGTCGGGGTTTGGAGCAGGCTGATGTTGTGGCATGGGGTTACGGATTATGCCCAGGTCATTCGCCGGCTGCTGCGGCTGCTGTTGTTGCTGTTACGGATTATGCCCAGGTCATTCGCCGGCTGCTGCGGCTGCTGTTGTTGCTGCTGCGCTGATATGCTGGTGGAAGGGCTGGTACTGTTGTTGTTGCTGTTGTTTGCTGTTGCTGTTGTTGTTGCTGCTGCAGCTGCTGTCGCCTTTGCTGTTGCTGTTGTTGCCTCTGACCCTGTTGGTCCCTCAGAGTTTGGATTAATCTTTTCATCTCTGCCCAATCAATCTGGTTCTGCTCATGGAGATCATATATCATGTCCCGGAATTGGAAGCAATCGGACATATTGTGGCCCGGATGACGGTGATAGATGCAGTACTTTGTTTGATCGGCCGCCATATTCCAATTTGCCTTCTCAGAGGGACTTAGGGCATTTAGGGACATGAGGCTGCAAAGACATCAGCTAGAGACTCGGCAATGGAGGTATTGGGCTCTCTTGGGTCCATTGGCTTCCTGGGGCGTAGCCATTTTGAGGTGGAGGACCTGGGAGTATTGGCGATGATCTTGGGGAGGATTTCTTGGGAGGATTTTGTCCTTGGGGGGGTGGTTGTCTATTGGTGTTTGTTCCTGGCGTTGGGCTTGTTGGGTATAGGGGGACCTACCTACTGGGCCTTGGGGGTTGCTAACTGCACCTACTTGTTCATTGGTTTGGATCCCCTCGGTGACTGGGCCTTGCGGCTTCTTGGCATAACGGGCTTTAGGGTCTCAAACATGGAATGTATAGGCGAGTCTTTAAGTTGGGTCTGGATGAAACGGGCTCGGCTATATAGCTGGTGCATGGTAGAAATGTCGTTCATGGCCAAAATAGCTCGGTAGGTTGGAGTGGCATTGGAAATCAACAATTTCACCTTTTCCTCCTCAGGCATCGGGCAACGGACCTTGGCGGCCATGAACGCCACCGCGTCCGCATAAGTGGAGAACTCCTCTTCGGGCTTCATTTTCTCAGCCACCAGATCCACAAAAGAATATTCGGGTCCTACCCGATCCTGGAATTGCTGCAGAAATCTTTCTTGGACAATTCTGAAATCCTCCGCTTCCTCGGGGGGTAGGGAATAAAACCATTCTAAAGCCGGACCATCCAGAGACTTCCTGAACAAGTATGCCATGAGATGGCGGTCATACTTGTGGGGTGCTGATTCATAGACGAAATCCTTCAGATGAACATAAGGGTCCCCTACCCCAGAATATCGCCGATAAACAGGGAGCTCTGACTGGGGTGGCACCCGGAGGTACTGGAAGGATGGGAGGGCAATGTCAGCTACCTTCCGCGGATCGATTTGTCTCCGGAGGTCATGAAGCTCCTTCTTCATGCTTGTCCACTCCGCAAAGAAGTCGGAGGGAGACTGGACTTGATGCGCAGAAACCAGGGAGCGAGGCTGCTCGAATGAGTGTGACCTTTCGCGAGGGAGGAGAGCTGGTTCGGCCGTATAGTATGGGGTTGGAGGGGATCGAGGCCGAACATCTCATGGGGGAAGGTAGCTTGGTTCTGAAAATGGATAGTTCGAGGGCGGCGGGGTGTAGGATCCGCCCCAGACGGAGGAAGGTGGGGTGCTGAGCGACGTGGGCGGAGGAATCCACCGGTCGGAGTGGGCTTTGACCCCGGGGAGATAATGGTTGTTTCCCCTTGGCAGCAGCTATGAACTCTCGGACTTGGTCCGGAGTAAGGTGGGGAAGAAGCTGACTGAACTGTGAATGAGGGTCATCACCCCCGGGGGAGAAGCAGGACGGGATCGAATCCCGGTGACGGGTGGCTGAACATGCCCCGGGAGTGTGGCATAGAGGGTTGGGCCACCTCCTCAAGCAACCGAGGGAAGAGCATCGTCGGCAAGGATGCGAATTGGTCCATGTCGAAGAGGGGATTATGATAAGATACAAGAAAGGGGGACTGACTCGATCTCCCTAGACAGCGACGCATGCACCTTCTCAACCAATTTGGGAAGGTGATACAGACACCCTAAACTCTATCACAACAAGAAAGACGGAGATGAGGAGGGTGGATCAAAGCACTCAAGTTGTCATGCTTAAAGCGCAAATTTCTTAAGGTTTGAACTTGACCTTTTAAATGAATGGATTAAAGAGATGTCACTCTGTAACGACCCAGAATCCGCATTACCTAACATAAATAACCAGTAACCCGAATTCTGACCCGCTAACCCACGAGACAAGCTCGGAAGGGTAAAAGTGAAAGTCCGAGGAGACTATATTAAGAAGATACATACCATGCAAAGCTGTAAAATTTCACTATACATGAACATAACATGTACAACTCAGAGTCCGAGCTAAGTACAGAGTACCAGAAGTACAACAAAAAGTACTACTCACTACAGCTAGGGTACACCAACACCGGAGTGGCTAGACTCGCCTGGAACGGGAGTCGACGACGACCCACCTGAAAGGGAAGGGAGTGAGTCTCAAGAAAAGAGACCCAGTAGGGAAAAGTACCCCACCGGCAATAGTACTAAAGTGCGGGAAGTAAAAACATAAAGTAAATACACGTCGTAACACAACCCAAAACTGTAAACTTCGCGGCTCAGTAACACACACTCACACATACACAGTAAGTAGGACTCAGCTAGGGTCTGTGGCTCGGTGTCCCGTCACCACAGAGGCTCTCAACCCCAGCCACGTGTGCACACTACAGACGCTCTCTCTCGCGTCTGGTCCACGACCGGTTTTCCCCCTACACCTGACCCTAGCGGTAGAGAAGGGGCTCCACGGAGACCGGCTCGAAACCACCACAAGGAGTACGCACAGGACAGAGTCGCACTCGGTGTCCTGGCTCACTAGCGGAGGATAACCACACGCTAGTCATCTAGACAGAGTCGCACCCACGCCTAGGAAACACAACAGAAACGGGCACGCGGTAACACAACACGCGTACAACAGACAGAGCACACTCAACGTCTGAAACTCCGTACAATAAGTGAACACCTCGTGTCACAACTAATTACTCTATGCACAGGCGGAGTCACACTCTAAGCCTGGCCAGAATGTGTTCAGGGCGGACATCACACGTCAACACCTTGAAACACAACCCAAGCCTGCTGGGACACAGGATATTAACGGCAGCATCGATTGTCGCCAACCTTAATGTAGACGGCACACACATGCGTTAACCCTAATTCAACGGCAATCGACCTTGTCGTTTATATCAACTTTGAAGATCTCAACGTCAACAGATGTGGACGTTAAGTTCTCAGTCCCCAAGACCCAGAACAGTGCCGGGTCAGTTCAATTGGGTAGAATCACACCCATAGAACGCCTACTGATGGAGGGAAATACTTCCTCACATCATCTAACATACCAGAACTTCAAAATAAGCGATCCAACACTTGGATTACTCAAAACACCCAAAATCCCGGCATGGTATAACCCAACCCTAAAATGCAAATAGCATACTAAACTACACAATTAAGCATGCTAATCTGCTAAGGAGGGTTACAGGAGTTAAGTCCCTACCTCAGAACGCCTTAAAAACTCCCAAACAGCCACTAATCGCGCCGGAACCCCTCGAAGTCTCCGCGCGAATCGCACCAAATCTTCGCGTTTCCCGCCCGATCAAGCACCGCCACGCGTACCAGAGCCTTCCCACGAACTCCCATCAACCAACAGAAGCAGTGGAAACAAACAAAGGCAAAAGTGGAGGGAAAGAGAGGAAAGGAGAAGAAGAAGTTCTGCTCTCGGGTTGCCCTATTTCTACAGGCTCGACCAGTAGACGTCCACATGCCTTGCCGCCTACTTGAACCGCCAATGGGTTGACGTCCAACCGCTTGCCGTCGAGTTCAACGACAAACGTCCACATCTCTGGACGCTAACTCCAAGTCAACGGCTAGCCCCTGCCGCCAACTACAAGTTAACGACAATAGATCTTGTCGTCAACCACACAGAACCTTTACAAGACCCAATAAGGATCCACTAAGACCCGAGACCTTACAGCCCTCCCCCTTAAGGAATTTTGCCCTCAAAATTTAAACAACAAAAGAAAAAAAGACTCACCAAAGAGGTACGGAAACTGCTCGCGCATTTCGTCCTCTCGCTCCCATGTTGACTCACCACCTGAATGCCGCTGCCACGCAACACGAACTAAGGGGATTGCCTTGTTCCTCAACCTCTGAACTCGCGATCCTCAATATGCAACGGAAACTCTGGTACAGTCAACACTGGAGTCACCTCAGACCACTCTGTGCTCGAGAGAACGTGAGACTCGTCAGAAGGTACCTCCGAAGCATCGACACGTGGAACACATCGTGGACTGCTGCCAACTCTGACGGAAGCTCAAGTCTATACGCCAAACCTCCACGCTCCGTCAGTAATGGTGAAAGGTCCAATAAAGCGAGGACTCAACTTTCCACGCTTACCGAACCTCACCACTCCCTTCATAGGAGACACACGAACAAACACCTGGTCTCCTACCTGAAACTCGAGCGGTCGTCTGCGCTGATCTGCATAACTCTTCTGCCGACTCTGAGCTGACTGAAGCCTCTGTCTCACAAGCTGAACTACCTCAACTGCTGCTGTACCAACTCTGGCCCTGTGACAATCTGTTCGCCAACCTCGAACCAGTCTAGAGGAGTGTGACACGGTTGTCCGTACAAAGCCTCATATGGTGCCAAACCGATACTGGAGTGATAACTATTATTATATGCGAACTCGACCAACGGCAAGTGAGCTGTCCACGACCCCTGCCACTCCAGACAACAAGCTCTAAGCATGTCCTCTAAAGTCTGGATAGTCCGCTCTGACTGACCATCTGACTGAGGGTGGTAGGCGGAACTAAAAGCCAACTCTGTCCCCAAAGCTCTCTGGAAACTGCGCCAGAATCCAGAAGTGAAGCGAGGATCCCTATCTGACACAATAGAGATCGGCACTCCGTGCAAAGGAACAATCCGCTCTACGTACAACGCGGCCAACCTACTCACACCCAACTAGTCCTGACAGGCAAGAATCTGGCAGTCTTCGTCAATCTGTCCACAAGAACCCAAATGCTGTCAAAACCTCCAGCTGTCCTCGGCAAACCACAACAAAGTCAGTCGTCACATGGTCCCACTTCCACATCGGAATCTCTAACGGCTGCACAAGTCCTCCTGGACGCTGATGTTCGGCCTTCACCTGCTGACAGACCAAACACCTAGCAACAAAAGCCGCTATGTCTCTCTTCATCCCAGGCCACCAAAACTGACGTCTCAACCTGTGATACATCTTGGTCGACCCTGGATGAATCGAGTACCTGGAACCATGTGCCTCCTGCAACACAACTCTCCTGACAGACTCCTCAACAGGAACATAGAGTCTATCTCGGAACCTAACAGTCCCGTCCTCGCAAAGCTCAACCTCTGGAGAAGCAACACACTGTGCAACTCGGGATCTGCCTGCTGAGCCTCAGCAACCTGTCTCACAACGGCGGGAGCCGCCAACAAACTGCCCAACACACACTGTCGACGACTGGACGAAACTCTGAAAGACCCTCTGTCGCAGACTGCCACAACTGCCACTCTCTAAGCATCAGATGACTCATCTGTGCTTTCCTACTCAAGGCATCTGCAACTACATTCGCCTTTCCAGGCTTATACTCAATGCTAAAATCATAGTCTTTCAGATATTCCATCCATCGACGCTGCCTCATATTCAGATCCCTCTGAGAAAACACATACCTCAAACTCTGGTGGTCGGTACGGACTACAAAACTCACTCCGTACAGGTAAAGACGCCAAATCCTCAAAGCAAACACCACAGCTGCAAGCTCTAGGTCATGGGTCGGGTAACTCTCCTCGTGGGGCTTAAGCTGGCGAGACGCATAAGCCACCACCCGGCCTTGCTGCATCAAAACCGCACCCAGACCAACACCTGAAGCATCTGTGCAAACCTCAAAACCCTCCTCACCTGAAGGTAAGGCAAGGACTGGCGCTGACGTAAGCAGTCGCTTCAACTCTATGAAGCTCTGCTCACACTGCTCCGACCACACAAACGGAACTCCCTTTCTCGTCAACCGAGTCAAGGGTGCAGCAACCTGAGAAAAGTCTCGAACAAACCTGCGGTAGTAACCTGCCAAGCCCAGAAAGCTACGAATCTCAGACACAGATCTGGGACTCTCCCACTGCAAAACTGCCTCGACCTTCGCTGGATCTACAGAAACTCCCTCACCTGAGATCACGTGCCCCAAAAAGTGAACCTGTTGTAGCCAAAACTCACACTTACTAAGTTTGGCATACAACTGGTGCTCTCGCAAGGTCTGCAACACGATCCTCAGGTGCTCGGCGTGCTCCTCCTCCGAAACGGAGTACACCAGAATGTCGTCAACAAACACTACGACAAACCGGTCCAAGAACTGGTGGAACACCCGGTGCATCAGATCCATGAAGGCCGCTGGAGCATTGGTGAGCCCAAACGGCATCACCAAAAACTCAAAATGTCCATATCTGGTCCGAAAAGCAGTCCTCTCAATGTCAGAATCTCTAATCCGCAACTGATAGTAGCCCGACCTCAGGTCATCTTCGAAAAGACATGAGCAGACTGAAGCTGATCAAAGAGATCGTCAATCCTAGGCAAAGGATACCTATTCTTGATGGTCACTTGGTTCAGCTTCCTATAATCAATACACAATCTCAGGCTACCATCCTTCTTCCTGACAAACAGAACAGGTGACCCCCAAGGAGAAAAGCTAGGACGAATATAGCCCTTCTCCAACAACTCCTCAAGCTGCCTCTTCAACTCCCTCAACTCTGCTGGTGCCATACGGTACGGTGCCTGTGCAAAAGGTACAGTGCCAGGAACTAACTCAACAGTAAACTCAATCTCTCTCTCTGGCGGTAAACCAGGTAACTCTTCCGGAAAAACATCCGGAAACTCACACACTACGGGAATGTCCCCCACTCCCGTGGCAACCTGGTCAAGGGTAATAGCAGAAACTAGAAAACCCTGACAACCAGAGGCAAGCAACCTCCCTGCCCTCAAAGCAGAAACTAAAAAGCGAGAAGTAAGAGGTACGATACCCTGGAAGTAGAACGCCGCTTCCCCAGGTATCCGCAAGTGCACCCTCTTCTTCTGGCAATCCATCACTGCACCATACCGCTCTAACCAGTCCATACCCAAAATCACATCATAGTCCTGCAACTGCAAAGCAAACAAGCGAGCTGACAACCACTGATCCTGCAACTGCACAGGTACCTCCTCGAGACAGTAGGACGTAAGGACAAAGTCCCCTGTCGGCAACTCTACTGCTAGCTCAACAGACTCTCCCGAACTCAACTCTCCAAGGGAGTCTAAAAACTCCTCAGACACAAAAGAGTGAGAGGCACCGGAATCAAACAAAACTCTAGCTGTATAACCAAAAACTGTAACAGTACCTTCCACTAGCTGAGCTGCCTCCGCGTCTGCACGGGTCAAGTGAGTAACACGACCTCTACCTCTCGACCACCAGAACCTCCGGTCTGCTGACGCTGCTGCACGGGTGCCTGCTGCTGCTGCTGCACTCGGGGCTGTGACTGGGTCTGCTGCTGCGGCACTCGGAGCCATGTGACCCATCTGGTCACACCGGTAACACTGACCAGCAAAAGTACGCGGTACCTGCTGCGAAGGCTGCCCTACAGGCTGCTGAACACTCCCAACAGACTGCTGTCTCTGCTCTGCCTGCCTCTTCACGCCGAAACTTCCTTCCGAGATCCTGACTTCGCCGTCGTCCCAGTAGAAGTGGACGCGTAGGAAGTCGCAGTCCTCGGAGTCGTCTGCACACTACCCTGCTGCTGTCGAGGCTGAGTCGGAACTACCTGCGTCTGAACCTCTGCGCTCCGAGCACGGGTCCGTAAAGTGTCTGCCTCCAACGCTGCCGCTGTCTGATAGGCCGCGTCCAAGTCTGTAACGCGCGCAACTATCAACGCCTGCCTGAGCTCTGGCCTCAAGCCCCTCACAAACTGCTGAGTCCTCAGACCCTCATCTGCCATAATCTGCGGAGCATAACGCCCTAGCTCTACAAATCTGGCCCTGTACTGCACTACAGTAAAGTCCCTCTGCTGCAAGTCCAGAAACTGGTACAACCTCTCCGTCCGGACGTAAGTAGGACAAAGCTCTCTCAAAAGAAAACAAACTCCTGCCACGAAATCTGTCTAAGTGGGCGAGACTGAAAAGTAGTCTCCCACTCAGAGGACCACCAAGTCAACGCCTGCGCCTGCAACTGGTAACTAGCTAGCAACACTCGCTCCTCGGGAACACACTCCATGGAACGAAAAGTCCGCTCCACTGCATCCAACCACGCCCGAGCAATATCTGGATCAGGCTGGCCCAAAAACTGAGGAGGCTGAAACTGCAAGAACTCCCTCAACACCTTCCCAGTACCACCCTGAGGTACCGGCGCATCTCGGTGCTGCGCTACAAACTGAGCCATCCCTCAAGAAATCGAGTCAGTCTAATCCCTGAGCTACCTGAGGAGGTGGCGGCGGTGGCGGAACAATACCACTGTGTGCGTCCTGTGGCAAAGGCTTGTCTGCTGAGGTGGCGGAGCGTCTCCAGCCTCCTGACGAGTCGCCTGCTCGGCCACTCCCTCTCTAGGACGTCGCCTAGGTGCCATAGTACTATACACAGAGCAAAAATACACACATGAATACACTAACTAACTCCGGTTAAATAGCTGCAACTGTACTCTTTGTACTCTGAGTCTACATATGGGTATTTCCTTATATATATCTCATCAGACCAGGCTCTGATACCAAACTGTAACGACCCAGAATCCGCATTACCAGTAATAACCAGTAACCCGAATTCTGACCCGCTAACCCACGAGACAAGCTCGGAAGGGTAAAAAGTGAAAGTCCAAGGAGACTATATATAAGAAGATACACACCATGTAAAGCTGTAAAATTTCACTATACATGAACATAACATGTACAACTCAGAGTCTGACCTAAGTACAGAGTACAGAAGTACAACAAAAAGTACTACTCACTGCAGCTAGGGCACACCAACACCGGAGTGGCTAGACTCGCCTGGAACGGGAGTCGACGACGACCCACCTGAAAGGGAAGGGAGTGAGTCTCAAGAAAAGAGACCCAGTAGGGAAAAGTAACCCCACCGGTAACAGTACTAAAGTGCGGGAAGTAAAAACAGAAAGTAAATACACGTCGCAACACAACCCAAAACTGTAAACCTCGCGGCTCAGTAACACACACTCACACACACACAGTAAGTAGGACTCAGCTAGGGTCTGTGGCTCGGCGTCCCGTCACCACAGAGGCTCTCAACCCCAGCCACGTGTGCACACTACAGACGCTCTCTCTCGCGTCTGGTCCACGACCGGTTTTCCCCCTACGCCTGACCCTAGCGGTAGAGAAGGGGCTCCACGGAGACCGGCTCGAAACCACCACAAGGAGTACGCACAGGACAGAGTCGCACTCGGTGTCCTGGCTCACTAGCGGAGGACAACCACACACTAGTCATCTAGACGGAGTCGCACCCACGCCTAGGAAACACAACAGAAACGGGCACGCGGTAACACAACACGCGTACAACAGACAGAGCACACTCAACGTCTGAAACTCCGTACAATAAGTGAACACCTCGTGTCACAACTAATTACTTCTATGCACAGGCGGAGTCACACTCTAAGCCTGGCCAGAATGTGTTATCAGGGCGGACATCACACGTCAACACCTTGAAACACAAAACCCAAGCCTGCTGGGACACAGGATATTAACGGCAGCATCGATTGTCGCCAACCTTAATGTAGACGGCACACACAATGCCGTTAACCCTAATTCAACGGCAATCGACCTTGTCGTTTATATCAACTTTGAAGATCTCAACGTCAACAGATGTGGACGTTAAGTTCTTCAGTCCCCAAGACCCAGAACAGTGCCGGGTCAGTTCAATTGGGTAGAATCACCCAATAGAACGCCTGCTGATGGAGGGAAATACTTCCTCACATCATCTAACATTACCAGAACTTCAAAAATAAGCGATCCAACACTTGGATTACTCAAAACACCCAAAATCCCGGCATGGTATAACCCAACCCTAAAATGCAAATAGCATACTAAACTACACAATTAAGCATGCTAATCTGCTAAGGAGGGTTACAGGAGTTAAGTCCCTACCTCAGAATGCCTTAGAAACTCCTAAACAGCCACTAATCGCGCCGGAACCCCTCGAAGTCTTTGCGCGAATCGCACCAAATCTTCGCGTTTCCCGCCCGATCAAGCACCGCCACGCGTACCAGAGCCTTCCCACGAACTCCCATCAACCAACAGAAGCAGTGGAAACAGACAAAGGCAAAAGTGGAGGGAAAGAGAGGAAAGGAGAAGAAGAAGTTCTGCTCTCGGGTTGCCCTATTTCTACAGGCTCGACCAGTAGACGTCCACATGCCTTGCCGCCTACTTGAACCGCCAATGGGTTGACGTCCGGACTGCTTGCCGTCAAGTTCAAGGACAAACGTCCACATCTCTGGACGCTAACTCCAAGTCAACGGCTAGCCCCTGCCGCCAACTACAAGTTAACGACAATAGATCTTGTCGTCAACCACACAGAACCTTTACAAGACCCAATAAGATCCACTAAGACCCGAGACCTTACACACTCGGTCAAGCAGTCCCTAATAGGAATGGACTCAAGTGCTCCGGTACAGCTAAGGGTGGTGCACCTCACATACGAGGATGGCTCAAACTAAAGGGTACGACGGGTACAACCGGCCGGTGAACCGCAACGTGCGTACGATCACGAGGACTTACGGAGGTCCTCGGAAGGTGGGTCCGAGTCAGCCTACAAGTGTTCGTAGGTGAGAGGACTCACTCAACCAAGGGGGAATCTGATCAAATGGGATGAGGGCGTATGCAAGGGGCTAAGAAGCCCAAAAATGTATGTAAGAATGAAGATAAGGAGCAAACAGGGTGACAAAACAAGTCCTCGGGCAGAGTCGCGACGGCCAGGTACACCGCGACCCTATCGCGACAGCGCGGGCTACCGCGATAATAACAGAGACCCGAAAACACAGTGAGTCACCAGCCCAACTCAAACAGACTATCCTACCAAAATAAGAAACACCAAGAGACACTAAATCGGTACAACATGGGTCAGGAAGCACACAGAAACCGATACATGGATAAAAACAATAACGTACAAAGCAAACCTGATAACGCGACGTGTGGCCAAGCCGCGACTTGTTCGCGTCCCCTCTTCCTGTCGCGATAGGAACGGAAAACTTACAAGTGAAAATAAACGGAAAATCCGAACCTTGGCAGGATTCTAACAGACAGAAACACGAGAACACATGATCTAGGCAATGGAACAAGGACGTATGATCTCACGGGCATTGAATAGAGATGACATGGGGAATAACAAGCATTGACCTAAGAACGCGTCTCCCCGTTGCGACGCGAACATGTCGCGTCACCGCGATCGGTCGCGATACTAACAGAGCGGGAAATATGCAGGAAACAAAGAACCAAAGACTAACAGGGCACTAAAGTGACAAACAAAAAAGGGAACATGGCAAGCAAACAGTCAAAATCCACGAGGGTGGCAGTGAAGGTCCCACCGTGATCGCCAAAAGATGTAATCACAGGGATGGATCCCTCGACACAGACATGGATACTAAAATAGTAGCATGAAAACATGGATGTGATCGCCACCTAGCAAGTCGCCTAAGAATAAAAATGAGATAATGGCTGACTTAAACTAGGAAAAGGAAAGAGAACAAAAAAACGGACCTGGTGTCGCGGTCTCCATGGGCGCCGCGATAGACTGATGTCGCGGCAGTACACACTGACGTGTCTCATGTCGCGTCACCCTCCTCCGTCGCGTTCTCTGAATGCGGGAGATATGGGGTATGGACCTTCTTCTCGTCCTCCAGCGGCCGGAGA
The DNA here is from genome assembly GCA_014218235.1 of Colocasia esculenta. NCBI lineage: Eukaryota > Viridiplantae > Streptophyta > Magnoliopsida > Alismatales > Araceae > Colocasia > Colocasia esculenta. The sequence continues at coordinate 102,176,761 of CM024758.1, read as the reverse complement.
ACAGAGCTTCTCGTAGATTTGTTTGTTTGCCTGCCAACCAAAGAAAATCACAAAGAAAACACCCTATTAGAATATGTTAAGCATAGTATCTATTCTAAAGATGAAAGAAAGTGGGGAATCATGGTGGGAACGCACCTGGGGTGGTTTTAAGCCCTATGGGTGTGGGAAAACGTGGGTGGATAGTGAATGTGCTCTTTCTATGAATAACATAAAAAATGCATGTAGAAATAGGAGGGAGGAAGGAAGAAGAAGATGAGCCTCGTTGGGGCGACTCCCTGGCGTGGTACAGCTCCAAAGATGTGCAAATGCTCCAGGAGATTGTTGGGGTCGCCCTCTTCACGCTTCGCACTCATTGATGATCGAAGAGTAGCTTTGTGGAGTGGAATATGAATGAAATGTGAAGGGAATGGAGGGCTGTGAGGCTATGTATGGGTGAGAGAGAATTTCGGCAGTCCTTCGGGGTGGTAATGAGGCTCTCCTCGTCCTTGAGGAGGGGCCTTGTTTATATAGAACTTGGGATGAGAGTAAGTGATATTATCTCTTCAAAATTGGTTTAGAAATTAAAATGGGAGATAAAAGCCTATTAAATCGGATGGAGAGTCCTTAGGGATCCTCACAAGAGTCCCTAGGGCCGAAATCCCGCCCCAAGGGGTGGAGATAAACCTTAGGGATAAAGATAAAGCCATGGGAGGATAAATAGGAGGTGGTTGCGGAGGCCTGCATGCGCAGCTGCTGTCGCGGCGTATCGTAGGACCGCGACATGGAGACGCGACAGGGCGGGGCGTCGCGACAGTATGCCCACGTGTATAGATATGCATGGACTGTCGCGGTAACCTATACCGACGCGACTCAGAGACGCGGCGCCACGATGCGTCGCGACTATAAAATTGAATTATCAGCTAACCACATGAAGGATAAGAGTTATTATGCCCCAAGGACTCTCTCAAAGTGATAATGTGCGGGATTTTAAGGCATTTAATGGCTTAATAGGCTCAAACAAGGCTAATGATGGGCTCAAGGTGAGTGACCAATTAGGGGCCCACTAAGATAATAAGAAAAGTGGTTCAACCCAATAGTCATAACCGGGTGTCTACAAGGAGGCTACTTGGGAGCTTGAGGATGCGATAAAGAAGAAGTATCCCCGTTTGTTTGAAGTTTTTGTTTAAACTTCGAGGACAAAGTTTCTTTAAGGGGAGAGGGTGTAAGGCCTCGAATTTTGTTGCATTATTCTTTTTCGTATAAATAATTCAAGTTGTGTATGCATAGATGTACATATCTACGTATGTATTAACTAGTTATACTTATGCATGCATATGTATAATTAGTTATAAATAATGTATGAATGGTATGATGGTAGTGTGTACATGATAGTATACATATTGCATGTATGTATGTATAAGTTGTGCATGGTTTATGCATGTTTTTGAGTTCTGGCCGAAGGCCAACTTGGCGTCAAGATCAATGACGTTTGTGTTGTGTCGGCGTCCACCATATGGACGCCAACACTAAGTCCAACGTCCAGCGATGTGGACGTTAATTTCTCTGATCTGCATGCGTTGCAGAGCCCGGATTTCCGGGAGCAAGCTAGCTCACCCATTGGGGAGCTGTCCCCAACGGTCTGAAAGGGTTTACATCAACCCCTGCGGGGCAGGAGAGGCCTCTCTCCTATATCTGAACCCGAGTGCAACTCTAACCCCCCCCCCCCTCTCTTGACCTCTTTTGAAAGATAGAGAAAAAACCCTAACTGCTGTGAGCAAAACCCCACCTTTGCAACCTTTAATCCAGCGATCTGAAGCTTGTTCCGGCCATCTACCACGACAAGGAGGTAGCTGGAACATCGAGAAAGGCATCCCCGACCTCGATCTGCTGTGGAGATTGCTCAAGAACCAGGAGGAAGGCAATCTTGGTAGCTTCTTGGGACTGCCCAAGGAGAGCATCTGTAACACCCAGAAATTTTAAATAATGAGAAAATAGAAGTAATTGAGTTAAAATACCTTAGGGTTTATATTAAAATATGAAATTTGATGATAGACATAGTTAGGGGTAATGAACATTATCCCAGTGTCGCACCTCGAAATGAGTGCCTCCACAGGGTGAAACTGGAAAACCACGTCGAAATAAAAATCCGAGAACATCATAATTTTCAGAAAAATGTGGAGAAATTAAATATGCAATTATCTGAATTTTTCGACGTACGGATTTCAGGGTACAGTCGACGCGACCATTTTTTCGGGTGATTTTCACCTATTACAAAATAAAATCTAAAAATTTATTAAAAGCACCACAATTAGTAAAACAACCATTAGTCTATGGTTAAAATTTCATGGCAATCAGATATGGTTTGGGTAAGTTTCTTCAAGAAACAAATGGCCAGTTGAATTTTGGGGGAATTACGCAATGGGTTTCTGGGTAAATTTCAGTGGGCTACGTGGAGGACCTGAGAGAGCCACCCCATAGGGTGAGATGGGTGACACGATTTTACCTAAGGTGTTGGGCAGGGATAAGTGCATGCTAAACGTGTCAATGGTAAAAGTTAGAGGAGTTTTACTGTGCCACCTGGGTGGGTGAGGTGCCATCGTGCATGGCAACACCCTTGGTTATAAATAACCCCCAGATTGCTGCGTAAACATCTTTCCAGTCTTCTTCTAATGCTGTTGTGCTTCTGAAGAAAATCTGAGTGAGGGTATAGCAAAAGCATTTGGCTCTTCTTCTCGTATATGTCTTGCTCTGTTCAAGCTACTGTTGTGTGTTAATGCAAACGGGTCTACGAAGGCTCACCTACTCAGTACTGTAGAGCAACTACTAAGATCACAATACGTGCAAGTGTGCAATTTTCTTTCTCTTATTTCTGAGGATTTCTGAGTAAAGGATCACACACTCACTTCAGTAAGGTAGGATTCCTTTCTATTTCTCTAGATCTTTGGCCACCTTATTCCTTGATTCTTGGTAAATGGCATGTGATGTGGAAGCATGCTATTACTTCAGTTTGAAAACTCAGATTAATGTGAAATCGGAAGAGTCATGTTGTTGATCATGTGTTTTCAAAGTTTAGAAATATATCCATGATAAGAAATCAACCTTACATCATGTCTTACTTGATTCTTAAGTCAATAGTAACCACATGTTACTAGCTCTGATTCGTTTGAATGAATTTAGAAGTGTTGAATCTATGTGTAGATTAGATAGAACCTCAACGGTTTTCTATGTTTAGCTAACTTAAGGTGTTGAGAGGTGGTAAGACTCTTAAGTTAGTTCAATTCATATAAGATCAAAGGAGAAGGATGAGGAGAAAAGAGTTCAAAGAAGAAAAACTCCTTATTATCCACGTTGAGTTCACCTTTAGCTAGAACACCCTTGTAATTAAGTCACATGATCTTCAGTTTTCAGATCATGTTTCCATGAGTTTTATATTTGAAACCACCCTTGTATAAGGTCCAAATCATGTTAGGAACATTAGAGTAACTATATAGATCCATTGGAAGTCAATGGAATGGCTTTTATCAGATTTCATAGCCCCTGTCGACAGACGAAGGTCTGCCTGTCGACAGGAACCCCTGGCCAGAACCCAGTACCTTCAGCCTGAGTGTACCTGTCGACAGGCCCAGGCTTGCTGTCGACAGTACACACAGAGCTGAAAACCCAGCTCTGGCAGGGCAGCCCTGTCGACAGCAGATCAAGGCCTGTCGACAGGTCATGACTGAACTATGTTCCTAGCCTTGTTTTGACTCCGTTCTTTCATGAAAATTATACTCCTTTGTCCTACTTGTTATTCTACCTTTAGATTATGTATTTTACTACCAAAACACCCATTTAAACCAGTCAAGTTAACCTTCTTTTCACCTTGAGTTATTACTACAAGTTCTGAACATAATTGCCTTCGTGAGATTGTCATTTCGAGAAATCAATGTCGAAATCAAGTTCCTTGTTTCTTGTATGTAAACCTTGAGTGATTATGAGTAAAACCTTTGTATTTTCTTGATTCATTACAAAGGTAAGAGTGTGGTGATGACAAATTGAGAGTCTTGGACTCAATCTAAGAGTTTATGCTTGGCAAATAAGGGCTAGTCCAGTCCCGGGAGGAGCACCCAAATTCGTTTAAGTGGCCGCGCGGAACGATAAAGGATTAGTGGATGTTTGGCATAGCATCATTAAGTGTTTGATTGGTCATCATTTCATTTTATTGTGTGTTCATATGAGTTCAATACAATTCGTGAATGTTACTATGAATTCTTGAATCTTGAGTTCATTATTCCATAACTTTGCTATCTAGTGTCAGATATCAATCTCAGTTTAGTTTGCAAAAGCATGGTTACATGTATAACTTCTTGTCACTTACCTTGTATCTTGATCTTCTTGATTATAGACTTGAATCCTACTGAGCTAGTTAGCTCACAGAATTCTATTTTTCAGGTAATCCAGATGAAATGAATGATTAAGGGGGAAAGTGTGCTGAGTGAACTACCAATCTACAAGGAGCTAATTACGCTGGTTTTCAATAGTGTTTAGCTTTGTAAATGTGATGTATTAAGTTTCTGTTGACCTGTTCCTCATGAGATCTGAATGAGGAAACTTTGTAATAAGACACTTATGAGACTATCTTTTATGAATGGATATCGTGTCTTTTCCGTGTGTGTTAATCATTCTGTCACTTTCGATAAATAGTTTAATTTATTAGGACGTGACAGCATCACCAACCCATTTAATCCCTTTGGAGAGTTTTTGAAAGGCAAGTAACACTTACACTTCGTCCATGTAGATGTCTAGTAGGGTTTTACTATTTTTACAAATTTTCGTGTCCTGGATCCCCCTTTTCACCTGTATTGGAGTTCGGTCTGTGCTCTTGCACAGACAGGAACTTGGCGTCAATGCCTTGCCGCCAAGATCTCCAGTCGGCGTCTAGCGATATTGCCGTCCAATTCCTGAATGGCCAGAGACTGACGTTAAGTTGTCTGGACAGAACAGTGAGCTGTTCTGCCCTTCTCTATGACTATTTTCAATGTGTTTCGCGATGAGGATATATTGTAAACCTATTATGACATGTAATATGGATGATTGGATGTGTGGTGAGATCCTTGTAATTCTATGATTTGGCATAAATGATTTTATTATGGAAAATGTTTGCGTGATGAGACCTAGACCATGTTAGTTACTGGTTGTGCAATCCATGTGGAGTTTGGATGCCCTAATTTTGCTAGACCGAGAGTAAGTAGATCAGTCCATGCTCTGAATTTTTTGGAATTTCCCCATGCTCACATGAATTACTGTAATTTCTGGAATGGAATTAGAAAACATGTGTAGGTCGTGTAAAGTTTCCAGTAAATTGTGTACTATGTAATAAACTCGGGAAAATTTCCTGTGGTGTTGTGTAGGTTGGGTTCAGAGTTATGGCCTGTTAAACTGAATTTTCATGTTATGCACCATGATAAATTGAATTTCGAATGAGATGAAAATTGATGTTAAATTTTCTATAATTACATTATCAGTTAGAAAAATGTGAAATTTTGCATGATAGATCATGAACTTGTACCCAGCATGTGGTTAAATTTTTAGCCTAATTGGACAATTGTATGATGCAAAATGAATTTCCCATGCGAAGTTATGTGAATGATGTATGCTTTGTGAAAGTGATTTAAATTGCGTGTAACCTGATTAATGCAAGATACTGAATGTGAAATCTCTGTCATCTGAAGTACCATGTTAGGGAAAACAGAGCCACATGTGTGAATTAGAAAATGAAAAGATGTGTGAGCGTCATGCGTAAAAATGTGTGTAAAAATCGGTATGTGTAATGTGTAAGACTGTGCCAAGTGTAATACTGCTTCCATAGAGGGCTGTGGAACCGTACCATGGAGAAGTCCCCATGGGAAGATTCAATGTGTTGTGATCCTAAGGGCATTAGGATGAAATCCTGGAGGTGGACAAGTACCACTGGTTAGGGTGGAGACTTGTTCTCCCGGTCTGCGCAGTCCAAGAGTCGTCACTATATTGCCTAGGTGGCGTCTATGTGTATGTGATGTGGATGTGTCCTTCTTATGGTGGTTTGGACTATGTGTCACGGCACTAAAATGTGAAATGTGAAATGTGAATGTGATCATGTTTAAATTGTGTAATGTGAACATGTGTAAATGTGCAATGTGTAAAAAGTGAACGATGTGAAGGAAGAAATTGTGCAAACATGTGAAACTAATGTGTTAGATAATGAAATGGTGATCCATGATATGTTAATGTTAAACTTGTGTCATAACAGCAACCTAATCGTAGTTATGAAAATGCTTTACATGTGTACAAATGCGTAGAATCCATGCTAGTAGCATTTCTTACTCATGTGTAAATGTTTCCATGTTTAAGCGCCACCATAATATGGTTAATTGAGATTGTAGCTCTTATGTGATGGGTTGTGAATTCCTAATTCATGTCAAAACAGCAAGCTAAGAGTGTATAAAACGACAATAGGCATGTGTAAGAATGTGTAGAAATCATGATAGGAAGGCCTCATTTCATGTATGTAAGCATACCATGTTTGGTTGCTCTCATGTTTTGCTTAATTGGAGGTGAAACCTTTATGTGATGGAATAAGTAGAAAGCATGTGATAAGACATTTTAATTTGGAAAATCTGAAATCATGAACCATGTGTTTAATTTGGTATAATTACCATGATAGGTTGTCTCTTAGTGATGTCCAGCATGCTACATGTTTTGTCTTGTGACTTGGGATGAAAACCTGCTATGATATATGCATGTATGATATGTGCGGTGTTATTTGCTGAGTCTTTAGACTCATTACTTGCTTCGGCGTACAGGCTTAGTCGACGACGCTACACCGTTAGAGGAGGCAGTGGAGAGCGACTCCGAGCATGGAGACTAGCTCTTTGGAGTTCACTTGTGACATTTTGTGATTTCATAGTATGTATTGTGAGGCATTGTAATAGAAACGCTATGTAATTGTGGACAACTATGTATTTTATTTTAGCACTTCTTTATGTGGAATATGTGGACTTTAGATCTTTAAATTGTTTCATGAATCATGTATGTTAAATGTGGATGATGAGATGAATGAAAGGCATGGTTCTTTTACTTCCGCTACTCTGTATTTATATTTATGAGCATCTCAATCGTATGTTATTGTTTGGGTAAATGCCCCACTGTGATAACGTTCACTATACCGACGTGGGTTGGTATAACCGTACGGTATAATGAGGGTCGTCACAACAAGTGATCCTAATCCCTCTTTGAAGAGAGCACTGTCTTTAGATCATAAGTTATATTTTATGAGCACAATAGGGATAGAAATTCAAAGGATATTTAATGAATGAATAATCAAATTATCTTGGTCATAAAGTAGTTTAAAATCCAAGGAAGTGAGGTAAACAACTCATAGGGTCAATAGTATAGTGAATCCTCGAGGGATAGGACAAGAATTGGTGCTGAAAACACAACATGACTGCATGTGTCGACAGCCAGAAGGTGGCTGTCGACAGGTACTGCTTCCCAGAACCATGTTTCTGGGTTTTGGACTATGCTTGTCGACAGGCAAGGGTCATCTATCGACAGGTCTGGGTCGTCTGTCGACAGATGAGAGCTATCTGTTGACAACTACTGATTTTTCAGAAGTTCTGGGTTTTGTGAACTTGAGGCCTGTCGACAGATGACTTCTAGCTGTCGACAGCCGCAGATCCGACTTCCAGAAATGGATCTATACATCTCTAAAGACTCTTTTTGGATGTTCATATGAATTCACTCATACTTAACAACATCAAGGAGGGTCTTGTACACACTTCTAAACATCACTTAGATGGGGAATCAAGTGGGAAAATAGGGACATACTGTAGCATATACACCTATGACAAGATGATAGCTGAAGACATAACTCTTCCAAAACACTTTCTCTTGCAATAAAAGAGAAGATTTCCATCAACACGCTTGGAGTAACAGAATACTAACGAAAACATGATTACAAGGAATAGAAACACAATTCTAATGATGTTTCCAGAATCAATGACAAGTGTGAACATGGTATAATGCCTGGATTTCTTAACATGAAAAGGGAGATTTGGAGAGGAAACGTAGGAAGGAACCTACAGAACATGGAACAAATAAGAACAAGGGTTGTACAAGTGGAAAGCATAGGTATAAAATAAGGAATGGAAAAAGAGTCATAGGGGAACCTACTTGACTTTAAGACCAACGAAATCCCCTCCTCTCCTAGTAAGGATATCTTTTACTCAGCAAGGAAGACAATAGTGTGACAGAGTGGCAGCAACGGCAGGGGTGATGGCTATAGTAGCTACAGCAGCAACAACAGCAGAAATGACAACAACTTCAGCAAGAGCCACGGCAGCTTCAGTTGGAGCAGCTTTGCATCTTCAGGAACACAACAAAGCAGTCGCTACGGCCAAGCAGCAACACTGGCAATAGAAGCAAGAGCAGTCGAAGCAGCAGCTCCAATAGCAACACCTCCAGCAGGACAACAACAACTAGTAGAAGGAAGACACAAGAGTAGGAGGTGGAAAGATCCACACGATGGGTGGAGGAAGGTCTTATATAAACTCCCAGACTTCCATGCATGTTGGCACGTAGCCCAACAGGTGGAGTTGTAGGAAACCCCCTAAACCATGCCAAGCCACGCTTGTCGTGCATGGTTTCTAAGACTTACACATAAGGTGTAAGCGTGTAAGCCTCTAACTCACGTGAAGTGTCCTACTTAGCTCTTGCCACGTGAGCACAATTAATCCCAGAAAATAGTCACCGTAAATAGCCCATAATTCAGCTGGCCCAAAGATCATCATGTAAACATTTTCAAATGATGTCCATTTGTGTTGAAATTTCAGCCATAGGCTAATGTAATGGTTTTACAAATTATGATGATTTTAGTTTAATTTTTATAATTTATTTTACACTAGGTGAAAAATCGCGCGAAAAATAGTTGTGTCGGCTTAATCTCGAAATCCGTACGTCAACAAATCTGGATATTTATATTTCTGTTATCACCACATTTTCTGGAAATTATGGTGGTTTCGGATTTTATTTTTGTTACAGAATTCCGGTGTCGCCCTGTCGGAGCTCGTACCTCTAAGTACGTTACTGGAATAACATTTATTATCACCAATTAATCCTAAATTAAAGTTAACTATAACCCATAAAAATAATCTTGTTTAACAATCTAATTATTCACAGTTTTCTAGTAAATAGAATTTTCGGAGTGTTACAATTAATCTTGAACTGAACCGAACAAATTTATTCAAATTGTCTGATTGAATTGAATAAAATGAACATCTCTATATGAAATTTGATCTATTGATAATTTTTCAAAATAATAATAATAATAATAATGATAAAATTTTCTCTCTTTTTCTCAATCAATAGAATTAATTTTTAAATAATTTATATTAATTTTATTATAAAATAAATCTTGTAGTAAAAAAATTTCTTGTCGTAAACTCACAAAGGGTGCTGCTCTCTCATCGATGTCATCATAGGGTGAATGGCCGAAAGGTTGGAGGGTGGTGGTGCTCGCCAATTGGAGATTTGAAGGAGAGGAGGTGCTAGGGGGACTAGAATTTGGGACTGTTGAGAAATTTAGCGCCACTTTGGTAATAAGTTAACTTTATTTAACTCACAGTTAACTCAAAAAGTGCTTTGGTAGTGTATAAAATTTAACTTAGATAGGTTAGGGTTAACTCTGAGTTAACCCAAGTTTTCTCAACCCACCTCGGAGGGTCGATCAGGGTTAACCCACTCCTCACCTACCCCATTTACCCCTCCCCTACTGCGTCCCGAAAAGCTGCAGCAGCTGTGACGATGACATCCCCCGAGGAAGCCTCTCCCGCGAAAGTATCCGTCGTCGCTCCCCACCTGCTTCCTCCCGCCGTCGCAGAAGCGGCTTCCTCCCGCCGTCCCAGAAGGCTTCCTCTCGCCATCGCAGAAGAGGCTTCCTCCGGACTTCCTTCTGTCTCTGTCGATCCATTGGACATCCCCTTTCGCCCGTGACAAGGATTCCTCCTGTGAAGCTTTCCACCATCGCCATGCGAAGCTTTTCCCTTTCGAGCTCCCGTCGTTCCCATCTGCTGCTGCGGCCTTGCCCTATCTATCTAGCTGCATATTCCTCTGTGGGGCACTATGACTATTCCATGTGCTTCTGCTTTCTGCAGGAGGACCATGGTAGCCTGAGTTGTCGACTCCCCCATCGTCGCTCGTGATGCTTGCTTCATACAGAAGTCACCTCCTCTGGCCTTGACTGTACCTTTCGTTGCCCCTTTCTTCACCCTGGTAAGCATGACATGATTCCCTGTGACGATGACATCCCCATCCGAAATTACGATGTATGTGCCCTACCCGTGACTGTACCCTTCCTTGCCCCTTTCTTGAACCTGGTTTCGACGAGTTATGTATAAATCCCCAATGTTGTCTACCTCTCACCCTCTTGCGAAAGTGCTCTTGTGCTATTGTTGGGGCAAGTTCTTGCCAATTTTCAAATTTTTTATACTCTGTTAAATTTTGGCTAATGACGGGTTTTTTTTCCATGTTGGGTGCGTTACTGATCATGGGAGGATTGTACAGATTGTTCATGCCTTTCAGAAAAAAGGTTAGATTTCTTTTAGACTGTTCCTGCCTTTCAGAGAAAGGTTAAAATTTCGCTAATTACGGGTGTTTTTATTTTTATTTTTGGGTGAGTTAACGATCATGGGAGGTTTCTATAGATTGTTCCTGCCTTTCAGAAAAAAGTTTTTTTTTTGGGCACGTTAATGATAATGTGCTAATTATGAGTTGTTTTATATGAGTTTTTTTATTAGTTGATCATGGGCTAATTATTAGTTGTTCTAATTTGATTTTGTTGGATATCTCTGTTACAGTCTGGTTCTTTATGTTACTGGTTTGGTTTCCTTGTTCACCAATCATCCTTCATGTTATTAATGGGCTAGACCTTCTGATCAGTGGTTTTGTTCGTTTGTTCTATATCCATGTGCTAGTATTTTTTGATTTGTTCTATATCCATGTATGCATCTTTTTACAATTGTAGTTGTGGTTGTACTCCCTTTGTGCCCTCTTCCTGTTTCCTGGCTAATAAATTGATTTCAAACTCCTTTCGGTTTAGGTTATTTCCATGTATAGGTTGTTGTGGTTCCTTTATCTTTCCCTCCCCATGTTCTGGCTATTGTTTTTTTATTTTTTAATAGTCTTAGACATCCACCCAGGAAATTATTTAAGGTGTTTAACTTCTTATTTTTTTTCATTCTTTTCCAAACATCATTCATGTATCTTGTTTGTTTTTCCTTCTTTACCAAGCATCCTTCATGTTACTAATGGGCTATACCTTCTGATCAGTGTTAAACTTATTCTTCTTGCCATGCTCTTCGGATTTCAGTAATGTGGACATGTATGATATGATCCCTCCTGTTCTGTACAGACCAAATAGGCATCTTTGACCCAAATAAAATTTTTTAGATAGTATTTTTTAGTTTGTTCTATATCCATGTATGCATCTTTTTACAATTGTAGCTGTGGTTGTACTTTCTTTGTGCCCTCTTCCTGTTTCCAGGCTAATAAATTGATTTCAAACTCATTTCGGTTTAGGTTATTTCCATGTATAAGCTATTGTGTTCCTTTATCTTTCCCTCCCTATGTTTTGGCTATTGTTTTTTTTTTTGTTTAATAGTCTTAGTCATCCACCCAGGAAATTATTTGAGGTGTTTAACTTCTGGTTTTTTTTTCCTTCTTTTCCAAACATCCTTCATGTATCTGGTTTGGTTTTCCTTGTTTACCAAGCATCCTTTATGTTGCTAATGGGCTAGACTTTCTGATCAGTGTTAAACTTATTCTTGTTGCCATGCTCTTCGGATTTTAGTAATTTTAACATGTATGATATGATTCCTCCTGTTATGTACAGACCAAATAGGCATCTTTGACCCAAATAAATTTTTTTAGAAAGTATTTTTCGGTTTGTTCTATATCCATGTATGCATTTTTTTTCAATTGTAGCTGTGGTTGTACTCCCTTTGTGCCCTCTTCCTGTTTCCTACCTAATAAATTGATTTCAAACTCATTTCGGTGTAGGTTATTTCCATGTATAAGCTGTTGTGGTTCCTTTATCTTTCCCTCCCCATGTTTTGGCTATTGTTTTTTTTTTGTTTAATAGTCTTAGTCATCCACCCAGGAAATTATTTAAGGTGTTTAACTTCTAGTTTTTTTTTTCCTTCTTTTCCAAACATCCTTCATGTATCTGGTTTGGTTTTCCTTGTTTACCAAGCATCCTTTATATTACTAATGGGCTAGACTTTCTGATCACTGTTAAACTTATTATTGTTGTCATGCTCTTTGAATTTCAGTAATTTTAACATGTATGATATGATCCCTCATGTTATGTACAGACCAAATAGGCATCTTTGACCCAAATAAATTTTGTAGAAAATATTTTTCGGTTTGTTCTATATCCATGTATGCATCTTTTTACAATTGTAGCTGTGGTTGTACTCCCTTTGTGCCCTCTTCCTGTTTCTTGGCTAATAAATTGATTTCAAACTCATTTCGGTTTAGGTTATTTGAGGTGTTTAACTTCTGGTTTTTTTTCCTCATTTTCCAAACATCCTTCATGTATCTTGTTTGTTTGTCCTTGTTTACCAAGCATCCTTCATGTTACTAATGGGCTAGACTTTCTGATCAGTGTTAAACTTATTCTTCGAATTTTAGTAATTTTAACATGTATGATATGCTCCCTTGTTATGCATCTTCCCCTCCCCATGTTCTGGCTATTGTTTTTTTTTATATAGTCTTAGTCATCCACCCAGAAAATTATTTGAGGTGTTTATAGTCTGTTTTATTTTCCCTTCTTTTCCAAACATCCTTCATGTTACTGGTTTGGTTTTCCTTCTTCAGCAATCATCCTTCATGTTATTAATGGGCTAGACCTTCTGATCAGGTTTGTTTGACATGAATTTTTTAAAGAAATTATTTTTCAGTAATGTGGACATGCATGATCCCTCCTGTTTGACAGAAATCGTGGTTCCTTTATCTTCCCCTCCCCATGTTCTGGCTATTGTTCTGGCTCTTATGGTTTCTTTATTTGAAGTTAAACACCTCAAATAATTGCCCACCTTTGCTGCTACTAGCGGTAAACTTACTCAGCCGACTGCTCTTCATGAACTTTCATTGCTTTAATATATCTAATTAAGTTTAGAATCTCTGTTCAGGCTTCTTGTCACCTACCCCAACCGCCTCAAGGTCAATGTCCCAACCAGATACAATTTGAACTTCCTATCAGTTATGCATAGAGTACAATGTGGTGCATTATTTGTTGGAAATATGTACAATGAATGTCTTCCTTGATTTTGTTTACATATAGTGCTCATTATTATTACTTACCAACCACTTAGGTTATGTGTGGACCTTCGATATGGACCGAACATTTCTTGATTTGCTTAGGAATGAGCTATTAGATGGGGACTTCATACCAAACCATGCATGGGATATGATTAAGGAGACTTTTGTGAGAATGTATGGTTGTCATGCGACTATAACACATTTGAGAAGTAGATTATGTTTTTACAAGAACATATATGTCATATCCAAAGACCTTTAAACTTCTCAAATGTGTTATAGTCGCAACGACATTATGTGGGATGCGTACAATGAGGTTTGTAGTTCACAAATATTCTTGTAGGTATGAGTAAAAGGTCTTTAAACTCAAATCACTAATTCCTTATTCCGTTTGCAGTTCAATCCGCTGGTTTTGTGGTTTAAGGGAAGGAGCTTGCCATTTTATGTTGACATAGTCCAATTATTTAGTGAGTCAGAGGACCCATGACTTAGTTGTTATGACTTGACGACTTGTTTATGTATGATGTGTTTGTTTGTTAAAAAATGAAGGCACTGTCCTTATTATTATGTTTCATGTTTAAAGTCATAACCATAATTATATTGACTTCTTGTTGTGTCATCATGTTATTTAAATTAGAAAACTCATTGCCCATGTCCACGGGAAAGGGTCGATCACCAAATTAGACCTTGCGACAAGACAAGATATTGTTAGATTTGTTGATTGATGTTTACCATAAAAGCTATGGTAGTCAAGGCACAAGTACATGTCTTTCAAGACATTTTGGATCGGTTCAATAGCACTGCCAATGTGAGAAAAGATAAAGATTGTTTAAAGAATCGTTGGAGGAACATAAAGAAAATATACCACATCTACGAACAATTGCGTACACGATCTGGATGGGGATGGGATGACGAATAAAATTTACTTGTTGCACCTGACGTAAAAGCATACAGGCGGCAATTGTGGTAAGCTAGCAAGTAAAATATAGTCCAAACTACACATTTTGTCTATCATATGTAAATGACTTTTTTTAATGCACAGTCCAATTCTGAATTCAAGAAGTATCTGGATAAACCATTTCCATACAAAGACAGCTAGACATCTTGTGCGGAAAGACAACTATTTGGGGCAGTCATTTCATGGGCTCAACCCAAGAAGTAGATGTGGAGGCTAGACGGTCTTTTGGAGATGATGATAGTGTTGGCCAAGAGTACTTTAATGCTATGGGATTAGAGTCAAGTCAATTTATTCAATTGATGGTGACAATTTCAACCATTTCGACTATCCATCGTCCTCACAACCAAATCCTCCATCACGGCAATTGGAGAAAAGACACCGACAAACATTCATCCAGTGGAAGATGAGACAACATCCCCAGCTAGAAGGAGGAACGATCATGCATCCACATGTTCTCGAAAGAGAAAGAGCAAGAAGTCATTTGATCCCACAATACTATCACAATATTGTATGATGAACAATGAGTGCATCAATATGGTCCGGGCTTTATTTCCTAGTTCATCAACCACGTTATCCACACCACAAGAGCAATACACAATAAGAGAATGTGTTGTTGGGATGAAGTCTTTGCCAGGATACAACCAGCAACTACTATTCCTAGCATCGACCCTCTTCGAGAAGCTTGAGAAGAGAGCATGGTTCATGGCTCTTGATGATGAGGATGCTTTAGCATGGATCTTGAATGCAACTTCTTGAGATGCTAGCCATGATAGTCCTTCATGTTAGTCTTTGCCATTTGTGTTTGTTTCTGTCATTTTAGTATCATGTTTCTGTAACTTTATCCTAGTAACATGTATTAGTAACATCATTTGTTTTTTTAATTATGTATCTTGTACAAGTTATCCCTCTTCTACTCCTATGTAATTATCATTATGAATATGAGTGTCCACCTTATGGTATTGCAGGCCAGTAGGCATTCTGAAATGGGCAAGTATATGTGCTATGCAGTTTGGGTTGGTCATCAACCGGGAATATACCACACTTGGTCTGATTGTTATGCCCAGGTCATGGATACCGGGAGCAAAGTTTAAGGGATTCTCAAACTTAGAAGGAGCGCAACATGCTTACTATGGAATGGTTGTACGTGGATCTACGTCTCAAGTACCAAGGAGATCTACCTATGCACCTAATGACTCAGTTACCCATGCACGAAGAGAATCGGAACGCCATGGCCTGAACAATGACATTCCCATACTTATTATGCTGATGATATTGTTCCTTATTTTTCTGATCTTCTTAATGTTAGTTGTCATGTTCATTGTATTTTAAGAAACGTAGCTGACTACTTCATGCTACTTGTCGTGTTATTTCATTTTTAGGGACTTCTTCTATTTCTGAAGATAATTTATTATGTTTATCTAAATATTAGGACCTTCTATCGATGTGGACACATTAGTACATGAGATCTTTTATGAGGAGAATGCCATCTTTTTAGTCATTGATGAAGCAATTGCTGATGAGATTTTTGAATCAAATGAGGAACACAATGTCCTAAGGCCTATGCACACAAGTAGTCATAGTGGACACATTTGGATTCATGAGGTTCTGCAGAGACATGAACGACGTTGCTGCAACATGTTCAGACTACATCCCATGACTTTCATGAAATTAAGAGACGAACTTAGGGAAAGAGATCTTATACGTGATTCCGTTATGTCACAGCAACCGAGAAACACGTAATTTTCATGTATGCAATGGGTCATGGTTGTGACATCCGGAGCTATGTGCGAGCATTTTCAACACTCTTCTGAGACAATCTGTAAACACGTCCGCGAAGTCAAAAAACATTGGCTTCCCTACGCTTCAATTACATAAAACTACCAAGTTTGACTAATCCTGTGTACCCCTGCATCCGACATGATGATAGATTTTATCCTTACTTCAAGGTAAAAATTAGATTTTTTAAATTAAAAGACCTCATTTTTCTTAAGATTCTCATTTTCACTTTGTATTTAGGATGCCATTGGAGCAATTGATGGTACCCACGTCCCAGCGCATATACTGCGAGAAAAACAAGCATGATATAGGAACCGCAAAGGAGTGGTCAGCCAAAATGTCATGGGGGTTTGTGGTTTTGACCTTGTCTTCCAATATGTGGGGGCGATTTTGAGGGAGCAGTTGGTGATATGGATGTTCTTAGGAGGGCTATGGATGTAGGTGGCTTTCACGTTTGGAAGGTATGATTATCTTGTTATGAATACCCATGTATACTTTTTTAACGTAAAATGTGCTAATGTAATGTGTTAATATCTCATAGGAAAGTACTACTTAGTGGACTCAGGATATGGAAACACTACTCAATTTGTGGCTCCATATCGTGGGGAAAGATATCATATCCAATAATTTCAAGGACGTGGCAATGCACGGTATAAGAACATGAGAGACAAGTTCAACCATCGCCACGCCCAACTTCGCAATTATGGGGAACGTGCATTTGGGATGTTGAAGAATAGATTTCAAACATAAGAGAGGGGAACTGCTATCCATTTCGTATACAATTGTTGATTGTTGTTGCATGTTGTGTTGCGCACAATTTTGTCCGATATCAACAAGGCGGAGGACTTTATTTCAACTTAAGTCGTGAAGGAGGGAGGGAGGAAAAGATGATGAACTTGAGAAAGACCCAAATCTATCTGTTAGTGCATCTGACATGACGGCAGGAGGAGCACTTCGAGATGCGATTGCCACACAACTGTGGATGGCTAACTGAGTTGTAATTTGACTGTGGACACCCCAATTCGCTATTGGGCCCAAAGCCGCCGGCCCAAGCCTCAGCCCGCCGACATGGGTTTTAGCCCCTCATGGGCTGTGCAAGAGAGAGCCAAAAGGCCCACTCAAAAGGCCATCAAGGCCATCTGAAAGCAAGCTTATCTCACCCCATAAAGTGGGGGGTGAGAGTAAGCATTTGTAACACCTCCCAAAAGGGTGCTAAAAATGGTAAAAGGTGGTCTGCCACCCTGGCTGCGCAGGAGGCCTGGTTGGGCCTATTTTTGGCCTTTCTTCTCTTCTAGAGGGAAGGGGAAGAGAGGAGAAGAGGGGGGCCAGCCAAGGGGCTACGCAGGAAAAAGGGCCAAGAGGAGAAGAGAGGGGGGTTTTTCTGGTTTTCTGAAGCAACCACCAGCAGAAGCAAGGAGGACCCCTGCGTTTTCTGCTCAAGAGGGTCTTCCACCCGTGAAGAAGCAAGAGGAAAAGAGAGAGAAGAGAAAGGTGAGGAGGGAAGGGAAGAGGGAGAGGGCTTTTCCTTTCTTTCTTCTTCTTGCCTTGTCACATCAAGTGAGAAGAGAGAGCAAGGGTCACCCACGTTGGCTTCTTTCCCTCTTTTCTCTGGTTTCTTTGCAAGCCTTGTACTTTCTCATCTTCTTTGGTGAAATAGACTATGGCATGGCATTTAATGCATGTTTCCCCCATTTCATTTGGGTTTTCTATGTCCTTTTCTCTTCTCTTCACAATGGGGTTACGGGATGGGATGACCTCTCTATAGAGGTACATCTCTCTCCCTTCTAACACCTCATATAAGGCCAAAAAGTCTCCCATACCTCCATAAATGAGGTCATGGGAGCATGGGACCTCATGCCCCAGTTAATGCATGCATAGCATGCTAAATCGCTCCCCTCAATGGGCCATATTCTCCTTTGTTTTGGGCCTGCAAAAGACCAATTTTCTCATTGTCAAAACCGTCCTCTCAAAGTCCCCATAGTGGTTAATGCATACCCATGGCAATGGTCAAGGGGATTGAGCAAACAATGCTCATATTCCCTTGCTTAAATGCCATCTCCAAAAGACCCATTCAAAGAGATCATCAAGCTTGGTTCGCCCCTTTCAATAGACCACCCTCATTGCGGTTTTCAGCCCCCATCGATGTGCATTTCAAGCCAATACCGAATAGTCCCTCAAGAGCTCCATTTTTTGCTAATCAAGGGGATTGGGCAAATAATGCCTAGATCTCTTTGTTTAGCCCACCAAGCAATGGGTTGCAATACCATCTCAAACTCCAAGATCATCCATGCCATGAGCAAGGGCGTTCTAGGAGAGAGGCGGCTTCCATCCCTTGCTCAGCTGGTTGGCTGCGCCGATTCGGCCTGGCACTGGTTCTGGCAGTCTTGTAAGACCAGAGCAGAGCTGCGCCGATTCGACGTCTTGGCCATCATGTTGGCTGAAGTTACATGAGCAAAATCATTGCTCCATGTGGCACCAGCTAATCAACAGTTAAATGACCAATGTGAGACCCATCCACACCCCGGGTTGGACAATTTAATGTCTATGTCCGGACGGGTGGGTTCGCACGTTACTCATACGTCCCGTGGGTTGTTTGGCCATGACATTGCCCGTATCTCGTAGGTATACCTGGGGATCGGGGTCATGCGCCATGGGTGTTACGTCGTTCTACGATGTATACTCCCTCTTTTGGTGTCATCTCCACTTGTGGTGGATGAGCATCGCGCTTTCCCCTTATCGAACACGATAAGGGGAAATGCTGCCGAATTTTCCTCGCGGAGGTTGAGTTGGCGCAAAACCCTTAAAAGAGGTTATTAGCTTCCAATTGAATCGGTAACATTGCAAACGAGCGCCGATTCAATGATGTCTATGACTTCAGCAGGGCTGCGCCGACTCAGTCCCTGCTGCCCGCTGCGCCGAATCGAAGCCGTCTGCGAAGTGCGTTGAGCCAATGAGCTCCGCCGAACGAATAGAACTCCGTTCCAAATACTCAAAGGACCCAAACAACAAATTAAAATCATTAATGATAAAAAGAATCAAAAGACAAATTGAACCCCTTTCAAGCAAAGAGCAAAAGATCATCTTATGTTTTTTTTTTTTTTTAAAGATCAAAGGGTCAAATCAAATCCCCTTCTTCAAATGGCAATGGCTATATCATATCTTGCAAAAGAATAAGGGACTAATTTAATCCTTTTTTCAAGCAAATCAAAGGTCACCCCCTGTTTTCCAAAAGAGCAAGAGATCAAATTAGACCTTTTTTCTCAAGTCATAAAAGATTGCATCACCATGTACAAAAGAGTCAAACCAAACCTTTCTAAACAAATAAATGATCGTCACACGTTTTGCAACAAAGAAATCAAACTGAAATGATTTTCAACAAAAGACCAAATTGTATTTTTTCCAAACAAAAAGTTAAAGAGACCATCCTTCTCAAAATTGGCTTTCTCAAATAAATTTAAAAGACCAAATGAACCTTTTTGTGATAAAGAGGACCAATAAGTAAATAGGCAAAGAGATTGGGTAGCGGGTGAGTGAAAGGTCTAATGGGTTTGATTAGGCGTTCGTCTTGCTCCTAATATTTCAGTTCAATCATGCTTCGCACCCTTTATCGGATGTCCCGTTTCAAGGTCACGAGGCTTTCTAATCTGGCGATTAATCAAGGGTTTTCTCTTTCTAAAAGAGATGTAATTAACGTCGTTGCGCTTAGGCAACGACGAGATTTTGGTCCAAGACCCGACCACTCACTTTCGTTTGACGAAGTCAAACGGCGCGCACAATAGACTTAAAGTCCTCCGACTCTCGGAGGCAGAACATTCTTATTGCCATCTCGGTGGCTGGCACGCCCGCGCTGCGCGAATTGCCGATTCATCTCACGTCACTCTTGCTCGAGTAGCATCTGACGGGACTTGGATTAGCAATACGTGTACATCCATGAGAAACATGAGACAACATGATAAATAGAACTTTTAAAAGTTAGAATTTTAAAATAATTCCATTTCCACATTGACCTATTATCTTAATATTATGTTTCTATTAGCATGGTTAGAACTTTATTATCCAACTAGTGAGCTGTTTCGTGTGTCATTGTTTTTAATGTAATCAATTTTTTTTTTCAATTGATATGACAGAGGAGTGAACCTCCAGTGTCGATATCGGGTTTTATGATTTTTATATATTGCTGAAAGCAAAAGATGGAAGGGGGGGGGGTGTGGTACATAGAATGTAATCAAATTTCATTGTGCACTTAATGAGTATTTCAACTACATGTAGGTGTAATTTGAGACTTTCTTCTGATATATTTAATTGGACAACAAAAAATGTAAAAACATCATAGGAGACTCTTTGAATGAGGAAGGATGGAAGAACGTCCAAAACGTTTTCAACAAGAACTTTTGCGTGGTTTGGCCCGTATCACATTTCCTACATCGTTTTACATTCTATAGATCATTTTATTTCATCGCTCATGATCTCATCAATGTAGACAATTTTCACTGGGATGACGAGATTAAACAAATACGAGGTTCAGAATTAGCTTGGCAGCAATATCTTGAGGTTTTATAAATTTACCTATGACGATTATGCATACATATTATTAACCAAATTAATTAATTACTATTATTCTTCCATTGCAGTTCAACCCATTGGCTACATGGTTCAAAGAAAGGACATTGCCATTACACATGACCTTGTCAAGTGTTCAATGGTTGGGATCACAAAGACCTTGTGAATTGAATGGTTTTGGGCAATGATGAGTGGACATCCATATCCAATTTAATGGTGGGATGGTCAAATTAGCAACCCCATAAAAATGCGGATATATTTTGGGTAGTCGATCTGAGCCAAAAAAATTGTACTATTATTGAACAAGTGATATCACATATGTACTTACATGGGCAATGGTGAGTGGGCATCCTTATCCAATTCAATGGTTGGATGGTCAATTTGGCAAACTCCATTGAAAATGTGGATATATTTTGTGTAGCCGATCTGAGCCCAAAAATTTGTATTATAAATTAGTGAACATGTGATATCACATATATATTTACATGGGCAATGATGAGTAGGCATTCTTATCCATTCAATGGTCGGATGGTCAAATTGGCAACCCATTGAAAATGCGGATATATTTTGTATAGTCGATCTGAGCCAAAAAAAATTATACTATAAATTATTGTACATGTGATATCACTATATAACTTACATGGGCAATGATGAGTGGGCATCCTTATCCAATCAATAGCCGGATGGTCAAATTGGCAACCCCATTGAAAATACGGATATATTATGTGTAGCCGATCTGAGCCAAAAAATTTGTATCATATCATATCATACAAATGTTATCCAACATTACTACAGACTAACAACATTCAAGTATGAGTCTATGTCGTCAGAGAAGGTATGTTTATAGTTCATAAAAAATTATGTTCAAAATTTTCATAAATTATACTGCATGTTATGTGATTAACATTACATTCATTTTTATGTAGATTTTATCATGCACGGCAAATGAAGGAGGTGATTAAAATAGTTATGTATAAATTTGAAGGCTGCGTTGAGCCTTCTATGTTATGTGTTAATTATTGTTCAGTAAAATTTGTTACGTTTAAAATTTACTATGGGATCGGATCCATATTATGTCTTTTTTTGCAAAGTTATGTTGTTACATATAGAAATAACTTGTGTTGTTAATAAATGTAGAATGATTTTTGTTGCTACATACATGAACAAGTATAAATAATGAATATTGAATCTTCCATGTTATGTCTTTTTTTTTTCAAAGTTTGTTGCTACAGACGTACAGAAGCAGGTACAAATAATGAAAATATAAGAAAAAACAAGAGAGGTGTTGTCCTTTTTTTTTTTTAAATTAATTAATCTTAAAAATAAATAGAGGTATGATTACGAGTTACGACCTATAATTTGTTATTAAATAAAAAAGTCATTTTGTTTAATTTGTTATTATTAATTTTTGTATTGATTTTTCTATAATATTATTAAATTTTCTATTGGTGTAAGAAAAATAAATAATTATAAAAAATAATATAAAGTACTACCGCACCTTTTTTTAGTACTATTGTATTTTTTAAGCGATTATTATAATTTTTAATTGATAGTAATATGTTGATCCCATTTTAAAAATAATTTCTATGATTAAACTATCCAAAGAAAGGTACATAGTTTAAATGAATTAAGTGTTGGTTCAAGGGTAGACGAGGTATTCTCATCAAAGTGAAAAAAAGTTAACCCTTCAATACCAACCAAAACACTCAACAAACATGTAGGTTAACTCCATTTATTCAGGTGAGTTAACTCATTTATTATCAAAACAAAAGTGGGTTAGCCATGTATAATTTTGATTAAGATTAGAGTAAGACAAGACTAACTCAAGTTGTGTATCTCAATTCAAATGGTTTTGTTCCATTTTTATGAGTCAAAAATCGAATCAACCTATTTAAAAATAATGGCGATTCGGGTTCATTGCTTATAAATTATTAATGAAAAATATTATATACTGTTAATTATATTTCTTAGTGCTCTTTTTATATTTTATTGGACGAGGATAATAAATCTTCAATATATTAGATATGAGAAGACCAAAATACAGTCGAAAGTACAATTACTACATGCAATATATATTTCTCGTTATTAATCTCTGAACTGACCGGAAACAAATTTGTTCGATTTTTTAATTGAACAGAAATAAAATGAACATTTATATATGAATTTCGATCTATTGATAATTATATTTAAAATAATAATAAAAATAATAAAAGTGACGTTTAAAAAAAAAAAACTTTTCCGTGACCACCCTCCTGGGCCTCCACATCTCACCTTGCGCCACATGCCCCGCGCGGGGCGCAGCAGAACTGTGTTTTACCGCGGCGCTCACCTCTCCCTCGGCGGTGGGTTTCCCTTCCCAGTCTCTATCCATCTCCTTCTCACAAGCGCCGTCATCTTCGTCTTTCCCCCACCCCCCCTCGTGCAATCCTCACCCACTCTCCCCAGAAAGCAATACCTCTCCGAAGACTGTAAATGGTTGCAGGAGCTCACCGCGAAGGAAGCCCTGCGGTGGGGAGAGAAGGTGGAGTGTTCCACACTCAGAAAGATCGGATCTTTTCTAACTCTCCCGGGGATGAGAAGGATTGTCGTCTCGACAAGTGTTCAAAGTGAAATGGGTTGCTTCCTCCCGTGAGAAAGTTGAGCGCCTCGGGCTACGAATAGTGTGCGAGCTGGAGTTGGAATCTGGGGGGTTTTCATTGGTGTGAGGCCGGTTTCGGAATTGGGGCCGGCGTGGGGGGCGGCGGGTGTCCTGTTGAGGAAGACATTGGGAGTAGCCATCTGAGCGGAGGAGGAGGAGTTTGAGGGCGGCGCCGATGATGGGCAAAACCAGGAACTTGCTGGAGGAGCGGTGAGGATGGATCCTTCAAGGTGGATGCTCAGCCGCCGGACCTCTTTCGAGGAGGAGTTTGAGGAGATGGGCCAGTCGCCATCAGGCCGGAGGAGTGTATATCGGGGCTCTCTCCCGTAGCCAACGT
Source organism: Colocasia esculenta (assembly GCA_014218235.1). Taxonomy (NCBI): domain Eukaryota; kingdom Viridiplantae; phylum Streptophyta; class Magnoliopsida; order Alismatales; family Araceae; genus Colocasia; species Colocasia esculenta. The sequence continues at coordinate 102,153,181 of CM024758.1, read as the reverse complement.
GATCGTGGGCCGGGCTCCCGGTATGCCCTCGGTTTGAGCTCCATTCTGTCTGTCAAAACAATTTAATCCCTCTAGACAAATAAACTGGAGAAAACCCAGAAGGGTCAATGCACGCGACGTATGTACGTTAGTGGAAGTCAAATTATTATTTGGTCTTCGAGTGGACTTGTTTTGGAAGAGATGATTTCTTGTGTGAACTGTTGTTACTTGCTCAATGTTTAATGTCTATTCTTGACTGTCGAATGAAGCAAATACTGGATTATTCTCTCCTGTTGCTGACAATTTATTCATGCGTACAGTTGACTGTTCTCTATGCTCCCTGTCTACATTGCAGAATCATTGAGTTTCGATGGACGATCTACAACATAATTTTGATGCAGAAGCCTCTGTTCCATAAGCAACCTCATGCTATGCAAGAAATTCTTGGAATATTGCTGTTTCAGGGCAATTGCTCTTTCCATTCAAGTAACTGGTCATCTTGCGGATAAGAGCTTTCGCCGTCTCACCTTTGATATGATGTTAGCCTGGGAAGCTCCTGCTGCTGCAAGTCAGCCCGTTCTTAAGGTTTGGTCACTGTTTTTCAAGGAGATGATATTTATTTGCTTTATCTTCTGTTTCGTGAAATTTTGTGATGTACTATATCCTTTCTTCTTGTAATAAGGAAAACAAAATATGAAGCTTTAATGCTTTATATTGTTAAACAATTGCAAAATTCTTCTTCCCCTTCTTGATAACAGGTAGATACAGAAAGTACAGTTGGCATGGAAGCTTTTTGTCGGATAGCACCAGCCATTGCCGTCGTTGCTGATGTCGTTACAAGTTCCAATATTTTGATGTCCTCACATCTTCAACTGCGGGCCGGCTCTCATTCTCCATCTACGATAAGTACCTTGTGGCTCTAGACAGGTTAGTTTTTCAATCACCTCCCCTTGACAGATGTGAACTTCTCAATGACATGCCTTGGGCAGATGTGTTAGCATTTGAATTTGCTGGCCACTCAGATGCATTTTGATTATTGGGAGCTGTATTGATTGGCAAATGTAGATTTCCATCAAACCTGTCTTGAAGAGGTAAAAAAAGGTGACTTCAACCAGTGGGCTCTAGCCCAGCTAGTACCCAGGTTGAACCTGAGTGGATGATTTGTTTGACTTTCCGAGCAAGCTTTACCACTGTGGCAAAGCCCCTAAAAGAGGATGTATTCAATTCTCTCCCTTGATGGGTGAGAGTACAATTTGTATCTTTCTCTAATTTCCAAATGAACAAAATGCCGTAGTTTGATTCCTAAGTTCGATCCCTCACTTAATGAAATTAGGGTAGTTCACACTTAAAAGTTAATTCAAGCAAAACTGATGAATACTCACTCATTCACAAAGTAATGAATTTGAATTTCATAGCAAAAGCACCCCATGACATGATTCCAGAATTGCTGATGAAGTTCATGCAAAAATTAAATTATGTGCCTCATGAATCCTCCCAAGAATATGGACGTGTCCTTTTAGATGGCAGCCATGTAGATTTTCCTATATCAGTTGTCGACAACTGGAGATGATGTCCTTTATCCAATCTAAGACAATTGAGTAGAGAGTGGACCCAAACTTATCAATGAGCTTAGTGGTTATTACCATGTCAATTTGATTTTTGATAATGGCTAATGTTTTACCAATTTTAACTGCATGTAATGCTATAAGCTGTTCTGAGACGGAGGGTTGCAAAATTCTATAGTACTAGGGCACCTAGAAGGTCAGCTTGATTCATTTGATAAGCTAGTTTTGGCCTAATGTGGCACTAAGGGAATGAATGAGCTTTCCAAAAGGAAGTAGTATTACTGAGACTTCCTTCTATTTGTTTTCTGCATGTTCTATCTATGTAACTCTTCCTTGAAGCTAAACTGAAGGCTCTTCAGTCAGGGAAAGGGTGGATGTCCCCATAAAAGTATTTACTTTGCTTCATGCTTATTGCCTTTATAGAATGATAACTCTTGTTGAACTCCATTCATGAAGACAATGGACTCACTTATGTTCATCTCTCAATCATCATACACCTCATTCAGACAAATCAGCAATCAAATTCTGCCCATCTAAACTTGTGATGGAATACAGAATCAGTCAATCTGGATTGAGATTGGTGATTCGACTTGGAATTGGCAGTGGCCAATCTGATTTGGTCTAATGACCAATCTCGTTCAAAATATTAAAATTAAAAAAGAAAGATAACATAGATCAGGTCAAGTCATCCCAATCGGCTGATTCTTTATCAATCAGCAATCTGGCTCATTAATGTTATCAAACATACTTCTTCTATGTCTGTCTGAATATTTTTTTAATTACAAATATATTTTTATTTATGGAAAATGTTTTTTTTGCCTTTTAAAATGACTGATCCAGAGTCCCAATCTGGTCAGTGATCCATGAAACTTATTCCTCTTTTCGTTAATCATTATATATTTCTTTCTAGGTGCTATCAATCATTGGCAGAATATATGTCATCTTAGGTCTTACATATTAGATTAGGGAATGTTAATGGGCTACATTTTTGGTTACTCTTGGTCACTGCGAACTCTGCCATTTTGTTATCAGATGGCTGAGATGATCCAGATGCCAACTAAATTCTAGATTGGCTGATCTACAGAACTTCCGTGTGCTATATGCCAGATCCTGTTAAGGTTAGAAGGATTAGTGGATTACATTTGGGTTATCTTGTATAGAACCTGAATAGGGCAGTCGATTCAATTGGCTCCGCCACCCATGGGATTAGACTTTTTTTTTTTTGAAATGTGGATGGTACTACAAAGATATTGAAAGAAGAAGAATGTACAAGTGTAGAGGCAAAGCAACAAGAAACCTCTAAACAAAAAGTCCTCTCTCCAATCTAACCAACCCAAATAAAAAACCTCACCTCCCCAGGAACAAAAGGAGAGGAGATTGAGGACTCTCAAAGTGTCCTAATAATTTAGCCAAGCCAAAACATTACTCTTAATCCCTTGTATCACTGCTTCTTCAGTCTAGATTCTCTCTGAAAATTCTGTTTTTCTTTCAATCCAGATGACCCAATAGTCGCGTGCAAAATGATTCCACCACACCATCCAGTCAGCCTTGCAACGAAAATTCTGTTCCAGCCCAATACTAAATCCTTCGCACCAGTAAAAAGCAGGGGTGACAGTCTATACAGTGCCACATTTCATCCCAAATCATTTTAGAGTATGAGCAGGGCTGTTAGAAGATGGTCCAAGCTCTCCTCCTCATCCCACAAAGACAGCACAATACTTTTCTATTTATAAACATACTTTTTGTTTAAATACCTTTTGTTTTTTAAAGCTTAATTGTTGGTCGGGTGTTACCTAATCCAGGTGCCTGATCTTATCCTGAATCCTTTCCTAGTCTAGTTAACCCCATTCTCTCACCTCCCCCTTCTTTGTTTTCACCTACCTCCCTTTTTTCCATATGTCCAAGGCCTCCATTGCATAGTTCACTTCCACAGACCCTGTCACTGAGATGAGATAGCATTAGAGGATTGAAAAGTAATATTTATTTTAGTTTTTATTGATTTTAATCTTATTTCCCAAACTACAGATATTATGCCTCATTGTGCCTTGAGGCTTATGCCTTGAGAGGCTTCAAGAAAGTGCTTCATGACCAGCTTAGGAATCATAATAACATCAGTGCTTTTTAATTTTATGTAATATTCAATGCAAGTGCTTTATGTAATGCCTTTTTTTGTCATAAGTGTTTTCTTTTGAGGTCCGTGGCATTGGCCTAAGATCCAAAATAATTGTACTGCTTGTGGCACATTCATGCACAGTGACAAAATTTAAAGGGTGAAACACTTTAAGTTGAGGAAACAAACAATTCAAGGATGAATATAAGATTTTTGGTTAAGATATTTTTTTTTCTTTACAGAGCTTAAAGAAAATGAAGACTCAATCAGAATCATCTCATCTATCAAATCTCCGATTGCCAAGGGGGAAAGGATACTTGATATGGATGGGACTTAACTACTCACCTGTACTTGAACATGTTGGGATGTGTCTATGGCCAGGTAGGTCTCGGGATTCATTTTTAACATACTTATCTGTTAGTTTAAAATCAGGTCTCTTGTCACTATGATTAATGATTGGAGGATGGCTGACTATTAAGCTGCTCATACTTTATTATGTTCCCCAGTCTATTATGCTAAATCCATAACAGATTTTGTCGATTGCAGGAAGGTTGACTTTGACACCATGCACTTTACTTTGAACCACTTCGTGTTGTCACTTATGATAAAGCAAAGCTGTATGACTTGGCAGATGACTTAAAGCAAGTTATCAAGCCAGAGTTGACTGGGCCATGGGGTGCACGTTTGTTTGATAAAGGAGTACTGTATAAATCACTTCATTGTAAGACCTGTCTTCTTCTGACCTGTTGTTTGTTCTATTATGGCAATGGATAACCAATGCCATTTAAGTATTATTTTCAGTAGTTCTATATGGAGGATATCATGCCCCTCTCCTTGCTTGAACAGTCTATCTTTGCTTCTGTTGTTAAGCATATCTTCCATTCTTTGCTTTTTTGTAGATCAGAACCAGCGATCCTTGAATTTCCAGAGCTAACGGGCATTCTCGTCGTGACTATTGGTTAGCTATTTCTCGGGAAATCTTATACACTCATAACTTCATTAGAATGTACCAAATAAAGGTGTTGAAAGGGAGGAAACACTTTCAAAGGCAGCGCTTGGCATTCTTCGGTTACAAGCTCTTGAAGAATTATCTCCTGCAACTTCCCTTCGTAATGAGACACTTCTCATGTTCAATCTTGCTGATCAACTCCTGGAGGTGACTTGATCTAGAGACACTGGCGAGCACGACAGCCTCAGGGAATCTGATCGAGCAAGCCAGCAGAGTTCACAAAGTGGCATGTATTCTATATCAGCCCATGCCATCTTTTCTAACCTGGGCTTAGTGCACAGACTGCTAGTAAAGATGGACTGCTTGTGGTGAGATAGTTGTGGGGGAAATGTCTTCTCTAGAGAGCAGGTGCGAGAGTCGAGGGATAATTTCAAGGCAGTAGAATTAGCACAAGCATCAGTACATGGTGTCAAAATGGAGGGCATTGACACCAATTTGGCTGTGATGAAGGTATTGTAGTTGAACACCCACATATTTATGATCAATACTTAAACTAAAAAAGTTGATTTCTTGTATGATGCTGCAAGTACTGTTAGATGTAGTAATCCTCACCGTATTTCTATGATTAAATGCAGCAACCTGTTACCATGGAGTCCAAGGATATAGTTTATCCCAGCAGATAGAGGATTTTAGTTCCTGTTTCCAAATTTTAGAAACTGAACTTGGCTAGTCCATCCCAGCAGAATGAATGCTTGGTATTGTTCAGCACTAAATGAAGAAACACTTCTGAAGGTTTGGCATTATGGAAGGAAGTTATTCTTTAGTTCATTGTTGGTGACATGTTTCTCAATGAACATTAACATGCATGTGCAATAGTCTTGAAGAGTCTTTTTATATCTCATCAGATGTGTGAACCTAACTTTCTGGAGTGATTAAATGGATCCTCCTATAGCATTCCACATGGGGGCCAAATCAATCATTCACATTGTAGTTTGTATTTTATTGGACTGTATGTTCTCTTAACAATCAGCTTTTTTTGTTTAGCTTTATTGTTGCTATAGTGATGCCCTCGAGTGCTTGTATTTACTGAAATGATGCATGTGCAAAG
>CM024758.1:101869307-102147370 GCA_014218235.1 Colocasia esculenta | reverse complement strand
TCACTCAAATCTAATCAGATCTGTAATTTTTCACTGATAATATCACCTCTGATTCTAAATTTTTCAAATTACTTAAGCTTCCGCAAAAGTGGCTAAGATCTATTCATCCCCCCCTTCTAGATCTTTTCCATTCTTTAATCTCGATCCTTCAGTTAAACATAAAATCGATGCATTCAGTTAGAAATCGTTATGGTTCTTCAAAGAATCGTTATGATCAAGACGATATAGTCAATCATTGTGAGTTACAAGAATCATTGTGATCAATAAAGAAATCGTTGTAGAAGCAAAGTTGTGTTCACTAAGGAAATTATTATGAACACTTAAGAAATCGTTGCGCAAAGCAAATCGTTGATTACTAAAGAAGTCGATGTGCGAAGCAAATCGTTATGATTACTAAGAAGTCGATGCGCGAAGCAAATTATTATGATTACTAAAGGAGTCGATGTGCGAAGCAAATCGTTATGATTACTAAAGAAGTCGATGCGCGAAGCAAATCGTTATGACATCCTAAGAAATCGTTGTGTGATGAGCCAATTGTTACGACGACTTAAGAAATCGTTGTGTTAACCAAATCGTTATGACGACTTAAGAAATCGTTGCGATGAGCAAATCCTTACGATGACTAAAGAAATCGTTGCGATGAGCAAATCGTTATGACAACTAAAGGAATCGTTGTGATGAGCAAATCGTTACAACGACTTAAGAAATCGTTGCGATAACCAAATCGTTATGATGACTTAAGGAATCGTTACGATGAGCAAATCGTTACGATGACTAAAGAAATCGTTGCGATGAGCAAATCGTTATGACAACTAAAGGAATCGTTGTGATGAGCAAATCGTTACGACGACTCAAGAAATCGTTGCGATAACCAAATCGTTATGACTACTTAAGAAATCGTTGCGATGAGCAATCGTTACGATGACTAAAGGAATCGTTGCGATGAGCAAATCGTTATGAGAACGATTTCTGTTTAAATCTAAATGATGTTTCAGGTTTATGAAGAAATCGTTAAGGCACTTATGAAATCTTTACAGTTCTACTGAAATCGTTGTAGCATAGAGAAAGTCGATGTGGACTTAGAGAAATTTCATGCTGAACTTATTATTGCTTCAGAAAGGTAATACTTACCAAATTTGCTTGATTTTCCTGTAGTATTTCCTGTGCTCAAGACTTATGGAATATGTGTTAGTAATCTTTGACATGGTTTTGTTAATCACCAAATAAATAAATAATTAATTAAATTACATGGGGACAGACTGATCATCATGAGCGTGGTGGGAAACTTTAGAATCTACTATAGAGGATCTAAGTCAGGTAGGTTGGGAGGAATTTATTGAGTTGTTCAATGAGCAATATTTCTCTAAAGTGGTTCAGGAGAAGAAGGCTAATGAGTTTGCTAATCTAAAGCAACTCAGAATGTCGGTGTCGGAATATGAAGCGCAGTTTGCTCGACTGTCTAAGTATGCTTCTCATCTAGTAGCTACAAAAAAATTCAAGGCGAAAAGGTTTATGAACGGTCTACGTCCAAACTTCATTACTTAGTTAACGCCCCATTTAATTACCACATATTCTGAAATGGTTAAAAGAGCCTTGGCTTTAGAAGCTACCAATGAAACAGTGGAAAAGATTAGAGGAAAGTCCGGTGAAAGTTCTTCCACGACTGACCGTAAAAGGAAGTTTGAGACGGAAAATGCCCCTAAAGTACAGCAGTCCACCAAGAAGGCAGGAAAAGCTCCAGTTGGGAATAAGGAAGTTTATCGACATTGCCATCTCAGTGGACACAAGACTGAGAATTGTTGGTATAGGTTGGGTGCTTGCCTCAGATGTGGAAGTAATCAACATCGGATTTCTGAATGTCCTATGATGAAGAATGCACCAACAACCTAGAATCCCCGAGCCTAACTAGGACGTCTACAAGCTATTCAGGAAGTGGAACGTCAATCTCCGCAAGAGTGCGGACTTATTGAAGGTACACTTTTAGTAAACTCTAAACCTGCATATGTTTTATTTGATTCAGGAGCTACACACTCCTTTATTAGTCAAGAATTTGTTAGATCCTTGGGAATACAATCAGTTCCATTACTTGTAGAATTAGAGGTAGCTACTCCTCTAAGTAAGGGTAAGAAACTCAAAGAATATTACACTGCCAGTCAGATTCTAGTTAAAGAACATAATTTTTCGGGTGATTTGATATTCCTTGAGATGTGGGATTATGATGTAATCCTTGGGGTAGATTGGCTATCTAAATACCATGCAAATTTGGATTGTCAATTAAGGCAAGTAACTTTTCTGGGTAAGGAGGTTTACTCCATGACTTTTGATAAACCGTGTATAAAGTATACCCATAATCTCGGCAGTTAAAGCATGCAAGTTGGTACAAAAAGGATGTTAAGGATATTTGGCGTCCGTGACAATAATGAATCAGAATACTATAGGATTGAAGGATATTACGGTAGTAAAAGATTTTCCCGATGTATTTCCTGAGGAATTACCTGAATTACCACCTAGTAGGGAAGTAAAATTTCCATCGAATTGGTTCCAGGAGCCACACCAATTTCAAGAACACCTTATCGAATGTCAATGGAAGAATTGAAAGAATTAAAAAGGCAATTGATGGAACTGATGGAGAAATGATTCATTAGATCCAGTACATCTCCTTGGTACCCCAATACTATTTGTTAAGAAGAAGGATGGGACTATGCGACTATGCATAGACTATAGACAATTGAACCAGTTAACAATTAAAAATAAATACTCGCTCCCTAGAATTGATGATCTATTTGATCAATTGTCTGGAGCTCAATATTTTTCAAAGATTGATCTTAGTTCCGGGTATCATCAATTGAGAATTCAGGAAGGAGATATTCACAAGACAGCTTTTCGAAGTAGATATGGGCATTACGAATTTGTAGTGATGCCGTTTAGATTAACCAATGCACCTACTGCTTTGATGCGATTGATGAATGATGTATTCTGGTCATATTTGGATCAGTTTGTAGTTGTATTCATTGATGACATATTGATTTATTCTAATAGTATGGAATAACATAAATCACATTTACAGGTTACTTTACAATTGCTATGGGACCATAAGTTGTATGCAAAGTTTAGTAAATGTGAATTCTGGTTGGAACAAGTAACGTTCTTAGGCCATGTCATTCTAGAGAAGGATTGTCAGTGGACTCCTCCAAAATTGAAGCTATCAGAGATGGGAACAACCTAAGAACATTACTGAAATTAGAAGTTTTCTGGGTATGGCCATATTACCGGTGATTTGTCAAATATTTTTCCAGAATTGTTTCACCTCTTACACAACTAACTCAGAAGGGAACTATATTTGAATGGAATGAGAGTTGTGAAAATGCATTTCAAAGGTTGAAGAAATGTTTATCATCCGCACCAGTTCTGGCCCTACCAATAGAAGGAAAAACATTTGAAGTTTACACTGATGCATCAAATATCGGATTAGGATGTGTCTTGATGCAAGAAGGAAAAGTGATTGCTTATGCATCTAGACAATTAAAGAATCATGAGAAAAATTACCCGGTACACGATTTGGAATTAGCAGCGGTAATTTTTGCTCTAAAGCTCTAGAGACACTATCTATATGATACCCAATTCATAGTGTACTCCGATCATAATAGTTTGAAATATCTATTTTCACAGAAGGAATTGAACATGAGACAAAGAAGATGGATGGAATATATCAATGATTATGATTTTTAGATTGAGTACCATCCTGAAAAAGGCAATACTGTAGCTAATGCTCTCAGTAGGAATCCCATGGCTAAAATATTTCATTTGCAAGTCAAAGAATGGAAACTGTTGGAAGAATTCTCTACATTGAGTCTGAAAGCTGAACCACAAGAAGATAGGGTTATGATTGATAACCTGTCAGTGCAATCTGATCTATTAAGACAAATTGGTGAACAACAGGACAATGATCCCATATTGGTAGAAATTAGAGAGAAACTGAATTCCAGACCTGATTTTAATGAAGATGATTATGGAAATCTTCGGTTCTGAAATAGATTGTGCATATCGGATAATTCAGAAATCAAGAAACAAATATTAGAGGAAGCTCATTGGGCACATTATACCATCCATCCGGGAGCTGTCAAAATGTACCAAGATTTAAAGAAAAATTTCTGGTGGTGTAACATGAAGAAAGACATTGTAGATTTTATTGCTAGATGTTTAACATGTCAGAAAATGAAGGTTGAACACCAGAAACCCGCAGGGAAATTAAAACCCCTTGAGATACCAGAGTGGAAATGGGACAGTGTTGGCATGAATTTTATTGTGGGATTACCCAGAACACGTAATGGATACGATGCGATATGGGTAATAATTGATCGACTCACAAAGTCAGCTCATTTCTTGGCCATCAAACAAATGGTCTATCAATATATTAAAACTTTATACTTAAAATTTTTTTTCGACTGCATGGAATTCCAAAGGATATCATTTCTGACAGAGATGCAAGATTCACTTCACATTTTTGGAGAGAACTACAAGATGCATTGGGAACTAAACTGAAGTTTAGTACGACATTTCATCTTCAAACTGATGGACAAACAGAACGAGTAAATCAAATTATTGAGGATATGTGTCGTGCCTGTGTTTTAGAATTTGGAAATGACTGGAGTAACCATTTAGCAATCATGGAATTTGCTTATAACAACAGTTATCAGTCTACAATTCAAATGGCACCATTTGAAGCTTTATATGGCCGACAGTGCAGATCACCGTTATGTTGGATTGAATTGAAGGAATCACACATTCTTGAACCTGAGATGATACAAGAAACTACAGAAATTATAAAGCTAGTACAAGGTCGAATGAAAGCCGCTCAAGATCGACAGAAAAGTTATGCTAATCGACGAAGAAGAGAGCTGGAATTTCAACAAGGTGATCATGTTTTTCTCAAAGTGTCACCCCGAAGAGGAATCAAGAGATTTGGAGTTAAAGGAAAGCTTAGTCCAAGATACATTGGACCATTTGAGATATTAAGAAGAGTTGGGAAAATGACATATCAACTAGCATTACCACCCCAATTATCCAATGTACATTACATCTTCCATGTGTCAATGTTGCGGAAATATGTTCTTGATCCAGATCATGTTATTGAATACCAGAATTTGGAAGTACAAGGAAACCTGGCGTATGAAGAAAAACCTGTGCAAATCCTCGACCGAAAGATCAAGCAACTTCGGAATAAGGAAGTTCCGTTACTAAAGATTCAATGGAATAACGGGATAAGAAGAAGAGCAACATGGGAATTAGAAGATGCTATCAAAACGAAGTATCCAGAATTGTTTACAGGTTAGTAGCACTTATTGTTAAATTCTTATCTGTTAAATTTGGAGGACCAATTTTCTTTAGTGGGGGAGAGTTGTAACACCCCAAAATTATATTTATTGAAAATTTAGATAAAATATAATGATAATGATTGTTAAACATAACTACTTTCATGAGATGTAATTATGTTTATTTTAGTAATTATTTTTAAATTAATAAAATTATTACAGTGTTGTATTCTGTGGTGCGCACTCCGATAGGACGTCACCGAAATTCTATAATAAAATTAAAATATGAAAACACCATAATTTCTAGAAAAATGTGCTGATATTAGAAATATAAATATCCAGAATTATTGTCGTGCGGATATCAAGATTAAGTCGACATAATGATTTTCCGGGCAATTTTTACTAGGTGAAAAATTAATTCTAAAAATTAAACTAAAATCACCATAATTTGTAAAACCTTCCAATTAGCTTATGTTTGAAATCTCAACTTAATTGGATATCATTTGGATACAAACGTATAGGGATAATTGGACCAGCTGAATTATCTCCTATTTACGTCAATTATTATTTTGATAATTGCTTATGTAGCTTTGGCTACGCAAGGCTTATCTCACCTGGGTTAAATGGTCTACACGTAGCTTACTACGTGTGTGTGGGGTAAAACCCCATGGTAAAATGTGGCTTTGGGAGGGGAAAGATGGGTTTTACGGTTACACATGTATGACTACGTGCCATTCATGCATGGAACCGGGAGTTTATATAAACTCTCCCTTAACCCTTCGTATGGGCTTTTCCACCACTTCCTCAGCCTTTCTCCTGCTGCTGCTACTGCTGCTCTTGCCGTAATTGCTGCTGCTACTTCTGCTGTAGCTGTAGCTGCTGTTGCTGCTACTCCTACTATTGCACCTGCCGTAGCTGCTTCTTCTTCAACCCTTTCTGCTTCCTTCTTCCTACGGCTATTGCTGGTTCCTTCATTGAGGAAGAGTAAAAGATCTTCAAAGTTCCTTGTGACATGTAGGATTCTCTCCTTCTTGTCTCCTTCTCTTGATTAAGAGCTTTGTGTTTAAGTGTTTACCACGTTCACACTTGACTTTGGTTCTCTTTTCGTTAATCAAGCTTTGGCTTATACTCATGTCATATCTAAGCATATTTGTGGAGAACTTCCTACTAGATGCAAGGAAAAATTTCTTAGAAGTGTTGTATGTACAGTAATCATCCTTTCATGAGTTTTCATACCCATTCCATGTGTACAGATTGTACTCTCATTATTCTATTCTTCCTTCATGTAAGTGGTGTTTAGAAATGTAAATAAGACCCTTTAGATGTTGTTAACCATGTTGGAATCATAGGAACACTTAGAAGAGTCTTCTGAGATGTTGTAAAACCATTCTTGGGAGATTAACTGTGACTGTCGACAGATATAACCCATCTGTCGATAGGTATCATGCTTCCAGAACCTAGAAATGCAGAAACACCAGTAGATGTCGACAGATAGACTTCATCTGTCGACAGATGGTCTCCATCTGTCGACAGCCACCTCTGGCCTGTCGACAGACAGGGACCAGATTCCAGAATCTGGTTCTAGATGGACAGTGGCTGTCGACAGCCACTCTCTGGCTGTCGACATACATCTGTCTGTGGTGTTTAACCAGATTTGTTTCATGTCCAACCAAAGGTGACACACTTTGGTATTAACCAAACAAGTTGTTCCTCTCATTTTCTTGGATTCCAACTACTTTACACTGAGAAGAACCATTCAGTTTTCATCCACATTCAATTATGGAATGTTCTTGAACACCCCCAAATATAATTAACAAAACCCTTTGCTACTAGTGAGATCTTGAGTACTTGTGTACCACATTTGAATATTTAACAGAAATGATTTTGATGACAATTTTGGGTCTTGGACTCAATTGAGATATATGCCTATGCAAGTGGGGCTGATCAGTCCGGGAGGAGCACCCTAATTCGTTTAATGGCCGTGCAGAACGATAATGGAACTCTTGGATGTTTGGCATTGCATCATACTTGCTTGATTGGTCATCATCCTTTTTATCATGAGTTGAACATGTACTTGAACCAGAATGTGTATATTATCCTAATTCTTTTTATGCAAGTTTTACTCAGTACTCTTGTTCTATAATGTTATCTAATTGACATGGTTAATAGTCGTCCTTGATATTCAACATTGCTACCAAATAAGTCTCTTGCCCAATTCTTGATTATCTTAGCCTTTTAATTATAAGAGTGAATCCTACTGGGATCGTTAGCTCATTAAATCTTACTTTTTTAGGTGAACATGATGAGCCTAGCTCTTAAGGGGGTGTGCTAAGCGGGGCAACCAGTCAACAGAGTTCTTTAGATTACCCTTCTAGTATTGTAGTTAGAAGAATGGAAATGTTATTTTCATTTCTTTTCTACTCCCCTTGTGGATTGTTATGAGGAGTACTATGCAATTAAAGCTTCCGCAATAATGTAGACAGATGTATAAAAATATATGCTCTATTTCTTAAGTCTATTTTTCTGTCATTTCTGATAAATAGATATTTATTAGAACGTGACAGCTCCAAACACCTGAATCGCCCAAAAACTAGCTGTGAAACCTCTCCTGACTGATCAGAGCTTCCTCTGCTCTATTTGGCCGACCTATAGTTCTTAACCCTAGACAGTTAAGAATGCGACACATACAGCTGACGCGACAAGAATGTGACGGTCCAGACCGTCGCCTTCTTACCGCTGACACCAGTCGGCTGCCCTGCGTGCTCTCCGTGTGTGCACCACACGGTGAGCATGCAACCAAACTACCCTGAATGACGGCAATGTGAATGCGACATCCAGGCCTATCGCGTTAAGAACGTGACATATACCCCTATCACGTTCATAGACAATGAACCAGTGAGCGCTTTAGGCCCCAGATTTCTAGCCCACAACACCCAAAAACCTGCAGAAAGCACAAAAAACAAACCATTGGCCCCACATTGGCCACCAAACCCATTAAACCACGATCCGAACGGTCACTACGTTACAGTATGTCGCGTTCTTAACGTGACAGACCTAGGCGTCGCATTCACGTTGCCGTCGTTCGGGGTGGTTTGGCCACATGCTCGACGCGTGGCGTGTGTAGTGCGGCTGCCTGGCGTTAGCATCAAGAAGGCGACAGCCTAGGCCGTCGTGCTCTTGTCGCGACGTCCAGGTGCTTCACGTTCTTAACTATGATAGGTTAAGAACTTTAGGTTGGCCAAACAAAGTAGAGGAAGCTCTATTCGGCCAAGAGAGGGTTTTTGCTATCGAATTTGGGGCGATTTGGATGTTTGGTGCATGGTTTGGTGTGCTCTTGATGCGAGGACGTTGCTTGGAGCGTGGAAAATGCCGATTCATAGTTGTTCTTCACGTTCTACTCGTAGATAGGGAGATTCTACTCAGTTTCTCATGTGGATGGTGTGTTTGTCATGTTTGATCCATGAAAGGAGTTACAGTCGATAGATGGCATGTTAATGTAGCTACCAGACTAGTTATAGTTGTTTTATATGGATGTTTGTATGCGTTTTGTCAGGTTTCTGGGAGTGGGATTCTCGGATTGGGGCTCTATCTATGAAGGCGATGGCCCCGAGTGTCGCCTTCTAAACGCAACAGCCCAACCTGTCGCATTCACATTCAGAACGCGTCGTACTGAGGCGTCGCAGCCTAAATGCGACAGAGTGCTCTATCGCCTTCTGGCTTTCGAGGACTGTGAACATAATTCTGTTTATGTGCATATCCCGTTGTGTTATTTTATGTATTTAAAATATTGTGGCGGTGCTTTGACATGTGTTGAGTTTAAAGGATGACGGTTGCATGGTTTGCGCATACGTGGCGAGTTGGGTAGTATGACGCCTTCCGTGGTTATCTCTCGAGTAGGGTACCCCAGGTTCTCTTTTAGCCAGGCACGTTAGTGCTCGAAGTTTATCCCGATACTGTGTGTACTATCAATGTTTGTGTCGTTTTCCTAGACACCCTCACTCTTCTGTCGAGTTGTACGTCTGGCTGAGGGAAAGACGACAATGGGGCAGGGACTTGTGGTGTGTTGGTTCTCAGTTCGGTCGCTTGTAGCATGCTCGTAGTTGGGGGGTGGACACCAATAGACATATTGGTCCCCAGCTAGTCCCGTGTTCCGCAACCTCACTCTAAGGGTTCCACAACTCTTAGAGGTGTGTCAGGCGTAGGTATGCAGCGTGTGTCACTGCAGGTGTGGTGTTGGTTGGTCTCCATAGCTTGTTGGCACTGTAGAGGTGGAGCGACAGTTGGACCTTCCGTCTGTGACTACGAGACTGAGAGGTAGTCCTGTGTGGTTTGTCTGGGTCAGTAGTTGGTGTCACGAACCAGGTTTCGTGACCCGAGTATGGCATTACCCTTCTCTAACTCGTATACTTGAGCGTGGTTTGTCTTTTATTTATTAATATTTAATCCATGTTATTAGTATAGAATTGTTTATTTAATTACAATTGTAGCACCATGCTTAGATAGCCCTGTTAATTGCTTAATTTAATTCTTTACTCCTACTTATCGTGAGATTGGTGTTCTTTCGGCTTTTAAGAGAGTTTCCCTACTGAACCAATGACTTGTGAGGCTCAGCCCTACTCCTTTTTGGTGAAGAAGAGTAGGAGAGTTCCCGTCCCTCATCTAGTTTGGAGCCGCACCGTAACGAAGTTGGGCCTGCACTATCAACACTGTAATTTTACTTCTTGTTATATCTCGGGGTATGTCTCAGGCTGTTGTACTTTGTTCTTTGACTTTAGTTGGGAACTGGCTATGTAAACTTTATGTAAATATGTGTGAGATTGTATAATAAATGTGATCTTATGTGTGTTTAATAAGTTTCTTTTATGTTCTCATGGACTTGAGTTATGGTATCTCTTGCGAGACTTCGGTTTGATTGCGGGAGGCAGAGTCGATTCGGGCTCGTTAATAGGTTAACGGGTTTGAACGACGAGGACTGCCACAGTCTTGTTCTATGTCTGTCACTACCTAGGTGAAGGGTACTTTAAGAATGCATTAGGTTTTACTTAGGGATTAGGGGATTATGTCTATGGTGTTGAATCTCCATATGTATTGAAGAACAAGTTTAATCCTTCATCCTTGTAATATAGTGTTGGAGATTTCTATCTGTCTATACATGACATTCAGAAGAAGTGTGCAACGCCCCTGACATTTCAGTGCACATCAAATAGATGTTTCATTGTTGAAAAAGATTTGCATTCACAAGACAAAGATTTGCGTTACAAACATAGTTTCTTTTACAAAAAATAAGACATCCATCAGTTATGCACTTCAACCATAAATAAGAGGTTCATCGAACATCCACCAACTACAATTCCCACCAATCACAAAAAGGACATCCAAACAAAAACCTCCACATCCAAAAATGGTCGTTACAACAGTCTTAAACTTTCTAAATAGACTAAAAGTTTCTAAACCTAGCAGCTGGACTTGAGGAGGATGCCTGAGACAAACTTGATAGTTTTGTGCCACCAACTGCACTTTAGGAACCCCTAGTTGTGCCACCCTCTGCTTGCACTTCAACATTAATAGTTGAATAGCCACCCTACAAATTTAAGAACAAACACATTAATACATTACGGTTGATAGGACTGACATAAAAAATATTAGAAAATTATCCACAACTTGTCCAATTTGGGCTGTCAAATTTGACAGAATTGATCCTTGGCCACCTGTGTGCTCTTCCTAGGCCTGTCGAGAGGCCTCTTGCATTACAACAATAATAATTAGTACAGACCAAATGATGGAAATGACATAAATAGAGAGCACATCTAGTTACCTGGCTGGAGGAACAAAAGCTTCACCCATGTTTGAGACCGGATTCTTGCAAGTCTTTGCATGGTGACCAAAACCTCCATATCTCTTGCACTTGTGGGGTTTCCTAATCCTTTTCTCCTCATCTGGGTTCCGAATTCTTTTTTTCCTTGGCCTTCCAGTGGTCTTCTCACAGGGGGGGGGGGGGGGGGGGAGAGAACTTTCATCCAAGTTTAACCACTGTTTCCTCAGTCATAGGGGAAATCCCAAGTCATATGCCTCTTTATAAGCCTACACTGTGTAAGATCTGTCAGTGTAATCCTCCCATTTTATACCCCTTCTTGTGTTAAGAAAGCACAAGCGTATCTGTTGTCTGCCAAGCCTGCATGTACATGTTTGCTCCCTCAAGTCCACAACTTCACTCTCATTAGGCCCAGTAACTTGAGCAGTGTCATTGAGCTCTTTCTCAATGAGATAACCACCTAATATTATGCTCATAACACAAATATACTTCTATGCCCTAGGCACCAGAGTATCTATCTATTTCTCATCTCTTGATCTTCTAATGTGCATTATCTTCATCATTTTTGACCGAATTATGTCATGGAAATCAAGAATGGGTCTCTAGCGTGCGTCGACGATGTATGCATAAAATGACTCACTCAAATTGTTGGTAATGTGATGACACTTCGTCCTTGGGTTGAATTTTGACCTACTCCATACAACACCCTCCATGGCCGGTGATGTCAAGAAGGCATGTGCCTATGGAGACTGTTCCTTGATTTGCGATCAAAAATTCAACATCTGTGTAGGCCCTTGTTGCATTCCAAAGTACCCTTTTCATGAACTCACCTAGAAATTGCTTCTTATAGTTTTTATATAGATGCCTAAGACACACTCTATGCTGAACCCTGGGAAAAGAAGTGGGAGTCCTTTTATAATCCTTTTTGGCTGTCAGACATGAATGATAGGCCATCCGTGCACCAATGACATGTTTCAGGATATCCAAAAATCAAGTCCAACTACTAGCATTTTCTCCCTCAACAATAGTTATGGCTACTGGAAGATTCCCATCAAATGCAGTAGCAGGAAGCAAAGCACCCCTGAAATACCCTTTTAGATGGCACCCATCTAGTCCTAGTAAGTGCATGTAGCCAAATTTAAACCGCTCAATAGAAGCCTTTAAAGACACAAACATCCTTATAAATATGTCATTTTCATCTATCTGATATCTGATAACACTATCTGATTTTTTATTAACAATTCATGTTGTAGATCTGGAACTCTACCATACATAGCTTCCCATGACCTATGAATCATTTTCAATGCCTGTAGTTTTCCCCTATAAATGCGATAATAAGGTATGCTTAAATGAAATTGACTATTCAGTCTCCTTGAAATCTCCCTGATAGACACATCTCCTTATGTCTTTAGCCATCTTATGCATTGACTTGCCACCCACTTTTAGGTGGCCATATGGTTCCCAACCTTATTTGCCCCTGTGTAAGTACGTTCAGAATCAAGTTTCTTTATTTGGAAAGTGTGGCCATTTGGTAAACGAGAAGCACACAATCTCCATTTGTACTTCTTTTCACGACACACTATTGTCACACATGTAGGCTCAAATTTTTTGTAGGTCATCCCAAATTCATTTTTCAATGCATGTTTGGCAAGTGCTACTCTAAATGCCACCACATCTTCAAGAGAAAGGGTTTCTGCACTTGTGAAAGTGTAGAAATGCCTAGTCATCCTGCACTTCTCTCCTCCCATTGGTGGAAAAGAGGAGAGAGGTCTATGTGGCAGCTTGATTCCCACCAATGGGAGAGAGGAAGTGCAGTATGACTAGGCATTTCTGCACTTTCACAAGTGCAAAAAGCCTTTCTCAATTTTCAAACATGATGCCTAAAGGTATGTCTGGATCATGAAAATCCCTCACCATGGGAGTACCCTCATGGTCTCCTTTATCTACACAAACATCACATTCAGATTCTGAAGTATATACACTATCATGGCTATCATCATTGTGGACCTCATCATCAGATACATCCCCCTCCCTAAAAAGTGTCTCAACCTCATTGTTCCCTTAAGGATCAACATCAACAAAGTCACTATCATCTGCTAGAAGATTCCAATCTGGATTAGCTGCTGATCTATTGATTCTTCAGCGTTTTGGCTTCTCCCCTAACTTCTCCAGCAAGCAGATAAAGTTGATTCGGTGGATGCCTCCTTTAAATGATTTTTGTTTGAATGTGGATGGAGCATGCAAAGGAAATTCGGGTGAATGTGGGGGAGGGGGATGTATCAGAGATAGATGGGGTTCTGTGTTGGTCGCTTTTGCAGAATTTTACGGTCATGGGAATAGCATGATCGTTGAAGCTAGAGCTTTGTGTGATGGCCTTCGAGTGGCCGACTTTCTAGGCATCCGTTTGTCAGTCGTCTATTCTGACTCCTTCGTCTTGGTAAACTCATTCAAATCTTGAAATTGCCCTTCGTGGCAGACTTTAGGTGGTGGCGGGAAGCTAAAGAACGAGGTGAAAGGAAGAAATCTGACAGTGCAACATTGCTACCGTGAAACAAAGAATGTGGCAGATGTTTTGGCAAATTTCGGTTGCTGGTCAAGGAAAACAATGTGTACTGGGGGTCTTCTGGCATCCCTCATATCTATAAAGGACCTATAGTTTTAGATAAAACCGGTCTTACCATGTTAGATTACTTTGATCGGGTAGTCTTCTTGTATCACCTTTCTCTTATATATATGATTTCGGCCCAAGTATAATCTGGTGGAGTGAGAACATTCTCCCTTTCTGAGGGAGGGTGCGCTCTCTAGTATTACACCTGAGGACCTTTTGTTAAAAAAAAAAAAAATTCTATTAACTTTTCTAGCCCTTGACCTTCTTCTAATGTTTAATTCTACTGCAGATATCCCAGGTGAGAAGAGGCTAAGGAAACACCTACATATTGTGTAATGACGTACAAGCTTATGTTCAGGTTGTGGGCATACCTATCAAACAAAGAGATGACATCCTCATTGAGGAAATTTTCACAAATTTCTTAGGTTTGACATTAGGTACTAGAGCATAGAATTCAAAGGTCTGATCAAGTCTCCACTGGTTTGTTCAGTAGCAACCACTCTAAGTTCCATCAAATAAGCATAGACCTTATGATGGTCGTAACACTTTTGTCTAAATCCGATGGGGACCATTCTCCCATCATCACCTTGTGTCTTAAAATGCCTCCATAATGGAACTTTAGTGTATATGTATCAATTATATTTATGCTACACATATATACAACATAATGTTATCAATAGTGAATCCAATAAAAAAGAATCTCACTAACATACATGCCCCTAGCTTCCAATTCACCTTAAAAAGGACGGCAGTAGAAGATCATAGCCACATTCCCACCTGTGTGACCCTGCAAATAAACAAAAGTCATAAATCTCAGATGAGCCATCGTTTTTACCATAAAAAACCCTTAATAAACTTGTTGTAGTCATTATTCAATCGCCAGCACACTACCCTAAACCCTAAAAAATCCCCTAACACCATCACTATTTTCTCAACCCCACATTGGCATCTTTGCAAGCGCTATAAATATACAGAGAAAGACACAGGGAGAATGAGAGAGAGCCTTTGACCATGAGAGTGTGTGTGTACATGTGTGTGCAAGAACTAGTGTGTAAGAAACATGGAGAGCATGTGACACTCATCGTAAAGAGGAATCTTCTACCACGGTGAGGGACACGATCGCAGGCGAGTGAGATGGTCGCACGGTCTGGCGAGAGAGAATTTCGCAAAGGCACTGCCCTTCTTCCGGAGCTCCATGATGAGAAAGACGATCGCATGGGCACTCCCCTTCCGTCTGTGCACGGCGTGGGAGACGATCACCCAATTTCGAGACAGGGAGGGGAGTTAGGGTAGGTTAGTATGAGGGTTGGGTATTCATTCAGCCTTTTAACTCAATCTTAACCGGAGGAATACTAACGGGAGTTAACCACAAGGTATAACCTCTGCATTAATGTAAATAGGGGGTATTCATTATATATGCCTAGATTAGGAGTTATTTGTAAAAACCCTTATTTATTGGGGCATATACAAAACTTCCTTTAAAAAAATATAATTATATGTAACAAACTTAGATATGATCATATATCCTGAACTAATAATGTATCTATATAACACACTAAGATATAATCATATGTCCGATTTATTGCAACTCTCATTATAATGATACTTATGCAGGTAATCTATTTCGCTTTATCTGTACATCTTTTCATTGGAGATTCGTTATATGTACTTAATGTTCATGAAACAAATAACCTAACTTTCATAAAAAAAAGATGTTAAGATTATTTTAATTGTTAAGATGCATGGATGTTCAGATTATTTTAATTGTTAACATTATTAGTAACTATGTTAAGATGTTAAGATTAGTAACTTTTGAGAAAATTTATTATTTAATTGTTCTATTCATCTTCATACTTTTTACTGTGTTTTCCTCGATGATATTATACATCTTTACAAATAATATTTTTTATTCATCTAAATATGTTATAAACAATCACCGTGCATAGTGTGAGTGCTCGACCAATATATATCTATATATATATTCATATGCATTACATGAAAATATAAAAATTAAATGAAAACATGTAATATGATTATATGCTATGTAGCCACAATAAAATCATATTCAAATTATGAGTAAGTCCATATTAAACTACATATGATTATATGCTACATAGCTTACTAGGTAGCTACATTCTAAAGTCCAAAGTACTCCTCTATCATACTACCCTATCCACATCATTGTCCTGCCATGAAGGAATATTTATTTTTTATGGTGCTTTTAATTATCCTATTTGATTAGTTTTTGGAACACTTCATGTCAACTCTTTCACATGATATGAAAATGTTGTGCTATGTTTCTTGATTCATAATTTTCAAAATTATAGGAAGTATTATATTAATAAATTTTCTTTTTATGATCTAGAATACATTTTCAGTTACATGTTCTTTTATAAGTAGCATCATTCCGTTAAAGAAAAATACTTCAGATAATCATGAAAAAGATCTATATACAGATGTTATTCTTTGACAACATTCATGTATTAAGATGGAGAAGATTAAAGTTGAAAATGAAGATGTTGAAATTAAGTTGACAATTTGTCCGATCTTTAAGATTGTTAGTTATAGACTTGCGCTCCATAATATAGACCAATATTTCTTGTGAACTTTTTAGTTGCTATAAATAATTGCTTTATCACTATACATATTTCTTATTCATCTTATGATGTTTTTAGATATGTTGTTTTTTTTAATTGTTTTAATCGTTTCTAAAAGAAATATGTACATAAACTTTTATTAATATATATATATATATATAAATCAAACTTAAGAACTTCATCGCACGGATATAGAGCTTGAACTCTTCATGAATCCAAACTAGTTAAAGTAAGAGGCTTTAAATTGAAATGTATGGTGTTTTAGATTCTAATTATTTCTAAAAGAAAAAAAATATATATATATATATATATATATATCTAATGTAGAATAATTAATTTAAGAAATTATTATATAAAAATATTCAAAATCTAAAAACTCCCATGCATAGCATAGCACCGCACGGTACAGAACTCGTTTCATATACGCCCGGGACTCGGCTTCTCTGCTGCAGTGTCATGGTATTATGTCGGTACGTGATATATATGTTACTAGCGCCTACTGCTGACAAAAGGTACTCCTCGACTCTGTCGTTTCTGCGAATATTAGAAGTATCCGGTACTGCTCCTCTCTTTTAGATGTGTCTCGTGACATGTCTATATATATATATATATATATATATATATATATATATATATATCATTGTAAAAAAAGTATGATTTATCAATAAATATATGGCAGCGGTAATATAACAGACTCTCAATAAATATTATGCAGTGTGAATGCAAGTATGCAACTACCAGCTTGTTTGGCTTAATCTTTTGTCCTCGATTGCTGCCACAATTTCTATATATTCGATGGGAAATGTGGGGCTTGCCAGAAATTTAGCCTGATATTATATATATGAAGGTGTTTGCTTGGGCGTTAATACACAAGGTTATCTAGCTACCTTCGTTCCAGGATGCTCATTATGTGGAAAATGATATCTGACGCGGGGTGATCCCAAGGGACTCGGCTCAAGATCCACCTTGGGAGCCGGCCTTGCCTAGCCCGCAGTACAGTTGAGTCAAATAGCTCAGCTGAAATAAAGATCCGAGATCCGCGATACTAGCTGGGCCGAGTCATCATAGGGAAGGGTCTCCCGAGTCATTTCATTATCTAAACATCCGTCGGGCCGCGCCCAGACGAGCTGAGCAGTTGCCAACCCGGATGACTATGGGGGGAAAATCTAGATTTGGCATGTGTCGGAAATCACGGGATGTGTACGCCAATCAACCGTAAGTAACCGTCTAAGGAAAGTGCCTAATAAGGGCCCCGAAATCGTGGCGTCTTGGAGAACGCCCAGGCAAGGCCGGGATTCTCAGAACCAAATCCAGGCCCGTGAGGATCGTAGGTGATTTCCTGTGTAGCGTATCCAGATCGTTGCCAACTGAACCTACCCGCGAGGACTCCTATATAAGGAGGGGAGCCCCCCTTCATGAGAGGTAGGTTACATCCATCCCAAAAAACTCTTCCACTCCGTTCAAACACTAACTTGATCGTCGGAGTGTTTCCCCACCGAGGCGACTTGGTGGTCTTGCAGGAGGATCTTCGGCATCGCGCGAGCTCCGCTTCTCCATCCCTTGGGGGCCGCTTGGCTAAGGCCAACTCCGTTACTCCAGCAGTAACATTTTTTGGCTCCGTCTGTGGGAATCTTCTGAACAAAAGCTCTCTCTCATGGCGCCCAAGGGGAAAGTGGTCGCTCGTTCGTCCGAAGAAGAGGTGCCAATCACTATTGTTGAGGAGGGGACCGCCGGGGGAGGATCCGGCACTGGAGAACAACGCTCAAATACTTCTTCCCGCCTCGATCGCGTCGAGAATTTGGTGGCGGGGCTTCATGAGATCCTAGCGCGCATGGAGCAGAAGCAACAACTAATGGCGGCCAAGGCCGACGCGGCTGGCCGTCGGCGATCCTCGCTCCGATGGACGCGGAGACATCGGACTCGTTGGGACCCAACCAGCCCCCCCAGCGATATCAACAAGCCAGGCCGATGTCCAGGTTGCAGCACCCGCTCTTTCAGCCCAGGCGCCACCGCCTCCTCCAGCGGTGGTACAGGGGGCCCCGGCCTCGGTGGCAGAGCTCGAAGCCCCTCGAACGAGGGACGTCGACCACTTCACCGCCGAGTCGACGCCTGCTCCATTTGGTGCCCCGTCAATGGAGCTCGGTGGAAGAACTACCTCCAGGAGATGAACCGAAAGATTGAAGATCTTCAGCGAGGGAAGTGGGCGCCTTCCATGGCGACTATGCTTACGACCTCACCATTTACCGAGGAAATCACCTCAGCCCCGGTCCCGACGAAACTGCAACTCCCCAAGTTCCGGTGGTACAATGGGACCAGTAACCCCATCCACCATCTTGACAATTTTCAAGGGCAGATCGAGATGGTTAGCCTCTCAGATGCATTAAGGTGCGAGCCTTCATGTCAACTCTAGACGACGCCGCGCTACAATGTTCAAGGCTTTGCCCGCGAGGTCAATAGCCAGCTTCCCCGAGCTCGCACAACGGTTCCTTGATCACTTCTACAGCACAGTTCAGCACTCCCTCTGCATCGATGATTTGTGGCTCGTGGCTCAAAAAGAAGGCGAGCTCTTCCGAGACTACGCTAAGAGATTCCAACTCGAAGTGATGAAGGTCGTTGACCTTGACCTACGGACGGCTGTCAACATCCTCACTCGAGTCTGCTCCAACACGCCATTCGTGTCGTCCATCGCCAAGAAGCCGCCTGTAAGTCTTTTCGACCTTCTCTCCCGAATGCAGAAATACGTGAGGTTGGAGTCTACTCTCGGTGCGGCGGGCAAGTTGAGTCGTCCAGCTGAGGCTGGAGGATCAAGCAAGGCGCCGGAGGTCAAAAGAACAAAGAGAGAGGAAAGCTCAGCTCGCGGTGATCGGAGAGCAAACTCAAATCGCCGATCCGACGAGTACCGAAGATCCGACGAGTACCGCCGTCAACGCGATCTTCCACACTTCGGACAGCTTCCGTCTGAGATATTGTCCATGATCAAGAAGCTACCAGAGTTCCGACGGCCCGAGCCGTTGGGCAAGCCACCACCGGGGCGCGGCGCCGACCTCTACTGCGACTATCATAAGGGCTACGGCCATACAATTGATCTATGTCGCAGCCTAAAGCTGGAGATTGCAGAGATGCTGCGATGCGGCATCATTGGAAGAGACGTCGTCGATGGACGTAGGAAAGAGCCGATGCCCGAGAGGGAGCGCGGAGCTCGGGGAGAGAAGGGTGCAGTTCTCGTCCTCGCGGGAGGAGCAGCCGGAGGAGGGGACAGTGGAAGAAAGTGAAAGGCATACGCCTCGGCCACTGGTTCGACTTCGGGGGGCTCGGCCCCCAAGCCGCACGGCTTTATAACGTTCTCCGAGGACGACGCCTTCGGCCTCAGCTTTCCCCACGATGGCGCGCTTGTCATTCGCGCGGACATCGACATGTACAGTGTGCAACGAATCTTGGTGGATGGTGGAGCGGCTCCGATGTTCTCTTCTATGATTGCTATGCAAAGATGACCAATTTGAGCACCGAGCTGAAGCCCGTGGCGACCCCTCTCTTCGGGTTCAACGGATCCCCTGTCAATGCCGAAGGGTCGATCAAGCTGAAGGTCACCCTCGGCTCTAGCCCATGTTCTGTAACCGTTGAGGCCGACTTTCTAGTTGTGAAAGTGAAGTCGGCCTACAACGCTATCTTCGGTAGGGGTCTTTTAGGAAAGGGGGGGAGTTCCTTCTACTTATCATCAAAAGCTGAAATTCCCAACACCGTGCGGGGTAGGGGAGGTCACAGGGGACCAAACCGAAGCTCACAGGTGCTATGTAAATTTGATAAAAGCAAAGGAACCAGTATTTCCGAGTACAAGCCTGACTATGACAATGAGGGTGAAAGGCATGAGCCAGCCGAGCAAACGAAGCAAATTGAAATTGATGAAGGGAAGTCGCTAGTGATTGGCGCCGAACTCCAGGAGTTGGAGGCAGGGCTGATCCGTTTTCTCAAAGAAAGTGGCGACATCTTTGCATGGACGGAGAACGACCTCCCGGGAATCGATCCCAAGGTGATCCAGCATCATCTGAACGTAGACCCCAGGGCCCGGCCCGTGCGCCAGAAAAAGCGTCCTTTGTCAATGGATCGTCAGGAAGCCGTTGGAGAGAACCTGGCGAAATATCTTCGAGCAGGGACTGTTTGGGATGCGTTCTACCCCGAGTGGGTTGCGAACGTTGTCTTCGTCAAGAAGGCTAACGGCAAGTGGCGCATGTGCGTGGACTTCACCGACCTTAAGAAGGCCTGCCCGAAGGATAGCTTTCCTCTTCCCCGCATCGATCAACTCGTTGACTCCACGGCAGGGCACGAGCTTCTGAGTTTCCTCGACGCATATTCGGGGTATCACCAGATCAGGATGGCTCCAGAAGATGAGGAAAAGACCGCCTTCACCACGGAGAAAGGTCTGTATTGCTTTACTAGAATGCCTTTCGGGTTGAAGAATGCAGGTGCTACGTACCAAAGGCTTGTCAACATGATGTTCGAGCAACAAATCGGGAGGACTATGGAGATTTACATCGACGACATGCTAGTGAAGAGTCGGAAGGCTGAGGACCACGTCCGGGACCTGGCCGAGACGTTCGACATACTCCGCGAGTACGGGATGAAGCTCAACCCCGAAAAGTGCATTTTCGGCGTCCACGCCGGGAAGTTCCTCGGCTACCTCGTCTCGAGTCGAGGTATCGATGTCAACCCCGACAAGGTGCAAGCTATCCTCAACATGACCACCCTAAGGACCGTCAAAGAGGTACAGAGGCTTAACGGCCGAATCACCGCCCTGAGCAGGTTCATGTCCAAGTCAGCAGAGAAATGCAGGCCTTTCTTTGATGTACTGAGGAAGGGTCACTTCGAATGGAACAACGAATGCCAAAGGGCCTTTGACGAGATCAAGGCCTATTTAGCTAATGTTCCTACTTTGAGTAAACCCATTGCAGGGGAAGAGTTATTCTTATATATCTCAGCCACGAACCATTCCATCAGCTCGGTACTCGTGAGGGAGGACGATCGAAAGCACCTTCCGGTCTACTACACCAGCAAGGCCCTGCGAGGGGCCGAACAACGCTACTCTGACATCGAGAGAGCCGGGTACGTGCTGGTGATGGAGGCCCGACGACTCCGACCATATTTCCAGGCACACAAGATCGTGGTCCTCACTGATGCACCCATCAAACAAGTGTTCAGTCGACCCGAGGCCTCGGGGAGGATGGCCAAGTGGGCTGTTGAGCTCGGGGAGTTTGACGTGTCTTTCAGGCCACGGGTCGCCATCAAAGCTCAAGCCCTAGCTGACCTCATTTCCGAGGGAACGGCAAGGCCTCCCGAACCATAAGAAACGGTGGAGCACTGGCTAGTGTATGTAGACGGAGCTTCCGGGTCTCAAGGAAGCGGAGCTGGCGTCATCTTGTATTCGCGAGAGGGTCTCACCCTGAGGTATGCAATTCGATTCGGCTTCTCCGCTTCTAACAATGTGGCCGAATATGAAGCTGTCATCTCAGGATTGAAGATGGCAAAGTCGTTGGGGGCGACAAAGGTTTGGGTCCATAGCGACTCGCAACTCATTTTTAGTCAAGTTTCAGGGGAGTTCGAGGCTAGAGAAGAAAAGCTTGCCTCCTATGTGACCAAGATCCGAGGGCTGATGACTGGGTTCGAATTGGCGGAACTTCTGAAGATCCCGATCGAAGAACTCCCAAGCAACGCATTGTCCAAATACGCTGCCGCCTCGGAGTATCGTCAGGAGTCCTCGGTCCTCATTGAAGAGGCTTAGCGAGCCTTCAGTGGGGACCGAGGAAGTCATGTGTTTCGACGCCGAGCCTACCTGGATGACTCCTCTCATCCAATACATCAAAGACGGTCAACTTCTAGACAACAAAGTTGAAGCATTAAAGATAAAGAGGAGGACCCCAAGATTCTTTTTGGTCGGCGACGACCTCTATAGAAAAGGCTTTAGCTTCTTGAACTTGCGATGCATGAGCCAAAGGCAATCGGAAGATATCATCGCCGAAGTCCACGAGGGCTCGTGTGGAAGCCATACAGGGCCTCGGTCACTAGTCAGGAGAATAACTCGGCAGGGCTACTGGTGGCCAACCATGCTTGGCGACGCCGAGGAATATGTTCAAAGATGCCAGCAATGACAGCTCTTTAGTAAGGTGGATTGGAAACCACCCTGGAACCTCACCCCGCTCAAGGCCCCCTGGCCCTTCGCTCAGTGGGGGATGGATATCCTTGGTCCATTCCGCCATCGTCTGAGCAAAGAAAGTTCCTTATTGTCGGAGTCGACTACTTCACCAAATGGGTGGAGGCGGAGCCACTGGCGAAGATAACCGACGCCAACGCGGTGGGGGTTCGTGTGGAAAAATCTTGTTTGCAGTTAGGTCTACCCCGAACGATCATCACAGACAACGGCAAGCAGTTTGACAATGCTCGGTTTTGCCGCAACTGCACATAGCTTGGCATCAACCACTAATTTACCTCGGTCGCTCATCCTTAATCAAATGGCCAGGCCGAGGTCACCAATCGGACGCTGCTCAGAGGACTAAGAAGGCGGCTCAACGAACACAAAGGCGATGGGTAGAGGAACTACCCACGTATTGTGGGCATACCGAGCGACCCCCCGAGAGGCCACCTAGGAATCTCCCTTCACGCTTGCCTTTGGGGTAGAGGCACTCACCCCGGTCGAACTGTGGTACCATCAGAAAGAGTTCGGGGCTTTAACAAGAAGAAAACAATTGGTCGCTGCGTGCCGAGTTGGATCTGGTCTAGGAGCGATGTGACAAGGCAACATTCAGGATCGAAGTATATCAACACAAGATGAAACGAATGTTCAACATGGGAGTCAGACAGCGGCGCTTCAGTACAGGAGTCTTGTCCTTCGAAAGCTTGCTATCTCGGACCCTAAGTCGGCGGTAGGGAAGCTGTCCACCACTTGAGAGGGCCGTACCGAGTAGTCGAGGACCTTGGGCAGGGCCTATCGTCTCGAAGACTTGGGTGGCTCGGCAGTTCCGAGAATATGGAATGCCGAGCACCTTCGATGTTATTACCCTTGAGTTGTAACCAATTTAACGAGGTCGCTTCGACACTCTAAACCAATTTAATGAGGTCGCTCCGGCACTCTGAATAATTTAGCGAGGTCGCTTCGACACTCTGAATGATTTAACGAGGTCGCTTTGGCACTCTACACCTATTTAACGAAGTCGCTTCGACACTCTAAACCAATTTAACGAGGTCGCTTCAGCACTCTAAACCAATTTAACAAAGTCGTTTCGGCACTCTAAACCGATTTAACGAGATCGCTTTGGCACTCTAAACGATTTAACAAGGTCACTTTGGCAAACCATTTTTCCCCACAAGGTTGAAGAGGAAATTCCGAACGTCTAACCATTTTCTGTAAGAAGGATGACAAGATACCAACTTTGCGATATCATGGAAAAGGGGGCCGCAAGGCCAAGGAGGGTCTTTACAAAAGGCCGGGGGGTCGGACTTCTTGTGGATGTCAAACTTCTTGTACTCCATCACGGCCTCCCGACGTTCCTCGGCAACGAGCTCAGAGAATTTCACCTGGTCTGCTCATGGGCTTTCTCCTCGGTGTCCCGAGCTACCTTCTCTGCTTCCTGCTCCTCCTTCAACGAGGCCTTAATCTTGTCAACTCCCTGGGCTAGCTTGGCGGCATGCTCGTTGGCCTTATCTGCTCGCGCGACCTCAGCAGCAACCGAAGCTTCTAATTCCGCGTTCCTGGATTTAAGGGTGGCTAGCTTCTCTTCGGCCACCCGCAATTGGCCCTCAGTCACCTCCAAAGTATGATCTGTTCGATGAACGAGACCCACGAAGGAGCTGAGGCTGAGCTACAACCCCGGAACACGTCGTCAATAAGATCTGAAGTCTTCACCGATGAGATTCGAGAGGCCACGCTTGTGGGGACTGATCGCTGACCCCATTCCCGAAGAGTCTGTTCGGCCGCAGGGGCCTGGGTAAGACTAGAAGATCAGCCCTCAACTGAGACCGGATCGGGCAACCGAGCTCGCTTGGTCGGCCGCTCTGTAGTTGCTCCAGCGGTGGGCGCCGTTGTGACTGCTGGTGCGGTAGGGGCTATCGCAGGGGCGGCAAAAGTAGGAGACTCTACAATTTGGACGTCAGCCTCCTCAACCGGCCTCTTCTCCCTAGTCATCTTCTTCTTGCGACGGCCACCCCCAGCTGCAAACCGTTGAGCGGCAACTGCAGTGTAGTCCTCGGTCTTTTGGCCTCCGCGTTCAAAATCTCCTGATCACGTGGAGCACTCGGCCCAGCAATTGCTATGAGGGGAATGAGCGATCATTAGACCTTCTGAAAAAGGCAAAGGCCAATAAAATACAAGAGCATAAAGCGGCGCCGGACCTCGGTCGTTCTCTCGGATCAGGGAGAACAGCTCAGTCGAAGGATTGATCAAGCGGGCAGTACCACCCTTCGTAATGATTCAAAATCCGATAATTCAGCGTCGCTCATATCGGAGGGGGATCAGAAAGCCTCATCGTGGGGATTAATGGCTGCCCAGGAAGTCGGGAAATTCCACCTTTCAAAGCTATGGATGAAACAGAACGACCTTTTTCACCCATGGATAGAGGATGGGGAACGACCAAGGAAATGGCGACGCGAGCGGGCTGAGAAGAATAACCAATCCCCCATGATTTTAAGAGAAAAGCAGTAGAAGAAAAGATGAATGCTCGGCGTGACTCTCTCCGTAGCACAAGCGGCCAGAAACCCGATAACCGACCTCCAAGAATTGGGGGCCAGTTGCGAAGGAGCAACCCCTAGACACCAAAGAAGATGAACGAAGAAGGAGTGAAGAGGAAATCGGAGGCCCGCTCGGACGGCTTCTGAGTACAGGCAGAAACCATTTTCCATCGAATAGTGAGCCCGAAGGGTGTCGCTGGCGTAAACAGTGAAGTCGGCAGGGAAGCGAAGGCCCGTATGTTTGACGATCCACTTAAGGGTCGGTGGATCGATTTCCGTAGCAGCGTCTGCTACAAAGTCGGCCGCCCGATGCACCCCAGAAAGAGGAGCTAGAGAAACCCTAGGCACATATTCCCCAGAAGTTACCACTGGGATGAACTCATCCGATTCGTGGGGCTCTTGAAATAAGCAGACCCCACAGAAGCAGGAGCCGGTCGAGGAGAAGGAGGCTGACGAGAGGTACCCTCAGAAGGAGAGTACCTCGCAGAGGGCATAGAAGAAGATGAGGAAGAATATGCAGAGGATGAGCCATGGCTTATCACTATGAAGAAGGTGGCCGAAAAGAAGTCGAGCAGCCAGGAGCTCGGCCCGAGTACTCTAACTATCCCCAGCGTCTCGAAAGAGAGAAAGTCGCAGGATGATGATGTTCACGCACAAAAGTCCCCTTTTCGCCGCACCGCAGGCTCTATTTATAGGCCCCAGAAGTCACCTTGATCTAACGGACGGGAGTCATCGCTAAAACGGAGCGTCGAAAAGACACCACGTGTCTATTCACCGCGGCGATTCTCTTCGAACGTGGATCACGATCTGAGCAACGCCAGACGGGAATCAAGGCGCCATCATGAGCGCCCGTCACCTCACCTGCCATCATTAATGGCCGGAAGTGAAGTGACGCGCCGCTTCGGCCACTGTCTGAAGCCTTGAGAGTCAGGCTCTCATGGCGGTTGCAGCACCCTTTTGGCTTTAGGTGCCCTTCGGAATCGCTTGATGATCCGGGGTAGGATCCCCACAGGAGGACCAATAGTAATACCTCCTACTCGGCGCACCCAGAGCGCACCAAGTAAGAGCTAGGGGGCCAATGACGCAGGGTGATCCCAAGGGACTCGGCTCAAGATCCACCTCGGGAGCCGGCCTTGCCTGGCCTGCAGTACAGTCGACTCAAATAGCTCGGCTGAAATAAAGATCTGAGATCCGTGATACTAGCTGGGCCGAGTCATCATAGGGAAGGGTCTCCTGAGTCATTTCATTATCTAAACATCCGTTGGGCCGCGCCCAGACGAGCTAAGCAATTGCCAACCCAGATGACTATGGGGGGAAAATCCAGATTTGGCATGTGTCGAAAATCACGGGATGTGTACACCAATCAACTGTAAGTAACCGTCTAAAGAAAGTGCCTAATAAGGGCCCTGAAATTGCGACATCGTGGAGAACGCACAGGCAAGGCCAGGATTCTCAGAACCAAATCCAGGCCCGTGAGGATCGTGGGCGATTTACTGCGCAGCGTATCCAGATCGTTGCCAACCGAACCTACCCGCGAGGACTCCTATATAAGGAGGGGAGCCCCCCTTCATGAGAGGTAGGTTACATCCATCCCAAAACACTCTTCCACTCCGTTCAAACACTAACTTGATCGTCGGAGTGCTTCCCCACCGAGGCGACTCGGTGGTCTTGCAGGAGGATCTTCGGCATCGCGCGAGCTCCGCTTCTCCATCCCTTGGGGGCCACTCGGCTAAGGCCGATTCCGTTACTCCAGCAGTAACAATATCGACCTCGGCGTCAACGAATAATTTTGTTAAGTATGTCAATCTAAATGTAATCTTTCTTTCTTTCTTTCACTGGCAGTCATTACCCCATCTTATTTGGCATAGCTGGGTACGCCCGGCATTCGGATGTAAGTTTTCATCACGCTCGGCGATAACATTTTTACTCTTTAAATGTGTGATGGTAGAGTGAGAATATTCTCTTTCCCTGTAAAAAATGTAACTACATTCTCCGTCTACCTTTAGGTAAGATTTTATCCAAAAAAGAAAAGATAAAATATTCATATGCATGCTATCCTATTAATTAATTCGCTAATCTAATTTGATAACTTGAACCCAAATTGATAACCTAAGTGGAATTTGTCTCTCCTAATAACTTGAACATGATTAACCAGAACAATATGGGCTAGCATGCATATATGGTGTTACGCTAGTCGGTGCCTTTTGGTGGATTCGTCTTGTCTGCTACCATAACTAACTTGTTAGAACAAGACACACTAATTAAGGAGTAATGATTGTTTAGTCGGTGGTTGCTTAACTGATTCTCAAATTGAGCATTGGGTTTTAGGCATATGGCATGGTGTCAGATAATTTCTCTCTTATTTTGAAGTTGAACAACTATATATATCTTCCTTGGTCCGAGATAGAGTCAAATTACTATATCCACCTTTCAAAATAGTTTTTAAGTTATATGGCGAGATAACAACATATATCATGCTTCATCTTTTTGTCGAATGGAAGAACGAGATCGTAACGGATACTCGTAGGATCGAAAAGAATGTTACTAGAGTCTTCTTTGTAGTTTTCTTGCTCCAAACACCTTAGGAATCCGATGGTGATATCTCTTGTGAGAAGTCTACAATTTAGGGGAGCGAGAGTGTGTGTGTAGAGTGCAAGAATACACCAACAACCATCACACTCAACATCTCGTGTAGGGAAATCTATATAGAGTCCCATGGGACTCACGGATGACAACCGCCCATGCGGTTGTATCCACCCAAACGTTGGCAACCTTTGGTGCCCCACATGGGCAACCATAACCGACATCTCCCACTTGCCCACCGAGGGCATAAAGTAGATCTTTTAGTTGTTCACTAAGAGCAATTCATTTCTAGATATTTGCTTCACAATCTTTCATACGAAGAAGGAAGTGAGCGACCTTACGAGAGTCAATACTGCAAACGAGTAGTGACCTATTAAGTTATCACCAAAACTAATAGATCACAATATTCTAAAAGATTCTTTTAGTACCCTAAATGTCTTCAATATTCACCAACTTTGACATCTTGGATATCTTAAAGGCTAGCAACGCCAAAACTCAAATGTTTTGTACTCATGACTTTATCGCCACTGAGTCGGCAAAGTCCCTCGAGGTATGAGCCACAAAATATGGTGCAATATTAGATGTCTTTCTCGAGTTCTTATGTCAATTCATTAGTCTCGACCGCTTTACTAGACATGTCCCGCTGGACTGCATTAACTATACCCCTAATAAGGATGCTAAAGTAGCGACATCAAGCTTCCTTTCCATGACATAGATCTCAAGTTCAAGGGTACAGATGGATCAATAAATTATGATCCAAGAGCTCACACAATGATGAAGCAGGGATCCATTCATCATTCTCACTTATAGTCGTCTTAAGCACATGTGGTATGAGACACATGTTATAGTGTTCTTCCATCATTATGAGCGTGTCACACATAAGAGAGTAAAAATAGCGTACGGATCTTAGTCTAGCCACTCCCACTGTGGCTAACCTGAGTCTCATGACTAAGTCACTCCCACTGAGCGTCTTGTCATAAAACTCATTTCTGACTTAATTAAGGCTTCACGGGATTTGATTCTCATATCCTGTGATCGATCCAGAGGAATCTCATCTTAACTCAGTTTAAGGCGACAATGTAAAAATATTTTGCTTGCTCTCATAGTGTCACAAATATAAATTGTCTCATCTTGCTCGCTTTCTTGGTGCCAAGGCAAATGACCCATGTGAGAGGGTCCATGTAGAGCCTAGTGACACTTTTCTTGATGTGTAAAGTATTCCAACCATGGACACACATAAGGAAAGAAATATATTAATGTCAACGAATAGTTGTGTACGTTACATTTACACAATCCCATAGTTCTAATATGGGTTACAAATGCCTTTCTCGAGATCT
Organism: Colocasia esculenta; assembly: GCA_014218235.1. NCBI lineage: Eukaryota > Viridiplantae > Streptophyta > Magnoliopsida > Alismatales > Araceae > Colocasia > Colocasia esculenta. Next base: position 102,118,409 of record CM024758.1, on the reverse strand, counting down.
ATTTAGTCAGTGGATCTGCTATCATATGACTTGATGAAATGTGTCGAAGAACCACTAACTTCTTTGTAACAAAATCCCGAATGTAGTGATAACGAATGTCAATGTGTTTGGTTCGCCCATGGTACTTTGGGTCCTTAGCATAGGCCAAGGCCGATGTGCTATCAACATACAACACCACTGCCTCCTTAGATAAATGTGTCATGGCCAACCACCGTAGGAAACTTTGCAACAGCCTCTTGACATGCAACTGAACAAGCCACATATTCCGATTTCATGGTTGATAAAGTGATGCATGTTTGTTTCTTTCTACACCAAGAAATGGCCCCTCCACCTAACATAAACACATAGCTTGAGGTGGATTTACGTTCATCTTTATCACTGGCCCAATCTGCATCACTGTAACCTCTCAATCTTAAGTCACCTCCTTTGCAACAAAAGACAAGGTTTGAAGTACCACAAAGATATCGAAAAATTCTCTTGACTTCTTTCTAGTAAACGAGACTGGGATTACGTTGATAACGACTAACAAGACCCACTACAAAGATAATGTCTAGCCGTATACATAGCATGGCGTACATCAAGCTCCCTATTGCAATGTTATATGGCAGTTTAGAAATTTTCTTTTTCCTTATCAAATTGTGAACATTGACTGATACTTAAAACAGAACTCTTATCAATTGGAGTATCGATGAGTTTAGAATAATGCATTCGGAATCGCTCAAGAATTTTATTTATGTATCTCCTGTGACAAATACAAAAGTTTTTTCAAGCTATCTCTCATAATTTTTATTCCTAGCACATAATTTGCTTCGCCTATGTCCTTTATCTCAAAGATAGAACACAACTATTTTCGAGTGGCTTCGATAGACTCCATGTCATTTCCAGCCAATAAAATGTCGTCAACATATAAAGACAAAATAAGGATCTTTCCCACCGTAGTTTAACATACACACAATGGTCTTCTTTAATTATCTCAAAATCAAATGAGATAATTATTTTATAAAATCTAAAATACCACTGTCTAGATGATTGTTTGAGGTCATAAATGGAATGTCTGAGACGACAAATTTTGCACTCTTGTCTCTTTGCCTCAAACCCTTCTGGTTGAACCATATAAATTTCTTCATCAAGTTCTCCATTGAGAAATGTTATTTTAATGTCCATCTAAAAAAGTTCCAAGTCTAAATGTGCAACTATCGCTAGAATTAGGCGAACCGATGTGAATCTGGGAAGAATGTCTCACCGAAGTCTATACCCTCCTTTCGAGTATATCCCTTCGCCACAAGTCGTACTTTATATTTGTCAATCGATCCATCCGCCTTGAGTTTGACTTTGAAAATCTATTTGTTTTCAATAGCCTTATGCCCTGGAGGGAGATCGACTAATTCCCAGACCTGATTCATATTCATAGAGTCCATTTCATCTTGCATTGCTTCCTCCCACTCTTTACTAGCAGACAATGTTAATAATTATTTAACAGAAGTAGGCACATCTTCATTAGCAAGCTGGAACAAAATAGCTTCCTCTTCGATCTCAAATTGATGACGTGGTGTGTGTCCACGCTTGCTATGGCGTATCTGAGCGTCTTTTTCTTATAGTGGTGTGCTCCCACTAGTCACATAACTCCCACTATCTTCATGATCATCTCTACTATATCCGACGGCCTCCCGGTTAGGAACTAATTCCCTCCCTTTGCTGAAAGATGGTAGGACATCATTAGGGTCATCCAACTCATTGAGATCAAGACTCTTCCCACTGTTACTGATACTAGGAAATTTTGTTTATAAGAAAACAACATCTTGGACTTCTTTTTCTGTCATTCCTCCATTTGGATGTTGTCCGTACATGACATAACCCTTAGAGCTTTCAGGATATCTTATAAAGATAAAATTTCTAGCTTTAGGGCCAAGTTTTCCAAACTTGTGTGAGATGTCATGGACATATCCCGCTGAACCCTATGGGCGTAGATTATCTAAATTTGAATTTTCACCATGCCATAACTCATAAGGGGTGGAAGGAACTGACTGTGAAGGTACACAGTTAAGGATGTAGGCCATAGTCATAATAGCATCCCCCCAAAAAGATATTGGAAAGTTGGCACGTGCCATCATCGACCTAACCATATCTAAGAATGTTCTATTATGTCTTTCAGCAACACCATTTTGTTGCGGCGTAGACGGAATAGTTAATTTTCTGCGTATTCCTTTTTTCTCACATAAAGTTCGAAACTCATCCGAAAGATATTCGTGTCCTCGATCTGCCTGAAGAACTTTCATGGTTTTGCCTAATTGATTCTCAACCTCTGCTAAGAAGTGTTTGAAACAATCTAACGCTTCATAGCGGTGAGCGATCAGATAGACATATCCATATGCGAATAATCATCTATAAATGTGAGGAAATAGGAAGCCCCTTGATGGGTCTTCACACTCATGGGTCTGTAAATGTCGGAGTGGATTAATTGTAGAGCTCAGTGGCTCTTCTAGCCTTTCCAAAAGACTTGCGACATGTCTTACCGACCAAGCATGATTCACACTCAGGAAGATTGACTTTAGTGAGTGAGCCTAGTAAGCCTTCTCGAGCTAACCTTGTCATTCTATCTTGTCCTATATGTCCTAGCCGAGCATGCCACATTTTAGAATCAAGGTCATTCTCAGTACTTACCACATATGACACAGGAAAAAAATGATTATCCAAATCTAACTTAAACAAACCATCCATAAATAAAGCATGGCCATATATAACATTGTTCAAACAAATGTCAACTTGGTTGTTAGAAAAGGAAAGAGAGAAGTCTAATGCTAATAATGATGAGACCGATAGTAGATTATGCTGAACTCTAGGTGCATATAGTACTTCATGGAGAGTTAAGACTCGTCCAGTCTGTAGCTTGAGTTGATACACACCAACTCCAAGGACTTGTTCGCTAGATCCATTTCCCATATATTTTGTGATCCTGTTAAGATTCGACGATAATCCGCGAACCTTGCTAGATCCCTCGTTATGCACTTGTTGCTCCTAAATCCACTATCCATTCAGGATTTGTTCGAGCAACTAGAATATGTGAACAAAATGCATAATTGGAGAGCAAAAAAATTGGAATACATTTTTCAGCACAGTGCATTCACGAGCGAAATGTCCCAATTGACCACAATTATAAATTTGGCCTTTGTCTTATCTCTCTTTCTTTCACCGCACTTACCTCTTTGGCATTTTGGTGTTTGCCACCTTTGAAGTGGATGCAACATTTTGCCTCTTTCTCTTGAAATTCTTCCTTGGACCCTTCTTGCCCTGTTGACTGCCTCCCTGGGTGACAAGGGCAGTGGCGCGCATAGCTTCCTCGCGCTCAGCCTCTAACTCTACATTACGAGAGATATTAGAAAAATTCTTAATACTCCCATTGTGAGTGAGGATTTGTTTCATGTGAGTCCAAGAGTCTGGTAAAGATCTTATTACTGCTTACACCTGTTGTTCATCGGTAAGATCGTGACCTGTAGACTTCAAATTACGGATCATGCTTGACATCACCATAAGATGCTCAGTTATATTCTGGAGGGATCCTTTCAGAGGGTCTCAAATTTTAAAACTAGAGCCCTTAACCTCGTGGTAGAGGTTCCTCTAGCCCTTAACCTCATGGTAGAGGTTCCTCCAAAAGTAAACTTCAACTAATCCCACATTTTGTTGGCAATCTTCAACTTATCAAACTCGCCAATCAGATCATCTTGCATGCTACTTAACAGTATAAAATGCATGCTATGATCTTTGTTGAACCATGACTGGTTGGCCTCTTGATCTCTATAGTGTTGAACACTGTTGCCTTCTTTGGGCGGGTACATGAAGGTAATTATGTGGTCAAGTGACTCTTGCTCATTTAAGAGATATTGGATCTTTTGATGCCAAATGTCATAGTTAATGCCATCTAATTTATCCCCTTTCCTTAAGTTAGTAATAACATTCTTGGTAGGCCATTGTTGAATCACTACATTAAGATAACATAGAGAAGGCGAAGTTGACAATTCTACACATCATTCTATTTGATCCAGAAATCTACACTATAATATTAAACGTTTCTTCATATACTAAGATTGAAAGTAGACTTAGAGTCCTACAGTCATCTCCCAGTTATAAAAGAATGTTTAATATTATTAGAGTAATTTTGATCAAATAATTTAAAGGGAGAGGAACTAACATCTCTTGATTAATAAACATTTTTATGCTAAACATGAATATACAAATGAAGAAATAGCAGCAACTAATCATGTTTAAAACACCCATTAATAATAGATTCAACACATGAATTTAACTTTGAGGGATAAAGCAAGACATGATTTAATAATCAGATCATACACTAAAGCTAGAACATAAAGTGCATGAGTAAACTTATAACACCAAACTAATAATTTAATATAGTTTATTGCATGGACTTAAAAGACAAACTCATAAGTATGATGCTTATAATGATCTGAAGAAACCATAAAGTCATAGTTAAAATGGTGACATCATCATAAAAGCAAAGGCCAACCTCTGGAGGCGGGCCCAAGTCATAGCAAAGTGCCTGGGAACATGCCGCACGCGACGTCGGACTCGTCGTACCGCCAAATTGCCATTATTGTGGTGACGAGAGATTGGGAAATTGTTCCCTGCCGGTCCACGTATAAGAATGTGGCTAAGTCAAGCTCGACCATGGGGTCCGCTCGGTAACTCCATAGGAGCACATGGATGTCTTGCAAAATAAGCAATATCACAATGTCGACGGACCGATGCTCGCATGTGGGCCTGCTCCTCCAAAAAGTTGCGCATGGGAACTTTATGTCAGATACCACAAAGTTGTCTACCTTCCCGTCCGGCAGATGGATGCATGGCTGAGGGCTCCCCACAAATGGCCCTAATGGCCATGCAAGAAGGACGTGCATGGGGGGACCTGTACCCATGCGCCTAGTAGCCTCCTGCGGGAGAAAGCCCATGCCGTCACGTGGGTCTACATGTGGGGTTGGCCCCTCACTGGCGTGCCCCGCCTGCATCGGTCGCGGACGTGGTGGGAACAGCTCACCTGGACGCTCGCGTCCGTGCTCGTTTGTGTAATGCCCCTCTTGGACCCAGTACAGTTATTCCAACTCACATTGAATCCAGTAGAGGTATTACAGTGGAAAATATCTAACAATAGATGGTACAGATTGAGACATACATAAATGACAAATTAATTCCAACAAATGGCAACAGAACATGGAATCAAATTTCTCAATCAACATCATATCCAAATATTAAGTCTAAAACATAAGGGAAAGATAGCAATAATCCAACTTATTACAATCCATAAGTCCAAATGCATAGAATTCAAAGTACATCATGTCCTCACATACATAATCTCTCCACTCTCAAGAAAATACTAAATCTCCACATCCTCATGCTCCAAGTCAGTGTGCACTAACTCCAGGGTATCCTCAGTCTCTCCTGAAATGTAATCAAGTGTGAGTCTACAAGACCCAGCAAGTCACATGAAAGACAGTTCAAGATATAATATATATTAGGTTTAAAACATGATAACATATTTCTCATATCCTTGATATCATATAGTTCTTCTATAATCATGTTCTAAGTCATTGGCAAACATTCTTACATAACATGTTTAGTTATCATGAAGTAACATAATTCATGTAAATTAGTTTGCATCTCATATTACAACAATTGATTAAAGCATGTTCATATAACATGGCAAGTAATCAAATTCTTAAAACTTAAGTTCAATGTCATGTAACATGTAAACAATCTCAAGTGACCTTAACTCTACATCAGGCGACATGTAATTTATCGTCATGTAACATGTAGTCAATTTAACATGTAGTATGGAATTCATATAACAAGTGTCATGTAGTTTATGTGGCATGTAGTCATTTATCATATAGCCATGTAGTTCATATAGTATGTAACATGTAGATCATGTAGTCATGTAGTCGTGTAGTTGTCAAGACATAGCCCACACTATGAATAGAGATCATGTAGCATGTAGTCATTCACTTATCACCTAGGCAAAGCAGTGATGAAGTCTAGGTTATTGCGCAATACCGGGGAAAGTCCTTCCCACCTTAACCATTAGAACATGTCTACCTCTAGGATTTCAATCCGTTGCCCACAGATTCATGTAGGTCATTTCATGCAGGTGAACCATTACCATAGGGGCATTCCATGGTGTAGTTTCTTGTAGTTATCTCTATCATAGCAATGTCTCATTGGCCAATTCATTTCAAAGTGCATTAACATATAAATAATCATGCCATTTACATTTTCCTATAATTCTATCATGCTCTTTCATACTTTCATGCATAATTATCAAGATGACATTGCAATATCACCTAACATGTTTTTCCCAGTTCTAAAATTAACATTCTACTGTGTAACAGTAACCTATCATGATACTACTTTTATCGAATCCAACATGTACATATGTTCTCACGTTCATTAAATTCTATATGCATTTTACCATTCAGAAAATCATAACAATATGTACATTACTCTAAAATCGTGAAAGTTTGATAGTAAATCTTATTCTAATCATACCATGCACATGCAAAATTTCATAATTTTCTGAGTTCTATAAATGTTTCTCATGATTAATCTTCATCAATTTAAACTATTCAACATTGTACAACGGTGATAAAATTATGCAGTAATTATGTGAAAACTGAATGTAGTATGCCTATAGTATCATGTAATAACAGTACTGTCACCATCTAGGACATTATAACATGGATCATGCTTGCATTTATTCCATTTTCCTCTTACTAACTCAAATAGAATTCAACAGAAAATAACTGAACATAGACCATACATCATTGCAATGACACGTTCACAGTGTAACATCACTGAATTGCACAGAATATAATCTGGCCGAAAACTTCATACATGCATGAATCACAGTTGAGGAATATGATCAGATTTCAGAAAAACACAACACTGATAAACTTAACGGCCAAATATGTGGCGTTTACATAGAGTCAACGTCCACATATCCTGTCGTTAACCTTAGTAGACGGCGGCACATAGCGCTGTTAACATATAGTAGACGTCCAAAAACATGTCGTTTACAAGAATTTAACAGTAGTCGATGTTGTCATTTATATAAATTAAACGGTAGTCGATATGGACGTCAAGTTCATTGGTCCAGAAAACACAGAACTTACACATAAAATAACAGAACTTACACCCTTTCCCACAAGTTATTTCGATGGTTTAAAAATCTGTAAAAATAATAAATCTAAAGATTAAACTATCCTAAACCGATCCCCCATGTCACTTTCCTCTAACCCTCCTGCTGGAGTGACGAATAGGGATTCGAAGACGCCCGCCTTGGCAACAAGGCAGTCTTCCTCTCCGACTTCAATCGTCCAAAACTAGTTTCCAGCACAGCTCCCTCACTTGGAGAAGCTTCTGACCTCCATGCTTGATGATCCTCCTTGGTCCAGTACCCTCAAATCGCCCAGACGAAGCTCTGGAACCCTCTCTCTCGGCCTTCCTTTTCTCTCTTCCAAACCAGTGCGAAAATCTCCCCCGAAGGCCAAAACCGGGTCTTATAAAGATCCCTACGCATTGCCCAAACCTAATCCTAGCCATTGGATAAAAAACGCACCAGATCCTCCTCTTAAATGCATGGAAATGACCGATTTATTCTCCCCCGGAATGGTAACAACAAAAATAGGCAAGTTAGGTTAACGTCAACCCATGCTGCCGTCCACCATAAAGTAGACGTCCATCGATTAGGTCGTCAATTTTCTTGCCCGAAAAATCAAATATTCCAGAAAATAATAAACGGTATAATACTCTGTCGTCAACAGACAATAAACGACAACAGATCATGTCATTTACTATATTCAACGTCAGTAGATGTTGACGCCAAGTTCAACACAGAACATCATACAACTAAATGCAGAACACATACACAATTGCATCATATAATTCAATAAAAATTTTAGGGCACTACAGTTTGGGTGCCCGCGGCCACGTCCACCTAACACCTACGGCCACACCCCCCAGCAGAGTTGGTCGGGTGGGACCCCTGCCTGGACGCCTGTGTTGATGCGAGGTCGGCCCCCCACTCATCTACCTGCGTGGGCATGGTGGGGACAACCCACTTACCCAGTGCACTCCGGGCTCCCCGCCCAATGGCCTTCCTGAACAAGGTGAAGAAACATCGCTTGGATGTGACGAAGGAGAGGCTTGCAGTGCTGCAATGTAATCCCTTGCAGTCATCAGACGCCAAAACATAGCCGACGCCATAGACTCCTATGTGGGTGTCGGGTCACCTCCAACCACACTATTCCCATCATCGTCCGTGGAGATTTTGTTGGCTCAAAATCATTTTCGTTCATTTCAGCAAGTTCTTCCACATAGAGATCATCTGATGACATTGTGGAGAGAGGAACATTGATGCTCTGTTACCAATGAAAAATAGGGCGCACCTTGTCGTAGCGGATACTCGTAGGATCGAAAAGAAGGCTACTAGGGTCTTCTTTGTAGTTTCCTCACTCCAAACACCTTAGGAATCCGATGATGATATCCCTTGTGAGAAGTCTATAATTAAGGGGGGAAAGAGAGTGTGTGTAGATTGCAAGAATACACCAACAACCATCACACTCAACATCTCACGTGAGGAGATCTATATAGAGTCCCATGGGACTCACAGATGACAACTATCCATGTGATTGTATCCACCCAAAGGCCTTTGGTGCGCCACGTGGGCAGCCATAACCCCATCGCTTAACATCGAATATGTGACAAGTCCCTATATATGTTAGAGAATTGATAACCATGCTGAGTCAACTAAGTAAATGATTTATTCGGTCGAACATTTCATTGATCTGTTGAGTGATTTATCCATCCGCCAAAAGCAGCATCTTAATATAATATCGCCTTTTGATTTTATAAACTCAAGTTCTATATATCAAGGATAAATTAAAAATTATAACACATTAAAGAGTTAGATAGTTAACTCAAACTTAAGTTACTCATAGATATTCGACACTGGGACAAAGCTTTTCAAATAATCAGAAAATATACCACTGTTTAAGTTCGAACCTCGGTGTTCCCTATGCTTCATCTACTCGATACCATATGGCCTACATGCTAATGAGTAATGATGTAATGATATGTATATATGTTAACTAGTTCTATGCCCGTGCAATGCACAAAAATGTTATAGATATAAAAAATATAACTATATAAAAAGATTTCCAATTTAGTAACATCACAATATTCATAACATAAAATGAATTAAAAATGTCTTCAACAAATAATAAGTCCACATCATATATTGGTCCATGCCATAAGTCTTTGGTTTATAAACAATATTCTTCGACGATATCCAAAGATCTCAATTTTCAACTTCTTCATTTTCAATTTTAATTTTCTTCATCTTGGTAGATGAATATTGTGCGGTAGTATCATCTGCAGATAGATCTCCGTCACGATCTTTCTTGATAAAGTCCTTCTTAAAGGAGTGATGCTACTTGTAGAACATGTAATTGAAATGTTATCCTGAAACACAAAAAGAAAATGTATTAATAAAACACTAAAAAAAAGTTTGAGTTATTGTTTTAGAAATTTTTTCCTTATTTTTTACTTACATTATCCACATCGTCATTGTATACACCTTCCTTGATATTGTTGTTGATGTCCACATTCTCGGTTGATTCCTGAAAATGTTTGAGCAAATAATATTAGTTAGACAATTTAATATTTGTATATTTATCTTTACATAATTGAAAGTAGAATATGAAAAGAAAAAATATACAAAATGGGGTTGTTTATATATGTGAGTTACAATTGTTGTAGCCAAATATTCTTCAATCCAATTGTTGTCATCTCTCACATGAAGCACTATATAAATAGGCCATTTCTGTTGAAAATTATACTATGAAATTTGTATTTTGAAGATAATTTTCTATGAAGAAAATTATCTAATTCTTCAGGAAATGAATCGTTATCTCCATCCGGTAAAGAATGCAAAATATTTGTAGTTGTAAATTAGAATATATATAGTATAGAATTCTTTAAAAATTACCTTTATCATTTTTTCACACAAATTTGCTACTATCTGGTTTAGAATTTGATTGGCCTCTTGATCAAACGACACAAATGAAGCACTTCTTGTTTGATCGATAACTCTAAGTTGAAATTTGAATCTTTCAAATATTAGAAGAATAATAAAGATTTAAAGACATACAACAATATATTAAATAAATAAATAATGTAATGTAAAAACTTTAAGCAATATACCTTGGACAACAAACAAAGTTTACAAAAACTGAGCAATGTTCACACCAAAACTTTCTAGACTCTGGTTTACTTTCCTTCTACATTTGTTACATGAATTGTAAAACCAATTATAATTTGTTTCAATTCTTACGACTGATGCTAATGTGACACACTTACTAACCTGCATTGCAATTTTTTTTTTAATAATAAAAAATGTAAATAAAAAACTAAAATGACATAAAATTTAATATTTGTTTATAATGGTAAAAAAGCTTATAATATTTACCTAACATATCTTCGAATGTCATCTAGAAATTTTCGCTTAGATATTGGAGCAAATCTTCTTTCAAAGAATATGTTGATTGGCTTGATAATTGAGTAATCTTTGAAGATGTTTCTTTACCACTGTGAAGCCTACATATAAATTTAAGAAGCAATAAATTATATGACAAAAAGATTTATATTACAGTCAAAGATTTATACCTATTTTTGAAATCAAGGATTTCAGTTAAGTTTTGGTTGGATAATATTCTGGTTGTCTATAATGAGTTCGACACAGTGCCAGTGTTTGATAAAGGAATAAACACAAATATTTATGAAATCATGTTTTTAAATGATAAACAACCAACAAAATATTTCACATCTACTTAGTTAGATACCTTTCCACAATTTAATCCTCGCTAAAAGTAATATTACGACAAATGGTGGTTGAACATCATGTACAGCATCTTTTGCAATTTGCTCAGCAAAATTTCCCCATACTGTGCAAGACAATTTTTTCTTGCTACAAATAAGAGAGTAAATATTCAATAATCACCATAAATAATGGATATATCTGAAATTTTATATTTTAAATATTTTTTGTCAAGTTAATAGAAAAACTTACTACTCATCTTCTAATTCAAATGTTAATATTTTTACTTTATTTCTATTATTCTCCCTTCTTCAATCTCTCCAATGTCGGTCAACTCTCAATTACATCTGTCATGCATTTACATTAAAAAAATAATGTTTATATACAATTTTTAAGGTTTAATATATTACATGTATATCAAATGAAATTAGGAAAACCATATATAATAAATAAGTTATATTACTTACCAATCAAATATGTGTCGTCAATGCATGTTGAGATGATATCTTCAAAAGCGATGAAATCAAATGATTGAGTAGTCATTAAAATGTCATGACATTCTTTAAGAGATGTATTGTAAACAAAATTGATTCTAAATGCTAGCGAGTAGGCTTATAATTCTCACTATTAAAGAATGTCATGACATTCTTAAGAGATGTATTGTAAACAAAATTGATTCTGAATGCTTAGCGAGTAGGCTTATAATTCTCACTATTCTCTCCAACTTCAAAGTTTGTAATTATGTAAACGTTGCCTTCTTTTAATTGAGATTTGAATTTGTTCATGATGGATTTCTTTATTGATGCTTGCATCTTTCCACCCTATTCATAAAAGTTACCAGTACATTGAATGTCAAAATAAATGAAGGAAATCCATTTAAAAGATATTCAAATTACCTATTCGCCAACGAAAATCATATTAATGCTGAAAATATTATGAGAATCATTGAACTTGTAAGTACTCCACAAAGTTGTTATTTTCACTTTGATTTTCCATGTCTCTTTAAACGGATTGATTTCATCAATAAAATCAAAGTTGACGCCATAATCTGCAAGATATTAAATTATTAAATTATTTTATATTAAAAATATGAACTAATTTAATATTAATTTGACATGGGTTCACCATAAATGTGCATTGCAAGTTTTAAGTGAAAATAAATTAAGGATTGAAAGATAGATGTGTAGAGAAAATATTATAGCAGACTAACAACCTATGGCAAGTTTGGAATATTTCCTTAAACACAACATTGTTATAGTATTTGTGATTTCTCGTTGCTTATCAGTCACTAAAATTTTCAATTTTTTTTTACTCCTTACTCTTGAAACAACAACATATAATTGTCCATGACTGAAAACTTCTATTAGAAGATAGAGGCCAACATGTGAAAGTGTTTGTCCTTGACTCTTATTTATAGTCATAGAAAAGTAAGCTAAAAGATATTGTCTTCTTTGAAGCTTGAATGACCATTTTCTTTGAGAAGGTGTGAGTATAATTCGAGAAATGAAAACTTTCTACCCAATTATTGTCTGAGATGACTTGAGCTTCAACCACATGATTTCCCAAGTTTGTGATTTGCATTCTTGTCCCATTGCATAACTCAGCTCTCTGATCAATATTTCTAAGTAACATGACTGGAACACCAATCATCAACTTCAGAATATGATTTGGAATTCCTGAAAATTTGAGACTATTTAAGAAGTCTGATGTATAGAGATCATCTTGATTTTGAGCTTCATGGTTAGCCTTACAAATGGTATCAAAACTCAAATATACTTTTTCTTCACCTGGAACTAAAGAAGGCATGTACTCATTAATACTCTCAACATGATCATGTGTAGGAGCTAGGATAGCTCTATCTTGGAGATAGATTGGGTCACTTAAATTTTCCAATAAATAAGAATATGTACTTTCCGCAATTGCTACAATTGGATTAGATGAATCTTTAATAAGCAAGTCATCTGGAATTTCTATATCTGCTTCTCCATCATTAGTTTGTCCTAAACAACCATCTCCAATCTTCAAGATCCATTCTGTAAATTCTTTTACCTCTGTTATATCAGAATCAGAAGTAGCAGTCTGTAGTCTCATATTTTTAGTCAATGCTAACAGATGATAAGAACTTCACTGATAAGAGAATTAATTGTTGCAAAAATAATATCCTCTCTGCTCCCTTTAGGAATGACCAGTAAGATTTGTCTAAAATCACCTCCTAAAACAACAACCTTACCACGAAAGGTTCTTCTGCACTTTTAGGATTAGTAAATTTGAGGACATCTCTTAAGGTTCTATCAAGAGCTTCAAAACAATATTTGTGTATCATTGGCGCCTCATCCCAAATAATAAGTTTAGTCTTAACTAAGAGCTCAACCAATGGGGTGCCTTGTTTGATACTGCAAGTTGAATCTTCATTTACTATTAAAGGTATAGCAAACCTAGAATGGGCCGTCCTACCTCCAGGTAGAAGGAGAGATGCAATACCACTTGATGCTACAGTAAGCACAAATTCTCCTTGAGAACGTAACGCAGAACTTAGAGTTTGTCTTTCCAGTACCACCATATCCATAGAGGAAAAAGACTCGTCATTTATTTAATGTAATTGCATGTATGACAGTTTCATAAACTTTCCTTTGTTCATCATTTAAATTGCAAAATAATATTTCATGCTCTCTTGGCAATGCTTATCGATCGTACTGCAACTCATCTTGTATGAGCTTATCGTTGAGCAACTATTCCTATATATTTCCTAAACAGTTAATTATGATATTTTTGCTATGACAAAACTTTTAATATCTTCGCCTTTACTATTTATGAAAAATAATAATTCAAAAGGCTCTTATGTATACAAACATATTTCAACCAAAGTTCATGCTTACACAAAACCTAAGTATCAACACATCAAAATTTCTCTAAAGTCCACTGCATATCACACTATGTTTGAACAGCGGCTGTCGACAAATGCTCATCGGCTGTCGACAAGTACTGCAGCATATGTCTTCTAGAACTGTATTTCTGATTCAGAGGCTGGGCTGTCGATAGATGCAACTTGCCTGTCGACTGCTGCTGGTTTCCTTAGATCTTTTCTAAGTCCACATCGACTACTGTTGTAAGCTCACAATGATTACTGTTTGAACATCATCATCGATTCTGCCAAACATCAATTTCATTAGAACATCGATTTCACTCACAACATCGATTTCATTCAAACATAGACTTCAGTTGAACATTGATTTCATTAGAACATCGATTTCATCTTGAACATCGACTCCACTCAAACAACGATTTCATCTTGAACATCGATTTCATTCAAACATCGACTCCGTTCAACATCGATTTCATTTTGAACATTGATTTCAATCAAACATCGACTCTGTTCAACAACTATTTCATCGAGAACATCAATTTCACTCAAACATTGATTTCAGTCCAACAACGATTTCATCTAGAACATCGATTTCACTCCAACATCGATTATGCCTCAATATCAATTACACTTATACATGGATTTTGTTTACATCGACTTCATTTCAATATGGATTACATTACACTTATACATGGATTATGTTCACATCGACTTCATTTCAACATGGACTACATTCAAACATCGATTAAACTCAAATATCTATTACCTATATAAAACATTGATTGCATCTGAAAGACAAAGTACTTATATGATCTTTTATGTTTCTATCAATGAGCACAACTCAACTTAATCATTACATGAGTTTTTACATTGAAATATCTTTTACATAAAGATAGTTTCCTTAAGTCCTATAAATTATGTTTCCTTCAGTTTATATAAAATTAAATTACCTTTTTGGCGAGAAAAATTATTTAAAATTAATCATCTGTGAAATATCCTTTTTGAGATCTATAAAAGATTTAGATATATTTTGTTATCTCTTCCACTGATAGGAAGATAAGTTGTTCGTTAGATGGTCAAGAAATTTAATGCTTGACAAATATAAGCTATATGGGCTATCTGTCAGAACCTACCTACCACTGTTAGAAACCCCATGACTTTCAGAAAGAGATCGTGTGCAACTGTCTGTTCATTCTTAAATGTTCTAAACTTCTGTCTGAACTTCCTCTTACTTTATATTCTTTTATCTCACCAACCTCTAAGGTATGGAGGTATCTATGTCTTTTTATAATGTTTTCAGATGTGTAGCTACCCACTGAATTGCTTGCTCAAGCTTTAAGTCGTGGGTATGGAGCTTGTAGAACTTTAATGAAGATATCTATCTTGAAGATTTTAAGACTCTCTGAACTGAAGACTGAAGGTCATCTCAAGCAGTCTCAAGATGTCAAAAGTTCAACGGACATTCTTTAATGGCTAGTTTCCAACAGCCAAATTCAAAACGGGAAGATGAAGTTTTTGAAGCTCATATATAAAAGCTGGAATTTGAACAAACACAAGAAGGCTTGACACATAGAAGAAGCTAGAGACATACAACAGATAGGCACAACCAAATACACATAGAAGAAGATAGAAACTCACATTCCACTCCAATCAGAAAGCTAGAAGAGCCACTGAAAAGAGAAAGAGAGCCACACTTCAATCCTCGACTTGCATGCTCTCCATTGGCATTGAGAAGTCTTCTTCCTTGGTGGTTTACTGCATTGTAGATCTTCTGAGTCCACATCTTTGTTTCAAAAAGAGTTTGAGATCCATTTTCATTTATTTCTCTTTATAAATTTTTGTGTTTGCTCATTACTGTTGAGTAGACACACAAGCTTTCAAACTTCTGTGTAAGATAACCCGCAGGGGGTTTGTACCCTACAGTGCCCCTCTTGAGAAGGGAAGATCTACAGATGTAGATAGTCTTTGTACCCCTTGGTAAAGGGAAGACTTGCTGGTCTGCAAGTGGTTGTATTACCTATCAGTTGAGAAAAGGCCAAGTGCTCTTGGCAGTAGGACATCCATGTGAGATGGGCCGAACCAGGATAAAATCTTTGTGCATTCTTGTGTGATTGATTCCGCCAAGTTTTCACTTGTTTCACACACATCACACTGATTACTAACAACTCTATTGAGTGTTATCTAGTTTTCAGAGAAATTTTTAAAGTACAAGAAGTCTTATTCACCCCCCTCTAGGACAACTATAGTGCCATCTCGATCCAACAAGTGGTATCAGAGTGAGGTTTTCTCAGAAGAATCGAAAGATTTGAGAAGAGATGACAGCTAAATCTCACAACTATGAAGGTCAGTCAGTTACCAGACCACCATTCTTTGATGGTGAGGACTACCAATACTGGAAGATGCGAATGGAATGCTTAATCAGAGGTACAGACTTTGATCTGTGGCAGGTAATAGAACAAGGTGATTTCATTATTGCTCCTGCTGAAGGTACTACAACAATTACACCAGCTGACAAAGTTAAAATATCTCTAAATTATAAAGCAAAAAACTATCTATGTTGTGCTCTATCTAAAAGAGAATTTAATAGATTATCAGCATACAAATATGCAAAAGAAATGTGGGATAAATTGTAGGTAATATATGAGGGAACTGATAAAGTAAAACAAACTAGAACATATATTCTTGTTTTACAATATAAGTAATTTAAAATACTTCCAAATGAAAATGGTACTCAAATGTATAATCATTTTTCAAATATAATAGTAGGACTGAGTTCATTAGGTAAGATTCTCACTAATGAAGAAACTTCTAGAAAAATACTTAGATCTTTAACTCATTCATGGACCCCTAAGGTCACTGCTATTGAAGAAGCTCATGATCTAACAAAACTTTCCATTGATAAATTAATTGGCTCTCTTATGGCCCATGGAATAAATATGGAAAGATTTTCTGAAAGTATGTCGAAAAATAAAATGTCAAATGCTTTGAAAGCTGTAGATTCCTCTTCCTCTGAAGATCGATTCGAATAGAAAATAGACGACAGTGATGATGAACTCTTGCTGTCAAGAAAGCTCCAACGAATTCTTGCAAAGAAAAGAATTTCGGCTCAAAGAGATATTTTAAAAGAGAAAAGAAGAAAGAGCCAACCTGTTACAAGTGCAATCAACCAGGACATTACAAGTCTGAATGTCCCAAGCTCAAGAAGAAGGATCCAGCTGAAAGATCTGAAAATAAGAAAGGCAAAGAAAAGAAATTCAAAAAGTACAAGAAAAAGGCAATGGCAGCAACATGGGACAATGAAGAAGCTACAACTTCAGACTCTTCAAGTTCAGAATCAGAAGAAGAACAAGTCAATTTAGCCCTCATGGCAAGACTAGAACATGTAAGCTCTGAAACATCCTTTACTTCATGTTCAGAATCCGATTCTGATAGCTTAGAGGATGCATTTAATGAACTGTATGATAAATATAAAATAATGGTTAAACAAATGAAATTTTTTAAGATTAACCTACTAAATCAAGAAAAATCAAACACTTTTCTAAAAGGTGAAGTATAAAAGATAAAACAAAACTTAACTGAAAGAAAAAGGTCTAATGAACTATTGTATGATGATTTAAAATCTAAAAATAGTAAAATCATGGAACTTGAAACAAATATAAAAGAATTGAAAGATGAAGAAAAATTAAAGAAGAAAATAACTATCTAAGAGCTACCTTAGATAAAATTGCTAAATGTAAAACATCTCTGTTTGTAAAACTGAAAGGTGCTCGAACTGGTAAAAGAAATATGGAGTAGGATATACACCTCCATCAAATGAGGAGAAAATTATCTATCTTGAAAAATACCCAACTCCAAAATTTGTGAAAGAAAAGGAAATAAAAAATCCCATAAAAATCAATCAACATGTTTTTAGACAAAAATAGAAATTCAATAACACTACCCATGCAAGGAATGCATATGATTTATGTTGTAGTCATTGTAACCAACTAGGACATACAATCAGCACTTGCACACTAGACACTTGTATTGGATTCCAAAGACTAACCATCAAGGACCCAAGAAAATTTGGTACCAAAAATTAAAACTTAGTTCTGGTTGCAGGGTCCCTAAGAGCATCCAAATGGTATTGGATAGTGGGTGCTCAAGGCATATGACAGGTGACAAAAAACTATTTACATGCTTTAGAGATGAAGTTGGTCAAGTTACTTATGGAGATAATGGAAAAGGAAAAGTTCTAAGATGTGGAACTATAGGATCAAAGGAAAAAGATTTGATAGAAGATGTTATGTATGTAGAAGGTCTAAAGCATAATCTGATTAGCATCAATCAACCTTGTGACAAAGGTCACTTAGTCAAGTTTTAGAATGATAAGTGTATAATCCAAAAGGATGAGAAAACAGTGTTTGAAGCACAAAGAGTCAAAAAACTATACACTCTACAATTGGCAGAATTAAAAGAAGTCAATCTATGTCTTGCAACCACAAAGAGTGAGGAAACTGATCTATGGCACAAAAGATTAGGACATGCTAGTACTTCAGTGATCAAGAAACTAATCAAGCATGATCTAGCTAAAGGTCTTCCAAATCTAAAGCTAAAGAAATCAGGAATCAATAACATGTGCAAAGGGAAAGCATACCAAGACTTCATTCAGTCAAAAACAGTGGTAACAACTTCCAAACCTTTGGAAACTCATTCATATGGACTTGTTTGGACCAATGAGTACAGTCAGTCTTGGAGGAAAAGTTTATGGCTATGTAATCATAGATGATTATTCAAGATTCACTTGGGTATCTTTTTTGGAAGCCAAATCAAAAACAATCTCAGTTTTTTTGATGTTTAGTAAATTAGTATAGAAGAATCAGAAATTTCAGATAATTAGCATTAGATCTGATCATGGTGGAGAATTCAAGTGTGACGGTCCTTGCCGTTCAGGCCCGTTAACCCGATAACGTGCCCGACACGACTCCGCCTCCTGCGATCAGGCCGAAGCCTCGCAAGGGATATCATCCACACATGTCTATGAAAATATAAAGAAACATGTTGAACACATATTATATTCCATTTCTCACATATATTCACATGAAATGTACATATTTAGTTTCATAACATAGTCATTAAACAAAGTGCAACAACCTGGGACAAACCTTCAAGGCTACACAAGAAGAAGTATTACTCTGCTGGTGACAAAGGCCTGACTCCACTACGGTGCTGACCGGAACTAGAAGAGGGATAGGAACCCTCCTGCTCTCCTTCACCTGGAAGAAGAAGGGGTGAGCCTCACAAGTCACTGGCTCAGTAGGGTAACTCCCCCAAAGCTGATAAACACAATGAACAACAGATATAATATGCAAAGCTGTAAAGCATCTAAAATATATAACGCCTAGGCATGATGCTACAGCTGTAAATAAATAAACGACAAACCACAAACACGTGTAAAAGCTACAGAAGGGCACGCCACACACGAGTCACGAGAACTGCTTCGCGACACTAGCCATAGACCCGGACAAACAACACAAGTCCACCTCTCAGTCTCGCAGCCACAGACGAAAGGTCCAGCTATCGCTCCACCTCAACAAGACAAGAACTGCGGGGATAACTAACACCACTCCTGCAGACTACACAGCTGCATGTCCAAGCCTAACAGCTTTAGGGACTCCGGCCGAGAACCATAAAGTGAGGCACTGGAAATAGGACTAGCTGGGGACTAGTATGTCTACTGGTGTCCGTCCCCCAACCACGAGCATGCTACAAGTGACCGCACACCCACAAACACGAGTCGCTGCCCCTTGCCGTCTTTCCCTCAGCCGGATGTACAACTCAAACTCAGGAGTGAGGGTGTCCAGGAAGACGACTCAAACCTTGACGGTACTCACTGTACCAGCACAAACCCTGAGCACCCGGTGCTGGGGACCCGATTAGAGAGGTAATCTCGGAAGGCATTATAACCCGACTTGCTATGCACACATTCCCACGCAAAACCTTCGTTATCATTCACGGTATAGGCCGACACAACCCATACAGACCCTACATCGTATAGCCAACATAGCCTAAGCAATGTGGAACAGAAACTAGGTCGACTGGCCATAGAACTCTAGATCTCGAGTGGCCACATTCTAATATGCGACCAACACAGTGGTCGCCAATCGACTTGAATCGTGATGGACCAACCCGTCTCCTTACAGTCTGAATCACGACGGGCCATGTCGTCGCATTTCAAAACGCGATGACTAGTTATGTCACCTTTCAGACAGCAGAACAAAACCCTAAACTATCATTTTGGAAATCACACCACACCATTGTACAAGATGATAAAGCAAGAATTAAACCTTCATACGAAACCCTAAGCATGCTGTCTATCATGGTTGCATGATTTCCAAATCAAAATCTACAAACCCTAAGGCATATAGTCCACACATGAGAAAATACGGTAGAATTCCCCTACCAACAAGTGAAACGCAAAACCAACGTTGTCTCGGTGTTCCTCGCGCTCCGAAGTACTTCATCGTGCTGGAACCACGCCAAACGGATAGCCGTAACGCCAAAATCGCCTCAAGAAACCATAGAAAACCCTCACAGCCTTCTCCCTTAGCTGAACAGTGCAACTGCACTATTCGGCAAGGGAAGAGGCCCAAAATACACAAAGGCTAAATCGCGACGTATCGGGCCGTCGCGTTTTGGACACGCGGCGCGCATGCAGACGTGCGCGCTGAAGGCGGTCCTAAATCGCGACGGACTTGGTGGTCGCGTTCATACAAGAAATGCAACGTCTATGTTGGTTGCGTTCTGATGAACCCGACAGAGGTCTGTTTGGGCTGGAATTTCCAACCCTCCAGCCTATCACCAAGCCACACCAACCTATTTAAACACAAATACATATACAAACACAACCAATGGGCCTCACACTAGCCCCCAAACCCGGTAAACCTCGATCCGACATACCGTTATTACATACTTCACCTAAAAAGAATTTCGTCCTCGAAATTAAAAGAATAAGTGCAATCATCAAATCAACATATATAAGACTATCACTAAAAAGAATTCAACACTTACTCAAACAAGTATGGATACGTCTTGTACATCTCGTCGGCCAACTCCCAAGTATCTTCACCACCCTACCTATTCTCCCATCTAATCTTTACCAGTTCAATATCCTTATTTCTTAACTTCTGTGTTCGGTGGCTTGTAATCATCACGAGATACTCCGGCGTGGACATATCTTGCTTCAAATCATCTCTTTGATAGCTGACTATCTGTGAAGGATCACGAATGTCTCTTCTTAGCATCGAGACGTGAAACACGTTGTGTGCATCTGTGAAGTCCGCTGGAAGCTCCGACCTGTATGCCGTCTCACCAATCATTTCCACAATCTGGAATGGACCCACATACCTGGGACTCAATTTGCGCTTCTTGCTGAACCTCAATACACCCTTGGTTGGAGAAACCTCAGGAACACATAATCACCAACCTCAAACTGTAGGGGCCTGCGCCGTGTGTCCGCATAACTCTTTTGCCTGCTCTACACCATTTGAAGCTTCTTCTTGATGAACTTTAGCATTTCTGCACAGTATTGCACCATTTATGGTCCCATCACCTGCCTTTCACCCACTTCATGCCAATTCAATGGTGTTCTGCAAGGTCTTCCATAAGGTGCTTCATACGGTACCATGTTGATATTTGCATGATAGCTGTTATTGTAGGCAAATTCGACCATACCTAAATGCTGCTCCCATCCGCCTCCCCAAACTCAACAACAAGCTCGTAACATATCTTTAATGGTCTGGATCGTTCTGTCCATCTGTTTGGGGATGGTATGCCGAACTGTACCTCAACTGGGTACCAACAACCCTCTGCAAACTCCTCCAAAAACCAGATGTAAACTTAGGATCCCTATCTGAAACGATAATGACTGGTATCCTATGCAACGGCACAATTCTATCCACATATAGTCTAGCCAATCTGCCCACTGCCCACGACATGCTCACTGCTAGCAACCTACACACTTTTGTCAATCTATCAACAAAAACCCAAATGCCATTGTGTCCCGACGCTGTCCTGGGCAAACCTGCAACAAAGTCCATTGCTATATCGTCCCATTTCCACTGCGGTATTGGTAAGGGCTGCAACAAACCACCTGGCCTTTGGTGTTCCGCTTTAACCTGCTAGCATATCAAACATCTTGCCACAAATTCTGCTATTTCCTTCTTCATAATCGGCCACCAAAAATATTTCTTCAAATCTTGGTACATCTTCATGCTCCTTGGGTGAATGGTATACCTGGACTGATGTGCTTCTTCTAACACTTTTTGCTTTACACCAGCTTCACTTGGAACATATAATCTGTGCCTGAACCGGACCACACAATCATCATCTATGGTGACATCTTCCATTTTCACAATCTTAGCCAAATTCTCATCCACCTTCTGGGCTTCTATGATCTGCCAATACAAAGATGGCTCCACTGTACTGCTAGCTAACACTGCTCTTCGCTGGCTACTTGGAACAATCAAGGAATTCTCTGCCACGTCTTCATACAACTTCCATTCTCTCATCATCATGTGACTCATAACTACCTTCCTGCTCAAAGCATATGCAACCACATTTGCCTTGCCTAGATGATACACTAAGCTGAAATCATAATCCTTTAGATATTCCATACATCTGCGCTACCTCAAATTCAAATCTTTCTGTGAAAAGATATACTTTAAACTCTTGTTGTCCGTGAAGATCTCAAACCTCTCACCATACAAGTAATGCAGCCATATCTTCAATGCAAACACAACCACTGCCAATTCTAAGTCATGTGTGGGGTAATTCTCCTCGTGCCGCTTCAATTGTCTTGGCGCATAAGCCACCACCTTTCCATGCTACATAAGCACTGCCCCAAGTCCTCTCCTGGATGCATTTGTATATAGCACAAAACCACCTCGGCCTGACGGAATTTCCAATATTGGTGCCGAAGTGAGCCGCTTCTTTAACTCCATAAAACTACGCCTGTAATTGGATGACCAAACAAATGGTACTCCTTTCCTAGTAAGCCTTGTTATTGGTGTTGCAATCTTTGAGAAGTCTTGGATAAACCACCTATAATAACCTACCAAACCAAGGAAACTCCTAATCTCTGGTACTGACTTTGGTTCCTCCCATTTCATAATGGCTTCCACCTTAGCTGGATCCACTACAACACCTTCACCTGAAATGATATGGCCCAAAAACTGAATTTCCTTTAACCAGAACTCACACTTACTGAATTTTTCAAATAATTGGTGCTCCCTTAATGTCTGCAAAGTAATCCTCAAATGAGCTGCATGTTCTTCTTCTGAGGCCGAATATACTAAGATATCATCAATGAACACCACAATAAACTGATCTAGATATGGGTGGAAAATCCTATTCATCAAATTCATAAATGCTGCAGGTGCATTGGTTAGCCCAAATGGCATAACCACAAACTCATAGTGCCCATACCTTGTTCTAAATGCTGTCTTGTCAATGTCCTCTTCCCAGATCCTCAACTGATGGTACCCCGATCTCAAATCTATCTTGGAGAACACCTTGGCCGACTGCAATTGGTCAAACAAATCATCTATTCATGGAAGTGGATACCTGTTCTTCACTGTAACCTGATTCAATTGACAATAATCAATGCACATTCTTAAGCTACCATCCTTCTTTCTAACAAACAAAAATCGGTGCTCCCAACGGTGAGTGACTAGGTCGAATGAAACCTTTCTCAAGAAATTATTGCAATTGCTTCTTCAACTCCTTCAATTCTACAGGTGCCATCCTGTAGGGCGCCTTGGAGATTGGCATGCTGCCGGGCTGCAACTCTACTGTAAAATCCACCTCTTTGTGTGGTGCCAAGCCTAGTAACTCTTTGGGAAACACATCTGCAAACTCTCTAACCATTGGTACCATATCCACTGTCTTACCTGTCTCAACCAAGCTAACTGTAACGAACCACGTCGTTCAAACCCATTAACCGACTAACGAGCTTGACCCGACTCCGTCTCCCGCGAACAAGTCGTAGCCTCGCAAGGGATATCATGCACATGTCAGTGGAACACACAAGAAACACACTGATATATATAAAAGATTCACAATCTCATACATATTTACATTAGGTTTACATAGCCAAATTTCAACAAAAGTCAAAGGAAAATACACAAGCCTGGGGCATACCCCGTGGTACAACAAAAGAAAATCTACACTGCTGGAGGCGTCGGCCCAACACCGCTGAGACGCGGCTCTGAACTGCAAGATGGTAGGGAAACCTCCTGCTCTCCTTCACATGTAGGGAGTAGGGGTGAGCCTCGCAAGTCACTGGCTCAATAGGGTAACTCCCCCAAAATCGAGTAAACTAACTCAAGTACGTAAGCTGGAAACTATGCTAGCAATTTTATAGAATACACTAAGCAGGATATTAAAGCTGTAAATACTACTTACCACTTGCCGATAACACAAACCAATTAAAATAAGTAAACGACAAAACAACAATACGGTGTACGGGGTAAAGTAGAGACCGCCACACTCAAGCCACGTAGACTGGTTCGCGACACCAGAAACTGACTCGGACAAACCACACAGGTCTACCTCTCAGCCTCGCAGCCACGGACGAAAGGTCCAGCTGCCACTCCACGGAAACATGTCAAACAACTGTGGAGACCAACCAACACCACAACTGCAGACCACACTGCCGCGGCCCCATGCCTGGCACCTTTAGGGACTCTGGCCTGAGCTCCCTAGAGTGAGGCACTGGTAACAGGACTAGTTGGGGACCAGTGTCCGTACCCCCAACTACAAGCAACAAAACAACAAACTCACACAAGTCGATGTCCCACTGTCGTCTTTCTCTCAGCCGGACGTACAACTCAAACTAAGGACTGAGGGTGTCCAGGACAGACGACACAGACCTTGACGGCACAACACAAGTACCGGGACAAGCCCCGAGCAGAAGCTTGGCTCACACAAAACCTGGGGCACCCAACTGAAGAGGTAATCACGGTAGGCGTCGTACTACTCGCCACGCACACACAAACCACGTGCATACTGCACAAACCACGTGAAACCTCACGTCAACCACGTGAACACCGTACACTAACCGCGAGAACAACACGCCAGTCACGTGTACCACTTGCTAACCTCGGAAACATGCGCTCAGAGCGTGACAGGTGCCAATGCACCGCATGTACTTACCATATACAAGAAATAATAATAATAAGATAATTCCACCATTAAAACCATGCACGATAGGACCTCTCGGCTGAGGTCGCGACATAGGCTAGTGTCGCCTTAAGAACGCGACACCCTTATATGTCACGTTCACAACATGAACGCGATGGTTGGCCTATCACGTTCAGAACGCGATAAAGGGCTCTGTCGCCTTCACAGGCGAAACCCTAATCCGGGAGAAACTCCACGGATCACCACCCCAAGCCATGCAAACCACCCTTAATTCACATTTTTCATGCTTTAATGGGTACCCTAACATGGTATCTACCGTTCTAAACACCAAAAACCAAACATACATGCATCCCACATAGTCACACGGTGTAAAACGGGAAGAATTCCCCTACCTTCATGAAGAACGAGACTATTCCAGTGTTTCCCCCGCTCCACGCAGGATCCTCGCGGCGAGAACATGCCAAACGCACCCCAAATTTGCCAAAATGCCCCGAGAATCGCCACAGCTCGCTCCCCTGGCCGAAAAAAACCATTTACAGCTCTACTTTGCCAGGGCAACTTAAAAACACCCAGCGGTTGGGAACGCGACGGACCCCTCCGTCGCGACCAGAACGCGACGGGGTAAGATGTCGCCTACCAGGGCTGACGTCTGCATGTCGCCCTGCGCGCGACATGCGGCGCACATGCAGATGATGACCGCTCAGCAGCGACAAAGGAACGCACATGTAGGGACCGTCGCATTCTGATCGCGACGTCCCTCACTGTCGCGTTCAACAGACAGAATGGGCTGGTGTTTTGGGGCCCAGCATACCAGCAAAAACCACCCTAAACACTACGCACACAACTGAAACACGTCACATTGGCGATCAATGGCCACCACAATCAAACAAAGGATCCATAAGGATTCGAAAGACGATCCAAAGGATCCAAAAACACGCGTCGTTCATTACTATCATCTAATGTGGGTTGAGTGTGAAGACAATTCATTCCCCTCATATTTTGATGATGACAAGGTGTGATTTTAATGCAAAATAATTGGAACATGTTAGATGCATCACACATGTTATGACCACATTAAAAAGCATGTTTCCAAACATATTTATCATTTATTCATGATAAATAAATGGACTAATGATTTATATGTTTATTTCTCAGGGACACACAATTTCTTCAAGGGTAGTGTCAACACACCCCATACTGGTGTCGACACAATGCTCCAAGCCCTAAGCCAAAAGATGAAGAAATGATCAAGTAGTGTCGACACAACATCAAGTCAGGTCGACACTAGACCCAGTTCCCAGATAGCCCTGTCAACAGGCCTGGACAATGTGTCGACACTAAACCAGATGGTGTCGACACTAGAGACTCTCCCAGAAGGCCTGTTTTGCAGTATTCTACAGTGTGTCGACACGAGATGAAGTGTGTCGACACTAGAGAACTCTCCCAGGGAAGTCAGTCTGCCAGTCTGGGACAGTGTGTCGACACTAGACCAAGTCAGGTCGACACACTCTGGAAACTTTTTGACTTAAAGTTTCTCCTGGACACGTGGCACCCTAGGGAATTGCTGGATCGGCCTTGGATCGTGTGCCCACGACCCCCAAGGGTACATTTGGACTATTTGGGGTATAAATACCCTCCTATTGGCCATCCAACATAAGAGAACCCTTTCAGAGCCCTCCAGAAATCCTTTTGGCGGCAAGAAGAGTTCTCCTCCCTGTTCTTGCTCTCCTGGTGATTCCTCAATCCAATTCTCATCTGTCCAAGCATGAGAAGTGGAGTTTGATCACTGAAGATGCAATTGGATCACTTCAAGGAAGCAGATCAAGTGGAAGCAGTCGATTGAGAAGACTTCAAGGAAGATCCCAAAGCTCAAAGTGCAGAGTATCGCCCAGGGACTTCAAGGATTCAAGATTCTTCACAATTCGACCTTCTACAAGGGAGTACATCTGAAGAGAAGAGATCATTCATACAATTCTTCATTTTCCCTTTTCTCTTCTGAGTGATTCTGAGATTGTGCATGAGTTGTTGCATAAGTCTCATGAATTAACTCTTGATAGATCAGACCTATTGCTAGAGGATCTGAATCTTGTATTTCTTTCTAGCAAGTTGTCTGTGAGCCTTTGCGCTCAGTGGTTTCTGAGTCGTGTACTCAGGTTGTGGTTGAGCAGTCTTGCTCAGGTTTCTAGAGTAGTCTTGCTCTAGAGGTCGTGTGAGTTGTAAACTCAGGTTGTTGGAGTTGTCAGGCTCCAGTGGGTGTGGTGTACCCAAGTTTGTTAGTGGATCCTCACTGTGTGAGGGGTGGATGTAGGAATCACATGGTGTGATTTTCGAACCACCTAAAAATCTCTGTGCAGTGGTTTGTGTGTGATTTAAATTCACATCTCGCTAGATGTATGCATAGGTTTTTCGAATTCAATCTTAATCAACCTGTTCCACTTCCATCTAATTCACTCAATTTCTCATCAGATCTATAAATGCTCTTTCAAATTGTTTCTGATTCATGCATTGTTTTTAAATTGACTAAGCTTCCGCAATAGTTGGCCTAGATCTATTCAACCCCCCCTTCTAGATCTTGTCCACATCATTTCTCGATCCTACAATTGGTATCAGAGCGGGTTTACACTTGATCTGATCTGATCTGAGCACTTTCTGATTGTTCTGTGTTCTAATTGTTTGCTTGTGTTTGCTGATATTTCTTCTTTGCACCATTTAATTGCTTCAATGGATTCAAGAGGGTTCATGGCTGAGGGTCACTCTATAATAGGCCACCCTTTTTCAATGGGACTGACTACACATTGGAAGAATAGAATGCAGGTCTTCCTAAGAGCCCAAAACTATGAAATATGGAAGGTAGTCGAAGTAGGTCCCTATGAGAATCAGGGGGAGGAGGAAGAGACCTGGACTAGGGAACAGATTAGGAGGGCCACTTTGAATTATAGTGCCATGAACATGATCCAATGTGCAGTCCACCCTAAGGAGTACTCAAGAATCTCAATGTGCAAATCTGCCAAAGAGATGTGGGATAAACTTGAGTTACTCTATGAGGGAACATCTCAAGTGAAAGAAACCAAAGCTAACATTCTTGTCTCTGAATATGAATTGTTTATGATGAAATCTAATGAGACAATTTCTGAAATGTTTGCCAGGTTTATGATCATAGTGAATGGACTGAAGGCCTTAGGTAAGGATTACTCAGATGCTGACTTGGTAAGGAAAATTCTACGCTCTCTTTCTTCAATTTGGCACACAAAGGCCACAGTCATTGAAGATTCTAAAGATTTGTCCAAAATCTCTTTGGATGAATTGATAGGATCCTTATGACTTATGAAATCAATCTAAAAAGAAATGAAGAACATATAATTAAGACCAAGCCAGTAGCACTAAAGGCCTCTTCAAGTAACAAAGACAAGAATCAGGAGAAAACCAGTTCTGATGAGTCTGATTCTAATGAGGATGAGATTGCCCTCATGACCAGGCAATTCAGAAAATTCTTAAAATATAGAAAAGGAAAATTTTCTGGGAAAAAGAAATTTTCATCAGGTAAAAGAAACACTTCCTTTTCTAATGTTAATTCCAATAAGAATAAAAAATCTGATGAAATTGTCATTTGTTACAGGTGCAACAAGCCAGGACATATGAAGGGAGAATGTCCTGAAAACAAGAAGGAAAAACACAAAAAGATTCACAAGTTCAAGAAGCCAAAGGCCATGGTAGCCACTTGGTCTGATGAAGACTCAAGTGAAAAGGAAGAAGAAGAAAAATCCTCAAGTTCTGGAAGTGAGGAAATCTGCTTCATGGCGAATAGTTCAGATGGAAAGGTAAGTACATCCTTCGAAGACTATTCAATTGAGGATTGGCAAGATGCATATGCTGAGCTTGTTGAAAAATATTCTGAAATAAGAAAAGAAAACAAGCATCTCAAAAAGAAAATGGAAAACATCATGAATAATATTCCTCAAACAAAAGAATTTGTGAATTAGAAAATGAGGTAGCTGAACTTAATGAAGAAAAAGAAAATCTCCTGAACTTAATTGATGAGCTTAAGCTTGCCTCTCAAAAGGCCAACCATGAATTAAAGAACTGTCTGAAAAGCTGGAAATGGAAAACAAAGATAAACAACAAAAAGTTGAAGAAATCAAAACCTTGGAAAACAGAAAAGGAAAAGATGAAGTCATTGAAACCTTCACAAAAGGTAAAGACAATTTGGAGGCCTTGCTGGGAGCTAAAATGAAATCAATTTCTCATGGACTTGGATTCAATAAACAAAAACCTAAGAAAGACAAATCTGGTGAGAAAAGGATAAAGCACCATTGATTAAATTTGTCAAAGGTCCTAGTCTTGAGAACACTGAAATCAAGCAAACATCAAGCAAAACAACAAAATTTCAAAAACTCAGAACAAAGAAGTCAACCAGGTCGACACAGCTACCTGACAGGTCGACACCAGTCCACAAGAAGAAGGATTCTGTGACTGTTGTGTCGACACCAGTCAAGGAAAGGTCGACCTGCTCAACATCAACAAACACAAACCACAAAACCAAAAATTCAAATAAAATTTGAAAAATAAGAAAAATTCAAAGGAAGTCATTCATGAAAACCTTGGACCTCCAAGACAGCATATCAAGCTGATTGGACCAATTCTTGGAACCAATGGTATCACAACCCATGTTGGTATCATCCCCAATTCTTCTATCCAAATTTTTTGATGTACCAACAAAACCCCTGGATTCCACCTCCTCATCTAAACTCTCATGTTCAAATGAAAAACTCCCCTCCTACTGAAAACAAGAACACTGGTGTTTTCATTCCTAAGGGAAAGAATAAATTGAAAAAGACAGAGAACACCACTGTAATAAAACAAAAATAAAAAACAAATCAAATTTGGGTGAGAAAAGATTTGATGACTATGTTCAAACATTCTGATGGTCCCAACACTGTTTGGGTACCAAAATCTTCTCTCCACTGATTGATTTTGCAGGAAGGTCGTGCACCCAATTCAAATGTGTGGTTCCTTGACAGTGGGTGTTCACGACACATGACTGGAGACAAAGCAAAATTTCATTCCTGATTGAGAAGGAGGGAGGTTCAGTAACTTTTGGAGGTAAAAATAAAGGAAAGATCATTGGATCTGGAAAGGTTGGTCAATCTTCCTCAAACTCTGTTGATAATGTTTTGTTAGTTGATGGGTTAAATTACAATTTGCTGAGTATTAGCCAACTATGTGACAAAGGTCACAAAGTTGTGTTTGAATCTGATTTCTGTAAGATAATTGATTCATCAACTGATAAAATAATTTTTTTGAAAAAGGGAAAACAATGTTTACATGATCAACCTCAATAAAAACTTTTCTGAAAATCTTTGCTTTGTTGCAAATAAAGATGAAATTGCATGGACTTGGCACAAAAGACTTGGCCATGCAAGTTTCAGAACAATGAATAAATTGTTAAGGCTGAATTTGGTTAAGGGTCTTCCTGAATCTTTCTCTAATATTGAAAATCAAGTTTGTGGGATCTGTGCCCAAGGAAAACAAACCAGGAAATCTTTTAAAACCTTCAATGAGGTACTCACATCTAGGCCACTAGAATTACTTCACATGGACCTCTTTGGCCCAACAAGAATTCTAAGTCTAAGTGGCAAGAGATATGGGTTTGTGATCATTGATGATTTTACCAGATTTACATGGGTTATCTTCTTGTCCCACAAAAGTGATACTTGCCTTGAGTTCAGGAATTTCTGTACCACTGCCTTAACAAATTATCCATATAAAATCAAAAACATTTTGACTGATCATGGGGGTGAGTTTGAGAACAAATCCTTTTCTGATTTATGTGCTGAACTTCACATATTTCACAAGTTTTCTTCACCAAGAACTCCAGAACAAAATGGAGTTGTGGAAAGAAAGAATAGAACTCTTGTGGAAATGGCTAGAACCATGCTCCTTGAAAGCAATTTGCCCAAATCCTTCTGGGCTGAAGCTGTAAATATAACAAACTATATTCTCAATAGAGCATTGGTCAGACCAAAAATCAGGAAAACCCCTTATGAATTGTTGAAGGATAAAAAGCCAATTGTGTCTTACTTCAAAATCTTTGGGTGTAAATGTTTTGTACACAACAATAATAAAGAAAATCTTGACAAGTTTGATGCTAAAAGTCAGGAAGCAATTTTTCTTGGCTATTCAGAAGTGTCAAGAGCTTTCAGAGTGTACATTCTCAAAAACAAAATGTTGAAGAGTCTCCACATGTTATCTTTGATGAAAATTCCTTTTCAACTAATAGTACTAAATCTTGCAGGGAAAGTCAAGACAGTGAAGAGGATGATTTCATTGTGGACTCTTCACCAACTGTTGAGGAACTTGAAGACATTGGTGAGAACTTGAACATCATTCACCTACTCCAAGTGGATCAGGTAATGTTGTTCCAGATTTAAGTTCACCTCAACAGGTAATTTCTGAGCATAGATTTTTGAGAGATCATCCATTGGAAAATGTATTGGCAACTTTCATGATAGAGTTAGGACTAGATCATCTTTACTGCATGTATTGATGAAGACCCACTAGCTCTAATTTCCCAAATTGAACCAAAGTCAATTGATGAAGCTCTGTTAAGTTCTGATTGGATCAATGCAATGCATGATGAACTTCATCAATTTGAAGAAATCAAGTATGGGAATTAGTACCTAGACCTAGTGACCAAACAGTCATTGGCACTAGATGGGTTTTCAGAAATAAATTGAATGAAATGGTCAAGTCATTAGAAATAAAGCTAGGCTAGTTGCAAAGGGGTACAATCAAGAATTTGGAATTGACTTTGAAGAATCATATGCCCCTGTAGCTAGACTAGAAGCTGTTAGAATTTTCCTTGCTTTTGCATCCTCCATGAAATTTAAAGTTTATCAAATGGATGTCAAAAGTGCATTTCTAAATGGATACATAAAGGAAAAAGTTTTTGTTGAACAACCTCCAGGATTTGAAAATGAAAAACATCCTAATCATGTTTTCAAGCTTCATAAGGCTCTCTATGGTCTTAAACAAGCTCCAAGAGCTTGGTATGACCGTTTGAGTTCCTTTTTGCTTGAAAAAGGATATTCTAGAGGAAATGTTGATCAAACATGTTCACAAAATAGTTAATAAACAAATCATTGCAGTCCAAATTTATGTTGATGACATAATATTTGGATCAACCAATAAAAGCCTGTGTACTGAATTTTCAAATCAAATGAAAACTGAATTTGAAATGAGCTTAATGGGAGACTTACAGTTTTTCTTGGGATTGCAGGTTAACCAAACACATGAGGGGATCTTCATAAGTCAAACCAAGTATGTCAAAGAACTTCTGAAAAGGTTTGACTTCCAGAACCTCAAGCATTCAAGCACACCCATTGCAATTAATGCTAAGCTAGAAGAAGACTCATTTGGTAAGTCAGTAGACCCAAAGACATACAGAGGTATGATTGGTTCTCTACTCTATCTTACAACTTCTAGACCTGATATTCAGTTTAGTGTGTGTTTGTGTGCTAGATTTCAATCAAACCCTAAGGAAAGTCACATGTTAGCTGTTAAAAGAATTTTCAAGTATCTTGTTGGAACATGTGATATTGGAATTTGGTATCCTGCTGGTTGCAAGTTAGATTTGATTGCCTATTGTGATGCTGATTATGCTGGATGTAAATTAGATAGAAAAAGCACAAGTGGCTTGTGTTTATACTTAGGTGGGTGCCTAATCTCTTGGGCTTCTAAGAAGCAACACTCAGTTGCTCTATCAACTGCAGAGGCTGAGTATGTTGCAGCAGGTAGATGTGGAACTCAAATTCTTTGGGTGAAACATCAACTTCTTGATTATAACCAAGAGTTAGGTTGTGTTCCCATTCTATGTGATAACACAAGTGCCATAAATCTGTCTAAAAACCCAATTCAGCATTCAAGAACAAAACATATTGAAATTAGGCATCATTTCTTAAGGGATGAAGTAGCAAAGAAATCCTTTGAACTCCACTTCATAGAAACTGAAAAACAAATTGCTGACATCTTCACCAAACCTCTTCCTGACAGTAGATTCTCATCTTTGAGGAGAGAGCTTGGCCTTTGTAAATGTCATTTTCTTGATCTCTCTCATTGGGTTTGGGTTGAGTGTTAGGCATTTTCTGAGGGGGAGTTCTTGCATCATCATTTTCCTTGCTCTCTGATTCATATTGTTCATATCTCTCTCAATTTCACTTCCATTTCTTTTTGACAATGGATTCTTCAACTCACATTGTGTTGAATTTCTTGGTATATCAAATGGTGACTTGGAGAAGGACAAGTTATGCTTGTCTGGACACTTTCACTATGCGAGAGTATATGTCTCCGCCAAGTACCAAGAAATGAAAATGCAATTGTTGAGGGGGAGCTTTTGTTGTTCAAAGAGAATCATTTCTGATTTCAAAATACTTGCATATCTTTAGTTTGATGAAAAGTGGTTGGAATCCTCATCTCAGGGGGAGCTAGAGAATTCACAAGTCATTTTTTTTTGAAAAATTCAACACTCTTCTTGAATTACATCAATCTCCTTGCATGATGTCCTCATTTAGATGTCTAGAGTCTCAAAATGATTCTTTGAGTGATCTACTATATTTTTTTTGTCAACTCTCACCTATATTCTTCAAAACTACAGAAATTCAAATCTCTTTCAAAGACTGAAAGATAATGTGTATCTTGATTTAAACATTTCTTTGTTTGCAATTGATGTTGGATATAAATGATTTCAATTTTACAAAACTCTCAAAAAACTGATAATTCAACAGAGCAATGGCACATATGCTGAGAAACTACACACCTTCACAATGAATGAAGTGCCATGTATGTCATGGCATTACTGCTATCTCTGTTCAAAGGGGTTCAAAATCAAAATACTTAAAAAAAAATTTTTTTTGATGATGACTGAGTAACTGGAAATATTGGCGTTGATAAACGTATATTTTCATGTCAAAAGGTCATCATTTACCCCTTGAGACTTGATAATAGGTAAATCTTTAGTATCCAGGGACTATAGTGTGTAAAAAGCATTAGTTCTTGAGTGAACAAGATTTATCACATTTGATAGTTTGAATCAAAAAAAAAAATGTCTATCAAAGGAGAATTGTTAAAAAGCATCATCCTATCCATCATCAAGTTGTTTTTACAAAAACTTGTTTACTTTCAACACACTTGATTTCATTCTAAAAGATTTTTTATTTCTTTGGATTTGAAGAATATGGTAGTTTGTAGTTGATTGTTGGATGTATTATATCCCTCAAATTATCATTTTATTGGCTCAAGTCACTGAATGATCATATCCGGTTGGATGTTGTGTAAAACTTGAATTTGTTGAATTTCTGCAAAATATGACAAATGAATTTTAAGCCTCTTAAAAATCCTTGAAATGTTAATTCCACCCATGTTTATCACTTTAAAGATGTCCCAAAGCTCACCAATTTTTCCCATTCTCATATCTTAATTTTTTCATCAGGCCAGGTCGACACTACCTTCATCTAGTGTCGACACACTTCAGCCAGGTCGACACTAACCTCTTCTAGTGTCGACACATATCCCTCCCAGGGTGATTCAAGTCGTGGGCACCGGTTAAGGGTATTCTTGTTCCTGCGGGACATTGCACCTCGAAACCCTTTTTCTATGAAGGTCGACCCCATGCCGCCTTCCACCTTTGAAAACGGCACCATTCCACCTTCTTCCCTCCTCCAACCATCCTTGTCCTTCTTCCTTCATTCCTTCCTCTCCATCCCTGCTCTTCCATTCTCTCTTGCTTCCATGGCACACAAGCAAGCCCCTCGCCGTGGAGCAAGGTCTAGGGCCACAGCTAGGCCCATTCCGGCGGAAGACGCACCTCCTACTGAGAGGAGAAGCAAGAGGCGCCATGACCCTGCGGAGCAGCCAGGGCCTTCCTCTGCATCTCCCTCTTCTGCCAAGAGAGGTAGGAATCCTCTGTTCGAGGTAGGGGTCCGCAAACCTAGACGCAGGATTCTGGTTCTTCTCCTGACGTTTCTGAGGGATCGTCATCTTCCTCTTCTGAGGCCCCCTTCAAAGTCGGTTAGTGAGGGGAAGATGATTTTGAAACCTAGGGCAGTTGATTTGGCGGATACTCAGTTAGCAGCTGCATTTCCAGAAATTCACAGTTTCTTCTCATTCCAGTCTTGGTTACCTTTTATCTCTGAATTTCGGATCATTTATCCTCGTCTTGTACAAGAATTCTACATGAATTTGGAATGCACTGATGACGGTTACAAGTCTGAGGTCAAAGGTGTTGTGATTGATATGCCCACAGAATTAGCAGCACCCTTTTAAAATTCCAGATGAAGGAGCGATTACCATAATTTTGAGTTTGATCTTCATGAAGCTTACACTATCTTGACTGGATTGCAAGCTGATGAGTCTGATCCCAGACAGACACATGTCACCAAGTTCAACACAAACCCTTTCCACCTGTGTTGAGACTTATCCATCACATCCTCACCACTATCATCACACCTCAAGGTGGTGGCAGGGATAGACTCACGGATATTCAGCGGTTTGTGATTTATTGCATGAAAAAAACATCAAGATCAATCTCCATGTAATCATGTACCAAATCATCTCTGAGACAACCAGGAAAGATCTCCATAGGTCTCTTCCTTATGCAGCTCACTTGACTTCCGTCTTTAAGCATTTTGGTGTGTCTCTAGCTAATGAGAAATCTAAGCCGATTCCAAATCCAACATCTACTGCTTCAAGCATGTTCAAAAGTTTATGGGATTCAGGCTTGAGGGTGACCAAGTGAGGAGAGGGCCAGTAGTTGTTGAGGCCCCAGTTCCTGAGGCTCTAGAGGCAGAGATACCACCTCCTGAGGACCAGCCTCCAGCTAATGAGGACCAGCCTCAAGCTAATGAGGACCAGCCTCTCATTCCAGAGGAACAACCTCTTGCTCCTGAGGATCAGCCTCAGATTGAACTGAACTTCAACTACCCCAGATGCACCTCTCACTCCTCCATTTCACAATTCTTCACCCACTCATCCTGCCAAGGATACTCCTACCTTCACTCCCCAACCTCAAGCTCAAACCTCCTATGCTTTTGGTGGACCTTCTGTACCACCAGAATTATACTCCTTCTGAATGAGAAATTTGATGCCTTCAACACTTCCATTCAGCAATGACAGAGAATTTGAATTGAAGATCCAGAGGTTGGAGAATACAATGTCTGCAAAATTCATTGAGCAAAAAGCAGCTTCAGACCATGCAACACAAAGGTTTAATAGGTTAATTGGAACCTTGGCAGATGCTTCTATTGAGCTGAAAGAACATCAAGAAAAGTTGGAAATGGTCCTTCAGGGAATTTTGGCAAATTCCCAGGCTGATGTGTTCAACACCAAGGAGACACTGACTCAAATCACCAAGACAAGATTATCCTTGCTCATCTAGTTGATGACCTGGAAAGCATGAAGAATTTATCTGCTCACATTGATGAAATGAAATGTCTGCTCTGAAAAAGGAATTCAAAACTCTGCACAGACAGGTGGCACAGCTGGTTCTCTTCTCTTCACAGCCTTCTCAGCTGATTTCAGTGTGCTTCAAGCAACATGTCAGAGAATTCTGAAAGAATGGAACATCTATTGCATACCAGACTCTCAACTATCCAAGCTCAGATGAAGTTCAGCTTGACTTCTATGGAGAAAAGATTGACGGTATTGAGACATCTTGATACCCATTCCTCCTCTCCTCCTCCTCTTCCTAATGTACTTCATATTTTGATGATGTCAAAGGGGGAGAAAGATAGAAAGTTTTTTTGATTGTTTCTATTTGGTTGATTGTAAAAATTTCTGAAATGTTTCCTTCTTGTGAATGAAATGACTTGTTGGATGAAATGAAAAGAAACATTTTTTCTTGAATGTGATTGAATTTTGAATGAGTGTCATGAATGAATGGATGCTTGTCAAGCTGCTTGGCCTTTTGTGAAAATAGTTCATCACTAGTAACATTGTGTCTCTAATGTGTGCAAATTTCAAATGTTACTAAAATATTTTCAAAGGTCCTTGACAAGTGTGAATAAAATGGAAATGAAACATAGCTCAATGTTTATCAATGTCTTTCAAATTGAGTGATTGAGCAACTTTGAATTTTCATATGAACTTAATGTTGCCATCATCAAAAAGGGGGAGATTGTTGGGTTGAGTGTGAAGACAATTCATTTCCCCTCATTTTGATGATGACAAGGTGTGATTTTAATGCAAAATAATTGGAACATGTTAGATGCATCACACATGTTATGACCACATTAAAAAGCATGTTTCCAAACATATTTATCTTATATTCATGATAAATCAATGGACTAATGATTTATATGTTTATTCTCAGGGACACACAATTTCTTCAAGGGTAGTGTCGACACACCCCATACTGGTGTCGACAATGCTCCAAGCCCTAAGCCAAAAGATGAAGAAATGATCAAGTAGTGTCGACACAACATCAAGTCAGGTCGACACTAGACCCAGTTCCCAGTGAGCCCTGTCAACAGGCCTGGACAGTGTGTCGACACTAAACCAGATGGTGTCGACACTAGAGACCTCTCCCAGAAGGCCTGTTTTGCAGTATTCTACAGTGTGTCGACACGAGATGAAGTGGTGTCGACACTAGAGAACTCTCCCAGGGAAGTCAGTCTGCCAGTCTGGGACAGTGTGTCGACACTAGACCAAGTCAGGTCGACACACTCCGGAAACTTTATGACTTAAAGTTTCTCCTGGACACGTGGCACCCTAGGGAATTGCTGGATCGGCCTTGGATCGTGTGCCACGACCCCCAGGGTACATTTGGGGTATAAATAATCCTATTGGCCATCCAACATAAGAGAACCTTTCAGAGCCCTCCAGAAATCCTTTGGCGGCAAGAAGAGTTCTCCTCCCTGTTCTTGCTCTCTTGGTGATTCCTCAATCCAATTCTCATATGTCCAAGCATGAGAAGTGGAGTTTGATCACTGAAGATGCAATTGGATCACTTCAAGGAAGCAGATCAAGTGGAAGCAGTCGATTGAGAAGACTTCAAGGAAGATCCCAAAGCTCAAAGTGCAGAGTATCGCCCAGGGACTTCAAGGATTCAAGATTCTTCACAATTCGACCTTCACAAGGGAGTACATCTAAAGAGAAGAGATCATTCATACAATTCTTCATTTTCCCTTTTCTCTTCTGAGTGATTCTGATATTGTGCATGTTGTTGCATAAGTCTCATGAATAACTCTTGATAGATCAGACCTATTGCTAGAGGATCTGAATCTTGTATTTCTTTCTAGCAAGTTGTCTGTGAGCCTTTGCGCTCAGTGGTTTCTCTGAGTCGTGTACTCAGGTTGTGGTTGAGCAGTCTTGCTCAGTTTTAGAGTAGTCTTGCTCTAGAGGTCGTGTGAGTTGTAAACTCAGTTGTTGGAGTTGTCAGGCTCCAGTGGGTGTGGTGTACCCAAGTTTGTTAGTGGATCCTCACTGTGTGAGGGGTGGATGTAGGAATCACATGGTGTGATTTCCGAACCACCTAAAATCTCTATGCAGTGGTTTGTGTGTGATTTAAATTCACATCTCGCTAGATGTATGCATAGGGTTTTTCGAATTCACGTTTAATCAACATGATTCCACTTCAATCATCTAATTCACTCAATTTCTCATCAGATCTATAATTGCTCTTCAAATTGTTTCTGATTCCATGCATTGCTTTTGAATTGACTAAGCTTCCGCAATAGTTGGCCTAGATCTATTCAACCCCCCCTTCTAGATCTTGTCCACATCATTTCTCGATCCTAGACTAAAAAGAAAATTTGACCTCGAAATCAAACATAATTCAAGTAATTAAAACTTTAACACTACAACAATACTATCATCTAAAAAGATTAGAAAGCTTACTCTAACAGGTAAGGATACGCTTTAGCCATCCTCTGCTAACTCCTAGGTATCCTCTCCTCCTTGTCTATTTTCCCATCTGACCTTTACCAGTTCAATTCTTTATTTCTCAGCTTCTATGTTCTTTGACCTGTGATCTGTACTGGGTACTCTGGCATAGACATATCTTTCAAATCATCTCGCTGATAATTGACTATCTGTGCTGGATCTTCAATACATTTTCTCAACATGGACACATGGAACACATCATGGGCATCAGTGAAATCAGCTGGCAAATCAATTCTGTAAGCTGTCTCCCCAATTCCTTCCAGCACTTGGAAGGGCCCCACATATCTTGGGCTTAACTTCCCCTTCTTACTAAACCTCAAAACACCTTTCATAGGAGAAACCTTTAGAAAGACAAAGTCTCCAACTTCAAACTGAAGTGGCCTGCGACGATTATCTGCATAACTTTTCTGTCGGCTCTGGGCTGTCTGTAATTTTTCTTTGATAAATCTGACCATTTCTGTTGTTTGCTGAATCAATTCAGGACCCATTACCTGCCTCACTCCCACTTCATGCCAATTTAATGGAGTTCTGCACGATCTGCCATATAATGCTTCATACGGTGCCATTCCAATACTGGTATGATAACTGTTGTTATAAGCAAATTCGACCATGCCCAAATGGTGCTCCGAACTGCCTCCCCACACTAAGCAACAAGCTTGAAACATGTCTTCAATTGTCTGCATTGTTCTTTCTGTCTGACCATCTGTCTAAGGGTGATAGGCTGAACTGTACTTCAATTCCGTAGTAATTACTCTTTGTAAACTTCTCCAGAAACTAGAAGTAAACCTTGGATCTCTATGAGAAACTATTATTTTTTGGATGCCATGCAACGGAACAATTCTGTTGACATAAATCCTTGCTAACCTGTCTACTATCCAAGACATACTTACTGCTATTAATCTGCATACTTTAGTTAATCTGTCAATAAATACCCAGATTCCATTATGCCCTGAAGCTGTTCTTGGTAACCCTGCCACAAAATCTATAGCAATGTCATCCCATTTCCACTGTGGAATGGGTAACGGATGTAGTAAACCTCCAGGCATCTGATGCTCTGCCTTTATTTGCTGAAAAACAGTGCATCTTGCAATAAATTCTGCTATTTCTCTTCTCATGTGTGGCTACCAAAAGTGTTTTTCAGATCTTGATACATTTTAGTGCTACCTGCATGAATTGTATACCTGGATTTATGTGCCTCTTCAAGAACTCTTTGCTTGACTTCTCTTTCTGCGGGTACATATAACCTGCCTCTAAGCCTGACTACACAATTATCATCAATGGTAACATCTTCCATTTTCACAATTTCTGCTAAACTTCCATCGGTTCTCTGAGCTTCAATAATCTGCCAATACAAAGATGGCTCTACAACACTACTGGCTAGTACTGCTCGTCGTTGACTGCTCGAAACATATAGTGAATTCTCTGTGATTTCCTCATATAATTTCCATTCTTTTATCATCATATGACTCATGTATACTTTTCTGCTCAATGCATCAGCTACCACATTGGCCTTACCCGATGGTAAGCCAAACTAAAATCAT
Organism: Colocasia esculenta; assembly: GCA_014218235.1. NCBI lineage: Eukaryota > Viridiplantae > Streptophyta > Magnoliopsida > Alismatales > Araceae > Colocasia > Colocasia esculenta. The sequence goes on along the minus strand of CM024758.1, from coordinate 102,078,013 downwards.
AATCTTTCAAATATTCTACCCATCTACGCTGATGGAGATTCAAATCTTTTTGAGAGAAATATACTTTAAACTTTTATGATCTGTAAATATTTCAAATCTTTTACCATAAAGGTAGCCTCCATATTTTTAAAGCAAAAACAACTACTGCTAAGTATCTAATCATGCGTTGGTAGTTCTCCTCTGCTGGCTTCAATTGCCTAGATGCATAAGCTATCACCTTACCATGTTACATTAATACTGCTCCAAGCCCTCTTCTCGATGCATCAGTATAGACCAAAAAACCACCACTGCCTACTAGTAATGTCAATATTGGAGCTGTTGTAAGCCTCTTTTTCAATTCCATGAAACTTTTCTGGCATTCATTTGACCACACAAATGGTACATCTTTTTTGGTTAATTTAGTCATGGGTGCTGCAATTCTGGAGAAGTCCTGAATGAAACGCCTGTAATAACCTGCCAAACCCAAGAAACTCCTAATTTCTGTGATTGTCTTTAGTGCTTCCCATTTCATAACTGCCTCAACTTTAGTTGGATCAACTGCAACTCCCTCTACTGAGATAACATGACCCAGAAATTGAATTTCTTTCAACCAAACCTCACACTTACTGAATTTAGCATACAATTGATTATCCCGCAAAAGCTGCAATGTAAGCCTCAAATGAGCTGCATGCTCCTCTTCAGATGCTGAATAAACTAGTATGTCATCTATAAAAACCACTATAAACTGATCCAGATAGGGGTGAAAATTCAGTTCATCAAATTCATAAATGCTGCTGGTGCATTGGTTAGCCCAAATGGCATAACCACAAACTCATAATGCCCATACCTGGTTCTCAATGTTGTCTTATCAATATCTTCCTCTCTTATTCTTAACTGATGATACCCTGACCTCAAGTCAATTTTGGAGAAAACTTTAGCTGACTAGAGTTGATCAAACAGATCATTAATTCTCAGCAATGGATACTTATTCTTTATTGTGACATCATTCAATTTTCTGTAGTCAATACACATTCTAAAGCTGCCATCTTATTTCTTACAAATAACACTGGAGCTCCCCACGGAGAATGACTTGGCCTGATGAATCCTTTTTCCAACATTCCTGCAACTGTTTCTTTAACTCTTTCATTCTACTGGAGCCATTCTATATGGGGCCTTAGAAATTGGCAAAGTTCCTAGTTGCAATTCAATCGTAAAGTCTACCTCTCTTTGTGGAGCTAAACCTAGCAAGTCATTGGAAACACATCCGCAATTCCATGACTACTGAAATGCCTCTATTGATTTACCAGTCTCAACCAAGCTTACAGAACCTAAATAAGCTACACATCCCGCATTTAACAATTTTTAGCTCTATTTGTTGAAATTATAATCTTGGAGGTATAGAAAGGCATACCTTGAAATTCAAACACTACTCCACCAGGATGACAAAACCTGATTCTCTTTTTTCTGCAATCTACCATAGCTCCATAGGCCTCAAGCCAATCCATACCTAGGATAATATCATAATCTCTCAATTGTAAAGCATATAATCTACCTAGTATTTGATTCCCTTGAATCACAATAGGAGCCTCATTTACATAACAGGAGGTGAGCATAAACTCACCTGAGGGAACCTCTACTACCAACTCACACAATTTTTCTTCTAGTGGATGCACCACACAATCCAAAAACTCCTAGGAATTAAAAGAATGTGAAGCACCCGGATCAAATAAAACTCTTGCTGAAAAATCATAGATAGGTAATATACCTTCTATTAGATTTGACGCCGCTGCCTGGGCTCGGGTGATAGCCATAACCCAGCCTCTACCTCCCTGGTGTGGTGCTCCCCTACCATGACCTTCTGGTGACTATTGGGGTTCCTGTTGCTGCTGTTGTTGCTGTACTTCTCTGCCATACCCATACTCTCGGGGATAGGGGCAATTACGGATCAAATGCCCAGACTGATCACAATTATAGCACATGTACCCTGGTGGAAGAGTAGGCTGTAACACCACAGAAATTCAATAATTTAAAAATTATAAATAAATCAAAATAAATAATTTCCGCATTTATCGAAATGATAGAACTTACGTATCATTATCGTACGTGAGGAAACATATCGGAAAATTCTGTAAAAATTATAAATCAACCCCAAATATTATCCCTAGGTGTTCCACGAAGAAATTCGTACAACGAAAAAATCCGATTGGCATAGTGTACGTCATACGTGACTAACTACCCAAATTAGGAAACCAAGTCGAAAAATTGTTAACGCGGAAAAATGTCACAGCCATAAATAAAATAAATATATTGGAAAGACTTCTAACATCATGTATTAGAGACCCATTAATGAAATTGGCCAATGGATTACTTTGGCCCAAGAATAAAATTAGAACAAGAAATTACCCCCAATTCGTACATGTAAATAGGTGGTGATTAGGGAGGAAAATTAGGGTTAAAATTAGTGGTAATGGCCATGCATGGCAAGCCAAATCGTGGCCAATCCTGCATGACACCTTCCCATGGTGTAGCTACCTATTTTGGGTGAGAGAATCTCAAATTTGGAAGTTAGAATGCAGAACCCACAGGCCCCTTTCCTAGTCCCATTAGGACATGCAATAGAACCCTAAATCTATAAGAACTCGTCACAAAACGTTTAGGGAAGGTTTGGCAACGAGTTGGGGTCGTGAGCAGCAAGGCTAGGGCACGGGAGGAAGGAGATTCGAGACTGAATTAGGTCAAACACCCAACAACAAAGTTCTTCTACTAGCTGTCCTGGTCAGTTTTCATGTTAAGCGTTTTGTATAAATGTCTTTAGATAGGGAGATATAAGCATGGTAAGAGGTTCACTGTGTTTTCCTGCATTTTCGAGCTGCATTTGGAATCGCGTCCGCTCCAGGTGATGCGATTCCCATGCCTGGTTTCGTGTCGGCTTTGGCCGATGCGATTCTCTAAATCACGACCGTGAGGTCGCATGCGATTAACGCGCTGACCAGTCAACGCGCGCGTGAGTTTTCACGCCGCGTGGGAGTCTGCGCGAAGTCTGAACCGCGTCGGGATGACCCGACGTGATTAAGGCTGTTTTCCCGCCTGTCAGTTTATTTAATGATTTTCTGTAACGCATCGGGATGACCTGACGTGATTCACCTTGAAAGGCAGCCTACAAGGCCGACGCGATTCAATTTTCTACACCGTTTGGCCTATTTACATGTACACCGTGTTTTGAAAAATGTCCACTGTGTAGGACGTGATTCACAGGCCGAACCGAGATTGTATTTCTTAGTCAGTCAATCAGCATGTTGCATAGTGTTTCAGAGTTGCATGAACCTAAAAGCAATCAACCCATTGAAAAACGTTAATGATACAAATATGATTCTAATGCGTAAAAATGATTGATCTTATGTTCATTGATTAATTATCTTGTAATCTACCTTGATGTGAATTTGACATGATTAGAATATGTTATAAATGTGTGGATGAATACATGTTAGCATGGACTTGTTAGCTAAGTTTTATCATGATTTGTGTAGTTATATGATTTCCAATGTTTCAATTATTTATTCGTCAATTGCATACATATTAGGAAAGATCTGTGACACGTCACTTACACATTTGCACGATTAGGCACACCCTTCTTGGGGAATTGGGAGCTCTCTACTGGTCATTCCGTATTGGCAGACTAGCGATCTTTTCCTTAAGACCTCCGTAAGTCTCTGTACTCTATGGATTCCCTCATAGAGACCGAGCTGGTTGCACCATGAAGTACCCTGGAGATAGAGAGCACTTGTACCGAGTACGATCTGTTATTAGTCACACTCTTGTCAAGACATTAATGCATTATGAAACATAAGAAACGTCATTATACTGTCCACTTGATCTCTTGAGATTTTGTCATACCTTGACTCTATGATGATCATGTTCTTATTATTGAAATTCCGTGGCCATAATATGAATATGTTTGTTCGGCACAACTTAGGACTTCGGTCCATTTGACTAATGCCTGTGCAATAGGGGCCCGGTCTGGTCCTGGGGAGGAGCGCCCCAACATACTTATTAACCATGGGAGTATAGACTTTTGGTGCTTGGTATAGCACAACGAATATGCAAGATTTGTGTGAATGTGCCTTCATTTGATATGATATGATAAGATTTGATATGATACATCTGTTCATGTGAATACATGATATCTATATGAATATGGCCAATGTCCATTGTATATGCAATTCGATATTTGATTTGATATGACATCTATTCTATTCCTCTATTCAATGTTAGAAAAACATGCATCGTCATCATGTTCATGTGTATATCTGCCTATTTAAAATGTAATCATGTATACTAGTGCCCGCACAATATTGAGATGTAAATCCTACTGAGCTAGTTCGCTCACCCTTATCATCATGTCTTTTTTAGGTAGTGATGAGGAACCAGAGGAGTCAGATGGTGCAGTGCAAGAGTGATGAGCACCAGCCATATGAGGAGTTGATAGTCTAAGAATAGATATTTAAGTAGTCGATGTAATAGTGAAACATTTTTATTGGAATAATGGGCCCTTTGGTTGGCTCGATTGATGTAAGGTTTTTAATTAGTTGAATGAATGGGATAAGGAGTACTTTTATGACAATATTATAGTCAAATGTGTTGTTATGTTTAATTGTGACTCTGCGCTATTCAACTGTGATACGTTTATTTGTATCGTTCACACACCCCGATATTTATTCCATTGCTAAACATCGGGGCGTGATAGTTGGTATCAGAGTCTGAACTTTAAGGTCTAAGGGAATAGGAATATAGAATAAAACTAGATCACACGAGTCAAAATCTGTCATACCTAATGTGAGCTTGGGTAGAGCCATGGGAATAGAAGTCACATGTGATATATTTAGATGACTGACTCATATTATTATCTTGAAGGTACTTATTACCACAATGGCCGCTGAACGTGCCCAGGCTAGAAACATGCAACAAACATTACAGAACTTGACTCAGGCTATCCTGCAAGCCACCCAGGGTGGAGGTAACCGCGGAGCCGGTGATCTCCATCGGAATTTCTGAGGTATGGATCCACCTAGATTCGAAGGAAGTACTGACCCTGATGTTGCAGAACATTGGGTCAAAGAAATTGAAAGGATCTTTAGGGTCATGCAATGCACGGACCAAAACAAAGTACTACTGGTGACTTTCCAATTGGAAAAGGATGCCAAGGCATGTGTGAGTCAGTGGAAGCAACACTGAATGGCCAGCAACTAACATAGCTTAGTTCATTGAGTGATTCAACACCAAGTACTTTTCTGAGAGGGTCCAATAATGGAAAGCAACCGAATTTGCAGCTTTGAAGTAGAGAGGACTCACTGTGGCCGAGTATGAGGCCCAATTCTCTCGTCTGTCCCGATATGTTGTTCACTTGATGGGAAAGAAAGATGAAGGCGAAATGCTTTTTGAATGGCTTGAGGCCCCAGTTCATCACAACTGGCGCCAATGGACATTCAAACCTATGTTGATATGGTAAAGAAGGCTCAGTTATTGGAAGAAGCATGGAGACTACTGAAAGAATTAAGGGAAAATCCGTGTGAAAAGGGAGCAAGTGTCTGCTACCGGAAGGTATCAGCTGACCATTGGGAAGAAAAGGCCCAGTGGTGGTTTTACTGATCAAGCTGTTGGGTTGAGTGTGTTTTGGAACTTCCTAAAGTTGTATTTTAATGATATCCAATGAACATCACTCATACCTGATTTTGATGATGACATACTGTGATCTTAATGATGACATTCTGTAACATTGATGATGACATATCATGATTTTAATGATGAGATATTATGATTTTAATGATGACATGTTGTGATTTAATGATGACATATTGTGATTTGATGGTGACATGTTGTGATTTTGATGATGATATGTTGAACATGTTATACATTTTATACATATCACAATAATGCTTAAATAACATGTTTTTGATGATTAATATCTCATATTTTAATTATAATATCTTGTACTAATGGTTTATGTGTTAAATTTTCAGGTTCACACATTTTTGTCTTGGTAGTGTCGACACTAGATCAAAGCAGGTCGACACTAGTCCCAGATTCCAGAAGACCAGTTGCCAGACTGGGATAGCAGGTCGACACTTGATCAAAGCAGGTCAACACTAGTCCCAGATTCCAGAAGGGCAGGTCGACACTAGCTCAGGGCAGGTCGACACTAGACCCAGTTTCTAGCAGACCAGTTTTACAGAAATGGGACAGCAGGTCGACACTAGTTCAGGGCAGGTCGACACACTCCGGCTGAAAGTCAAAATCGTGAATTTCTCTGTACATGTGGCTGCTTGGGATTTAGGGGATTTGACCTAGGGTTCCGTGCCCATGCACCCCAAGGCACTTTATGGACATATGGGGCTATAAATACCCATGTTCATTGTACCCTAAAGGTAAGAGAACCCATACACTTCCAGAAGAAGCCTTTTGGCGGCCAAAGGGGGTTCTCCAGATCTGTCTCCATCTCCAGAAGCTACAAGCCATCCTTTCAAGAGGAAGGACAAGGGAATCAAGGGGAATCCCTGGAGAGAAGGTTGTTGTGCAAGGCAAGGGAGCAGATCCAACTGAAGAGGCTCAGGAGAAGAAGGATTTCTGGCATTTCAGATGCCATCAAAGCAGAGCATCGCCAATTGAGGAGAATCTCCATCGACTTCCATCAAGCCTCCTCAATTGAAGTCTCTACAAGGCCTCTTCATCGAAGAACACTCTTTCTACATCTATTTCCCTCATCTTAGAGTTTGTTCTTCCTTATTTCGTCTGTGAGATTTGTGTATGAAGTTCTGCACAAATTTTCTGTGTACAAATCTGTTTTGAATCAGATCATTGCTAGAGGATCTGATCTCTTTTATGTTTGATCTAGCTTTTGTACTCTGAGCCGTCGAGCTCTGGTTTGTGAGTCGTCGCACTCACTGTGTGGTTTGAGCCGTCGTGCTCAATTTGGAGTTGTCGTACTCCGGTTGTTGTTTTGAGCCATCGTGCTCAGTTTGGAGTCGTCGTGCTCCAGGTGTTTCTTGAGTTGTCGTGCTCAAGGGTGTTTGGAGTCGTCGTGCTCCAGGTGTTTCTTGAGTCGTCGTGCTCAAGGGTGTTTGGAGTCGTCGTGCTCCTGTGTGAGTTGTACTCAAGGTTTTGAGTAGTGTGGCCTCACTGTGTGAGGGGTGGATGTAGGAGTCACTGTAGGTGATTTCCGAACCACCTAAAATCCTCTGTGCAGTGGTTTGAATTGTGGTTTGCCTTTGTATCTCGCTAGATGCATGCATAGGGATTTCGTTCACACTACTAAATGATTTGCTCACACACTCTAATCACTTCAGATCGTTAAATTATTTGGGTGAATTGATCTCTGATTCGAAGTAATTTTTAATTGCTTAAGCTCCGCGTTAATTGGTGTTAGATCTATTCAACCCCCCCTTCTAGATCTGATCCATCCACCATCCGATCCCCAACAATTGGTATCAGAGAGGGTTAATGTCTATCTCTGATCTGATTTGATTGCTTCTGTTTGATCTCTGTATAATTGCTTGAATTGTTTGCTTGCTCCTTCTTCATTTAATTCTAATTGATGGATTCTCGAGGATTTGTAGCTGAAGGCCATTCCATTAATAGACCACCATATTTTGATGGGTCTGATTATTCATACTGGAAAAATCGCATGCAAGTTTTTCTTAGGGCCCAAAACTATGGAATCTGGAGGATTGTTGAAGTGGGTCTTTATGAAAATCAGGGAGATAGGAAAATTGGACTAGAGAGCAGATTAGGAAAGCTACTCTTAATTACAGTGCCATGAACATGCTTCAGTGTGCAGTCCACCCTAAAGAATATTCAAGAATATCCATGTGTAAATCTGCTAAAGAAATGTGGGATAAACTTGAATTAATGTGTGAGGGAACATCTCAAGTTAGGGAAATCAAAGCAAACATACTTGTTTCTGAATATGAATTGTTTATGATGAAATCTGATGAATTGATTTCTGAAATGTTTGCTAGGTTTATGATAATTGTCAATGGACTGAAGGCATTAGGTAAGGAATACACTGATGCTGATCTGGTAAGAAAAACTTTGCGCTCTCTATCATCTGTTTGGTGTGGGCTACAGTGATTGAAGATTCTAAGGATTTATCCAAAATCTCTTTGGATGAACTCATAGGATCTTTAATGACTTATGAAATAAATCTGAATAGAAATGAAGAACACATGTTAAGGCTAAACCAGTAGCACTTAAGGCTTCATCAAGCAACAAAGAGAAAGATCAAGAAACATCAAGTTCTGATGAGTCTGAGTCTAATGAGGATGAACTTGACATCATGACTAAACAATTCAGAAAATTTTTAAAATCAAGAAGAGGAAAATTCAATGGAAGAAAAAAATTCTTCTAGTAAAAGGAATGCCCTTTCTTTAAATTTTAATGCTAGTAGAAATAAAAAAACTGATGAAGATATTGTTTGCTACAGGTACAATAAGAAAGGACACATGAAAAGTGAGTGTCCTGAGATCAAAAAGGACAAATGCGAGAAGAACAACAAATTGAAGAAGCCAAAAGCCATGATTGCAACTTGGTCGGATGAAGACCAAAGTGAGGATGAAGAAGAAAACTCTTCAAGTTCAGCAAATGAGGAGTTATGCTTTATGGCCAACAACAATGATGGAAAGGATTCACAAAGAAAAGGAGCAAAAGAAATTCACAAGCATTTAATGGCAAAGAAGAGCTTCAATGAATCCAGAAAATCAACAATTCAAAAGACTTTGGCTCTAACTTCACATTCCAAGAGCTCAGAGCATTCTGCATCCTCTCAAGAAAACAAGAGTTCAAATGGGTCTACAAGATCAGGAAATTAATTCCAGATCCATTTATGAATTCTAATTCTGATTCTGATGCAGATGAAGGCATGTCTTATGCTGAATGGTTGAGTCTGTGAAAAGATACAAAATCTTAATGCAAAGTGAACATAAGAATAAAGATTTGAAAAAGACTTAAAACATGTCATAAAGAAATTGAAAATTTAACAAAGACACTTGAATTGTTCCAGAACAATGATAAAGATTTTTCAGAAGAAAATGAGAATTTGAAAAATGAAGTTGAAAAATTAAATTCTGAGAAAGAGAATTTGGAAGATGAAGTCCAAATCTGTGAAACTAAACTGAATGGATTGAAAGAAAACCATGAGCTATTGAAATCAAAAGTTATTGATCTGGAAAATGAAAATGGAAAATTGATTGATCTCAATGAAAACTTCAAATTGATAATGATCAATTAAATAAACAGATTTCTAGCATGGCTCATGATCATCAAATAAATGAGAGATGCAAACAACTTGTTGAAGAAAATCATCATCTAAAAAGGAAGATTGAATGCTTGTTGCATGACAAACCTTTGAACAATGATTGTAGCAATTTAAGTAATAAAATTTCTGATTTGGAAAAACAAATTGCTCAACTTGAAACTGAAAAGAACAAGATGAAAAATGGTTTAGATATCATGCTAAATAAACTTCAAATTCAGAAAAAGAAGTTGTTGCATTTAAAGTTGAAAATTAGAAGCTTCAACATGAATTGAAAAACACTACAAACACAAGTCTTGCTTCTGTGAAATCCAAGAAAATGAAAAGAAAAGAACAATAACATTTGTTAATCTGCTGCAAACAAGAACTCTTCTAATTCTAATGAAAAGCTAGTGAAAGTTCTTGTTCAGAAACAGACAGGGAAAGAGAGGAATGCTACTGTCAAGAGGACTCATCTACTTCCTCCATCAATCCAAAAAGCTCCAAGGCAAATTCCAAATTCACATCATGCCAAGAGCTACAAAAAGGTACCTCCTTCTCCTCATGGTAAGCCTCCTCACATGAAAAGGAGATTTCAGCAAATGCATACATGCCAAGGTAAGTACCAGGTAAAAAATACTCTCATTTGCTTTAATTGTAATAAACCTGGTCATCTTGCCAAACATTGCTGGAATAGAAATCAAAATTTCAATAAACATGCCAAATCAGTCCAATGCTTTCATTGTCATAAAATTGGTCATATTTCTAAGGACTGTTGGTACAAAAATGATTTTGTTGTGCATGCTCAGAAATTCCAGTCTAATGCACATGCTCAACACATAGGAATAAACATCATATTCATACTGAAAATGTTCAGAAATTCCATGTGTATAGGCATAGAAATGTTGCATAAAATCATTTTGTTTCTACTCATATTAAAAATCCAAAAATAGAAAACATCATGAAAACATAGATGCATTGATCAAGGCAAAAAGAAAATCTAGAACTAATTCTGCTCATAGTTCTATCAATGAAAGAAATGCATCTATACAAAAATTAAAAGCATTTTGATTCAGAAATCTTTGTTGCAATATAACATGATTTCATTGCAGGACCCAAACAAGTGTGGGTCCCAAAACTGCTTGATCAGCAAGCAAAGGAGTCTTGCAGCCATACATTGTAAATGGATTCAAGATATTGGCTGTGCAAGACTAGAAATGATTGGAGAACACAGGTAAAATCTTTGAGAAAGAAATGAAGATTGTTCAGGTAAAATTTCTTTATCATTTCAAACTTGAATTGCTTGAATTGAAATGAATGTTTAATTTTTATCTGAACAATGAGAAATGTGTTTCAATGCTACTCCCAATAATGAACTTTATGTCATAACAATTGGAATCATGCTTGTGTTATCATGCTGCTTAACTATGACCATGATTCTGTGTGCATGCCAACTGATTTGACTTTTTGGTATATCAAATGATGACATGTGGAAACATAAGTTATGCTTGTTTGGAAACTATCATCATGCATGAGAAAAATTCTCCGCCAAGTATCAATAGTCTTTTCTGCATAAAGGTCATCAAGCAAAATGAAAATCTCAAAAACTATTTTGAGTCTTTACAAAACTCTTCTTCTTCAATAAATTGCCTGTTGAAATATGTTTGATCATGTTCATACTCTTTCTGTGCAAATTGCTTGGAATGAACATATCTGAATTGCTTAAATGATCATTTCATATCATGCATATATTATGGGGGAGTGAATTCGAAAGAATCTTTGAGTGAAATGCTGAAGAAATTTGTTGGAAAAATATTTTGTCATATTTGATTCATCATCAACTCTCATTCAGTTTGTTGACAAATATTCTTGCTCATAAATTCCTCACTCTCACATTGCATTGGTATTCTTGGTATATCAAATAGTGATTTGAAGAAAGGCAAGTTAAGCTTGTCTAGACACTTCACTATGCGTGAGTATATGTCTCCGCCAAGTATCAAGATTCCTTTATGCAATTGTTGAGGGGGAGTAGTGTTGAGGGGGAGTTATTGTCTATTCTTCACTAATTTTCTTGACAATTGTTGTCTATCTTGAACCCCAAAATCATCAAAATTTTGAGTCCTTGTGCAATTTTCTTATGAGAGAATAAGACATTGAAACTAAACTCATTGTGCATTTAGTTTAATTTCAAAGATTCAGTATCATTTCAAGGTTAAGCAATCATAATACTGAATGTTTTTAAAATGATTTGCAAAAACTATTATAGCACATGAGTGGCTTTAATATTTCACATGTGTATGTTTAAGCCTTATTTTTACCACATGTTAAGAATAATCTTTCTAAATTCATAGTCTTGACTTCTCTGGTCAAAGCAAACATATTCCGTAAAATATCAAAAGAAAAATGATCAATCTGGAAAGATACAAACAGAGCAATGCAAATGCTTGAACCACTGAGTAACCAGGCCATTTCACCTAACAAGTGATTTGTTTCGCGTCAAAAGTGGAATCAAAATTTTCGACTCTGTATAAGATAATGAAAGTTAAACCACTGAGTAATCAGGAGGTCTTGCATCTGATCAATGTGATTTCTTGCACTGAAAAGTGAGATTTAACTAATTATTCTTGTATTCTTTCCCAGTTAAAATTGAAAGAAATCAAAAGACGAGATAGAAAAGCTTAAGACCTTAATTAAGTTCATGTCTACTGAGTTTAGATCTATTATTTTACATTGTGTTAAACTTAAAGCTCCTAACATCCTTGTTAAATATTTCTGCTCATTCATATAGGTCACTTTTCTTCACATTTGCATCATTATTTTAACTACATTCAGCTCATTATAATTTGCTATTCTTTGTGTTGAGTGTGTCTTTGTGATTAAACTTTGTTGCACAATAACAAAAAAATATCTTTTCTCTCATTTGACAATATCACTTTGCCTCACTTATTTTGATCATTTTGAACCTTCATTTCCCATTTTTATCTTTTGGTCTCCGACCATCATTGTGTCTCTCTCTCTCTTGTCTATCTTTTTGATGCTGTCAAAAAGGGGGAGAAAGTTCCTGAAAGGGGGAGATAGCAAAAGTTTCTAAGGGGAGAATGTTCTTTATGGGGAGAAAGTTCAAAGGATGCATATGGTCAAGGGGAGTTATTGCAGTCAAGGGAGATATGTTTTGTCATCATCCAAAAGGGGGAGATTGTTGGGTTGAGTGTGTTTGGAACTTCCTAAAGTTGTATTTTAATGATATCCAATGAACATCACTCATACCTTGATTTTGATGATGACATACTGTAATCTTAATGATGACATCTGTAACATTGATGATGACATATCATGATTTTAAGATGAGATATTATGATTTTAATGATGACATGTTGTGATTTTAATGATGACATATTGTGATTTTGATGGTGACATGTTGTGATTTTGATGATGATATGTTGAACATGTTATACATTTATACATATCACAATAATGCTTAAACAACATGTTTTTGATGTTTAATATCTCATATTTTAATTATAATATCTTGTACTAATGGTTTATGTGTTAAATTTTCAGGTTCACATATTTTGTCTTTGTAGTGTCGACACTAGATCAAAGCAGGTCGACACTAGTCCCAGATTCCAGAAGACCCAGTTGCCAGACTGGACAGCAGGTCGACACTAGATCAAAGCAGGTCGACACTAGTCCAGATTCCAGAAGGGCAGGTCTACACTAGCTCAGGGCAGGTCGACACTAGACCCAGTTTCCAGCAGACCAGTTTGCAGAAATGGGACAGCAGGTCGACACTAGTTCAGGGCAGGTCGACACACTCCGGCTGATGAAAGTCAAAATCGTGAATTTCTCTGTACATGTGGCTGCTTGGGATTTAGGGGATTTGACCTAGGTTCCGTGCCCATGCACCCCAAGGCACTTTATGGACATATGGGGCTATAAATACCCATGTTCCTTGTACCCCAAAGGTAAGAGAACCCATACACTTCCAGAAGAAGCCTTTTGGCGGCCAAAGGGGGTTCTCAGATCTGTCTCCATCTCCAGAAGCTACAAGCCATCCTTTCAAGAGGAAGGACAAGGGAATCAAGGGGAATCCCTGGAGAGAAGGTTGCTGTGTAAGGCAAGGGAGCAGATCCAACTGAAGAGGCTCAGGAGAAGAAGGATTTCTGGCATTTCAGATGCCATCAAAGCAGAGCATCACCAATTGAGGAGAATCTCCATCGACTTCCATCAAGCCTCCTCAATTGAAGTCTCTGCAAGGCCTCTTCATCGAAGAACACTCTTTCTACATCATTTCCCTCATCTCAGAGTTTGTTCTTCCTTATTTGGTCTGTGAGATTGTGCATGAAGTTCTGCACAAATTTCTGTGTACGAATCTGTTTTGAATCAGATCATTGCTAGAGGATCTGATCTCTTTTGTGTTTGATCTAGCTTTTGTACTTGAGCCGTCGAGCTCTGGTTTGTGAGTCGTCGCACTCACTGTGTGGTTTGAGCCGTCGTGCTCAATTTGGAGTCGTCGTACTCGGTTGTTGTTTTGAGCCGTCGTGCTCAGTTTGGAGTCGTCGTGCTCCAGGTGTTTCTTGAGTCGTCGTGCTCAAGGGTGTTTGGAGTCGTCGTGCTCCTGTGTGAGTTGTACTCAAGGTTTTGAGTAGTGTGGCCTCACTGTGTGAGGGGTGGACGTAGGAGTCACTGGAGGTGATTTCTGAACCACCTAAAATCCTCTGTGGCAGTGGTTTGAATTGTGGTTTGCCTTTGTATCTCGCTAGATGCAGCATAGGGATTTGTTCACACTACTAAATGATTTGCTCACACACTCTAATCACTTCAGATCGTTAAATTGTTGGGTGAATTGATCTCTGATTCGAAGTAATTTTTAATTGTTAAGCTTCCGCGTTAATTGGTGTTAGATCTATTCAACCCCCCTTCTAGATCTGATCCATCAACCCATCCGATCCCCAACAAAGCCGATAAGAAGCCGAAGGAGTTAGGCAAGCAGATAGTGGTGGCAACTGGAGAATGATGCAAACATTGTGACAAGGCTAGTCACCGGTTCGAACAATGCTGGAGAGCAAAGGGAGATGTCTGCGGTGGAAGTCGTGACCACAAGATCTCTGACTGCCCAGTGATGAACGAACAAGGCCCTCAAGACAAGCGTCCGAATGGACAAAGGAGGCAAGGTCGTTTACAAGCTATCCAGAGCTCGAAGCTGCGGAAGAGGGAGGTGCGTGGAAGGTACACTTACTATTCTCCCCGACCCGCATATGTTCTATTTGATAAGGGAGCTACACATTCCTTTATATCTCAAACATTTGTTGATACCCTACCTGTGAAACCCGTCCTAATGAAATCCGGAATAGTTGTGTCAACCCCGATTGGTCCTGGCACCAATCTTACAAACCATATGCCATTTAGTGAAGTGTTGATTGAAACCCAAAACCTACCTGCAAATTTAATATGCATGGACATGGAGGGGTATGATGTGATATTGGGAGTAGACTGGTTGTCTGAACATGGGGCTAGTATCAATTGCAGGAGAAGTCAGGTAACCTTTAGCCATTACCCAAAACTAGTGTTCACAGGGGATAGAAATCGTAGGAGATTGTCACTTATCTCTGCATTACAAGCCAAAAGGATGATGAGGAAAGGTTGTATGGCCTTTCTTGCTACTGTTGTCATCACAAAGAAATAAGTCAAAGTTGAGGACATCCATATTGTCAGCGAGTACGCTGACATTTTTCCCAAAGACTTGCCAGGAATTCCTCCTGAGCGAGAGGTCGATTTTACCATCGAATTGGTCCCTGGAGCAGCACCAGTATCTAGGGAACCATATAGAATGTCCCCCGCAGAACTGAAGGAATTAAAAAGAGCAACTGATGGAACTGTTAGAGAAGGGATTCATCCGACCAAGCACATCACCTTGGGTTGCACCTGTCTTTTTTGTTAAGAAGAAAGATGGGTCGATGGGCTGTGTATAGATTACAGGCAACTAAACCAGTTAACCATCAAGAACAAATATCATCTGCTAGGATTGATGAGTTGTTGACCAATTGTCTGGAGCTAAATACTTCTCTAAAATAGATCTCAGATCCGGCTATCACCAATGAGGATTAAAGGAGAAGACATACACAAGAAAGCCTTCCGAAGCAGGTATGAGCATTTAGAATTTATTGCTATGCCTTTTGGACTAACAAATGCCCCTGCAGTTTTCATACAGTTGATGAATAGTATTATTGCCCATAATCTTGAAAATTTGTGGTGGTGTTCATCGATGATATATTGATCTATTCCAAGACAAAGGAAGAACATGAGGAGCATTGAGGATTGCATTGTAGATTTTAAGGGAGAATAAATATATGCCAAGTAAGTAAATGTGAATTCTGGCTTGAGGAGGTATCCTTTTTAGGGCATGTGTGAACCAAAGATGGTATCGCTGTGATCCATCAAAGGTTGAGGGTGTATTGAAATGGGAAAGACCGAAAAGCGTCACAGAGATTAGGAGCTTTCTGGATTAGCAAGATATTATCGAATGTTTATAAAAATTTCTCAAAAATTGCAGTACCATTAATCAAGCTGACCCGGAAGGAAAATCCGTTTGTGTGGACCGATGAATGTGAAGAAAGCTTTAGCAACTTGAAGAAGTGTCTGACTACTGCTCCTGTCCTCACCTTACCCACTGAAGAGGGAGGATTTGAAATTTATTCAGATGCTTCTGGAATAGGTATGGGATGTGTCTTAATGCAACAAGGGAAAGTAATAGCATATGCCTCAAGACAGTTGAAGATCCACGATGTGAACTACCCGATTCATGACCTGGAGTTAGAAGCTGTGGTATTTGGCTTGAAGATTTGAAGGCATTATATCTATGGGAGCAATTTAAAGTCTTTCTGACACGAGAGTTTAAAATACTTATTCTCACAGAAGAGCTTAACATGAGACAAAGAAGGTGGTTAGAATATCTCAAGGACTTTGACTTTCTATTCAATATCACCCTGGGAAAGCCAATGTAGTGGCAGACGCTCTAAGTAGACAACTAGGAGCTATGCTAGCTAGTATGTTGTGGGTGAATGGAAGTTACTGGAGCAATTTACAAGTTTAAACTTAGACATGGGAAAGAAGGAGAGACAAGTAATGATTTCCAATCTCCAGATACAATTCGATCTACTGATCGAAATTAAGGAGAAACGGGAGAGAATCCATTCTTAGTTGAGATCAGGGAGAAGCTAGAAGCTAGAACAAAGATCTGACTTTTCTCTATCAGCTGATGGAAGATTACTATTCCGAGGTAGAACATGTCCCTGATCATGGAGAACTCAAGAAGAGGTTATTAAATGAAGCTCACCAGTCCAAGTACACGATTCACCCTGGATCAACAAAGATGTACCAAGACTTAAAAAGGTTGTATTGGTGGCCAAACATGAAGGGGATGTGGCCGATCATGTGTCATACTATTTAACATGCATGAAAGTCAAGGCCAAGCATTTTTGTATAGCTGGTGGACTGCTACCACTAGAAATCCCGGAATGGAAGTGGGATAGTATCGGTATGGACTTTATCATGGGATTGCCCAAGACTAGGGGTGGTATGGATGCAATTTGGGTAATAGTTGATCGATTGACTAAGTCAGCTCATTCTTGCCGATTAAGAATACCGGGTCAGTGGATGTATTGGTTGGACTTATGTTAAGGAAGTAGTTAGATTGCATGGGGTTCCATCTAACATAATATCGGATCGGGACCCTAGATTTACTTCACACTTCTAGAAGGGTTTACAAACAGCCATGGGGACTAAAACTAAACTTTAGTACTGCCTTTCACTCAGACTGATGGACAAACCGAAAGGACCAATCAAATATGGAGGATATGCTTCGTGCTCTGGTGCTAGATTTTAGAGGTCGATGGGATGATCAGTTATACTTAATGGAGTTTGCATACAACAATTGCTATCAGGCAAGTATCAAGATTTCACCGTTTGAAGCCTTATATGGCAGGAGTTGCAGATCACTCCTTTGTTGGGAAGAGGCTGGGGAGAACCAATGGGTTGGACCCGACATAATTGAGGCGACTGTCAGGAAGGTTCAGATTGTCAGGGAACGTTTGAAGATAGCACAATCCAGGCAGAAGAGTTATGCAGACAAGAGAAGGAGAGAACTGCAATTTCAGGTTGGCGAACATGTTTTCCTAAAGGTCTCACCTTCAAGGGGAATTCAATGATTTGAGATCAAAGGAAAGTTTAGTCTCAGATTTATCGGACCTTTTGAAATCCTGGAAAGGGTTGGTCAGGTGGCGTATAGACTTGCACTACCTCCACAGCTGGCAAATGTGCATAATGTGTTCCACATATCCATGCTGAGGAAGTACTTATTCAATGGGACCATGTAATTAACCATGAGGACTTGGAGATTCGGGAGGACCTGACCTATGAAGAGAAGCCGATCAAGCTACTGGATCGGAAGATTCGACGACTCAGGAATCGTACCATACCTATGGTGAAGGTCCAATGGAAGTCGAGACGGAGTTACCAACGCTACATGGGAAACAGAGGAAAGAATGAAGAAAAAAACCACCCATAACTATTCTCAGGTACGAACTATACCATTATATGTAAATTGGGGACCAAATTTCTTAAGTGGGGAGGATGTAACACCCCAGAAATTCAATGATTTAAAAATTAAAATAAATCAAATAAATAATTTCTGTATTTATCGAAATGATAGAACTTACGTACCATTATCGTACATGAGGAAAAACATATCGGAAAATTCCGTAAAAATTATAAATCAACCCAAAATATTATCCCTAGGTGTTCCACGAAGAAATCGTACAACGAAAAAAATCCGATGGCATATTCTACGTCATACGTGACTAACTACCCAAATTAGGAAACCAAGTCAGAAAATTGTTAACGCGGAAAAAAGTCACAACCACAAATAAAATAAATATGTTGGAAAGACTTCTAAAATCATGTATTAGAGACCCATTAATGAAATTGGGCCAATGGATTACTTTTGGCCCACGAATAAAATTGGAAAAAGAAATTACCCCCAAATTCATACATGTAAATAGGTGGTGATTAGGGAGGGCAAATTAGGGTTAAAATTAGTGGTAATGGCCATGCATGGCAAGCCAAATCATGGCCAATCCTGCATGACACCTTCCCATGGTGTAGCTACCTATTATGGGTGAGAGAATCTCAAATTTTGGAAGTTAGAATGCAGAACCCGCATGCCCCTTTCCTAGTCCCATTAGGACATGCAATAGAACCCTAAATCTATAAGAACTCGCCACAAAATGTTTAGGGAAGGTTTGGAAACGAGTTGGGGTCGTGAGCAGCAAGGCTAGGGCACGTGAGGAAGGAGAACGGCTGGGGAAAACGTGGTTCTTCCTCAAACTCGCTCTGCATCGACCCAGAAACGGCAAGGGATTCATAGCATTCAAAGGTAGGTGTTCTTGAGCCAAGATTAAATGAAACTCATACCATCTTGTAGAGAATTGAGTCTAGGTTCATACGCACTTGATTGCCTATTTTTCATGGAGTATACGTTGAGCTCTAGTCGTTTTCCCTAAGTCGCGCATAGTAGGGCTTTATGTTCTTCCTATTTTGCATGAGATTCAAGACCAAATTAGGTCAAACACCCAACAACAAAGTTCTTCTACTAGTTGTCCTGGTCAGTTTTCATGTTAGGTGTTTTGTCTAAATGTCATTAAATAGCGAGATATAAGCATGGTAAGAGGTTCACTATGTTTTCCTGCGTTTTCGGGCTGCGTTTGGAATCGTGTCCGCTCCAGGCGACGCAATTCCCGTGCCTGGTTTCATGTCGGCTTTGGCCGATGTGATTCTTTGAATCACGACCATGAGGCCGGACGCGATTAACGCGATAACCAGTCAACATACCCGTGAGTTTCAGCGCCGCGTGGGAGTCTGTGCCAAGTTTGAACCGTGTCGGGATGACCCGACACGATTCAGGCCGTTTTCCCGCCCGTCGGTTTATTTAATGATTTTCTGTAACGCGTCGGGATGACCCGACGTGATTCACCTTGAAAAGCGGCCTACAAGGCCAACACGATTCAGTTTTCTGCACCGTTTGGCCTGTTTACCTGTACACTGTGTTTTGAAAAACGTCCACTGTGTAGGATGCGATTCACAGGCCGAACCGAGACTGTATTTATTAGTCAGTCAATCAGCATGTTAGTCTTTGTGGTCTGTCAACATGTTGCATAGTGTTTCAGAGTTTCATGGACCTAAAAGCAATCAACCCATTGAAAAACATTAATGATACGAATATGATTCTAATGTGTAAAATGATTGATCTTATGTTCCTGATTAAGATCTTGTGATCTAGCTTGATGTGAATTTGACATGATAAGAATATGTTAAATGGTGGATATGTAGCATGGACTTGTTAGCTAGGTTTTATCATGATTTGTTTAGTATATGCTTTACAATGTTTCAATTATTTATTCGTCAATTGCATACATGTTAGGAAAGATCCGTGACACGTCACTTACACATTTGCACGATTAGGCACACCCTTCTTGGAGAATTGGGCTGTATCCGTATGGCAGACTAGCGTCCTTAAGATAAGTCTCCGACTCTATGGATTCCTTCATAGAGACCGAGCTGGTTGTACCATGAAGTACCCTGGAGATAGAAGCACTTGTACTGAGTATGATTTGTTATTAGTCAAACTTGTCAAGACATTAATGCATTATGAAACATAAGATACGTCATTATACTGTCCAATTGATCTCTTGAGCTTTTGTCATACCTTGACTATATGATGATCATGTTCTATTATTGAAATTCCGTGGCCATAATATGATATGTTTGTTCGCACAACTTAGGACTTCGGTCCATTTGACTAATGCATGTGCAATAGGGGCCCGGTTTGGTCCTGGGAGGAGGCCCCAACGTACTTATAACCATGGGAGTATAGACTTTTGGTGCTTGCATAGCACAACGAATACGCAAGATTTGTGTGAATGTGCCTTCATTTGATATGATATGATAAGATTTGATATGAACATCTGTCATGTGAATACATGATATAGTAGAATATGGCCAATTTCTTTTGATATGATTCTACTCTTGAAGTACCTGTCCAATATATGCAATTCGATATTTGATTGATATGACATTCGTTCTATTCCGCTATTCAACTATTAGAAAAGCATGCATCGTCATCATGTTCATGTGCAATCTGTCTATTTAAAATGTTAATCACGTATACTAGTGCCCGCACAATATTGAGATGTAAATCCTACTGAGCTAGTTCGCTCACCCCTATCATCAATGTCTTTTTAGGTAGTGATGAGGAACCAGAGGAGTCAGATGGGGTAGGGTAAGAGTGATGAGCACCCGCCATATGAGGAGTTGATAGTCTAAGAATAGATATTTGAGTAGTCGATGTAATAGTGAACATTTTATTGGAATAATGGGCCCTTTGGTTGGCTCGATTGATGTAAGGTTTTAATTAGTTGAATGAATGGAATAAGGAGTATTTTTATGACAAATTATAGTCTCAAATGTGTTGTTATGTTTAATTGTGACTCTGCGCTATTCAACTACGATACGTCTATTTGTATCTTTCACGCACCCCGATATTATTCCGTTGCTAAATATCGGGGCATGACATAGGCTGCCTGGCGATACTCTGCTGTGACTCCTCCACCTCTAGCCTATAGCCACGCCCCTGCTGAAACATTTGTTGGTGACCTCCTCTTCCTCCTCGACCTTGAAATACCTTCTTTAATTTTTGTCCCCATTTGCTGAAACCTGAGAAAGATGCTCCCGCTGGCGCCTTTCCTTTGCTAATTCCCATAGACTACTACGGTTGTCGGAAACTACCTGAACCTGAATCTCCTGCCAGCTGAGTCCGAATGGACCTTTCTACTGTAGCTGCTCTCTGGGCTTCCTCCTCTACAGTTCTGCACGTTAGCGGTATCACCGAATTCTGCAATTCTGCTCTCAAGCCTCGGATAAAATACTCAACCATCATAGCATTATCTGATACAACATAAGGTGCATATCGACTCAGTGCCATAAACCTCATATGGTATTCCAAAATAGAAGAATTCCCTTGTTGAAGTGTCCGGAATTGCTCACTTTTTGCCTGATGTACTTGTACTGGAAAGAATGTGTCATTAAATACCTCGAGAAATTTCGACCAGGTAATGGTCTCCTCTGTCCTGCCCGCAAACGTAGTCTGCATCTTTAACCTCCACCATTCTTGAGCAAAACCCCTCAACTGATATGCAGCTAACACAACTCTATCTGCTGGTGGACACCTCATTGTCACAAATACTCTTTTAGCTTCATGAATCCAGTGCTCCGCTGTATCTGGATTCGGTCCTCCTGTATATGTTGGCGGCTGCAATCTTAAAAATTTTCAACCTGCATCATTGGTTCCTCCGCTGCCCTCACAGGCGGTGGTGGTGGTACAGGTACTGCAAAAGGTACCTCCACACCGGGTGGTCGTGAAACTGGCACCATTGGTACGACCCCTCCTGCAATTGGTGGTACTGCTGTTGGCAGTATCGGTGCCTGCTGGTCCATTCTCATCTGAATCTCCGTAAGACTCTCCCATATCCTTTCTATCATATGCTGAGTAGACTCCTCAGGGTCATCTCCTCCACCACCCCAATCCCTCCTATCAGCCATCTCAAATTCCTGCACAAACACATTCCAACCCACATACACGATAGCAAAGCATTACAAACCAAGGCCAACTACCAGCAGTGGACTAGTGTAGAAATAAGGCTATGTAATTTCCCAGTTCCTTTATATTTACATAGACCTTGCTCTGATACCAACTGTAATGGACCATGTCGTTCAAACCTGTTAACTCATTAACGAGCTTGACCCGACTCCGTCTCCCACGAACAAGCCGTAGCCTTACAAGGGATATCATGCACATGTCCATGGAAACACAAAAGAACACATTGATATATGTAAAAGATTCACAATCTCATACATATTCACATTAGGTTTACATAGCCAAATTTCAATAAAAGTCAAAGGAAAATACACAAGCCTGAGGCATACCCCATGGTACAATAGAAGAAAATCTACACTGCTGGAGGCGTCGGCCCAACACCACTGTGACGCGGCTCTGAACTGGAAGACGGTAGGGAAACCTCCTGCTCTCCTTCACCTGTAGGGAGTAGGGGTGAGTCTTGCAAGTCACTGGCTCAGTAGGGTAACTCCCCCAAAACTCAGTAAACTAACTCAAGTACGTAAGCAAGAAACTATGCCAGCAATTTTATAGAATACACTAAGCAGGATATTAAAGCTGTAAATACTACTTACCACTTGCCGATAACACAAACCAATTAAAATAAGTAAACGGCAAAACAACAATACAGTGTACGGGGTAAAGTAGAGACCGCCACACTCAAGCCATGTAGACTGGTTTGCGACACCAGCAACTGACTCTGACAAACCACACAAGTCTACCTCTAAGCCTCGCAGCCACGGACGAAAGGTCCAGCTGCCGCTCCACGGAAACAAGTCAAACAACTGTGGAGACCAACCAACACCACAACCATGGACCACACTGCCGCGGGCCCATGCCTGGCACCTTTAGGGACTCTAGCCTGAGCTCCCTATAGTGAGCCACTAGTAACAGGACTAGTTGGGGACCAGTGACGTCTACTGGTGTCCGTACCCCCAACTACGAGCACGCTACAAGCGACAAAACAACAAACTCACACAAGTCGCTGTCCCACTGTCGTCTTTCCCTCAGTCAGAGTACAACTCAAACTAAGGAGTGAGGGTGTCTAGGACAGACGACACAGACCTTGACGGCACAACACAAGTACCGGGAGAAGCCTCGAGCACAATCCTGGCTCACATAGAACATGGGGCACCCAACTGAAGAGGTAACCATGGTAGGCGTCATACTACTCGCCACGCACACACAAATCACATGCATACCGCACAAACCACGTGAAACCTCATGTCAACCACGTGAACACCATACACTGACCGCGAGAACAACACGCTAGTCACGTGTACCACTTGCTAACCTCGGAAACACACGCTCAGAGCGTGACAGGTGCCAATGCACCGCATGTACTTACCATGTGCAAGAAATAATAATAATCAGATAATTCCCATTAAAACCATGCACGATAGGAACTCTCGGCTGAGGTCGCGCGACATAGGCTAGTGTCGCCTTAAGAATGTGACCACCCCGATTATGTCGCGTTCATAACATGAACGCGACGGGTCGGCCTGTCGCATCAGAATGCTACAGGGGGCTCTGTCGCCTTCACAAGCGAAACTCCACGGATCACACCCCAAGCCATGCAAACCACCCTTAATTCACATTTTTCATGCTTTAATGGATAACCTAACATGGTATCTACCGTTCTAAACACCAAAAACCAAACATACATGCATCCCACACAATCACACGGTGTAAAACGAGAAGAATTCCCCTACCTTCATGAAGAACATGAAGAACGAGACTATCCCGGCATTTCCCCCACTCCACGCAGGATCCTCGCGGCGAGAAGACGCCAAACGCACCCCAAATCCGTCGAAATGCCCCAAGAATCACCACAGCTCCCTCCCCCTGGCCGAGCAGAACCGTTTACAGCTCTGCTTGGCCAGGGCAACTTAAAAATGCCTAGCGGTTGGGAACGCGATGGACCCCTCCGTCGCGACCAAAACACGACGGGATAAGGCGTCACCTTCCCAGAGCTGACGTCTGCATGTCGCCCTGCGCATGACACGCAGCGCACATGCAGACGATGACCGCTCAGCAGCGGCAACAGGAACACGACATGCAGGACCGTCGCGTTCTGATCGCGATGTCCCTCGCTGTCGCGTTCACAGATAGTGAAGGGGCTGGTGTTTTGGGCCCAGCCTACCAGCCCTCAAACACCCCAAACCTGCTCACACACCTGAAACACGTCACATTGGCCATACATTGGCCACCGCAACTACAAAACAAAGGATCCGTGAGGATCCGAAAGACGATCCACAAGGATCTGAAAAAATGCGCATCGTTACACTAACTGATGCCAAATATGCTACACATTCCGCATTGATCAATTTTCTAGCCTTAAGAGAAAAAATAATAATCTTAGGAGTATAGAATGGCATACCTTGAAATTAAAACATTCTGCCTTCTGGATGGCTAAACCTTACTCTTTTCTTTTTGCAATTTATCACTGCCCCATATGCTTCCAACCAATCCATGCCCAATATCACATCATATTCTTTCAACTGCAGTGCATACAATCTGGCTGGCAATTGATTACCTTGGATCATAATAGGAACCTCATCCAAATAACAGGTAGTAAGCATGAAATCCCCGGAAGGGACCTCTACCACAAGCTCACACTGCCTCTCCTCAAATGGATGCACCATACTATCAACGAAGTCTTCGGAAATAAAAGAATGTGATGCACCTGGATCAATTAACGTTCTAACAAAGAATTCAAGAAGTGGTATAATACCTTCAATCAGATTCAACGCCTCTGCTTGAGCCCTTGTGATCGCCATCAGTCGTCCTCATCCTCCTCTCTAGTAAGGCGTGCCTCTACCTCGCTCAGCTGGTGGCTGCTGCTGCAGCTACTGCTGCTGTGGTACCCCTCTACCATAGCTACCTCTTCTTGGATATGGACAATTCCTCGCAAAATGTCCCTGCTGATCACAATTATAACATCTGAATTCTGCAGGCTGCCTTACTATGCTTTGCTGAGATTCCTCCACCTCCCACTTATAGCCTCTACCTTGGTGAAATCCTTGCTGCTTGCTGCCTCCTCGACCTCTAAATATCTTCTTCAGCTTGTTTCCCCACTTTCCAAAGCCCGATGTAGAAGCTCCTCCCGAAGGTGCCTTGCCTTTTCTAACACCCGAAGACTGCTGTGGAAGCCGAAAACTACCACCACTTGATCCCGATCCATTGGATTGCCTTGCTTGCACTATTCTTTATAGTATTGCTGCTCTTTAGGCTGCCTCTTCCACTGTCCTGCACATCAAAGGAATTACTGCATCTTGCAATTCTGGCCTCAGCCCCCGAATAAAATACTCAACCATCATTGCATTATTAGTCATCACATAAGGTGCATACCTGCTCAAGGCCATGAACCTCATTTGATATTCCAACATCGAAAAATTCCCTTGCTGAAGTGTTCTAAATTGTTCCCTTTTGGCTTGTTAAATTTGCACCGGAAAGAAGGTGTTATTGAATACTTCAAGAAACTCGACCCATGTGATTGTATCTTCTGCTCTTCCGGTGAACACGGTTTGCATCTTGAGTCTCCACCACTCTTGTGCAAATCCTCTCAACTGGTATGTAGCACCTGAATTTTTACGAAAAATAAAAATTTAAATAAAGAATTTAAAACCTAGCTAAATGGATATTTAAATAGAGCATTAAATAAAACTCATTAGATGGAAAAGAGTAATGGGATTTGCTTAATGGATCTTCTAGAATTTATTGGGTCAAAAATATGAATTTACAAAGGGAGAATAATAGGAAAATATCCTAATTCGTAACTAAATTATTACCTAAATAGAAAAGGGGTATTTAATGCATTAAATAGCTAGTTGAGTTATAATAGGATTCCTAAACCTACCCCATATGGGTTAGCACGAATTTGGATCTCTTCCTAGTCTAAATAGAGATTGGAAAGCAAGGAAGGAAGGAGGAAGTAAGGAAATTTCGGAATTAAAAAGGAATTAGAGTCCTATTAGGAAATAGAAAGAGGAGAAGCTTAAATACTCTCCTAAAACCCTCATGGCCGACCCAAGCTCGTGCCAAAGGATTCCTGGACCAGAAGGAGAGGCCAAGGAGGAGGAGATTTCGTGGGGAGAAGAACTTTCAAGCTCTCAACCCCGTTCTTCAAGTTCTAGCCCTAGAAGAGGAAATCGAGTCAAGGTAGGCATTCTCACAAGCATAAACCGTGAAACTTTTTCTGTAGGATCTTTCTACCCTCTGGAACAAAACCCTCAATTTCATAATTTTCCAGCGATCAAATCTTTTCTTATGAATTTTCAAAGTTCTGCAGTTCTTATGATCCCGAACCTTCATGCTTAATTCATATCTCCTTGAATACTCTATCTCATGCCTCCAAATTTTAATGGGAGATACTGATGCATGATAGGCATCTTTTGCCCCTAAAATCCCTAATTTCTATTGAGCATGTTACTCGAATTAAATCGATCTTGCTCCCTGTATCATGTTCTATGTTACTTGTTCTTGTTCATTCTCAAACCATGTTCAAACCATGCTCTCTCTCTAATTCCGATTTATTGGAAGTACCCTTACATGTCTAGTTTAATTTGCAACTGGTTTCATGATTTTTCGTTGACTATATAATTAGTTATGATTTCCTGAACGACCTGTATCGAAATTTCAATGTTCTGGCCCGCAATCCAATGCCTGGTCTGACTCCTGTCGGAGTCAGCACAGACAACCAGAAGGCGACACCTCGATATGTCGTTTTCTGGGGCCTGATTGTGACAGCCACCCTGTCGCGACCAAGAAGGCGACAGGTGAGCCGTCGCGTTCTCAGTACCCGATTTGCATGCCCTGTCGCGACCCTTTTTAGGCCCTGTCGCGTTCTGTCCTGACCCTGTCGCGACCAGTACAGGGGTATGTCGCCTTCACAAGTTTTTGATGAAAAACCCATAAAAAAAATAAAATAAAATATTTTTGTCACTTTATAAATAATCCCTAGTAAAAACCCTACTTAAAAAGGATGCTATATTGAATGATTTAAAATACATGTTCACGACTTATTTCTATCTATGATTTCTCTTGCACTTGCACACACTTGAACCATCCATTTATGGCTGAAATCTTACAGAAAATATCTCATAATGTATTACAATAAAGCATATTAACTGCCCTATTTTAAAGGACTTGCATTCGTTTTCTTGCGTTGTTTATATACCGATATTGACGCTTCACTGTCCTAGAATTCCTCTAGAACGTCGAGCACCTGTTTTATATACACACTTTTCTTGGCTTGTGGTGAACTCTCCGTCGGATATTCCTTTCGCCGGACTAGTGAACCCTTGCACAAGGCCTCCGTAAGTCTCCTCTGATTATGGATTCCCACATGGTCGACGAGCCGGTTGTACCCTAATACCTATGATACCCTTTAGGGATCTATATGATCCAAACAGCTATTAGAAGATTCACTCTCATCTTAAATCACGCCGGACCTCTGGACTTCTGCATAACAAGGCCAGTGGTAGGGTCGTGAGTTCCACCTGACTGCCAATACGACGTGCGCGTGTTGTGCAACCGTTACTATTGCCTGTTTACTCGACGTGTTACGTGCAATGTCCACTAGCTCTCATCTATACTCTACTCGCTCACCTATTCACGTTCACTCTACTAGCTCATCTATTCATCTAGTGCTCTCATCTACTTCTTGGTACTCTTTATTGGCCATTGACTAATTGTCTAAAGATAAACAATATAACCAATGCCTGGCAATAAATAAAGGGCCCGATCTGGTCCTGGGATGTGCGCCCGAAAGTGCTAGTGCCCATGGGAGTTAAATGATCAGAGTGTTTGGCATTACACTCAAGTGCTATCTATCTCGACTATCTATATGACAATCAAAAACACAAAACGTGATATACTCTCTCGTTGTCTAGAATGACAAACAAGTGCAATACTCGTCGTGCTATCGTTATACTTGTGCTAGTTGTGCTATGGCCATCCTGCTATTCGTGCTATACTCGATACTTGTGCTCTTTTTGGAAACTATACTCGCTCTCGTGCGATTGTGCTATCTCTTGCTATATTTCGACTCTCTTGTACCTGCTATCTTTAGATACTCTGCCATTAAATGCATTAATTATTTAAAGCCTGCTTGAGCTGAGATTTAAGTCCTACTGGGCGTTATCGCTCACCCTACGTTATTTAATGTTGTGTTCTCAGGTGAGACCGAGGATGACACATACACTCACGAGGAAGGGAATGACCAAGAGTGAAGCCAGGAGTACCCTCGAGTCGTTATGTTATCTTAGAGTTGTAGTTAGTTATTTCCTTCTAATGCAATGTAATTGGCCCTATAGAATGGCTCTGATATTAGTGGTTGTAACTAGACATTTGGAAAATAATAATGAGAAAGATTTGCTTTAGTATTATTCAGTGTGCAATGGTTTGATGTCTAGTATACGCTCTATACCTTTTCTTGCAACTGCCTTCGCGCTCCGATATTCCGCGTTGGGGCGTGACATGGTAAGTAGCCAAGATGACTCTATCCGCCTGTGGACATCTCATTGTAGCTAATACCCTTTCTATTTCATGTACCCAATGTTCAGCTGTATCCGGATTCGGACCTCCTGAGTACGTAGGTGGCTGCAACCGCAGGAACCTCTCCACTAACACCGTGGACTCCTCCACACTTGCTGACCGCACGGGTGCAACTGGAGGCACACGTACTAAAAGTGGTACCTCTGCTCCAAACGGTGGTGCTAGGGGTGCTGACACTACCTCCTCCTGTACTGATGGTACTCCCACTGGTTGAACCGGTGGCTGCTGGTCTAGCCGTGTCCGAATCTGGGTGATACTATCCCATAACCTCTCTATCATCTGGTGTGGGGTCTCCTCAGGTTCATCAACACCTCCTCCCCAATCTCTCCTATCAGCCATTTATAAACCTGCACACACAACATTCCAAATCGACAGAACACACAAGCATATTATTACAAAAACAGGGCCAACTACTAGCAGTAGACTATAGTAAGGAACATACTATATACATTTCTTGTTTCTTCATATTTACACGGACATTGCTCTGATACCAACTGCGTTAACCCGATAATGTGCCTGACATGACTCCGTCTCTCACGATCGAGCCGAAGCCTCACAAGGGCTATCATCCACACATGTCCGTGAAAATATAAAGAAACATGCTGAACACATATAAGATTCCATTTTTCACATATATTCACATGAAATGTACATATTTATTTCCATAACATAGTCATTAAACAAAGTGCAATAGCCTGGGACAAACCCCCAAGGCTCCACAAGAAGAAGTATTACTCTGCTGGTGACGAAGGCCCGACTCCACTATGGTGCTGACCGGAACTAGAAGAGGGATGGGAACCCTCCTGCTCTCCTTCACCTGGAAGAAGAAGGGTTGAGCCTCACAAGTCACTGGCTCAGTAGGGTAACTCCCCCAAAGCCAATAAACACAATGAACAACAGATATAATATGCACATCTATAAAGCATCTAAAATATATAATGCCTACGCATGATGCTACAGTTGCAAATAAATAAACGGTAACCACAAACACGTGTACAATTTATAGAAGGGCATGCCGCACACGAGTCACGAGAACTAGTTTGTGACACTAGCCACAGACCCAGACAAACAACAATATTCCACCTCTCACTCTCGCAGCCACAGACAAAAGGTCCAGCTGCCGCTCCACCTCAACAAGACAAGAACTGTGAAGACAACTAACACAACTCCTGCAGACTACAAAGCTACATGCCCAAGCCTGACACCTTTAGGGACTCTAGCCGAGAATCCTAAAGTGAGGCATTGGAAACAGGACTAGCTGAGGACCAGTACGTCTACTGGTGTCCGTCCCCCAACCACGAGCGTGCTACAAGCGACCGCACACCCACAAACATGAGTTGCTGCCCCTTGCTGTCTTTCCCTCAGCCGAACGTACAACTCAAACTCAGGAGTGAGGGTGTCCAGGAAGATGACTCAGACCTTGACGATACTCACTATACCGAGACAAACCCCGAGCACCCAGTGTTGGGGACCCGACTAGAGAGGTAACCTCGGAAGGTGTTATAACCCAACTTGCTATGCACACATTCCCATGCAAAACCTTTCGTTATCATTCACAGTATAGGCCGACACAACCCATACAGACCCTACTTTGCATAGCCGACACATCCCAAGCAATGTGAGACAGAAATCGGGTAGACTGGCCACAAAACTCCAGAGCTTGGGTGGCCACATTCTAATCCGCAACCAACACAGTGGTCTCCAATTGACTTGAATCGCGACGGACCAACCCGGTGCCTTACAGTCTGAATCGCGATGGGCCATGTCGTCGCATTCTCAAAACATGACGGCTAGTTCCGTCGCCTTTCAGACAGCAGAACAAAACCCTAAACTATCATTCCGGAAATCACACCACACCATTGTACAAGCTGATAAAGCAAGAATTAAACCTTCATACGAAACCCTAAGCATGCTCTCTATCATGGTTGCATGATTTTCAAATCAAAATCTACAAACCCTAAGGCATACAGTCCACATAAGAGAAAACAGGGTAGAATTCCCCTACCAACAAGTGAAACGCAAAACCAACATCGTCCCGATGTTCCTCGTGCTCCGAAGTACCACCTCGCATTGGAACCACGACGAACGGACAACCATAACGCCAAAATCACTTCAAGAAACCATAGAAAACCCTCACAGCCTTCTCCCTTAGCTGAACAGTGCAACTGTACTGTTCGTCCAAGGGCAGAGACCCAAAATACACAGAGGCTAAATCGTGACGTATCGGGCCATCGCGTTTCAAAACGCGACGTACCCCACTATCGTGATTAAACCTCCAGCACCCCTACATGCGACACGCGGCGTGCATGCAGACGTGCGCGCTGAAGGTGGTCCTAAATCGCGACGGACTTGGTGGTCGCGTTCATACAAGAACGTGATGTCTATGTTGGTCGCGTTCTTGATGAACCTGGCAGAGGTCTGTTTGGGCTAGAATTTCCAACCCTCCAGCCTACCACCAAGCCATACCAACCTGTTTAAACACAAATACATATACAAACACAACCAATGGGCCTGACACTAGCCCCCAAACCTGGTAAACCTCAATCCGAACATACCAGTTATTACATCAAGAATGAAGAATTTGTCAGATTCTGTGAAGAAAATGGTATAGAACACAACTTCTCCGCACCATGAACACCCCAACAGAATGGAGGGGTGTGGGCCTGTAGTTCTCTCTCTAGATTCCTAGAGAGAGAAGCTCTGGTTCCAACTTGGTGTTGTGGGTTGCCTGCGCGGCCTCCACCGCCCCTGGGCGGTGGGTGGCCGGGTTTTCTCTGCTGCTGTCATGGCGTCTGAGCAACCTCTTGGCGATTTGCCCACGAGGCCGATGTCTTTTGCGCAAGCTTTATCTCAGTCGCTTCGTCCTAAGAAAGTGCTTCTGCCAGTTAAGGCTCCTGCATTCACAGATGCTGGAGAACCTGCTGTTTATTTTTCTATGGAAGAGATTTTGAAGTTTGAAGAGGTTCTTCAAAGGGCCATCATTGTCAAATGTTCCTATGGCAGGCCTTCCATCCCAGACTTAAAGTCTGAGCAGTCTGAAGAGATTCTTTAGATGGTCGGCCAATTTTGATTATGATAAAGACCCATCAATGATGCCTATATGGGTGGGCTTCCCAGGCCTTCCAGTCAGTTTGTATAATGAGGATTATCTGAGATTTATTGCTAACAATCTGGGTCAAGTGTTGTGAATCCATGAGGCTACTTTAGCTTAGACTCAGACTGCTGAAGCTTTAGTCTACATTGATGTAGATATTGCTGCTCCTCGTCTAGATAAGATATGGATTGGTTATGGTGATCAAGGGTTTTGGCAGAAGGTGAATTATCATAGAGTTCCTCAAGGAACCAAAGATGCTGGTATTGATGTCTGTGTTCCTGAGGTTGAGACTAAGTCTTCTTAGGAGTGGAGGCTAGTTTGTGGGCTCAAGAAGAAGGTTGTTGAAGTTATATCGGAGATTCTGGTTAATAATGCTTTTGAGCGATTAAGAGATGATGTGGGTGATCCTGTGATCAAGGAGGCAGATCATGTTGCAGTTGATGGTGTTATCTAGGAAAATATAGTTCCCGCTCCATCAATTCATTCTCCTCCACTGGAGGTTATTCATGAGGATCACGTTGATTAGCGTACTCTGCATGCCCATGCTGGTGTGCATGGCCCATATTCCGACCATGAACCTACGTCGCCGCCACCGCCCGTGGCCATGCATGGCGGGTCTTCCGCCGGAGATGTGGACGATTGCAAGTCTCATAATTTAGCAGTGCCTTCGGGTGGTAGCCCAGCTGCCAAATCGTCTTCAGGGAACTCCTAGGTTTCACGTAAGGTAACTGCCGAAAACCTCCTCATGCCCCCTATTAAATCTACTAAAGAACGAGGGAAGTTTTTTAGGAATGAAATCTATACAAGATCTAAGGCAAAATCTACCGCGGCACATAAAGGCTATGTTTCCTCATGATTAATTATCTTATGTTCTGGAATATTAGGGGGCTTTTTAATAAAGCTTCCAAGCGTACTCTGAAGCATCTGGTGAGGGACAAGAAAATTCAATTCCTGGCTATACTTGAGCTGAAATTGAACATTTTCAAGATTTCTAGTATGTGCAGCCATCTTCATATGGACTGTTGTGTTGAGTAGCTCCAAATGGACTAAAAAATTTGATTTTTATAATAAGCCATTCTCCTTTGATCTTATCTCATATTCATCTCAGCATGTTACGGGTATGCTTCTCAAAGATGGGTCGCCTTTGGTTGTGATCACCTCAGTTTATGCTAGTTGTCATCTTTCTGACAGAAGGTCGTTATTTGATGACATCCTTGCTTTGGTAGATACTATAAATATTCCATGGCTTGTTGGAGGGGATTTTAACAGTATTGCAAAACATTCTGAGAAAAAGGGTGGCCGTTTGCATAGCACGACGTCTATGGTTGAATTCAATGCTTTCATCTCTGCATGTGGTCTCTTAGATACTGGCTTCAAGGGTTATCCCTACACATGGTCTAACAACAGAGTTGGCTCTCATTCAATCAGGGCTAGGTTGGACAAGTTTCTGATTGATAATCGAGGTGCGGGGGTTTTCCCTGGTTGTAGTGTCCAGCATCTCTCTCGTGGTCCCTCTGACCATGCTCCCCTCTTTATCCAGCTGCATGGTTTGTAGTCTCGACCAAGCCGGTTTATTTTTCAGAATATGTGGACTAAACATGACTCTTTTTTGGAATGTGTAAAACTGGCTTGGACTTCTGTGGACAGATGTCATCCAAATCCTTTTTATAGGCTTCAGGATAAACTAAGAGCTACCAAAATCACCTTGAGACACTGGAATAAAAATGTTTTCGGTCATATAGATGATAACATTAGAAGAGCTGAGGATCACATTGCCAGATGTCAAACCCTTTTTGATGAATCGCCCACTGTCTCAAATCGTTCTCTTCTGAATGAAGCCAATGTGTAGCTTAGACAAACTCTCCATTGTCAAGAAATTTTTTGTTGCCAAAAATCTAGGATTCAATGGTTAGAGGAGGGCGACAGAAATACGGCTTTCTACCATGCGGCTGTGAGAAGTAGGCGGAACAGAAATTTCATTCATCGGCTTAGAATTGATGGTCAATGGTGTGATGACCAAGATACCTTAAAGGCTGCCACTGTGCAATTTTTTTCTTCTCTTTTGTCCATGGATAATCATGCTATTCACAATCAGCTTCTTCACTCTATTCCTAATATCATTTCTGAGGAGCATAACCATATGTTGTCTGCTACCCCTAATGATGAGGAGATTAAACTTGCTATTTGGAATATGAAAGGGGATAGTGCCCCGGGTCCGGATGGTTTCACTGGGAATTTTTACACTGCTTGTTGGGATATTATCGCCAAGGATGTGTGTGAGGCTGTTTCTGGTTTTTTCGCTGGTTATCCCCTCCCTAGGGGTGTCTCTTCTTCTATAATTGCTAATTGCCTTGATTCCGAAGGTGGATAACCCAAGCACTTTTAGTCAATACCGCCCCATAAGTCTGTGTAACTTTTGTTATAAGATTGTGTCTGTTATCATCTCTAAAAGACTCTCTTCAATATTGCCTAATATCATTTCTGAGGAGCAGGGAGCTTTTGTGAAAGGTAGAAATATTATGGATAATGTTTTTCTAGCTAGGCAATTGGCTGCTGATCTGGGCAGGAAAGTGCGCGGTCATAATGTCATCTTCAAGCTTGATATGATGAAAGCCTATGATAGGGTGGAATGGGACTTTCTACTGGATGTTCTCTGCAAGTTGGTTTCTCATCCAAGTTTAATTCTCTTGTGGCCATGTTGTTATCTAATTGTTGGTTTTCGGTTTTATTCAATGGTGCTCTAGCTGGTTATTTCAAATCCTCCTGAGGTCTTCGACAGGGAGATCCTTTGGCGTCTTCTCTTTTCATTATTATGGAGGAAACCTTGAGCAGGGGTCTTCACTTGCTGCTGGACAATCAAGAGATCATTCCATATTCGGGACCAAGACGGTGCAGGGCAATATCTCATCTTCTATATGCTGATGATGCTCTTCTTCTGCTCAATGGTCAGGCCATAAACATTAGGAAAATCATGAAGTTCATTAAAAGTTATGAGGACTCCTCTGGCCAAAAGATAAATCATGCTAAAAGCTCTTTTCTCATAGCCAAAACTGCTCCCACTCACCTTGCTTCTAAAATTAATCGGCTTACTGGATTCCATCGTCAAAGTGGGACTATGAATTACCTTGGTGTGCCTCTTAAGTAGGGTAGAACCGTTATTGTTGATTACAAGTCGTTGATGGACAGAATTCATGCTAGAATTGACTCTTGTAAATCTAGATTTTTGTCCAAGGCTGGCAGGTTAACTTTGATAAATTCTATGCTTTCTTCTATGCCAGTTTATTTAGCTACGATGTCAGCTATCCGAAGACCATCCTTCTGTATATTGAGCGTCTCTATGCTGGTTTTTTTTGGGCCGGTTCTGGTGGGGATAGGCGTCGTCACTGGGTGAGTTGGACTATCATTCAAAACCGGTTATTGAAGAGGGTCTTGGTGTAAGGAGTCTTTACCATGTTCAGTTGTCTATGGTCATCAAGCTCCTTTGGAATATATCTCATGGTTCTTCTTTATGGGCTACATATGATAGACAAAGGTACTTACATAATGGTTATATCACTTCTCACCCTCATGGCATTTCTAAGAAGCTTTTCTTCAGTGCTTATAACATTCTGAAACAGCACACCAGATGGGTGCTGGGTGATGGTAGTAAAATCAGGTTCCTGGATGATGTTTGGTACGGGGACCATCCGATAAGAGAGCTCTCGCACACTTCATTCCAGGAGGAGGTTTCCCCGACTGTCCGAGAAGTATTTCTTGATCAACATCATCCTCTTCGTTATTTTATCCCTCAGGATCTCCAGGAGGTCACTCTTGATTCGTATGAGGATTTCCCTGTTTGGGAGGCAATGTCTTCTGGTTATTTCAACATCAAGAGTACCTATGATTTGGTTCGCCCTCATGGTATCAAGAGGTCGCCGCTTCTTCGCATCTGGCACCAGCATTTTAGTAGGCGGGCCTCACTGTTTGTTTGGTTGCTTCTTCATAGAGCGGTTCCTGTTGATTTTCGCATTGCTGAATGTGGCATTCCACTTCCTTCCAGATGTTGTTGTTGTAGGTCCCCTCAGATTGAGGATTTGAATCACCTATTTGGGAATCAACCTTGCAAAATACTTGTGGTCTTGGGTCACTCCCCTTCTGTAGAATGGTACGGGTATTCATATCAATATTTCTATGAGGATGTGGGATATTATCAAGGCAAGTGATACCAACAACCCTCTTGGTTTTATCTCCATTTACTGCCCCATTCTTCTTATCTGGGAAATCTGGAAGATTACATGTAAAATGAAGTTTGAGCAGGTTGGGTATTCCCCTAATCTTCTCACACAAAATATTCATGCAATGGTTACTATTGCGATTGGAAAAATGGTCTTTAAAGAAGCGGCTACTCCTGAGCAAATGGCAGTTATTAATGACTTCGGTTTTGTGGTTCACTCTACTGTCAAACTGTGCAAAATGGTCTCATGGATTCCCCCCCCCCCCCCCCTACATGGTTGCCTTCTTAATGTTGATGGTGCTTCTAAAGGAAATCCGGGCCCTTGTGGGGGAGGGGGTGTAGTTAGAAATTCTGTTGGCACTGTTGTTCTTGCTTTTTCACACTTTTATGGAGTTGGCAATAGTCTTCTTGCTGAAGTCCGAGCGATGGCTGGTGGCGTGCGTCTCGCAGCGGAAAATGGTATATTATTAAATCAGATAAACTTGGACTCCATGATTTTGGTTACCTCCATTCGCATGGGTACTGCTCCTTCTTGGACATGTTATAGGTGGTGGAGAACGGTTTTTGATTTTGTTCAGCGGTGTGGTGTTTAGGTGAATCATGTTTATAGAGAAGCAAATCAGGTGGTAAATGCTTTGGCCTCTTTTGCTTCCACCAGTCGCTGTAATGGGGTGTTTACCTCCTCAACCCAGCTCCTGCGCCCTTGTTTCCCTGCTCTTATTGGGGACCGGTTGGGTCTTGCAAATCTGAGATTTTCTTAATACATTGTACTTCTCAGGGGTATGCCCCGTAGTTCTTGTAAAACAATTATTCATATATAAAATCTTCGTGTAGCAGGTGTCGCCTGGGGGAGTGATTACATGCCATCTCGCTGGGATGGTATGCATTCGATCGGTGCTGACCCTGTTTCACTTTTACCTAAAAAAAAAAAACCTCAACAGAATGGAGTAGCAGAAAGGAAGAACAGAACACTGTTGGACATGACCAGAACAATGCTTGCAGAATACAATCTACCAAAATACTTCTGGGCAGAAGCAGTCAACACAGCCTGCTACATTATCAACAGATGTATGATCAGACCAATCTTGAAGAAGACACCTTATGAGTTGTACAAGGAAAAGAAGCCAAACATCAGCCACCTTCGACCCTTTGGTTGTAAGTGTTTTATTTTACATAATGGCAAAGATAATTTAGGTAAATTAAATGCTAAAAGCGATGAAGGTTTTTTGTTAGGATACATTTCAAAACGTAGAGGTTACAAAGTGTTTAATAGGAGAACTTTAACTATAGAACAATCTGTTCACATTTTATTTGATGAAACTAACCCTTCTATTAAGAAAATAGAAGAAGATGATGTTGTTGAAAAATTGTGCAGGGATCTGGAACAAGCTTCTCTTGAAGAAAAAGAAGAAGACAAAGATCCACCACTACAAGAATTACAACAACCAGAACAAACACAGGAAGGATTGCCTAGAAGATTGAGGTATCACAAAGATCATCTAAAAGAAATATTATAAGTGATCCTCAAGACAAGGTAAGAACAAGAGGTATCACAATCCCCTGTGATTTCACTGCATTCGTCTCTCAAATAGAGCCTAGGACAATCAATGATGCACTGGCAGATGTGTAACAGACCACGCCGTTCAAACCCGTTAACACCATAATGAGCTTGACACGACTCCGTCTCCCGCGATCGGGCCGAAGCCTCGCAAGGGATTTCAACCACATATATCCGTAGAAATACAAAAGAACCACATTAAACACACATAAGTTTCATTGCTTATACATGTCCATAAGAAAAGTACATTCCAAGTTCCTTATATAATCAACATAACATAAACATAGCCGGGACAACCCCCAAGGCTCCACAAGAAGAAATTTACTCTGCTGGTGGTGACGGCTTGACTCTGCTATGTGGCTGGTCTGAGCTACTAGAGGGACGTGAAGCCTCTGCTCGCCCTCACCTGGAAGAAAAAGGGGTGAGCCTCACAAGTCATTGGCTCAGTAGGGTAGCTCCCCCAAGCCGAGAAACATAATTAATAATAAAGCTGTAAAAACATGTAATTATATAAACATGGAACTACAGAGTGGGTAATTAAATAAACGGCAACACATGTCAAGTGCACAAGCTAAAGAAAGGGTACGCCAAACACGAGTCTCGAGAACTAGTTCGCGACACCAGCCACAGACCTGGACAAGTCACACAAGTACACCTCTCAGTCTCGCAGCCACAGACGAAAGGTCCAGCTGCCGCTCTACCTCAACAAACAAGAACTATGGAGACAAACTACACCACACCTGCAAGCAACACTGCCGCAGGACCAAGCCTGACACCTTTAGGGGCTCCGGCCGAGAACCCTAAATTGAGGCACTGGAACAGGACTAGCTGAGGACCAATACGTCTACCGGTTTCCGTCCATCAACGAAGAGCGCGCTACAAACAGCCGTACACTCAAACACAAGCCGTTATCCTCTGTCGTCTTTCCCTCAGCCAGACGTACTACTAAAACACAAGAGGAGGGTGTCCAGAAAGACGACATAAATCTCGACGGTACTCTCGTACCGGGACAAGCCCTAAGCACCCGGTGCTAGGGTAAACAATTGGAGAGGTAACTACGGAAGGCGTAACACCTAACCCGCTATGCACGTAAATCCACGCAAAACTCTTCGATATCAATCGTTACACGGGTCCACACCACCCATACAGACCCTACATTGCCTTGGTAACACAGCCCAAGCACTGTGAGACACAAGCTGGACAAACTGGCCACAGCTCACCAGAGCTCGGGTGGCCCCTTTCATAAACGGGTCCAAACCAGAAGCTGCTTTTACCTTTCAGGTTGTGTCGGACATACAGGATGCTACCTTCCTCTGAATCGCGTCGGGTGTAGGTGACGCGTTAATAAACGCGTCCCCTGCACTGGACGCCTTTCGAGGTTCAGAATCACACTCAACAAAGCCGTCCAGAATTCAAACCACCCCATCCTATATTATATAAAACATGAATTAAACATGTAAATAGGATTCCTTCACATGCTCACTAACATGCAACCCCATCTCTACATTTAGATACTTCATTCAAGCATCACACAACCCAATCCATATGTAAACAGGGTATAAACTAAGGTAGAGTTCCCCTACCAGTGTAGAAAGCATGATTTCAACACCACCATGAGATTCCCCGCACTCCCACGCTCGTCCACGCGCCGAAACCTCGCCAAACATACTCTAATTACCTTCAAAACGCCAAAACCTTCTTCACAGTCGCAGCAGCCTCTCCCCCAAGCCTGAGCAGTGCAACTGCACTGTTCGGCTGGGGACGATACACTTAACAGCCTTAAACCAAATCGCGTCGCATTTTCCGGACGCGATTAGAATCACGTCCTCCACTATTGACGCAATTAAACTCCTATCACCCTGCATGCGCCACGCGGCACGCATGCAGCAACAACCACGTAACGGCGGTTCAATATTGCGTTCTGCATGGCAACCGCTATTAACATTTGTAATCACGTCCCACATACAAACCGCTATAAGAAACAAGATCATGTCTGGCAAACCGAACGCGATAAGCCCCTGTGAATCGCGTCCTCTGTTCACGCCGCGATCTTAATGAACCCGACAGAGCCCGAATTTGGTTGGGTTGCCCATCACCCCTGCCTACAACCTGACCCAAATAGGCTATAAAAACACATAGACCTCCATGGTCTAACAATGGCCACACCCTGGCCTCCGAAACCCAGTAAACCACGATCCGAACCTTCCGATCATTACATTACTATCACCTAAAATGAATTTCGTCCTCGAAATTTAAGCGGTAAACATGAACAAAGTTCAGAACATATGCAACTATCACCTAAAAGAAAGGTGCTACTTACTGGAATAAATACGGATAAGTTTTGAACATCTCCTCAGCCAACTCCCAAGTATCTTCACCACCTTCCGATTCTCCCACCGAACTTTCACCAACTCGATGTTTTTAATCCTTAACTTTTGAGTCCGCCTGCCTGTGATCATCACCGGATATTCTGGCATGGAAATATCTGGCTTCAAATCATCCCGTTGATATCTTACAATTTGGAAGGATCTCGGATATATTTCCTTAACATGGAAACATGAAATACATCGTGAGCATCCGTGAAATCCGCCGGAAGCTCCAACCTGTAAGCTGTTTCCCCAATTCTTTCCAAGATCCGAAAAGGACCTACAAACCTGGGACTCAACTTGCCTCCCTTACTGAACCTTAGAACACCTTTAGTCGGGGAAACTTTCTAAAATACATACTCACCAACCTCAAACTGCAAGGGTCTACACTGAACATCCGCGTAGCTCTTTTGTCTACTTTGCGCTGTTAGAAGTTTCTCCTTAATAAATTTGACTACTTCTGCATATTGCTGAACCAATTCCGGTCCCATTACTTGCTTTTCACCCACTTCATGCCAATTTAACGGTGTTCTACAAGGTCTCCCATAAAATTCTTCATATGGTGCCATGCCAATACTT
This sequence comes from Colocasia esculenta, assembly GCA_014218235.1. NCBI lineage: Eukaryota > Viridiplantae > Streptophyta > Magnoliopsida > Alismatales > Araceae > Colocasia > Colocasia esculenta. Next base: position 102,037,656 of record CM024758.1, on the reverse strand, counting down.
GAATGATAGCTATTGTTGTAGGCAAACTCAACCATGCCAAGGTGATGTTCCCATCCACCTCCCCAAGCCAAACAACATGCCCGAAGCATATCTTCAATGGTTTGGATTGTTCTCTCCGTTTGTCCGTCGGTTTGGGGATGGTATGCAGAACTATACCTCAATTGTGTGCCACAACCCTTTGCAAACTCCTCCAAAAACCCGATGTAAACCTGGGATCCCGATCTGAAACAATAGTAACCGGTATCCCATGCAATGGCACAATGCTTTCAACATATAACTTTGCCAACCGATCCACTACCCATGACATGCTAATCGGTAACAACCTGCACACTTTAGTTAGCCGATCAACAAAAACCCAAATACCATTGTGGCCCGATGCCGTCCTGGGCAAACCTGCAACAAAGTCCATTGAAATATCATCCTACTTCCATTGAGGTATTGGTAGTGGTTGCAATAATCCACCTGGTCTTTGATGCTCCGCCTTGATTTGTTGACACACTGCACACCTTGCTATAAATTCTACTATTTCTTTCTTCATGCTTGGCCACCAAAAGTATCTTTTCAAGTCTTAATACATTTTAGTTCTTGGACCGGTGTGTTTCTTCTAACACTTTTTGCTTTACTCCACCTTCATTTGGAACATATAACCTGTCCCTAAATCGCACAACACAATCATCATCAATGGTAACATCCTCCATTGTCACAATATCGGCCAAGTATTCATCTTCCTTTTGAGCTTCCACAACTTGCCAATATAATGACAGCTCCACCGCACTATTAGCCAACACGGCTCTTCGTCGGTTGTTGGGTATAAACAAAGAATTTTCCGCCACCTCTTCATGCAATTTCCATTCTTTCATCATAATATGACTCATAATCACTTTCCTACTTAAAGCATCCGCCACCACATTTGCTCTACTTGGGTGATATGCCAACTAAAGTCATAATCTTTAAGATATTCCATCCACCTGCGCTGTCTTAAATTCAAATCCTTCTGGGAGAAGATATACTTTAACTTTTGTGGTCCGTGAATATCTTAAAATTCTCCATACAAATAGTGCCGCCAAATCTTCAATGCAAATACAATCGCTGCCAATTCCAAGTCATGTGTAGGATAAGTTTTTTCATGATGTTTCAATTGCCTAGATGCATAGGCTACCACCTTTCCATGTTGCATAAGCACTGCCCTAAGTCCTCTCCTGGATGCATCAGTATATATCACATAACCACCTCTTCCCGCCGGTATCACCAATATTGGGGCTGAAGTGAGCCACTTTTTTAATTCCATGAAACTACGCCTGCAATCGGAGGAACATTCAAATGGTACTCCTTTTCTGGTGAGCCTTGTCAATGGTGCTGCTATTTTAGAGAAATCTTGGATAAACTGTCTATAGTAGCCGGCCATACCAAGAAAACTCCAAATTTTCGACACTGTCTTTGGCTCCTCCCATTTCATAACCGCCTCCACTTTTTCTAGATCAACAGCTACACCTTCATCTAAGATAATATGCCCCAGAAACTGAATTTCTTTAAGCCAAAACTCACACTTACTATACTTTGCATAAAGTTGATGCTCCCTTAATGTTTACAATGCAATTCTCAAATGATTTTCATGCTCTTCTTCTGAGTTTGAATATACTAAAATATCATATATGAATACCACAATGAATCAGTCTAAATAGGGATGAAAGATCTGGTTCATTAAGTTAATAAATGCCTCCGGTGCATTGGTTAGCCCAAAAGGCATAACCACAAACTCATAGTGCCCATACCTTGTTCTGAATGCCGTCTTGTCTATATCTTCCTCCCGAATCCTCAATTGATGGTATCCCGATCTCAAATCTATTTTAGAGTACACCTTTGCTGATTGCAATTGATCAAATAAATCATCTATACAAGGAAGTGGATACCTGTTCTTTATAGTAACTTGATTCAACTGGCGGTAATCTATACACATTCTCATGCTTCCATTCTTCGTCTTTACAAACAAGACCGGTGCTCCCCATGGTGAATGACTTGGCCTAATGAACCCCTTGTCAAGTAACTCTTGCAATTGCTTCTTTAACTCCTTTAACTCAACAGGTGCCATCCTGTATGGCGCTTTAAAGATAGCCATACTACCCGGCTGCAACTCAATAGTGAAATCCACCTCTCTATGTGGTGCTAAACCCGGTAACTCTTTTGGAAACACATCCACATTCCCTAACAACAGGTACCATATCCACTGCTTTTTCTACCTTAACCAAACTAACAGATGCCAAATAGGCTACACATCCTGCATTTATCAGTTTCCTAGCCTTTAAGGCAGAGATAATAAATTTAGGAGTGTAAAATGGTATACCTTGGAATTCAAATAAATCTCCTCCTAGATAGTTGAACCTTACTTTCTTTTTCCTGCAATCCACCACCGCTCCATATGCCTCTAACCAATCCATACCCAATATCACATCATACTCTTTTAATTGCAAAGCATAAAGCCTAGCCGGCAACTGATTACCCTGAACCATAATGGGAACCTCATCCAAGTAACATGTAGTAAGCATAAAATCCCCTGACGGTACCTCTACCATAAGCTCACACTACCTCTCCTCAAATGGATGCACCATAACATCAAGAAAATCTTCAGAAATGAAAGAATGGGATGCACCTGGATCAATTAATGTTCTTTCTGAATATTCAAGGACTGGTATAATACCTTCAATTAAATTTGATGCTTCTTCTTGAACCCTGGTAATCGCCATCACTCGACCTCATCCTCCGCCCCTTTGGTAAGGTGTGCCTCTTCCTTGCCCTGTCGATAATTGTTGTTGTGGTTGTTGTTGTTGCTGTTGTGGCACTCCTCTACCATAATTAGTTCTCCTTGGGTATGGACAATTCCTTGCTATATGCCACGGCTGATTACAATTGTAACACCGGAATTCTATGGGCTGCCTTGCAATGAATTATTGTCAAACTCTCCCATGATCAGTTCGGATTGAGCATATTTTGTTTGTGTTTCCATGCTCAACCTTATTGAAGAACTCTTCAAAGATATCAAGTGCTTCATTTTTTGAGCCAGAAATTTAACCCAAGTGAACCTAGAGAAATCATCTACAATGACAAACCTAAAACGTTTACCAATGAGACTGAGTGTTCTTGTAGGCTCAAATAGGTCCATGTGCAACAATTCATAAGGTTTTGAAGTGATAATGGGAGCATTTGATTTGAAAGACTTTCGGTTTGTTTTCCCTATGCACATGCATCACAAAAACTTTCATTTCTATTGAGCTGAATTTCATGAAGTCCACTTACCAATTTCATCCTCATGATCTTGTGCAAGACATTGTAGCTTGCATGACCTAGCCTACGATGCCACATGGTCAATTCATCCTGTTATTTACAACACGACACAATTGTTGTTTTCTAGTTCATCTAAATCAACTAAATAGATGTTATTCACTCTTTTTCTAGAAAACTTGAGATTTTCTGTTTCTTTATCAACAATTTGACATGCATTCGATTCAAAGATGACTTTATGGCCTTTATCACATAATTGGCTAATGCTAAGAAGATTGTGATTAAGACCATCAACTAGTAACACATTGCCTATAGAGTTAGAGACATACTTACCAACCTTACCTGTGCCAATAATTTGGCCCTTATTGTTACCTCCAAAGACAACTTGTCTCTGTCTTTTCCACCAACAAATAGAATTTTTCTTTGTCGCCCATCATGTGCCTCGAGCAGCCACTGTCCAAGTACCATTTGTTTTGATTTTGGGCTACTAGGCATTCCTGCATAGATGAATTAGACAAGAGATTTTGGTACCCAAATTATTTTGGGTCCCAAGTTTTCATTCATGCCAAAAAGTAAATGCTTTGGAATCCAAACTTGTTTGCATTTCAGTTTGTTTAATTTATTCTAGCACTGATTTTCTGTATGGCCAAGTTTTTTACAGTAATTGCATGATGGAGATTTTTTCAAAACATTCTTTTGCTGATTTGTTGAGCTTGAGCATGCATCTTACCCTTTGTTTTGCTTATTTGGCATTTCTTTTCTGCAGATTTCTTAGTGTGTTGAACAAATGAAGTCTTTTGATTATGTTGTTGTTGCTTACCCTTAGCTTGAGTATTCTTGCTCTTGGGTAGAACTTGTTTACTTGTACTTAGACTACAATCAACAAAAGATGTGATCAATTTTTCTCTAAGTTTCTTTTGTTTTTCTAGTTGAAATCCAAGTCCATGCCTTGTCACATTTGTTTTAACACCCAAACAGCATCAAGATTTTCTTTTCCTTTCACAAATCTTGAGAGATCATCATATTTACCTTTTAGTTCTTTCTGAGCTTGTTCCAACTTTTTTTGAATCTCTTGATTTTCAAGTTGGAGAGTTTCAACTGATTTACTTAACGCTTGTTTTTCCTTTTCATTTTCTTGCATTTTTTCTTCATGCAATCCATTTCTTGATAGTGACCTTCCTGTTCAATTTTCAACAACTCAATTTCTTTTACATGATTGCAAGTTGTTCATCAGTGTTTGTGCTAGACACAAGATTAGTGAGTTTCTTTTTTAGTGCTTTATTTTTAGACTTGAATTCACAAATTTTTCAAAGAGCAAAGTGTATGTCTCTTCCCATTCATCAACTATATAGTATTCAAAGGAAGAGTTTACCTAATTTGAGTCTTCACTCCTTGCCATTAAACACTGAATTTCTTCATTTCCAGAGCTTCCTTGAGCATTGTCGTCTTCATCTTCATCACTCCAAGTCGCCATCATTGCCTTGGCTTTCTTGAAGGTGAATTTGTCCTTTTTTAGCTTCTTCTTGAGCTCTGGGCATTCACCTCTCATGTGCCCTGGTTTTTGCACTCATAGCATACAATCATGTTAGATTCTTGTTAGACTCAAGCTTATTTGTAAAATCTTTCTTTGGAAAAGTTGTGGAGTTACCTAAGCCTTTCTTTTTGAACCTGAGGAATTTTTTGAACTGTCTAGTGAGCATGGCCATCTCATCTTTCTCACTATCACTAGACGATTCAGATTCATCACTTTCCTATTGTGCCTTAGTAGCAACTCCCTCGATTACGTGAATCGCTGGCGGAGCCCACACGCGGAGCCGACCAGTCACAGCGATCGGAAGTTGTGTTCAACTCGACGCTAGATCTCCTCCCCAGGTCGTGGATATGGGTGCCCGAACATCACCGATATAGTCACCCCCTCCGGTTTATTCCCACCCCTTCAGCGAAAGAATTGGGCATAACTTTCCGCACGGGCATCAGAATCGCTTATGTGACCATAATTCGGAATCGGCACTCCGAGACATTCGACAGGGCGTTGGCTTCGCAGAATTCTGTTCCATGGCCAAAATTCCCCTCCGGAGCGTGTGTACTAGAACACGACTGTCGTACCCTCCGGTCGGATGTGGATATTTATTCGCCCGGGGGTCGGAACCGCCCGTGAGGCCCCAATTCAGAACGGCACTTCGACCCGATCGGTAAAGGTCGCATTCGGAGATTTTTGGTCCGGCGCCCAAATTCCTCTCCGATAGAACTTGAAGAACTTTTGTTAGAGGCTTTTAAAGTAATGGATTTCCTAGGAATTACCTCAGTTTTTTTTCTTTTCAGATTTATTTCATACGTCATCAGGGATCTAATTAGTTCATCCAATTTCATTGTGGAAAGGTCTTTAGAATCCTCAATGACAGTGGACTTAGTATGCCAAGAGGATGGAAGAGACCGAAGTATCTTCCTAACTAAGTCACTTTCTGAGTACTCCTTTTTAAGACCTTTCAACCCATTTATTATTAGCATGAATCTAGCAAACATATCTAAAATGGTTTCTTCATTTTTTATTTTAACATCTCATATTCAGATACTAGCATGCTTGCTTTAGTTTCCCTTACCTCAGACGTACCTTCATAAATGAACTCAAACTTGTCCCACATTTCTTTTGCTGAGTTATATGTGGAGCTCTTGAAAACTCCTTGGGATGCACGGCGCACTGCATCATGTTCAATGCGCTCCAATTCAAGGTACCTTTCTGAATCTCTTCTCGAGTCCAGGTATCTTCGTCAGCGGGCAACTCATATGCTCCCTTGCTGACGATTTTCCACAGCTCGTAGTCTTCAACTCTCAGAAAAACCTGCATACGATTTTTCCAATACGGATAGTCAGTGCCATCAAAGAAGGGTGGCCTGGACACTGAGTGTCCTTCAGCCATAAACCCCTTGTGAGTTTCCATGAGATTAATTTCTCTTGATCGTTAGATCAAGCTATTAAAGCAGTAAATGGAGAGAAACCTCGCTCTGATACCAATTGAAAGGATATGCGGAACTATCATAAACAGTAATCTAGAAGGGTTGAATAGATTACTACCAATTAGAAACACTATGGCCTTCTTTTGATCCAACGCTGACTTATCAAAAACTTAAATAGATTTATATAGAATTTAACTCTGATGTGTGTGCTTATTGGTGAGTAGAACGAACATCAACCTATCTAGCGTGTGAGTAATCAACGTGCCTACCAAACATCTACCGTGAAACGTCCAAACCATAGGACGCAAAGATTTAAGGTGGTTTGGAGTACACAACTTGTGTATCCTACGTCCACCGTCCACACACACATGCAGAACGAATGCTTATGAGCGAGTTCAACTCTACAACACACACACCCACTTGTCTGATGCAAACACGCAATCAGAACAACAAACCACATGTGGATCAAGCACAAGGAACGCTTGAACCACTACCACACACACAAAGTAGTGAAGAGTGGAAAGAAAAGAAGAGTTCAGAGATGTAGAAACAAATTCTGATGTAGAACTCTTCGTAGTGGTCGTCTAAAGAAACTTCAAGATTTGTTTTGATGATTATCAGATGGTGGAGAAGCTTGAACTATGGACGAACCGACTTCAATCCTGCTCGAAGAATAGATCTTCCTTGTTCTGAACAAAGAGTTGAAGCAGAGCAATAGGGAGAAGCTCTTCTCTTGGTTTTTGCTTAGGGTTTTGATATGGTGGCTTCTTGCTGCGAAAATACCTCCATATGTTCTATTATATGGGTGTCCAAGTATGGAGAGACGTGCTAAAAGGAAACACCCTAATATAGAACATATCCATATCTCGTATCTGACTTTTCTCTCGTCTGTCGACAGCTACTGCAGACTTCTAGTTTTCTAGAACCATGATCTTGCTGGAAAAGCCTTATCTGTCGATAGGCGATTTCTGGCTGTCGACAGCGCATGTATCTATCGACAAGTACCTTGCATCTGTCGATAGCTACTGCTCCATTTGAGCTTCCAGTAGCTTGTTTGTTCCTAGATGACCTATCTGTCGATAGGGACCTTCATGGTTGTCGATAGGTGATCACTTGAAGTCCTTTTCTTGTTCTTTTGCTCTTGTATTGGATGCTTGTCTTGTATGCATTCACACCTACATTGAAAAGTATTCTAAATGAGATACATTAAAATATATAGGTGATCAATAGAAGCATGATGGTCATTTATTCATCTTTTTCAATCTTTGTCATTTTTATTTTCCAACATTTATACAACATCAATTATGTCACTCATCATAAAAAACATTTAAGCACATGTCATCATACACATTGTAACCAACAGAAGACATAGGGGTAAGACTTAGCGTCGTTTCTCGGAGATGCTAGTTCGTTGACTGGTTAGGGTGCATCTCATGTGGATTCCGTCTGCTGTCCAGAGACTTTGTGGTCATTGATTTTGTTGGGGCATGCATACGACCGGCTCAAGGGCGTTTCGTGGGGAACTGTATTGCCACTCTTTGCCATGCCCCTATTCTTCATTTTGCTTTTCTATATTTCATCATTTCTTTCTTTGCAATTTTAATTGACCGTCTCTATTTGAGATTTCATTCACGCATGATCTACCACCTTCTCTCTCTTTAAACCAACGATCCTTCTGCCCCTACGCCTCATCCGAGTAAGCAGAGAATAGACCTTCACATTCTTCACACAAGGGCTAAGCAGGAACACATTTGTCTAAGGGGGATTTGGTCGTGGGTTGTGGTGTTGTGTGTGTTGGCTGGATAGAGGGGTTATTTGACAACCATAAAAAGGATACAAGACCCAAGACTGCTGGTACTCCTTGTAAGGTAGTGCCGCTATATAAATTCTTTTATTAATGGTAGAATCTTTTAAGATACAAGCCATTTCATGGGTGAGAGAGCTCCTCACCATGGACATTCACTAGCCTATAAGCATTCCCATGGTACACTTCCTTGATTACATACGGACCTTCCCAATTAGCTTGTAATTTGGACCTAAGACCTCCAAGTTTTATGAAAGTTTGCTTCAAAACCATGTCTCCTTCTTGAAATTTGTGATAGACCACATCGTTCAAACCCGTTAACCTGATAACGAGCTTGACACAACTCCACCTCCCGCGAACGAGTCGAAGCTTCGCAAGGGATAACATTCACACATGTCCGTAAAAATATAAAGGAACAGCTGAACATAAGTAAACTTTCCATTCCACAATTATTTACATGAGATTGACATAGCCAGTTCCTCAACTAAAACCATAAACCAGTACAACAGAACCTGGGCATACCTCGAGGTGAACAAAGAGAGAAAATTACACTGCTGGTGGTGGCGCAGACCCTGCTCCGCTATGGTGTGGCCCGGAACTACAAGATGGATGGGAAGCCTCCTGCTCTCCCTCACCTAAAAGGAGTAGGGGGAGTGAGCCTCACTAGTCAATGGCTCAGTAGGGAAACTCCCCCAAAGAAACCGAGCAACCACAACTCAAGTAACTAAGCAGAAAGCTACGCTATAGCAATTTATAGAATTATCTAAGAAGGATATTAAAGCTATAGCTTACTTACCACTTGCTAACCTCGAACACAGTTTTAATAAATAAACAAAACCCAAATAGGTGTACGAGCTAAAGTAGGAAACGCCAAACTTGGGTCGCGCAGCCTGGCTCGCGACACCAGCAACCGACCCGGACAAACACACAAGTCTACCTCTCAGTCTCGCAGCCACGGACGAAAGGTCCAGCTGCTGCTCCACTAAACCAAAAAAGAACTGTGGAGACCAACCAAACCACCACACCTGCAGGTCACACACCCCGCAGGCCCATGCCTAACACCTTTAGGGACTCTGACCCAAGCTCCCTAAAGTGAGGCACTGGAAATAGGATTAGCTGGGGTCCAGTACGTCTACTGGTGTCCGTCCCCCAACTACGAGCGCGCTACAAGCGACTAAACAACAAACTCTCACAAGTCGCTGTCCATGCCGTCTTTCCCTCAGTCGGACGAAAACTCTCCTCGAGAGTGAGGGTGTCCAGGAAGACGACAAGACCTAGACGGTACCACTGTAACGGGACAAACCCCGAGCACACCCACGTGCCTGGATCACCTCAGAACCTGAGGCTCCCAACTGAAGAGGTAACCACGGAAGGCGTAACACTACCTGCCACGCACACGAAAACTCGTGCACGCTACGCAAACCATGTGAACACACACGGGTCACTAAAACCAGTCACACACTCACAACCACGTGAGCCTACAGCTCACCATGTGAACCACATTCCCAAGGAACACAACAAGTGCCGAAGCACTGCTAAACACTTCTACATACATCGGTTAACCATAAACGGCATGTACCATAACAAACACATGCAAATGCAACCCCTCGGCTGTGATCGCGACAGGGGCCTGGGCCGCGATCAGGTCGCGACATCCCACATGTCACAATCGCAAACGCGAACGTGACGTATCATCCTATCGTGATCTGATCACGATAGGGGAGACCGTCACCTTCGCAGGCGAAAAACCCTGACCGGGTCCCCTTCTCCAGAAAACCCCAAAACCCGCCAAACATGGTTTCCAGTCCATTTTTCATGCTCTTCGTGATGTCCTAGCATGCTCTCTATGGTTCTTAAAGCTGTAAACACAACACATGCCACACACATATGAATTCTACAGAAGAAAGGGTAGAATCTCCCTACTTTGATGAAGAACATGAAAATGGGCGATAACCCGACATTTCTCCCGCTCCACACACGATCCTCGCGGCGAGAAACACGTCCAACCGAGCCCACGAGCTCGAATTGCCTAGAATCCCACGAGCAAAATCCCTTGGTCGAGCAGAGCTTGTGAAAGCTCTGTTTTGCCAGGGTTTTTAAAAAATGCAGCTCGGTTGAGAACGCGACGTATCGCTACGTCGCGACCAGGTCGCAACGCGGCTGCCCGTCACGATCAACCTATCGACGTCAGCACGCCCGCCCCGCGCGCAACATGCGGCGCGCATGCAGACGACGAGCCAAAACAGCGGCAACCAGAACGCGACGTCCCCGGGTGTCGCGATGAGAACACGACGCGCCCCTCTTTCGCGTTCAGGGACAGAGAACAAACATGCGCTTTAGGCCAACAAGCCGCCCACAATGCCCCGGAAACCTGTGTAAGCACCTGCCACACACAATGTGGGCCGCACCTGGCCACCACAACTGATATAAGAAGATCCGAACAGTCGATATGCTACAAAATTTGTGTTCAATCACTTTCTTTTGAAAAGATCTTTAGAGTTTATTTTGATATGAAAGCACATGATCGGCTGCAGCCAGACATCGTTCATCTAAGAGTTCTAGCTGTGTAAGTAACGCCTCTCGATGTTCATCGAGATTAAGTTCTTTGTCCAGCTGTACCCTTAGTGAAGGAATGAGTATCTCATATGGAACTACTGCCTCCATCCCATAAGTAAGTGAAAAGGGAGTTTGCTCCGTGGGCGTGCGGGCAGAGATCCGGTAGGCCCATAGAGCCTCGATCAATTTCTCAGGCCAATTAGTGAATTTGTAAGACTCACAAGTTTTCTTTAAGATTTTCAAAAGTGTTTTATTTGTGGCTTTAGCTTGATCGTTACCATATGGATAGTATGGAGACGAATGATGCCGAGAAATGTTGAATTTCTTACATAGGTCTTGAAGCTCTTGAGATATGAACTGGGGTCCATTGTCGGTGATGATGCCGCTTGACACTCCAAACCGTGAGATGATATTCTTCATGATAAACTGGCACATGGTTGAACCTTTGATTTCTGCGAATGCTTTAGCTTCAGCTCACTTGGTGAAATACTCAGTAGAAGTGAGGATGACTGTTTTTTGCTTGATTTGAGCATTAGGATCACCAAGGAGTCCAATGATATCAAAAGCTCACATGGAGAAAGGCCAAGGGGATGATAGTGGAGGTAGGGAGGAAGATGGAGCATGGATCTTGTTGGCATGGAGCTAGCGTTTGACACACCTACAAATGTAGATGGCACAGTCTTCTTCTAAGGTTGGTCAGTAATAGTCTTGCCTAAGGATCTTCTTAGCTAGCATCTGGCTATTCACATGCCCTCCACACTCATTGGCGTGGGCTCCTTCCACTACCTTCCAAGCTTTTTCGTCAGGCAAGCATCTAAGGAGCATTCCATTTAGGGCACGTCTGTACAACACTTCTCCAACAATGATTTACCTTAATCCAGCCCTACGGATGGCTCTTCTATCTTGGATTCTGCTTCTTCTGAGAAGTTTTTTTTTACCGTCTTCACAATATCACTTAATCTCGTGGTACCATGGCCTTTCTTATTCCATTATCTCTCCTAATTCCATAAGCATCACTTCCTTCGCTTCTCTTCTTTATGCCTTCACAATTGAAGAGTTCCTGAGGTTGTCGAACCAAGGATTCTGAGTGGATGGTACTTCTAACCTCTGGACAATGATAGCCTCAGCACTTTGGCTGAGAGGGAAGGAGAGGGATGAGGCCAAAGATGCCAAAGCATCGGCCAAGATATTCTGAGAGCAAGGAGTGTGAATGTAGATGAGTTTGCTAAATTACATAGCTAGGAATATGACCAAGTCTTGATAAGGCTTGAGTTTAGGGTCACGAGTGCTGTAAGTAGAAAGGACCTACCGAAGAACGAGTTTTGAGTCTTCTATGATCTTGAGTTGATGCGCGCCTAGGAGATAGGCACGTTTGAGACCGGCTAGGAGAGCTTCATACTCGGAGATGTTGTTGGTGGCAGGGAACTGAAGTTGATATGCCAAGGGAATGGTGATTTCTTCTGGGGTGAGCAGAACAACACCTATGCCCCGTCCCCTAGAATTCAGAGCTCCATCGAAATGAAGTGACCAGAAGGAATCGCGAGAGATGAATGACAAATTTTCATCAGGAAGTCTTCTTGGACCGTGTCACTATGAGGAAAAGGAAGGTGAGCAAGGTGCTCGGCAATAGCATAGCCCTTTATAGCTTTCTGGACTACAAAGGTGATGTCGAACTAAGACAGGAAACTCTGCCAACGTGCCAATCTATCGGCGAGGACTGGCTTCTCTAGGAGGTACCTAATGGGATCCATCCTAGAGATAAAACTCATCTGATGGGATGGGAAGTAGTGCTTCAGTTTCTGCACTACCCACACTAACGCTGCACAAGTTTTCTCCATAGCGGTGAGCTTGAGCTCAGCAGAATTGAATAGCCTAGATAGGTAATAAACTGCCCTTTCTTTGCCAAATTCATCATGTTATGCAAGGATAGCTCCTAGGGAGTCCTCAATAGTTGACAGATATAGGATCATGGGTTTTTCTAGGACGGGAGCCTGCAACACGGGTGGATTCATTAGATAGCTCTTGAGTTCGTCGAAGGCTTCCTGGCATTTAGCATTCCATTCAAATTTTACTCCTCCTTTCAATAGTTCATAGAAAGGACGACACCTTTGAGAATGTTGAGATATAAATCTCCTTATGAACTGTAGTCGACCAATCAAACCTCGAAGTTCAGATATGTTCTTAGGAGGAGGCATCTCGCCTATTTCCTTGGCCTTGTTCGGGTCTATTTGAATCCCCTACTTGCTAACTATAAACCCTAACAATAGTTGGATCGAGATGGCACTAATGATGTCCTAGAGGGGGGGGGTGAATAGGACTTCTGACCTTTTAAATTTATCTGAACTTAGATGACACTAAATAGAAGTGTTAGAATTTAGTATAGTGTGTGATTCAAGTGTAAATTGGTGGAAACAATCACACGTATGCACAAGGAATTTTATCCTGGTTCGGACCTTCCCACATAGAAGTCCTACATCCAGTCCTCAAGCAAACCACTTGAGATTTCACTAACTTCCAAGAATAATTCACCTTCTCTCACCCTTGAGAGGTATTACAAGCCCACTTGCTCCCAAGCAAGTCTTCCTTCAACAAGGGTACAACAACTACCTTAACAAGGTCTTCCCTTTACAAAGGGGTACAACATGAACAAACCTCCTACGGGCTTACACAGATAGAATTTAAAGAACACTTGTTGGTCTACTCCAAAGAAAGAGCAAACATAGCAAATTCAAAAAGGAGTAAAAATAAGAACTACAATGTGATCCTTTCTGAATCAGGAAAGTGGACTAAAGGATATCTATTACATATTCCACCCAACAAGACATCTGTGAGAAAGAGAGCTTGGAGATTTTCTAATTGAAGAGGCTCTCAATTGTTGCGGCTCAGGAGAAGGCTTGTAGAAGCTCTTGCTAGCAGAAGGCAGGAGAGAGTTGAATGAATTGCTAGCTAGTTTCACACTTGGTGTCTCCTCTTGTTCAAACTTCAGCTTCTATATATGCTTCAGAGGATGTGTCCGTTTGAAACTATCCGTTGGAGATCTAGCCGTTTAAGGAGTGGTCTTTGATCCTTTGGGTGCAGATGAGATTTTGATTATCCATTAGTTCTTCAGCTTTTTAGCTTTCCAACGGCTTCAGACCATGCTTGTAGCTTCTCAGCTTAGAGGTCAGCCTCTAATTAATGTTCTGTGAAAGCTCCATGCTGAAAACGTGCCTAATAAATGTTCTGCAACAAGGATAAGACAAAAGAAAAGATACCTCCATACTTTCTGAGGTAGGTGAGGCAGAGATATATGTAAAAGTTTGGAAACCTTGGACAGACACAAGTTCAGTGCAAAATAAATACAGACAGACAGTTGCATCAGAATATAAGGTGAGGTTCTGACAGTGGTAGGTGAGCCTCTGTCAGATACCCCATGCGCCTGATGGCATTAATTGCAAGATATCTGCTGAACGAAAAGAAAATCTGAACTTGTGACATAAAGCAAGAGACCAATTTGAATAAATGTTTCAGACATCTTTACAGACAATTTTTTGTGGTTGTTTTGAGTATAATATATCCTATCTGTCAGAATACATTAAATAATAATAACATGACATGATATATTTTGAATGATATATAGGTGCTATATGTTTTATAGAAGATATCATTAAGCAAATGTATACTAAACAATCAACATTTCATGAAACCATAAAATAATAGTTGCATGGAAAAAGTGAAGTACAAAAGTTGTCAGGGAAGTTGGAGACAAAAGAGATGTACTTCGACTCTCTGAAGTTGGAGTCTAAGACATGAGAGATAGATTGAAATTCAACTCTACAGAAGTCCCAGATGAATTCGACTTCATAAAGTTGGAGTGAACTTATTTGACTTCTGGAGTTGGGTATCAACGCAGAGATTTTCGACTTTCTGGAGTCGGAGAGTAGACTTCAAATTTTGGAAGTCGAAGTGAGGACTTCAAATTCTCAGTTCATAATTCGATACCCTACTTCGACTTCTCAAAGTCGAAGTCTAGGATTCAACTTCTCAGGAGATATAGTCCATACTTCGATTTCCAAAGTGAGTCCACTTCGATTTTTTAGAGTCAGAGTCCACAGTTAGAGATAGTATGATACATAGTGTATTTTGTGGACTTAGAAAAATTTCAAGATAGTGTTACTACAATATTGTTCAAAATATGTTCTGTGATATGTTGTAGTAGATTTGATTGTAAGAAATCTTTTAAAAGGTTTTGTCATAGCAAAATCACCATGTTTAAATAATTTAAAGTCCTAAATGATTTCTTAGGGGATAGTTTCTCAACAATTCTCTCCCTTTTGTTAATGACAAAAAATTTTAAATAGACAGTGAAAAAAACAAATTAAGATTGCACAAATATGTTCTCCTGTAGATTGAGTTATTTTGTTTCTTACTTTCTTTCTCCCCCTTTGTGGCATTAACAAAAACGGTAAGATAGTAAGAGAGCGAGAGAGAGACATATCCAGAGAGATGAGGAACAAAACTTTCATTCATATATTGAAATGTTCAAAGACAAAAAAAACAAGTCTATGAAGCTGATAATGAACTTGGTAAATACAGAGAAGGAGGGATCTGAGCAAGGAAAGGATGGAAAAGAGCCCAAGGCTTCTTCTCATTGTCAAGAAAGAAGCTCTCAAACTTAGCATGTTCTATGTTATAGGAAGGACCTATGGAGGGGATTTTCCTATAAGACTTGACATGTCTTCTATGGAACTAGCTAAGCCTCTTATGATAATTGCTAGGGCACAAAAGAGACTTAAGAGGTACAAACTTCTTAGAGGCTGCTAAATGTAGAAATTCATGAATAGTAATGTTTCAGTGCAAGCCTTGATGCATTGCAGCTTCCTTGGCTTGGTAGTAGACTGAGTACCTCTGCTTCCACTTATGAGCAATAGACTTCCAAAGAGTCTCATATCCTTTGTAGAGATACTCACTAATAGAGATCTTCAACTTCTCACAATCTGTATGATCTTCGGGGTATGCAGTTTCCCATTGATCTTCAGAGAACCTCTCAGACTCAGCAAAATAGATCTGAAAATCTAACATGTGCTAGGAGTTCTGAGGAGCTTGCATAAGGGCAAACCTATAGAATGACAAGTTCAAGTTATACTTGAGTCTGAACATGGTGGCTATGCGGATGTCTGTCTGTTGAAAACTAGCTGAGCAAAATCTTTCTTGTAGAAATGGCACCAACCAGGCTGGGAAACAATCCAAAGGATAGTCCAATGGACATGGAAGGGGAAAAATGCCTCTGACCCTTGATAATATTCTCCCATTGACCCTTGTTAACATCAGGCAACCGCAATCTGAACTTGGATGCATTGAATTCCTTCATCTTTGTGTACTTAGAACATGCTAAGTTTGAGAGCCAGAGTCATAAAATCTAAGGTTCAAGTGAAGGGTAATATCCATAAATTGTTTCTAGCTAGAGTTTGTTGGAATTTGGTGGCTTCACTAGGATAGAGTTCAAGAAAGGCTTGGGGAGAGACTGTGGCTTTTCTGAGTAATTAAATTCAGATCAGCCAACTGGACTTGAGATGTATGGAGGAGAGAGGGAAGCCAGTCCTCAAAGGTGAAACCTGGCATTTCGTGGACTTCAAGGAATGCTTTGATAGACAAGAATTCCTTGAACAAGTCTATATGATGTTTAGAATGGTAGATAAAAGTATACCAAAAAGGAGGGAGGAGTTTGGCATGATTCTCTTTTAATTGGCGTCCACTTGTAGATGAAAGTACCACACTGGGTGCAATCTCTCGAAGGGAAAGAGTGGATATGTCAGCCAATGGTGTGTAGGTTGTAGGAAGACAAGAAAAGAAGTGAGGAGCTGAAGCATGGAGAGTGGGTATGCTTGCCTTGGAGGGTTTGAAATAGTATTTCAAGGGATACATGGTAAAATTAACTTTGTCAAAGGCAAGGGGCTGATCCTCTGGTAAAGGAGTAGAGGGAGGAGGATCAGATGAGGTAGAAAGAGGAGGTGGAGGTTGTTGTTGTTGCTAATCAGCAGAGGCAGTAGGAGGTGTAGGAGCAGTGGGGGTAGTAGGAGGAGATGAGGAGGTAGGTTGTTCTAATTCAAGAGGAGCAAGAGCAGTGGAAGTAGTAGGAGAAGGAGGTGTTTGACCAGTGGGAGGAGAGGATGAGGGTTTAGAGAAAACAGGCTGACCATTTTTATGGAGCTTCCATCTAACCTTCCTCTTAAATGTTTTGACCTTAGATCTGGTATCTACCTCCAAATCCTGAGACTCTAGAGGTCGCTTAGGCCTAGACTCCTGAGGGGGCTGCTGCTGCTGCTGCTCAGGCTCAACTGCTACTGATAATTGTTGCTGCTGCTATTGCTTCTGCCGATCTTCCTCAATTACTGCTGAAGACTGCTCTGGCTCTAGTTGTTGCTCTTCTTCATGCTACTGCTCTTCATGATGCTCTTCTTGCTGCTGTTCTGGCTGCTGAACATGTTCTTCTTATTCTTTATGCTGCTGCTGTTGTGGTTGTTGTTCTTCTTAAAGAGTAGAGGGAGGAGTAGATGGCTGACTAGTGCCCAATTGGCACACTAACTGAAGTAAAAGATCCTTCATCTATCGGACCTCCTCAGCTAAGAAATCAAACTTAACATCCACTTGTTGAACTTGCTCCTGAAGAACTGACAAGCCCTCTTCCCGCTGCATCAAAATCCATCAACATGTTGGTACTGCTGCTACTCTCCCCCTTAGTCTTGGCTGGGTCTTAAAATGAGGAGGGGAGGAGTGATGCTCTACTTCTTCAAATTCTTGTACAAGTGTAGTCCTTGGAATGTCTTCTTCTTGTGCTACTCCTTTGCCCCTCAAATCTCTGAGTACTGAACTGATAGTCTCTTCTAGTGCATTATGCTCAGGAGATGGACATGAAATTGTTCTTACTGCAATGGCTCTTGCTCTTGCTAATACTTAGTTGCTCTTCTTGTTGTTGTTGCTCTTGTTGGTCTTGAGTAGGGACTTCTACTCTTTCTTCTCTAACTTCTTCATGCTGAATAACTGGAATAGAAGAGGAACTCTATGCCTCATCAAGGAAAATTTCATGAGTGCACTGGGGAAAAGAATCCTTAATCCACAAATTCTAAGCTTTGTTTTCCAAACTGTAGTGGCTTCTTCTCAGAGTAGATAAGCCAATCTTTTCCTTTACGCCCACTGAAATTTCTCCACTCAGATCTACTGAAAATCTTTTGAAAATCAGGGTCAGCAGAGGTCCATAAGGGAGGGACTCCTGCAGATTCCTGGAGGCTACCATCCTTTCCAAGATGATGGAGGGCAGGTTGACCCTATGTCTTTGAATAGCCCAAAATAACAAGCTACCATTTCTTGCAGTTATGGAGGAGTGGGTCCCAGCCCTGGGTGTGATGATGTTGGTGATGATTGAGTGGATGATCCTCTTTTCTACAGACAACTCATTCACAAGTAAACCCTTCTTGCTAACTGACCCTAAGCTGCCAATGATACCCATCTTTTACTTATCCATGGGCACAATCTCACTGATTCTATCGCCGGAGTTGGGAAAATCCAATAGTTCTACCAACAGATCTTCTGAAACTGTTACCTTGGTGCCTTTTACAAACCCTGTCACTGAACCTTCTGCAAAAACTTGAAGGGACACAAAGAAAGCCTTAAGGATGCTTTCAAAAGTTGGTTCTGATATTTGGCACAGTCTGGACCAGCCCATAGCCGCTAGGGTTTCTTCTACCCAACCTAGACTACCATGCAACTGGTTGAAATCTACAACCTTTCCCGAACAGATGGAAACCTTGGCAGAGGAAAGGCGTTGGAACTGTTCAGGGGTGAGCATAGTTCCTTCAGGAACCCTAGAGGAGGCCATCTAGATAGAAAGGGATGGAGAAGATTCAGAGAACTATCAAAGGAAACAAAGAAATGAAGTTTAGAGATCAAGAAACCTACCTTTCTTCAGAGGAGATGAGAGGTCTGCAGTTTCTCAGAAAATGGTTCCAGAGGAGATGAACAGTACGCGCAGGAAGAGGAAGAAGATGACAGGAGAGTCGGAGAGAGAGTTCAAACGGGTGCTTTGTGAAAAGGAAGGGGTGGTCCTAATATAGTAGATGAAAAGTAATGGACTAAAGATGAGAAGATGAATGGATGTGATTAAAAGAATGAATCGTTATTGTAATAAATACCTCTTTAAATTTAAAAATTATTATCACTTATTATTTTAAATTAATGTGAATTCCTTTTCCACAGACTCCGACTCTAAAGAGTCGAAGTGCCTTCTCCGACTTCCAGGAGTCACAATGAACACTTCCTACTTCATGAGTCGTGGAAGACTCCGACTTTAAGAAGTCCCAGTCTGCACTCCGACTTCAAACAATCGCAGTACCGGGATTTAGAGAAATTTGCAATGAGTTTTCAACATACACATGTAGAAATTCAAATATGGATTTATCATAGTAATTCAATCAGGGTTACACATACCTATTTCTCTTCTTATTGATGTAAATCTATCTTGAGGAAGAGGTTTAGTAAATATATCAGCTAATTTATTTTCTGTAGAGACAAAATCAAGTAAAATGTCTCCATTACTTACATGGGTCCTGATGAAATAATGTCTGACCTCAATATGTTTTGTTCTTGAATGTTGAACAGATTTTTGGTCAAGTTGATTGCGCTTGTGTTGTCACACAGTATTGGAATCTCTTGAAGTGTTTGACCATAGTCTCCCAGTTGATGTTTAATCCACAACAGTTGAGTGCAGCAACTTCCAACTGCAATCTACTCAGCTTCTGTTGTGGATAATGCTACTGAATTCTGCTTTCTGGAAGACCAAGAAATTAAACATCCCGCAAAAATTTAACAAGTACCACTGGTGCTTTTTCTATCTATTTTGCATCCAGCATAGTCAACATCACTATATCCAATTATTTGAAATCAGAACATCTGGGCTACCATAAACCCAATTTACTTGTTTTATAAGATATCTAAAAATTCTTTTAACAACATTAACATGTGATTCCTTAGGATCAGCTTGAAATCTTGCACACAAACATACACTGAACATTATATCTGGTCTACTGGCAGTAAGATAGAGTAATGATCCAATCATACCTCTATAGATCTTTTGATCTACTTTCTTGCCAAGTGGATCACTATCTAACTTAATTCCTAAACTCATGGGTGTTCCTAAGGAGTGATAACTTGTCAAAACCATATTTTGAAAGTAAATCTGAAATGTATTTGGTTTGACAATGTGAGTACCTTCCTTGGTCTGCTTGATTTGCAACCAAAAATGTAATTAAGCTCACCCATCATACTCATCTCAAACTCACTTTGCATAAGATTTTTAAAGAATTTACAAAGTGATTCATTAGTAGAACAAAAATAATATCATCAACATATATTTGCACTATTAAGATTCCTTCTGAAAATTTCTTAATGAATAGTGTGCTATCTACTTTACCTCTTATGAAATCATGTGATATAAGATAAGCACTTAATCTTTCATACCAAGCTCTTGGAGCTTGTTCAGACCATATAGTACTTTTTTTAAATAGAAAACATGATTTGGATATTTAATATCTTCAAAACTAGGAGGTTGCTCAACATAAACTTCTTCTTTTATGAAACAATTAGAAAAGTACTTTTAACATCCATTTGAAATAAATTGATGTTGAGGGAGCGTGCATATGCTAAAAGAATTCTAATTGCTTCTAATCTAGCTACTGGGGCATAAGTTTCATCAAAATCAATGCCCTCCTCTTGTGAATACCCTTATGCTACAAGTATGGCCTTGTTCCTGGTGAACACTCCTGATTCATCCATTTTGTTTCTAAAGACCCATCTAGTCCCAATAACTGGATGGTCAGAAGGTCTGGGGACAAGAGTCCAAACCTAGCTACGTTGGAACTGATTAAGTTCCTCTTGCATTGCAAGGATCCAAGATTCATCAGCCAATGCATCATTGATTGTCCTAGGCTCAATTTGAGACACAAATGCAGAAAAATCACAAGGAATGTTCATACCTCTTGTTCTTACCCTATCTTGAGGATCACCTATAATGTTTTCTCTTGGATGATCTCTGTGATACCTCAATTCTCTAGGTAGTCCTTCTTGTGCTTCTTCTTGTTGTTGAAGTTCCTCTAGTGGTGGATCTTCCTTTTCTTCTTCTTTCTCTCCTTCCTCAAGAGATGTCTGTTCTAGATCCCTGCATAGATCTTCAACACATCTTCTTCTTCTTCTATTCTCTTATAGAAGCGTTAGTCTCATCAAATAAGATATGCACTATTTACTCTACAGTTAAGGTTCTCCTATTAAACACTTTATATCCTCTAGGTTTTGAAATATATCCTAACAGAAACCTTCATCACTTTTAGCACCTAACTTTCATAAGTTATCTTTACCATTATTCAAAATAAAACACTTACAACCAAAAGGTCGAAGATGATTGATGTTGGACTTTTCTCCTTGTATAGCTCATAAGGTGTCTTCTTTAGGATTGGTCTGATCATGCACCTGTTGATGATGTAGCAGGCTCTGTTGTCTGTGTCACGCCCCTCCAATTAGTAGCGGAATAAATCGGAGGGAGACGTGAACAACGAGTATGGTAACGACAATTACGCATACTTTCGCAAACATCAGAGCATCTAATAAACATAATTGGAATAACTCTTTATTTCATTATAAAATCACTAAGACTATTACAACCAAATTCAGAGCCACACATAAGGCTCAATGACATCATTACATTGAAAGAAATCTAAAACAATCACTACTAGACTCCATGGTGCTAGGGTAACTTCGTCATTTGACTCCAGGTCACTCATCACTATGGTCATGTCCCATTGGTACGTATAGCGTCATTGTCCGACTTACTTGAGACATAATAACAAATAACGAAGGGTGAGCGATAACGCCCAGTAGGACTTAAATCTCAATAGTCAAGCAAGCTTTAAATGATTAATGCTTTAATGGCAGAGTAACTAATGATAGAAAGAGTCATGTAAAGTCGAGAAAGTAATATCACAAGTACCTGGTTCAAATAGCAGATGAATCAAGTATAGCACGATAATTAAAGTCAAGTCACGATAGAAAATGATAACAACAATAGCAAGTAACGATATTGTCAAGAATAGTAAGCAACATGTATAGCAAGAAGAGATGATAGTATAATGGTCATGTAAAGAGTAAATTGCACTTTGAATGTGATCAAGTCACGATAGCACACAGTAACTCAAGATAGCGAGTATCAAGTAGAGCAAGTTGTCACGTCCCGAGAATTACACAGCGGATATTAGTTTGAATAATTCGAGTCGATATTCTGAGACGTGGACAGTCGGCAAAAAGCCTCTAGCTAGCACGCACTAAATGTGTATCAACACAACATCATAATAAGGCCCAAATGTTGAACTCAAATAAATTGTAATCAGATCTCAACTCATTTTATAAAAATTGGAAACTAGTACAAGACTGAGACTCAATAAAAGCAAAAGTATATGATATCTCACTTCCTACTACATTGTACTAATTCTCAAAGTAACCTACTATAACTAGACTCATAGTTGAAACGCTCTTCACTCGGATGCATTCCCATCCTCGACTTGCTCTTCCTCTTGAACATCATAGTCACCTAGATTTGGAAAAGGTAGGGGATGAGCAAACTAGCCCAGTAGGATTTATATCTCAATGTGCGGGCAATGATATAAGTGATTAACATTTTAGAACTAGGTAAGCACGATGAATGATGTGCATGTACGAATAGAATAGTTTTAAAACATGATGCATGAAACAAGCTAGATAGAGTGAACAAGATAGAATAAGATTTTTGAACAAGATGACAAGAAAGAACTAGCAATAGATCACTTTGTACAAGCATGCAAGATTTCACTTGATGACAATAGTTTTCAAGAAAACAAGATATCACTAGTTGCACTAAATGCAGGATGGCCATATCACGCAAGCAAGCAAGCAAGATTGCACAAGCACGATCAAGTAATACTAATCAGGCACGTAGACACTAATGTACACCAAGGAAAGATCCACCAGAATGCACACAGGTCACGTGTATGTGGTTATGTATCTAACATTCAACAAGCAAGAAAGTACTCCCAGCGCAGATGCAACTCCAGTAATCATTATACCCCATGGTTACAGTATATTTATGACTCGCCGTCATTGGAGCTAGACTGGAGCCCTTGGACACACTTCGTGCCCTGTCAGCCATCTCATGTAAAATTTTAAATGTAGATACCCACAGTCATAAATAATGGCCAATGAGAGTTTCAAAATGTAGCATGTGTAATGTCATGTTCACGATGATGATGGGAACAAGTAATTGAACATGATTTCATGAGAACAGTGGTCAAGAGATAAATTTGGCAGCAGAACGGTACGATTTAATTTAGTTCAATCCTTACATTAAGGTTTTAGTCTAGATTATAAATCACGCTCACGAGAACAAGAAGAGAAAGGAAGTGCACGCCCTAGATGTATAAGTGTGTAGTGATGCACGCGTGTCAATTCACAATCCGTCGGTCTCAAACTCTCGAAAAAACACTTAACATGATGGCATGCAATGAACAATGCATTTAACTAATATGGGTTTACAAGATTTTAAGATAAAATTTATCATTTAAAGCAAGCTAGAATGGTAACAAGAGTAAATCACAAGTTTCATGTATGATCATATCATTAAGAAAGCAATTAGAATAATATTCATTTAATTAAGGATTTTTCAATGGGTTAAACACTTTTAAGCCATTAAGTAGACATCATGCAATGATTTGACCCAAGACCTGCAATATTTGCAAAGGTAGTGTCGACACAACCCATACTGGTGTCGACACCATGCTTCGAACACAAAGCAAAAACATGAAAAACTGGTCAAGTAGTGTCGACACAGGATCAGGTAGTATCGACACAGTGCTTCAAATACAAGGAAAAAAGGTCAAGTAGTGTCGACACTAGATCAAGTAGTGTCGACACTAGAGACAGCTTCCATAAAACCTTCTGGCCAATATGGGACAGTGTGTCGACACTAGATCATCTAGTGTTGACACTAGATCAGCTCCCAGAAACTTTCTGGGTCAAACTGGGACAGTGTGTCGACACTAGATGGGGTAGTGTCGACACTAGAGACCTTCCCAGAACACCTTCTGGGCTGTTTTGGGACAGTGTGTCGACACTAGTCCAAGTAGTGTCGACACTAGAGGGCTTCCAGAACAAAAACATAAGTCAGGTGCAACCAAAAAACACGTCTCATGCAGCGATTCACTTACCCATCTTATAACTCTCACTAATGACATTTAGACAAAACGTTCAACACAAAAGATGACGAGGACAAGTAGAAGAACTTTGATGTTTGGGGTTTAATCTAATTCGGTCTCGAATCCCGAGAAAATATATGAAGAACAAAAAGTCAAGTGTAGCCCGAAATCACAGTATCATGCTGTGACTCTCTTCCCACACCTATAAGTCTCTAACCAAGGACTTTGGACAAAATGTCCAACATAAAAGATGATCGTGACTTCAAATAGAAGAACTTTTGTGAAGGAGTTTAGTCAAATTCGATCTCAAATCATGTGCATAATAAGAAGAATGGGAAAAGCCCTAACAGTGCACGACTTGGGAAACACTTATAACTCAAAATAAACTCATTAGAATTCAATGAAACCAGTGGGAAATGAATGTTAACTTGTTGGTCTACACATTGGTATAGGATATGTTAAGGTTTGGCCCGAGAAAACCTACCTTTTGGGTTGAAGAAGTCTCGTTTTTCTAGAAAAACCTGTGTTTAGACCACTTGGAGGAGAGCGCTTACTACTCCGTATATACTGCATGGAATTTGGGCGTTCCACTTGGGTTAGAATGTAGACTTGACCCTCTTTCCAGGGGTATAAGCCTTGCAAGGTTTGGTTTAGGTTTGACCTACCTTTGGTCGACTTCAAGATGATGGTCTGTGCAGGTCGCAGCAGACGAAACATGGGAAGAAGAACGACTTGGTGTGGGGATCTCCTGCTTCCCAGCTGCCAAGATCTCCTCCACACGACCCTAGCAAGTTCTAAAACTCGTTCCTAAGGTTTGGTGAATAGTATTTAAGCAACCATGGTGTTTTAGGAGTCCTATTATGACTAGGAAAGCCAGGTTGCGGTTTTGACAGGTTAGTTCCTATTTAGGGAGGATCTCTTCCTCCCATAGAGTGTGTGAGGCTTTAAGAAACCTCCCACCATAGTTAGGCACGAATTTGGTTGCTAAGAATGCAAGATCTCTTCCCCAATCCAACTCTAATTACCCCTTTTTATTTCAGTCTATTTAAGCCACGAATTTCCATGCATTTTCTTGTTTAATCGGTGTTTTGGGTCATATGTGATCCATTGGCCCAATTAAGATATTGGGTCATTAATATATGATGTTGGAAGTATCTCCAACACTTTTATTTACATTTTTATTGCATCGTATTTCGGGTTAACGGTTTTCCGACTTGTTTCCTTATTCGGATAATTGGTCACCACATGATGTTCACTTGGTTAATCGGTCACAATAACTCTTAAAGCTAGCCCAAATGATTTTTATTGAACCAAATTCTTGATGGGTCATTAGAAGATATTATGGGAAGCCCATATATGATTTTATTTAATTTTCTGACTCATCCAAGTACGGTGTGATAATGATTTTCCGACTTATTCATAAATTACGATATAAGTCGTGAAACACTTTAAACTTGGCTAATCTGATTTTTCTTGGCACAAATTTCTTTGTGAAAGTTTTAGTAAAAATGTTTGGGGTTGATTTATAATTTTTACGGATTTTTATGATGTGTTTTAGCACCTACGATAGAGGGTAGTATACTTTAAATAATCTGATATTATGGAAATTATTTATTTCCATTTATTCAAATTTTTATGTAATTAAAATTTTCGGGGTGCTACAAAGTAGAGCGTATGACATGATAGCGTGTAACGAGATAGCGTGTATGGTTGCACAACAGTGCACCAGTAGAATACGACAGTAGTCACTTCTAGGACAGTAGCCGTTCAGTAACAGTCTGCGATAGCACAGTAATCGCATAGTACGTCTGAACTCTTCAGACTAATAGTGTAACAGTTTGTGATAGCACAGTAATATCACAGTACGTCTGAACTCCTAAGACTAAAAGAATAGTAGTCAGATGTCTAGCCAATATAGTATAGTCAGAACCGGTGCAATGCAGAACACCGTCAATAGCCCCTGCAGGTATTTTCGGGTGCCTCTCTGCCCCCAGGACTAGATTGGAGCCCTTCAGACACTCTCCATGCCCTGCACAGTATGCATTTGATACAGTAGAGTTACAAGACCCATATTATAGTGCTAGACAGTCATGAAATAGCACAACGATAGGAGCTACACAACTCAAAGGGTAACAAGAGAGTACTAGATGAATAGACGAGAGAGACGAGATAGTAGAGTGAACGTGAATATGAATAGACGAACGAGTAGAGTATAGATGAGATCTTATGGTCATTGCACATGAAACGTCGAGTAACGAGCGATAGTAACAGTTGCACAACACGCGCGTACGATGTTGGCAGTCAGGTGGAACTCACGATCTTTCCGCTGGCCATGTTATGCACAAGTCCAGAGGTCCGACGTGATTCAAGGTAAGAGTGAACTTCTAATAGCCGTTTGGATCATATCGATCCCTAAAGGTGTAATGGGTGTTAGGGTACAATCGGCTCATCGACCATGTGGGAATCCACGATCTGAGGAGACTTACGGAGGCCTTGTGCAAGGGTTCACTAGTCCGACGAAAGGAATATCCGACGGAGAGTTCACCATAAGCCAAGTAAAGAGTGTATATAAAAACAGGTGCTCGACGTTCTAGAGGAATTCTAGAACAGTGGAGCGTCGATATCGGTATGTAATCAACGCAAGAAACGAATACAAGTCCTTTAAAATAGGGTAATTAATATACTTTATTACAATAAATTACCAGATACATTATGAGATATTTTATGCCAGATTTCAGCCATATATGGATGGTTCATGTGTGTCCATGTGTGAGAGACATCATAGATAGAAAAGAAGTCGTGAATATGTATTTTAAAGTATTCAATATAGCTCCATTTTAGAACAGGTGTTTTTACTGCGTGTATGACTGTTAAAAAGGCGTAAGAATATTGTAGAAAGTGAGAGCAATAAATTTTATGGGTTTTCATGCAAAATCCTGTGAAGGCGATGTAGGCCAGTAATTATTGCTACAGGGGTAGGGCAGGTAGCGACAGGGCCTGCAAAGGGTCGCGACAGCTTGTCGGTTCGGGTAGGCAGATCGCGACGGGGTGGCATGAGGGTCGCGACGGCCTGGTCAGCAGATCGCGACGATGGGCACTGTCGCGATCAGATCGCGACAGAGCGCTCTGTCGCGATGGCCCTTGTGAACGCGGCCTATCGGGCCATCGCGTTCACAGGGTCTGCGCCTGAGCCTGATAGAGTTCTGCTCTGTCTTGGATTGCGGTCCAAAAATATCAAATTTTGATACTGGGTCATTCAGAAAAGCATAACTAATTGTATACACGACAAAAAATCATGAAACAAGTTTTGAATTGATCTAGACATGCATGAGTACTTACAGTAAATAGGAATTTGACAATGATAGAGTTTCGACATGCTTTCATCATGTCAAACATGAAGTACATGGCACAGTGAGCAGTTGAGATGAACAATTTAATTTGCAAGATAGGATGGATAAAAATTAGGACTTTTAGGGGCGAAAGTTCCCCAATGATCATCAATATCTCCATAAAAATTTCAAGGCATGGGATTTAGTATTCATGGAGAACAAGAATTATGAAGAGGGTTCGGGGTCAAGAGAGTTGCAGAACTTTGAAATTCAAGAAGAAATATTGGCTCGATGGAAAATTATGAAATTTGAGAGTTTTGTTCCTGATGCATGGAACAATCTACAGATGAAATATTAGGATTTTTGCTTGTGAGAATGCCTACCTTGACTCGATTTCCTCTTCTAGGGCTAGAACTTGAAGAACGGGGTTGAGAGCTTGAAAGGTTCTTCTCCCCACGAAATCTCCTCCTCCTTGGCCTCTCCTCTTGGTCCAGCAATCCCTTGGCATGAGCTAGGGCCAGCCATGAGGGTTTTAGGAGAGTATTTAAGCTTCTCCTCTTTCTATTTCCTAATAGGACTCTAACTCCTATTAATTCCAAATTTCCTATTCTTTCTTCCTTTCTAAGCATGAGGACTTCTATTTGGGTGGGATTGGAGCTAAATTCATGGCCAACCCATTAGGGTAGGTTTAGGAATCCAATTACAACTCAAACTTCCTATTTAATGCTTTAAATACCCTTTTCTATTTAAGTAATAATTTAGTTTCGAATTTAGGATATTTTCCTATTATTCTTCTTTTAAAAATCTCTATTTTGGCCCAATAAATTTTATATGGTCTATTTATAAAACTCATTATTATTGGAATTTATCTTATGGGATTCCCTTTTTAATTAGAGAATAATAGAGTTACGGATTTTATTATATTTTTCTTACTTGATTTTATTTATGGACTATGAGAGGTCCATTAGTCCAATGCTGATAATGGATAATCATTTCATGATGTTGGAAGTCTCTCTGACATGTTCGTTTATTTTATGGGCGCGTTATCTTTCCGTGTTAACAGTTTTCCGACTTAGTTTCCTAATTTGGATAATTGGTCACATTGTGACATACATTTGGCCAATCGGATTTTTTGTTGCACGAATTTCTTCGTGGAACACTTAGGAATAATGTCTGGGTTTGATTTATAATTTTTAAGGAATTTTTCGATGTATTCTTGTACATATGATAATGGTACGCATGTTTCTATTATTTCGATTTAAAGAAATTATTATTTCGAATTTTTAAGTATTAAATTTTCCGGGTTGCTACAGTCAGCTTCTGCCCAGAAGTATCTTAGTAAATTATACTCTGTAAGCATAGTTCTGGCCATGTCTAGCAGTGTTCTGTTCTTCCTTTCTGCTACTCCAATTTGTTGAGGTGTTCTTGGTGTGGAGAAATTGTGTTCTATTCCATTCTTCATAGAACTTCACAAAATCTTCATTATTGAATTCCCCACCATGATCAGATCTGATACTGATTATCTGAAACTTCTGGTTCTTCTGTACTAATTTGCTGAACTTTAGAAAAGCTAAAATAGTTTCTGATTTGGCTTCCAAAAAGGATACCTAAGTGTACCTTGAGTAGTCATATACAATTACATAGCCATACACTTTTTCTCTAAGACTACCTATTCTTATAGGTCCAAATAAGTCCCTGTGAATAAGCTCTAAAGGCTTGGATGTTGTAACCACTATTTTGGACTGAAATGATGTCTTGATTTGCTTTCCCTTTGCACAGGCTGTACAGATTCCAGACTTCTTTAATTTCATCTTCGGGAGACCTTCAACTAAATCATGCTTGATTAATTTCTTGATTACTGAAGTACTTGCAAGTTCTAGTCTTCTGTGCCACAAATCAGTTTCTTCACTCTTGGTGGTTGCAAGACACAAATTTACTTCTTTTAGTTCAGCTAACTGTAAGGTATATAGATTTTTAACTCTTGAGCTTCAAATACTATTTTTCCATCCTTTGAATAATACATTTGTCATTCTGAAATTTTACTAGGTGACCCATGTCACACAGTTGACTGATGCTAATCAGGTTGTGCTTCAATCCTTCTACATACATGACATCTTCTATTAGATTCTTTTCTTTTGTTCCTACTGTTCCACATCCTAAGACCTTCCTTTTCCATTATCTCCATAAGTGACCTGACCACTTTCATCTCTAAAGCTGTAAATAACTTCCTATCACCTGTCATATGCCTTGAGCACCCACTATCCAAATACCATTTGGATGCTCTCAGGTGACCCTGTAAACAAACTTAAGTTGTAACTTTGGTACCCAAATTTTCTTGGGTCCTTGATGGTTAGTCTTAGGGATCCAGCGCAAATGTCTAGTTGTGCATGTGCTGACAGTGTGTCCTAGTTGGTTACAATGACTACAACATAAATCAAAAGCATCCTTCATGTGTGTAGTGTTGTTAAATTTATGTTTTTATTTGTACGCATATGGTTAACCTTTCTAGTTACTTTTCAGGATACACAACATCTTCTTCATTATGTGGAGGTGTATATCCTACTCCATATTTCTTCTACCTGTCCTAGAACCTTTTAGTCTAACAAATAAGGATGTTTTACAGTTAGATATTTTCTCTATGGTAACGCTTAAATAGTTATTTTCTTCTTTCAATTTTTCTTCATCTTAAGTTCTTTTAAATTTGATTCTATTTCCATGATTTTACTATTTTATTTTTTAAGTCTTCACACAATAATTCATTTGCTCTTTTAGCTTCATTTAAACTTTGTCCTAACCTTTCTTTTTCATTTTCTAGGAAGGTGTTGGCCTTTTCTTGATTTAGCAAATTTAGCTTAACTATTTTTATTTGCTTAACTACTATTTTATATTTTTCATATAATTCGTTGAAGGCATCTTCAAGGCTATCAAAATCAGATTCAGAACATGATGTAAAAGAGGTTTCAGAATTTACTTGATCTAGTCCTGCCATGAGGGCCAGATTTGCCTTTCTTCTTCTTCAGATTCTGAGTTTGAAGAGTCTGAACTGGTGGCTTCTTCGTTATCCCATGCTGCTGCCTAGGGCTGTAAACGGAGCGGATATAGGTTTTTCGGTTCCGATCCAAATAGTTAATCGGATAGTTCGTATCCGCTCCGAATATAATTCGAATACGAAGCGGATAATTTAATCGGATAATTTTCGGATTCGGAGCGGATATGGATATTATTTGCTTCGGAAATATAAGCTTAATAAAATATATTAAGTGATCTAAAAATTTAAAAAAATCTATAAAAATTTTAAAAAAGTATAATATAACAAAATACTCTCTAAACAAAATATTAACATTAGATATATTATATATTTATAATTATATATGGATCATTAGATTTAAGATTTAATGGTAAAAAATAACTTCATTTCGGAGCGGATCTTAAACGGAGCGGATCACCTGTTTCCGTATCCGCTCCGTTTATTATCCGGATAATATCCGTATCCAAAATTCGCTCCGCCGGATATTTGTTAAACGGATAATATCCGAATAATCGGATACGAATTCGAATCGGATCCGGATATTATCCGGATCCGTTATAGCCCTACTGCTGCCATTGCCTTTTTCTTGTACCTTATAAATTTCTTTTCTTTGCCTTTCTTCTTCTCAAATCTTTCTGCTTGATCCTTCTTCTTCAGCTTAGGACATTCAGACTTGTAATGTCCTGGTGATTGCACTCGTAGCATGTTGGTTCTTTCTTCTTGTCCTTCTTGAAGAATCTTTTAGAACCAAACTTCTTTTTCTTTGCGAGGATTCTTTGCAGTTTCCTTGACTCATAGATTCATCATCACTGTCATCTGATTTCTCCTTTGAATCTTTAGAGGAGGAAGAATCTGCAACCTTCAAAGCATTTGGTATTTTCTGTTTCGATGTACTTCAGAAAAATATTTCCATGTTAATTTCATTAGCCATTAGGGATCCAATTAATTTTTCAATGGAAAGCTGAGTTAAATCATGTGCTTCCTCAATGGCAGTGACCTTAGGGGTCCAAAACATTTGTTAATGATCTTAGGATTTTTCTTACAGTTTCTTCATTTGTAAGAATTTTACTAGAGAACTCAATCCTACTATTATATTTGAAAACGATTGTACATTTGAGTTATGTTTTCATTTGAAAAGCATTTTAAATTGTTCATACTGAGACACAAGAATATCTATCCTAGTTTGTTTTACTCTATTAGTTCCTTTATATGTAACTTGTAGTTTATCCCACATTTCTTTAGTAGTTCTACATGCAGATAGTCTATTGAATTCTCTTTTGGATAGGGCACAACATAGATGATTTTTAGCCTTATAATTCAAGGACATATTCCTCTTATCAGCTATAGAGAGAGAAGAGGTAGATTCACCAAGAATATCAAAATCACCTTGTTCTATTACCTACCACATATCAAATCTGTGCCTCAAATGAAGCACTCCATCCGCATCTTCCAGTACTGATAATATTCACCATCAAAGAATGGTGCCCTGTAACAGACTGACCTTCATAGTTGTGACTTCCAGTCACCATCTCTTCTCAAATCTTTCTATTCTTCTGAGAAGACTGTCGTTCTGATACTACTTGTTGGATCGAGATGGCACCAATGATGTCCTAGGGGGGTGAATAGGACTTCTTGACCTTTTAAAATTTTATTTGAAATTAGACAACACTAATAGAACTGTTAGAATTTAGTAAAGTGTGTGATTCAATTGTAAATTGGCAGAAACAATCACACAAATGCATAAGGAGTTTTATCCTGGTTCGGCCCTCCCACATGGAAGTCCTACGCCCATTTCTCAAGCAATCCACTTGAGATTACATAACTGCCAAGAATACTTGGCCTTCTCTCACCTTGAGAGGTATTACAAGCCCACTTGCTCCCAAGCAAGTCTTCCCTCAACAGGGGTACAACAACTACCTTAAACAAGGTCTTCCCTTTACAAAGGGGTAAAATAGGAACAAACCTCCTGCGGGTTTACACAGATAGAATTTAAAGAACACTGGTGGTCTACTCCAAAGAAGGAGCAAACACAGCAAATTCAGGAAAGAGTAAAAATAAGAACTATAGCTGTGATCCTTTCTGAATCGAAAAGTGGACTAAAGGATATCTAGTTACAATTCCACCCAACAAGACTTCCGAGAGAAAGAGAGCTTGGAGATTTTTGATTGAAGAGGCTCTCAATTGTGTGGCTCAGGAGAAGGCTTGTAGAAGCTCTTACTAGCAGAAGGCAGGAGAGAGTTGAATGAATTGCTAGCTGGTTTCACACTTGGTGTCTCCTCTTGTTCAACTTCGGCTTCTATATATGCTTTAGAGGATGTGTCCGTTTGAAACTATCCGTTGGAGATCTAGCCATTGAGGAGTGGTCTTGATCCTTTGGGTGCAGATGGATTTTGATTAGCCATTAGTTCTTAAGTTTTTAGCTTTCCAACGGCTCAGACCATGCTTGTAGCTTCTCAGCTTAGAGGTCATCTCTAATAATGTTATGTGAAAGCTCCATGCTGAAAACGTGCCAAATAAATGTTCTGCAACAAGGATAAGACAAAAGAAAGATATCTCCATACTTTCTGAGGTAGGTGAGTTAGAGATATATGTAAAAGTATGGAAACCTCGAACAGACACAAGTTCAGTGCAAAATAAATACAGACAGACAATTGCATCAGAAGTAAGGTGAGGTTCTGAAAGTGGTAGTGAGCCTCTGTCAGATACCCCATGCGCCTGATGACATAATTGCAAGATATTATGAACGAAAAGAAAATCTGAATTGAACTTGTGCATAAAGCAAGAGACCAATTGAATAAATGTATAGAATCTTTACAGACAATTTTTTGTGGTTGTTTTGAGTATAATATATCCTATCTGTCAGAATACATTAAATAATAATAACATGATAGGATATATTTTAAATGATATATAGGTGCTATGTGTTTTATAGAAGTCATTAAGCAAATGTAATACAAACAATCAACATTCATGAAACCATAAAATAATATTTGCATGGAAAAAGTGAAGTAGAGAAGTTGTCAGGGAAGTCAGAGACAAAAGAGATGTACTTTGACTCTCTGAAGTCGTAGTCTAAGGCATAAGAGATAGATTGAAATTTGACTCTACAGAAGTCCCAGAAGAAATTCGACTTCATAAAGTCGGAGTGAACTTATTCGACTTCCTGGAGTTGGATATCAACGCAGAGATTTTTGACTTTCTGGAGTCAGAGAGTAGACTTCGACTTTTGGAAGTCGGAGTGAGGACTTCAAATTCTCAGTTCATAATTTGATACCCTACATCGACTTCTCAAAGTCGGAGTCTAGGATTCGACTTCTCAGGAGATGGAGTCCATACTTCGATTCCAAAGTGAGTCCACTTTGATTTTTAGAGTCAGAGTCCACAGTTGGAGATAGTATAATACATAATGTATTCCGTGGACTTAGAAATTTTTCAAGATAGTGTTACTACAGTATTGTTCAAAATATGTTTTGTGTTATGTTGTAGTAGATTTTGATTGTAAGAAATCTTTAAAAGGTTTTGTCATAGAAAAATCACCATGTTAAAATAATTTAAAGTCTTCAATGATTTTCTTACGGGATAGTTGCAACAACCACTTGCCCAAGGAAATCCCAAATACGCACTCTTCGGATTCATCTTCAATTGTTATTCCCGTGCGCGTTGAAACACTTTGACAAGTACAGAAGAGTGTTCCTTTTGAGTCCGCGATTTCACCACAATATCATCCACGTAAACCTCAACATGAATGTGAATCATATTGTGGAAGATTGCCAACATTGCCCTTTGATAAGTGGCAACGGAATTCTTTAATCCAAATGGCATTACCACATAGCGATAAGTTCCCTAGGGCGTGGTGAAAGATGTTTTCTCTTGGTCCTCCGGGGCTAGACAGATCTGATTATAACCAGAATAACCATCATGAATGAAAGAGTTTCGAACCCAGCAGTGTTATCAATTAGGACATCCAAATGAGGTAATAGGAAGTCATCTTAAGGACATGCTCGATTTAAGTCCCGGAAGTCTATGCAAATCCACACTCTTCCATCTTTCTTCATTATCGGGACTATGTTGGCCACCCATAAGGGATAGAGTACACACGGATGAACTTAGCTTGGTGTAGCTTGTCAATCTCCTTTTCATTTTCAATGCAATATGAGGGTGAAATCATCTCAATTTTGTTTAATGGCTATTGCCCCTGGCTTCAAAATAACCTATGTTCCACCAATCCAGGGTCAATGTCGGGCATGTCCTCATAGACTAGGCAAATGAGTCTTGTACTCCCTCAACATCTTTATAAGTTCTTCTTCTTCCTTAGGAGGGAGACTGGCAGCTATGGTTAGAAGCCTGGGTTCTTCGCTATTCAACATTTACTCCTTGGTAGGCTCACCTACGATGGAGGCTCATCAAACCTCTCATGCACTGGATACATTTCGGCAGCGTCTCTACTTCACTGTCTTCTTCATCAGCTGGGTCCTCATCATTCATGATTTCAAAAACTCCAAATCCATCGTCTGGACACTTCTCCTCATGCTGAGCTTCTATTTCAAAATGACTGCTTCTAGATGAACTCTTCGTCAGCTTGAAGAGTGCCACACCTTGAGCCAGATCTACCAGATATCTAAGGGAATGGTACTGCCCTCTCTTCCAAGACGGAGGTGGGGACTTTCTAGATTTTACCCTTGAACCTAAGCTAGAATTAAAACTAAGGGACACTCTGGGGGAGAGTCCAGAGGCTTATGGAAGGGAAAAAACGGGATACGGCGTAGCCGCTAGGGTCCTCTGATGGGTTTGGAGGTGGGAGAAGGCCACCCGAGCTCAGGGTGCTTGAAGCTGAGTTGTGTGCCAGGGGACAGAAGGCCCCTCACCTAATGAAGCCATGTGATCAGTACGTGTGTCGGAGAGCGGGGATCACCGCTCGAGTTGGAGGCGAAGGGAAAGGGTGGGGATCACCGCCGAAGAAGGGAGGTGAGAGAGTGACGCGGGACGTCGTTGGGATGAGTGCGAGGGAGAGTGGAGGGACGGGGATCAGTCTAAGGGAAAGGAAAAGTGGAGACAGGATCACCGTCAAAGAGAAGGAGCACGAGGATCACTGTTAGAGTGAGCGAAGGAGGGAAGACGGGGATCACTGTTCAATGAAGGAGAAGGAGAAGACGGGGATCACCGTCCGATGAAGGGGAAAGGGAGGACGGGGATCGCCGTCTGATGAAGGAGAAAGGGAAGACGGGGATCACCGTCCGATGAAGGAGGAGAGAAGGGGAAGATGGGGATCGCATTGATGAAAGAGGGAAGGGGAAGACGAGGATTGCTGTCTGATGAAAGAGGGAATAGGAGAGTGAGGAATGATTTTTTTTTTGATATTTTGAATTTTTTTTTAGGTAAGCAAATAAAACAAACTAACTAACAATAAGACAAACTAACCTACATTTGAAGGCATGGGAGAAGGAGAAAGTCATGCCATTGAAAGAAAGGGAGAAGTGGGGAGAGGGAACAGTCAACGCCCCCAGAGCATCGGACGAGAGTTGGAGGATAAGGGGAGGTGAACAAGGAATGAAGGAGAACTTAGAAACAAAAATTAAAAATATGGAATGCTTTTGGGGGTCTGGAATACCTTGGCCAGAGCTTATCTACAGTGTTGTGTCTTCATATAACAGATCTGATTCTCAACGTCTTCACCGTCCCCAAGCAACTGTCTCTTGGAGGTGATTGCTAACGATGGCTCACTAACTCTGCGACTGCCAGGGGCCAAGTGAGATCATCATCCCAAAACATCCGATTGAAAGCAATTGTTAGGTCTTCCAATCAAAACCATCTGCGCCATTCTGCTTTAGGATCATATGTTTTCCTCCTTTTGTTAGGTCTCAGTGCTTCTAGGGCTTTGTATGTAAGCATTGGCGTCATATGGCGAGCAAAATGACGCCCATGGACGTCATAGTCAATGAGGTCTGCCTCTATCACAATAGTGTCATATTCTTGACTGGATGGGTCCTTTGACAAAATGACAATATAACGACCATGTGAGTGGTTGCGGTCTAGCTTCAGCGTGGATGAGAAAGCGGTCCATAGCTAGACTTCTTCTTTGTAACCAAGACCATGTCTGTGACCTATTTGAAATTGGAAATGATCTGGTTCTACCTTGGAGGTGAGCTCCAAGCCCTTTTCTCGGTTGATAGCTAATTTGAACATAATTCCAAACCTTTGTGTCTGACGGTGTGGCCTTTTTGGTGGCCACCACAGATGGAGACACTAGTTGGTGATTGGAAGAGAAAGTATATGCCCATGGGTAATACATCAAGCACAAATATAATGGGCTTGTTAGAGGCCAGACTGCCGGCATAATCTGTTCAATGGCTTCAACTATATGGGTTGTGGCCGCACTTTTAACTTTGACAATTCACCCTTGAATGGGAATTTAAGCATTGATGGGCTGTAGAGGGGACTTCCCTAGTGCCTCAATCCATGGATGGCCCAGAATAGCCTTAAAAGTGGATCAATGTCAAGCACATAAAAGTCCACGGTCATCACAAGTGGCCCCTATTCTGCTGTGAGAGACTACACCATGGCAGGCTTGCTTGGAGTATCATAAGCCGCAATAGTGGTAGGAGTTGGCTGCAAGCGGCGCTCAAATATGTTGCATGACCGGAGAGTGCTGAGAGGACACACATTTATTGATGCTCAGTGTCAACTAGGGCAACATCAATGGCACTTTGTTTATTGTCAACATTATGCACAGAGGCATTCTCCTTGCCTCGGGAGGAGCTAGCTCACTGTCAGTAAAGGCAATTGTCGGCCCTCTGGTAACAATTGATAGGACTGATGGTAATGTTTCTAGGGTCATGTTTTCACTAACCATGACCCTTTGCAGAAATGTCCTCAAAGCATCCTGATGGGTCTGAGACCTCTTAATTAGTTCAAGGATAGAAATCTTGGCAGGAGTCTGGTCCAGATGCTTCAGAATATCATACTGGGTACCTGGGACCGGATCTGCCTCTTCAGTCTTATTGTTGTTGTGGGTTGTTGAAGTTGGAGTTGTGGGTCAGTGACCTGGCATAGATGCAGATGCATTGGGATACACCGGTGAAACATTCGCTCACTCCGGAGGGCGAGGGTTGTTGTTCGCAGAGGTGGGTGGCGTTGATGATGATGGGTGGCTATTATTAGCGTTGGGTGGGGGAAAAGTGGGACATGATGGGTGAGGGACTAATCGGTGGATAATGGGAGTGTTGTATAGTGGTGAGGTGATGGGGCAATGGTGGGTTTGGTGGAGGTGGCGGTGGTATGGGAAATAGCCAATAGTTGGCCTACTTCATGCTCATCATCATAGGCCCAAGTGGCAGCTGGTGGTGGATGGTGGATGACGGGGTTAACTTGAGCAGGTGGTGGAATAGGTTGTGCGTTCGGAGCGGGGTGATGTTGCGGCATGGGATTTCGGACTATGCCGAGATCATGGGCTAGTTGTTATGGCCGTTGTGGTTGCTGGAACTACTGTTGCTGTTGCTGTTGTCTCTACCCTGCTGATCCCTCAGGGTCTGAATTAACCTTTTCATCTCTACCCAATCGATTTGGTGCTACTCATGAAGATCATATATCATGTCCCTGAATGGAAGTAGTCTGATAGATTGTTCCCTGGATGGCAGTGATACACACAATACTTGGTTTGATCTATTGCCATGTTCAGGTGGCCTTTTTTGGAGGAAGTCTAAGGCCATTAAGAGACATGAGGGCTGCAAATATGTTAGACAAACTCTTGGGGAGAGGAGGGTACTGAGCTCTTGGGACCATTGGGTTTTCTAGGAGCATAGCCATTTTGAGTGGAGGGACTTGGTTGTATTAGCATTGCTCCTGCTGAGGGTTTTGAGCTTGAGGCTGTGGTGGCCTATTATTCCATGGTTGCGGAGGAGGCTGATTGTACAGACCCTACCACTGGGCCTTGAGGATTGCTGACAACACCTACTTATTCATTGGTTTGTACCCCTTCGGTGATAGGACCCTGTGGTTTCTTGGGGTAGCGAGGCTTTGGGTTCTCAAACATGGAGTGGATTGACGAGTCCTTGAGTTGGGTTTGAATGAATCGGGTTTGGCTATAGAGTTGGTGCAGAGTGATGATGTCATCATGGCCAAGATGGATCGGTAGTAGGAGTGGCATTGGCGATCAAGAGCTTGACCTTTTCCTCCTCCAGCATAGGACAACGGAACTTTGCAGCTAGAGCATGCCACCAGTCAGCGTAGACTACAAATTCTTCATCATCCTTCATCTTCTCAGCCACCAGATCTACAAATGAGTATTCGGGTCCGACCCGATCTTGGAACTGATGTAGGAATCTTTCTTGTACAATTTGGAAGTCCTCGGCTTCTTCTAGTGGCAGGGAGTAGAACCACAGGAGGGCCTCCCCCTCTAAGGACTTCCTGAACAAGTACACCATGAGGTGGCGATCATACTTGTGGGGAGATAACTCATATACAAAATCCTTGATATGCACATAGGGGTCGCCTACCCTAGAGTATCGTCTGCAGAAAGGGAGCTCTGACTGGGGTGGAACCTGAAGATACTGGATAGAGGGAGAGGGATGTCGGCAACCTTTCGAGGGTCCAGTTGCCTTAGGAGATCATGCAACTCCCTTTCATAGACGTCCACTCCACAAGGAAATCAGAAGGGGATGGATGTGATGAACCGGTACAAGGGAGCACGACTGCTCTCCAAAGAATAGGATCTTTCAAGAGGAAGAGCATGCATTCGGCTTGATAGAATGAAGAAAGTGGAGGAGACTTGGGCCGAAACCTCCCATGTCGGAAGGTAGCGGGCTCAGAGAAATGAATGGCCCATGGATGAGGGGAGGGATCAGCCATAGTGAAGGGGTCATGCGGCGCCAGTAGTGACAGGCGCAGAGGAAGCCGCCTGTTGGGCGGAGTCATGAGAGGGTGGAGAGAGAGGCACTTGCCTTTGGCAGCTGCTAGGAATTCCCAAACTTGAGCCGGGCTCAGGTGAGGAAGGAGTTGACTGAATTGGGCATGTGGGTCATCCACACCCAGAAGGGGAAGGGGGGCGAGATTGATCGTCACAGCTGTAGGGGGCTGGATTGCCCAGTGAGGGTGGCAGCAGGTTGCTGGGCATGCCTCAAGAAGCCCAATAGGCAGAGAATCACTGGTGAGGACGCAAAAATCGTCCATACCAAAAAGGGGATTATGATATAATACAATGGTTATGGAGATTGACTCGATAGACCTAGACAATGACGCATACACTACCCCTAAATGATTAGGGGAGACGACAAGACCAACAATAAACCCTAGACTCTAGCACACAAGAATGGACGGCGAGATAAGGAGTACATCAAGCAAACACCCAAGTTGACATGATTATCGTTAACATTTTAGGTTTACACTTAGCCTTTAGTGGATTGATTAATGAAGTTGAACTCGGCCAAACAGGAACCCTAGTAGGTGTGTACTGACTACTCCAGTGTAACTAAGGGGGAAATACAACATCTCACACATAGACGACCTGAACTATGGTGCAAAGGGTACAACAGCCCGACAATCGCAATGTCCGTATGGCTACAGGAACTTACGGAGGCCTCAGTAGCAGGCCTGGGAGCCCACGAGTTCTCGTATGTGAGAGGGTCCCCACAACCAAGGAGAAGTCCTATCTACATGGAATAATGTTTGCGTGTGCCTATGTGCACCGAGGTGCATGTAAATTCTATCCTAAACTAACAAACAGTAGCTGATAGGTTCCTACTGAGAATGCAACGACCAGATCATCGCGACCTTATCGCAACCGAGGACGCCGTCACGATAGACTTGGGTTGCAGAAACCCACAAATACACACCAACCATGAGCAAACAAACTATCCTAAAGCGTAATACAACATGGAAGAAGGTAAACAGAAGATGAAGACCCCCTAGACAAGCAGAAACTGACACATAGAACGGAAAACAATAAACAAATAGTGCGTACCTTTTTTCACGTCTTCCTCCTATGGTGCGACAATGTCGCGTCTACCCGGTGTCACGACAGCACCAGACAGAAAACGAAACAACGAAAATGAAAGAAAAAATAGGCCCTAGCAGGATTCTAACATAGAGAATCACGGGTATAACATGATGGAACAACATGGAGATGACGTAAGGAAAGCTTATAGAAGAATTAAGTGGAGGATAGGGAGGAAAGCGCGTACCTGAAGTCACGTCCACCATGAGGATGCGATAAGGTCATAATTACACGATATGATGCGACTCAACAAAACATAGAAAATGAACAAGAAAACAAAGGAACAGTCTAACAGATTCTAATGAACAACTAAATAATATAAAACATAGCAGGTAAACAAGCAAAACAGACAAGGCTAGCAATGGAGGACCTAGCGTGATCATCACAAAGGTGTAATCATGGGGTGCGTGCCCCTTGAAACACACAACATGAAGTGTTACAAATGATATATGGAATGTGAAGTGATCGCTACCTAACATGTTTCCCTAGGAGGTGAATGAAGTATAAGGCTAACGTGCTAGAAAGAAGAAAACTGAGGGCGGCCACTACTGGGTGTCGAGTAGGGTGACCCGGTGTGATCTGAAGCTTGTCGCAACGCCCGACCAGTCGCGTTCTTGATGTCGCGATGAGGTTTCTGGACGCCTTCTCAGTATTGCGGGAGGATGGATGGGGGGACATCCTTCCCATCCTCGGCCGGCCAGAGGATGAGAGCCCCTCGTCTCATCTTGTTGTAGAACCTGCCAAAATAATGAAACAAAAGAAAGAAAACCTGTTAGACCATATTTAAGTAAAGTATCTACTCAAAATGAAAGGAAAGAAGGGAAGCATAGAGGGAATGAACTTGGGGGTGTTTGGAAACCCCTTGGGTTGTATAAAATGTGGGAATGGAGATATGCAACTATTAAAAGGAAAATGACAACATGCTTGAAAGAAAAAATGAGAAGTCAAGAGGGAAGAAAAGGGCCTCAAAGGGGTGACTCCCTGGCTGAAGAAGATGCTCTTGGGTTGTGCAGCAGCCTTAGAAGGTCGTGGATGTCACCCTCTTATCTACCGAGTCCATGCATGAAGGAAGAGTGTGACTTGGTGAAGAGAATAATGGGAAAATGGAGGAAATGGAGGGCTATGAGCTAAGGGGGGCTCTGGGGAGATTTTGGCAGCACTTCATGATAGCTCTGGGTCCTTACCTCGTTCTAAAAGAGAAGGTCACTCATATAGAGAGGAGAGAGAATATTTCATCCATAAGTGATAATGGCTCATGAAAATAATAAAAACCCAAAGTAAATCTACATGGGAGGAGTCCTAGGAGGGTTCTAAGGTGAGATGGAACCTAAAACCGCGGCTGGGGGGTGGGGAATGGTTGTAGATGAGGATAAAGTCCAATGAAGGATAAAGGGGAGGTGGTTGCAGAGCTAGCA
The DNA here is from genome assembly GCA_014218235.1 of Colocasia esculenta. Taxonomy (NCBI): domain Eukaryota; kingdom Viridiplantae; phylum Streptophyta; class Magnoliopsida; order Alismatales; family Araceae; genus Colocasia; species Colocasia esculenta. The sequence goes on along the minus strand of CM024758.1, from coordinate 101,996,059 downwards.
CATGCAGAGTATTGTTGTGATGGGTCGTAGGGACGTGACAAGGCCATTTGCGACGGCCAAGGTGGTCATGACACTAAAAGAACATGAATGGATATGCATGGGTTGTCGCGACGGCCAGAGTAGACGTGACACTTGATGTTAACGCGACGCCACGACCCGTCATATTAATTATAACCGATCTTTGTAGATTATAATTGATTATTTGGGAATATAATTGATTATTTAGGGATTTTAATCGGTTAATTAGCATGAACGCAACCCCCAAGGCCATCGCGTTAAGATTGAGAGTTGAAACCCTAGGACAAGGACTCTTGAAGTGATGATTGGACAAAGATAAGTTGATAATTGGGCTTAAATGGGCTCAAACATGGCTAATCAATGGGCTCAAGGTGAGTGACCAACTTGGAGCTCAATAAGAGAACAATAAATATGGTTTGACTTATGGGCCAATATCGGTGCTATAGAGGCGGCCCCTCAAGCTGACTATGCTGACAAATGTGGGACAAGAAGAGTCTAGCGTTCGCTCACAGGGTTGGGACATGAAAGCGCCAAAGTTGCCTTTCCAAGATGTCACCAACACTTCAGACCGTGGGACGGGAAGATTCATATCAACTGTATTGTTGGGGACATCCGTGCCGAGTGCCGAAGCGACCTCACGACTAACTCCTACCGACGCTAATACGACATAATAGACAACGATGCTATAAAGTGACTTTTGGGTTTTGGTAATTTAATCGTAATCAACTCATAAAAATGTAGAAAAATTGAACTTTATTCGGACTTCAAGGGAAATAACAGCACAGATGCTCAACATTCCAAGTTCTAGAGATCTCCGACCCGCTTAATTCCAACAACTGGTAGACCCCATGACCAAGGTCTTGGACCATACGGTATGGGTCTTCCCAGTTCGGAGAGGGCTTACCAACACACCACTTTTGGATCTGAGACTGCTAGTTTACATAAGACGAGGCTATCGATGCTGAAACGTCTCAACCTGACCTTGGTGGTGAAGGCTTGTTTCATTCTCTGCTATAGACATTCATACGAATAGCAACTTTGTCTTGTCGCTCCCCAATTAGGTCCAGCTCGGCTCGAAGAGATCTGTCGTTGCTTTCGCGCTCGAAACCTAAAATTCTCCACATGGGTACAAGCAGTTCAACGGAGATCACTGCCTCCACCCCAAAGGCAAAGCACGAAAGGAGACTCTCCAGTTACTTCTCGAGGTGTGACACGGTATGCCCAGAGGACTTGGGTGAGTTCCTCAGCCCATCGTCCTTTAAAGTCATCCAATTGCTTCTTCAACCCAGTGAGGAGGGTTTGATTCGTCACCTCGACTTGCCCATTGGACTGTGGATGAGCAACCAAGGTGAACCGATGATCGATGTCGAGCTGGTAGCAGTTTCGACGAAACTTGGCGTTGTCGAACTACTTGCCATTGTCAGTTATCAAGGTCCTAAGTAAGCCAAACTGACAGATGATGTTTTGTTGACTCCTTTATCTCATGACTAATATTTTGGTGATAACAAAACTTATCAGAATATTTCTACATTTAAGAATATTTAATATGTTTTACCTTAATATATTTTTGGTTAAGTTTGTCACAGGAAACTCAAAGGAAATAAATAATACTTCAAGGATCACCATTGTAATTATTCCAAGTGCACTAGATGGTGTTCAAATTTCTTGTAAGTCCTTGTTGTCATTTAAAGTTTTCATTCATAAGTTCATGATTTACATCATTGACAAATTTTGCATAGTTTCAATCGAAGTTAAGTCTCATCATCCATATCTTTAAACTTCATCATCCGAAGTCATGCATGTTTTGCTTCTTGATCTGTCAAAGCTAACTTCGTCATATCCGAAGTTTACTTCTTCATATTCGAAGTTCACTTCGTCATATACGAAGCTTCACTTCGTCATGCATGTTTTTGTCTTGAACAATCAAAGTTCACTTCATCATATACGAAGCAAATTTTGTCATATCCAAAGTCATATACGAAGCTTCAATTAAACTGACAGTGTTTTGATCTGTTTTATACGAAGTTCCACTTTGTCATATCCGAAGTTACACTTTGTCATATTTGAAGCTCACTTTGACCGATAACGTTATATTCTGGCTGGTCAAAGCTTCACTTCAACTGTTTATGTTGTTTCCTTGACCAATCGATCATCTCATATCGATTGCTGACATTTTATATCAATTTCTAGTCTTACTCCGACTTCCAAGAAGTCGAAGTTATATACCGATTGTTGAACCGAAGACCCACTCCGACTCTTAAGAAGTCAAAGTGTGATATTGATTGATGACCAAGGTGGTCTTACTTGACTCCCTCGAAGTCAAAGTGTGATATCGATTGTTGATCTTACTTCGACTTCTCTACAATCAAAGTTTCACATCGATGCTTTGAACTTAAACATCGATTGCTATCATTTGTCATCATCATATCGATTATTTCCTACATATTGATTGATGTCCTACATAGATTATCATTAATACCCTAATCATCTTTATCATAATGATCATCTTTATTCTGTTGATCAAGAATGATTATGAATAAACTTTATTGATATGACCATTGTTTTCAATATCATTCTATATCAAGCTATTATCCTTAAAGAAATCATTTGATCATTGCATATCTTTTGATCAAGGATATTTCCGAACAACCTTTGATATATGATTAAATTATTCATAGAGTTGTTCTAAACCTTAGCGTTTAAAACCATGAATCTCAAATCTCCTGCTGTCTATTGAATATCTCTTATACATAAGCATTAAAATTATCTTCACATACATAGTCTGTTGCTGGATATAGTTCCTATGTAGTATGACTTTTTAAGTGATTGCTATTTTTTATGCCAAGTCTTCTAATGCTTGATATGGTGACAGAATGGACATATCTATTTCTGTATAACATCTTTTTGCACCTACTCAGAACGTTGAATGTCACTGAAGACATCTCTTTCTCTTAGCATTTAATGCCTACAGGTTTCCAGTAGTCACATGTTTCCACAACATAAGACCTGCTGCACTGCATGGAAATGAGCATTAAGAAATGAGAGACAATAGTTACTTCAACGAACACATCTGAAGAAAGCAAAAGTGCTTATAAGAAAATGATGGATGTGAAGAAGTAAGAACAAGCAACACATGAGCATACACACATGTCTTCACAACCATAGCAACATGCCCTCACTCCAAGTCCATATGCTCTGAGCTCTCCTGAAGCTTCACTTTATTTTCTTTTGAGAGCTTCTTGTTTATGAGAGAGTAGCATTATAGCTCTATTCTTTTCTCTCTCAAATCAAGCAAGGCTTTGTTGTATAAGCTTGATCTAGGGACCATCCCTTCAACTCTTCTTTCAGAGTGTTCCTCTTCCTGTGCGAAGAGAAGACCTGCTGTGGGTTGGTGGTTGTTCCCCTTGTTGAAGAGGAAACCTGTTGCTACAGGTGGTTGGACTGCCTCTTCGAGTTTGAAGAGAAGAACAGCTTGCATCTGGTGGTATAAGTGTCCATAAGGGGGATTGTACCCTTGGTTAGTGAAATCCCAAGAGTTTGCTTGGGGACTGGACGTAGGACTTCCATTTGAAAGGGCCGAACCATGATAAAACTCTCTTATGTTGTGTGATTGTTTTTATCTTATTCCACTGCTCACTAACTCTTACACATGCATTAGTGTTCTGTTTGAAGTTATTTTTAACAAGAAAATTTCAAGATAATTTTAAGTGATCCATTCACCCCCCCCCCCTCTCTGGGCTAGCAACCTGTTCAACAAGTGGTATCAGAGCTGAGTCTCTTGAAACAAGTAGATCTCTTAATTTGAAGAGCAAAGATAAATGACAGTCCAAGGTTATGCAGAGGAACAATTAGTCAACAAGCCTCCACTGTTCAATAGAGAAGACTACAACTACTGGAAGACCAAATGGAATTCTACCTACTAGGCTTTGACTACCAAATCTGGAGCATTATAGAAGATGGTGACCTCAAAATCTCCAAGCCCAAGAAAGAGTGGAGAGATGAAGAAATAAAGAATATATCTTGAACAGCAAAGCCAAGAGCATATTATGTTGCTTATTAAGCAAGAAGGAGTTCAACAGAATATCTGCTTGCAAGACGGCCAAAGAGATGTGAGATAAGCTGAGACTCACCTATGAAGGGACAAATAAGGTAAAAGAGACAAGGATAGACATATTGGTGACTCAGTATGAAAAGTTTTAGATGATCTCAGCTGAATCCATCTGTAAAATGTATAGTCGATTCACAGATATCACAAATGATCTAGTTGGACTTGGGAAAGTATATGAGACAAGAGACATGGTAAGGCAAATACTAAGACCCTTTCCAACACTATGAACTCCTAAAGTCATTACTATAGAGGAAGCCAATGATCTCTCCTCAATGTCATTGGAAAAGCTCATTGGGTCTCTCATGGCTCATGAGATAAATATGGAAAGACTAGGAGAAAACACTTCAAAGAAAAAGATCAGCATGGCCTTGAAGATAGAAGAGCCAAACACAAATGAAGCTATGGCCAGTGAGAGCAGTGATGCAGACAGTGAAGAAGAAGCTTTTCTATCAAGAAGCTTTTCTGCAAAGGATTTTGGCTAAGAAGAAACATCAGTCAGGTAGAAAGTATTTTAAAAAGGATAAAACAGTCAAAAAAAACTAAACCTATATGTATGAATGCAAGCAGCTCAGGCACTTGAAGACATATTGTCTCAAGCTAAAGAAAAATGAATACAAAAAGAAGGAGCCTTCAATGAAAATTAAGAAGCACAAAAGAAGGCTATGACAGCTACTTGGAGTAATGAAGATAGCTCATCTGAAGACTCAAGCTCAGATGAACAACAACAAGAAAGGGCTCGTTTTGTCTTTATGGCAAATCTTGATGATAAGATAAATTCTAACACCTCTTTTGATTCATTTTCAGATTCTTATGATGACAATCTAGAAGATGCTTTTAATGAATTATATGAAAAATATAAAGATTTGTGCAAACACTTAAAAACCATTAAGAAAAATTATGCATGCCTTGAAAACACTAACTCATACTTAAAATCTAAAACTGAACAAATTGAGAAAAAGTTGAATCACTAAAGTATGAGAATAATTTGTTTGTGAAGATATAAAGGACAAAAATAGCAAAATATTAAACCTATAAAAACAAAACATTAAGGATAACACTAAGGAAGAAATAGAGACTCTAAAAATAGAAAATGAGTACTTAAGAGCTACTATCTAAAAATTAACTAGTGGAAGATCATCATTAATATTAAAAGAGCAAGAAGATCTGGTAAGAAAAATATGGAGTAGGTTATAAACTTCCAGAAAATGAAGGAACCATTATATATCCTGAAAATATCCATTGCCAAGATTCGTAGCTGAAAAGAAGTATATAAACAAAATAAAAAGAGAAAAATATAGTAAAGTAAGCAAGTGTTTAAATAATATTACTTGTTGTACACATTGTAATAAACTTGGTCATACGAAGAACACCTGCCTAACAAAACATTTAAAATGGATTCCCAAAGAGAATTAACTTGTACTAATCACTCAGGACCCAAAAGAACATAGGTACCTAAATCTCATTGATCTATTTGTAGGTAAGTCCAAAAGCATTCAAGTGGTACCTAGACAGTGGATGCTCTAGACACATGATAGGTGATAAAAACTTATTCAAGTCAATCAAATATGAAGAAGGATTAGTCACCTATGGAGATAATGGCAAGGGGACCATTATCGGATGTGGAATAGTAGGCAACAAGAACAAGGATTTAATAGAAGAAGTGCTCTGTGCCAAAGGATTAAAGCATAACTTGAAAAGCATCAGCCAGCTCTGTGACAAAGGACATCAAGTGAAATTCATAGAATCAAAATGTCTAATCATCAAGAATGAAGAAGTGATTTTTGAAGGGCATAGGGAGAAGAATCTATATGTCCTACATCTCAAAGATCTGAGGAATCAAGATGTATGTCTAGCAGTAACCAAAAGCACAAATGTAGAATTATGGCACAGAAGGTTGGGTCGTGCTAGCTTGGAAGTGATTAGAAAATTAATCAAGTATAAGCTAGTAGAAGGATTGCCAATAATCAACATACAAAGTGATAAACTCTGTGAACCATGTGCTAAAAGTAAACATACAAAGAACTCTTTCAAATCAAAAACTATTGTCACTACCACTAAGTCTTTGGAGCTAATTCATATGGATCTATTTGGACAATGTCTACAACAAGCTTGAGAGGAAAGAAGTATGGGTTAATAATTGTTGATGATTTCTCAAGGTTCACATGGGTGTCATTCTTAGCACATAAAGATGACACATTTGAGGTTTTTGTAAAATTCAGCAAGTTAGTCCGGAAGGATCAGAATACTGTATAATTGGATTAAGGTTCATAAAGGAGAATTTCATAACAACGAATTTGTGAGGTTCTGTAAGGATCAAGGTATTGAACATAACTTCTCAGCACTAAGGACACCTCAACAAAATAGAGTTGCTGAAAGGAAGAACAGAAGATTACTGGATATGACAAGAACCATATTGTATGAATACAACTTGCCAAGATACTTTTGGGCAGAAGCAATTAGCACTACATGCTACATAGTCAACAGAGCAATGATCAGACCAACTCAGAAAAAGACTGCATATGAACTGTACAAGGAAAAGAAGCCCAATATAAGCCACCTCAAGCCTTTCGGATGCAAATGTTTCATTCACAACAATGGTAAGTCAAATCTAGATAAGCTGGATGCAAAATCCGATGAAGGTATATTTCTTGGTTACACTTCTAAGTTGAGGGATATAGAGTTTTCAATAACTGAATTTTACTAATTGAGCAAACTGCACATATTATATTTGATGAATCTAACTCTTCGTTGAGAAATGAAATTGTTAATGATGATGAAGGTACTAAGATCTAGCAAAGAAAATGCATGATGTTTCTCTTAAGGATGATGAGGATCCACCCCTGTAAGAACTACAACAGAAAGAACTAACTCGTGAAGATCTTCTTAGGGAATGAAGATATAAGAAGGATCATCCTAAAGAAAATATTATTGGAGATCCAAATTGTAGCAACCCGGAAAATTTTAATACTTAAAAATTTGAAATAATAATTTCTTTAAATCGAAATAATAGAAACATGCGTACCATTATCATATGTACAAGAATACATCGGAAAATTCCTAAAAAATATAAATCAACCCCAGACATTATTCCTAAGTGTTCCACGAAAAAATTCGTGCAACGAAAAAATTCGATTGGCCAAGCGTATGTCACAATGTGACTAATTATCCAAATTAGGAAACTAAGTCAGAAAATTATTAGCACGGAAAGATAACGCGCCCATAAAACAAACGAACACGTCGGAGAGACTTCCAACATCATGAAATGATTATCCATTATCAGGATTGGACTAATGGACCTCTCATAGTCCATGAATAAAATCAAGTAAGAAAAATATAATAAAATTCGTAACTTTATATTCCCTAATTAAAAAGGGAAATCACATAAGATAAATTCCAATAAATAATGAGTTTTCATAAATGGACCATATAAAGTTTATTGGGCCAAAATAGAGATTTTTAAAAGAAGAATAATAGGAAAATAGCCTAAATCCGTAACTAAATTATTACTTAAATAGAAAAAGGGTATTTAAGTATTAAAATAAGTAGTTTGTGATGGAATTGGATTCCTAAACCTACCCTAATAGGTTGGCCATGAATTTAGCTCCCATCCTAACCCAAATAGAAAGTGGGAAGCTTGGAAGGAGGTTAGGAAAGAGGAAATTCGGAATTTAATAGGAGTTAGAGTCCTATTAGTAAATAGAAAGAGGAGAAGCTTAAATATTCTCCTAAAACCTCATGGCTGACTCTAGCTCGTGCCAAGGGATTCCTAGACCAGGAGGAGAGGCCAAGGAGGAGGAGATTTCGTGGGGAGAAGAACTTTTCAAGCTCTCAACCCGTTCTTCAAGTTCTAGCCCTAGAAGAGAAAATCGAGTCAGGTAGGCATTCTCAAGAGAAAAATCAAATTAAACTCGTCTGTAGGTAGTTCCAATCACCAGGAACAAAATCCCTCTTGAATCCCTCTTTTTCATCAAGCCAATCTTTTGTTCTTGATTTTAGAAGATCTGCAAACATGATAACCTCGAGACATCATGTTTAATTCAAATCTCTATTTATACTTGATCCCATGCTACAAAATTTTTACTGTAGATACTTCATGTTGTTAGGGATCTTTTGCCCCTAAAAGCCCTAAATTTTGTTGAGCATATTGCTCGAATTAAATCGATCTTGCGCTCTGTATCATGTTCTGTGTTACTCGTTATTGTTCACGCTCAAACCAAGTTCAAACCATGCTTTCTCTCTAATTCCTATTTACTAGAAGTACTCTCCTATGTCTAGTTTCATTTGCCTCTGATTTCATGATTTTTCATCGTCTGTACATTTAGTTATGATTTTCTGAACTACCCTATGTTAAAAAAGCAAGTTTCTGGACTGCAATCCAAGACAAATCAGAACTTTGACAGGCTCAGGCGCAGACCCTATGAACGCGACGGCCCGATAGGCCGCATTCACAAGATCTGTTGCGATCTGATCGCGACAGTCCTAAGTGTCGCGATCTTCTAACCAGGCAGTCGCGACCCTCATGCAAGCCTGTCGCGATCTGCCCTTCTGTCCTGACAGCCCTGTCGCAACCTCTTCATGCCCTGTCGCGATCTGCCTGACCCTGTCGCTACCCTTACAGGCCTATGTCGCCTTCACAGGATTTTTGAGGAAAACCCATAAAATTTATTGCTCTCACCTTCTACAATATTCTTACGCCTTATTAACAGTCATACACGCAGTAAAAACACATGTTTTAAATTGCAGCTATTTGAATGCTTTAAAATACATATTCACAACTTCTTTTCTATCTATGAATTCTCTTACACATGCACACACATGAACCATCCATATATGGCTGAAATTTGGCATAAAGTATCTCATAATGTATCTGGTAATTTATTGCAATAAAGTATATTACTTGCCCTATTTTAAAATACTTGTATTCATTTCTTGTGTTGTTTATATACCAATATCGACGCTCCACTGTTCTAGAATTCCTCTAGAACGTCGAGCACCTGTTTTTATATACACACTTTACTTGGCTTGTGGTGAACTCTCCGTCGGATATTCCTTTCGCCGGACTAGTGAACCCTTGCACAAGGCCTCCGTAAGTCTCCTCTGTCCATGGATTCCCACATGGTCGACGAGCTGGTTGTACCCTAACACCCATTACACCTTTAGGGATCGATATGATCCAAACGGCTATTAGAAGTTCGCTCTTACCTTAAATCACGTCGGACCTCTGACTTGTGCATAACATGGCCAGCGGAAAGATCGTGACTTCCACCTGACTGCCAACACCGTACGCGCATGTTGTGCAACTGTTACTATCGCTCGTTACTCGATGTTTCATGTGCAATGACCATAAGATCTCATATATACTCTACTCGCTCGTCTATTCATATTCACGTTCACTCCACTATCTCGTCTCTCTCATCTATTCATCTAGTACTCTCTTGTTACCCTTTGAGCTGTGTAGCTCCTATCGTTTATACTATTTCATGACTGTCTAGCGCTATAATATGGGTCTTGTGACTCTACTGTATCAAATGCATACTGTGCAGGGCACGGAGAGTGTCTGAGGGGCTCCAATCTAGTCCTGGGGGTAGAGAGCCACCCGAAAATACCTGCAGGGGCTATTGACGGTGTTCTGCATTGCACCAGTTCTGACTATACTATCTTGGCTAGACATCTAACTGTTACTATTGGTCTGAGGAGTTCAGACGTACTGTATCATTGCGGTGCTATTACTATGCTAGCAATGACTGTTATAACAGTAGTCTGAGGAGTTCAAACGTACTGTACTATCTTGAAATGGCTATTGTCCTAAAGTGACTATTGTCATACTCGTCTCGTGCACTGCGGTGCAACCATACATGCTATCTCGTTACACGCTATCCTGTCATACGCTCTACTTGCTCTACTTGATACTCGCTATCTTGAGTTACTGTGTGCTATAGCGACTTGATCACATTCAAAGTGCAATTTACTCTTTACATGACCATCTACTATCATCTCTTCTTGCTATACATGTCGCTAGCTATTCTTGACAATATCATTACTTTCTATTATTGTTATCGTTTTCTATCGTGACTTGACTTTAGTCATCGTGCTATACTTGATTCATCTGCTATTTGAACTATGTTACCTGTGCTATTACTTTCTCGACTTTACATGACTATTTCTATCATTAGTTACTCTGCCATTTAATGCATTAATTATTTAAAGCCTGCTTGAGCCTGAGATTTAAGTCCTACTGGGCGTTATCGCTCACCCTGCGTTATTTGTTATTGTGTCTCAAGTAAGTCGGACGATGACGCTATACGTACCATGGGACAGGACCAGAGTGATGAGTGACCTGGAGTCAATGACGAAGTCACCCTAGCACCATGGAGTCTAGTAGTGATTGGTTTAGATTTCTTTTCAATGTAATGATGTCATTGAGCCTTATGTGTGGCTCTGAATTAGTGGTTGTAATAGTCTTAGAGATTTTATAATAAAATCAAGAGTTATTTCAATTATTGTTTATTAGATGCTCTGATGTTTGCGAAAGTATGCGCAATTATCGTTACCATACTCGTTGTTCGCGTCTCCCTCCATTTATTCCGCTGCTAAATTGGAGGGGCGTGGCACAAATGTAGAGGTAAGAACCAGAGGTAATACTATTCCTTGTGACTATTTAGTTTTCGTTTCACAAAATGAGCCTAAGACAGTCAATGAATCACTGACTGATGACTCTTGGATTCTAGCATGCAAGATGACCTGATTCAGTTCAAGAGAACCATGTTTGCTCCCTTGTGCCTAGGCCAGCAGATCATCCTGTTATTGGCACCAATGGGTGTTCAGAAACAAAATGGATGTAACTAGTGTCATTACTAAAAACAAGACTAGACTGGTAGCTCAAGACTATTCCCAAGAGGAGGGCATAGATTTTGATGAACCTATGAACCAGTAGCTAGACTTGAGGCTATTCGGATTTTACTAGCATATGCATCTGCATTTGATTTAAAATTATTTCAAATGGATGTGAAATCTACATTTTAAAATGGTTTTACAAAAGAGGAAGTCTATGTTGAACAATCTCTTGGCTTTGAAGGCATAGACCATCCTAATCGTGTTTTCAAATTGCATAAAGTTTTATATGGTTTGAAACAAGCAACTAGAGCTTAGTATGAAAGGCTAAGTGCATTTCTTTTAGAACATGGTTTTACAAGGGGCAAAGTAGATAGCACCTTGTTTATTAAATCATGCTCTCAGAATACCTTAATTGTACAAATTTATGTTAATGACATCATTTTCGCAGCTACTGATGAATCTCTTTGCAAGTACTTTGAATAATTAATGTAGGGAGAATTCGAGATGAGTTTGATGGGGGAATTGACTTACTTTCTTGGACTCCAAATCAAATAAGACAAGGAGGGAAGTCATATCAACTAGACCAAATACATCAAGGACTTATTAAAGAAGTTTGGTTTTGAACAAGCAAAGCATCTAACCACTCTTATGAGCACCTCCACCAGATTAGATAGTGATCCTCAAGGTAAGAAAGTAGATTAGAAATCCTACAAAGGTATGATTGGTTCTCTACTATACTTAACTGCTACTAGACCAGATATTTTATTTAGTGTATGCATGTGTGCTAGGTACCATGCAGATTCTAAAGATTCCCATTAATTTTAACCAAAAGGATTTGTAGATATTTATCATATACATGTGAATCAGGTCTATGGTATCCAAGATCATGCAAGATGAACTTAGTTGGTTATACTGATGCTTATTATGCTAGATACAAAGTAGATAGGAAAAGCACTAGTGGTTCTTGTTAGTTTCTTGCAAGGTGTTTGATCTCCTGGTCCTCAAGAAAGCAGAACTTTGTGGCTTTGTCAACAACTGAAGTTGAATATGTTGCTGCTAGGAATTGTTGCACTCAACTACTGTGGATCAAACAATAACTGGAGGACTATGGACTAAACATCAAATGTGTACCCCTGTTATGTGACAACACCAGTGCAATCAATCTCACAAAGAATCCAGTACAACATTCAAGAACTAAACATATTGAGGTTAAGTATCATTTCATTAGAGATCATGTAGCAAATGGTAATATTAGTATTTCATTCATAGAAACTGAAAATCAGTTGGTAGACATCTTTACAAAAGCCCTTCCTGAAGAGAGGTTTACCTCTCTCCGAAGAGAGCTGGGCATGTGTAATTTGTAAAAGATGTATTTCTGAAATAATTGAAGAAAATTAATCTTTTAGAGTTCCTTGGAATAATACTTGACTCCTAATCACTCCATTTCTTATAGTCATTGACTACAAATGTCTTGTATTTCATGTTGGTCGACTCACACTTCACTTAGCTTGACACATCTTTCATGCTCTGTCGATAATTTTTTTTTGACACCTTCTTACATTAGGTCGGCACATCCTTCCTACAGGTTAATCTGTATCATCATCCCGTTGCAACATCTACTCTCTTTATTTTGATCCAATATTTCCACTATCACTATTCTTCTTGCTGGTCATGTTCATGCTCTACTTTCCCTGACCAAGTTCCCTACATTTTGATGAACAATCTCTCTCTCTCTCTCTCTCTCTCTCTATATATAATATATATATATATATTATATATATATATATATATTGGTGACAAACAAAACCATTGAAAATATTTGACTAACATATTTTTCTGAAGTTTGTCACAATTATCAAATATAATAAATTCTGTAAGTTGGTTACACTCATTTAAATTAGAAGTCAAATGCATATGATTTATCTAAGTCTACATCAACTACTATTTTAACAGCACATCGATTCTGCTTAAACATCGATTACAGTCTACTTAAACATCAACTATGTTTTAACATCGATGACCTTTACATCGATTACAGTCTACTTAAACATTGATTACTCTCACATCGATTATGTTTCAACATCGATTTTATTTAAACGTCGATTTCACTTGAACATCGATTACATTTCAACATCGAGTTCACTTAAACATCGATTATTGTTTCAACATCGATTTAATTTAAACATCGATTACATTTCGACATCGATTTCATTTCAACATCGATTACATTTCATCATCGATTTTACTTAAACATCGATTACATTTTAACATCGATTACGCTCACATCGATTTCATCTCAAAATCGATTCCATTCCAACATCGATTACGCTCACATCAACTTCATTAGAACATCGTTTATGTTTAGACATCGACTCTCTTTGAACATCGACTCCCTATGAACATCGATTATGTTTAGACATCGACTCTCTTTGAACATCGACTGTCTTTGAACATCGACTCTCTTCGAACATCGATTATGTTTTAGATAATAAGTGTATTACCTTGATAATGACCTTTATAATTATTATGTTGATTATGATAAGGTCTCATTAAACATGATAAAATTATGATAATCATATTTTGCCTTGCAGTTCCTTTCCAATTAATTTTGAAATGCTGAGCGTTTCAAATCTTCCCATAAATTGTTGTGTATCCTTTGCACTAAGGCATTTATTGTTTATCATGGGTACAATATCTATGCATGTCTTCTTTTATTGGTTACCACTTTCTTGACATATCAGATAGAACTTTAAATCATGGCAGAATGGCGTTCCTCTTTAGTACATCCTCCTACAGTATGGCCAATGACATTGACTGGCAGTTTAAATACATTTGAGTTGTCTATCTTCCAGCATTTATTGTCTACAGGTTTCCGGTAGTCACACACGTTTACAACATTGGATAGATCGTGCTGACCTGAGTAAAAAAGATATACATATGATCTCCCTCTCACTGTGTCTCTATCCAAGCATTATTATTTATTATCAATAGGTTTTTTGGGCCTCTTACGTTGGACCTGCTACAACTATCAGGAGACACGTTTCAAGATGAGAGACAACGGACACTTCAATGGATACTTCTTCAAAGTGAAGATCAATAGAAGTGTGTTGACAAATGCAAGATAATCCCTTTCTGGATAGAAAGACAGAAGAGCTCGCTTCTTCATTCAAAAAAAGACTCTTGCTCTTAGCTCTCCACAAAGCACTGTACTTCCATTTCCTCTAGAGTGTGAGAGCTTGTTTTAGATCTGAGAGATCTTCTTTTCAGTGTAATTCTTTGTCTCTCAGATTCTGCCTCAGATCAAGCATTGTATTGTTGTTAGTAGCTTGGTCTAGGGCCATAATTTCCTTACTCTTCTTTGAGTGCTCCTCTTCATCTGTGAAGAGAGGGCCTACTAGTTAGTGGGTGGTTCCTTCCCTTTTGTGGAATGGAAGACCTGTTGTAACAGGTGGTGTTTTGCCTCTTCGTGGAGTGAAGAGAAGGTCAGCTGGTGCTGGATGGTAAGTGTCCTTGAGGGGGACTATACCCTTAGTTAGTGAAATCCCAAGTTGTTGCTTGGGGATTGGGCGTAGGACTCCTTGTGATAGGAGATCTGAACCAGGATAAAAAATTTGTTGTTCATGTGATTGATTTTATCTCCTTATCCACTACTCATTAACTCTAACTGTTTTGTTTAGTGTTTCTAGAGTTATTTTGTCACATAATATTTCTAAGACGAATTTTTAGAAATCCATTCACCCCCTCTGGGCTTGCAACCTGGTCAACAAGTGGTATCAGAGCCAAGTCTCTTCTAGAAGTAGATATCACGATCTGAAGAGCAAAGATAAATGGCAGCCCAAGGTTATGCAAAGGGACAGTTTGTCAACTGGCCTCCTCTATTCGATGGAGAAGACTACAATTATTGGAAGACAAGATAGAGAGTTCTTTCTTCAAGGTCTGGACTATCAACTATGGACCATAATAGAAGACAGAGATCTGATAATCCTAAACTCCAAAGAAAACTTGACAGATGCTGATCATAAGAAGCAAATGTCGCAGAACAGCAAGTCCAAGAGCATATTGTGTTGTTCACTAAGCAAGAAGGAATTCAACTGGATATCTGCATACAAGTCAACCAAAGAAATGTGGGACAAGCTGAAACTTACCTACGAATGAATAGATAAGGTAAGAGAAAACACAATAGATATATTGGTAACACAATATGAGAAATTCCAAATGCATTTAGGAGAATCTATCTCCAAATGTACAGTAGATTTACAGATATCACAAATGGCCTGGCTAGGCTAGGTAAAAGATATGAGATAGAAGATATGGTGAGGAAAATACTAAGATCCTTGCCAACTTCATGGACTCTAAAGGTGATAGCCATAGAAGAAGCAAATGATCTCATGGGAATGTCTCTCGAAAAACTAATTGGGTCTCTAATGGCTCATGAGATAACTATGGAAAGGCTGGGAGAATTCTCCAGCAAGAAAAAGTATAACAATTCCCTCAAGGCAGCAGAAAATACATCTGAAAGCGAATCAGAAGGTGAAAGAAGTGAAGAGAACAGTGATGATGAAGAAGCTCTCCTCTCCAGACGACTGCAAAGAATTCTGGCCAAAAGAAGTATCAGTCAGGAAGGAGAAACTTCAAGAAAGGCAAAGAATTTAAAAGACCTATGTAACGACCCTCTTTATACTGGTACGATTATTCCAATCCACATCGATACAAAGGGTGCCGTCACAATGGAACATTTACCCAACACAACAAAGTAGGTAGAGATGTACATAAATAACAAAAGGAAGTACAGCGGAAATAAAAGATATATCTTATTCCATCATCATTCACACATTCCACAATATATATAGTAGTAGATGTAAATAACAAATGTCCACAATTATACAAGTCCATGTAATATAATGACATTGTTCACATACTAATGAAAGAAAGTGTAAACTAAGCATCAATCTCCACAAGTGCAGCTACTCCTCTCGCTCGGAGACGCTCCTCACTATGTCCTCCTCAAGTACGGAGACACCTGTCTCACCTGTATGTTAAAACAAGTATGAGTCTTCCAAAAAGACCCAACAAGCAATCTATTGGCACATCCTTACACACTTCACATATATATGTTATTCCTTTAAACATAAGGGAAGTACATGGCACATGATTCATATCAAATATGCAAATACTCATGAATAACCTATATCAGTTTTCTACACATGATAATTAACTTGATTCATGGTGCCAATTTCAATTCATATCATTCATATTTCTAAACAAATAGATCATGAAATCAAGCACATAGTTATTAGCAATCCTAGCATGATGTCTAGCATTTTACACATGTTTTTATAACACATAATCACATTTTTACTTGTTATTTTAATCATAAAAAAATCACATTAACATGGTTTCACATCTTTTCACATGGTAGCACTTTAACACACACTATCACATGAACACATTGCACATATACACACTTTTCACACTTCTACACTTTAATTGTCGTGACACATAGTCTGAACCACCATAAAGAAGGACACACATTCACATAACACATACCCGTCCCCTAGGCAATATAGTGACGAATCTTGGTAATTGCGCAGAACTGGGAGAAGCCCTCTCCACCCTAACCATTGGTACTTGTCCACCTCCAGGATTTCATCCTGATGTCCACAGGATATCACATACACAATGAGCCTTCCCATAGGGACTTTTCTACAGTACGACTTTACAGCCTTCTATGGTAGCAGTGTCAATTTCGGCACATGATTCACTTATACACATTTTCTCACTTAACCACATGATTTACGTTATTTACAAGCACCATTTGATCCATTCATATGCACATCTTTCAAACATGTAAATCTCAGTTTACAAAACTTAACATGGTTGTTTCATAGTGACAAATAAATCCTAACAGTACCTAAACATGCTGCTAATCACTGGAATTTACAACATCTAAATCAAACATGCTTAACATGGTTTTAATATCCTTTAAAGTGCAAATAGTACCTATAGATATCAAAACAGTCTCAAAATTCAACCACAAACTCTATACATGCAATATGTCATATGACCAATTTTCCAGAATTTTCGCAATAGTAGAACTATTTTTAACCTTTAATACAGATTTCATGGAATTTCAGTAAAATATTCACTTAACATGGTAGACAGTAAAACAGTCGATGCTCATAGGTTAAAACATGCAAACAATAACCCTAAGTTCATGATCAATCTCTCTAACAATAACATGCAGTAAAACTATTTATTTAGAATTAATTCCTGTCAAATCATACATAATTCACCATAACAGAAATTATACTAAATGACAGTATGAACAGAAATTTGACAGAAAATCATGGATTAACCCTAAGACAGTATCTAAACATTCAAGATTTTTACAACATGTACAGACAACCAGAAATCCAAAAATTATCACACAGAGATGAAATTCACAGTTCTGTAAAAACAGAAGAACTTGGCGGCAAGGGCCTTGCCGTCAAGGTGGGTTAACTGCACAATCTGCTGCTATCAACCCAGGAACTTGGTGGCAACAAGGTTGCCATCAACCTTCGGTCTGCAGAAAAGTGCAGACCGAACTCACAAAAAGAGAGAATTGGGGGATCCAGGACATGAAATAAAAATCCGTAAAAATACTCTAACCCTAGGGGACATGTCTAGGGATGATACCCCTAAGCTACTTTCCTGGAATAAAATATCTAAAGGTTCAATTTGGCGATGAATCTCTCCTCGGCCAAGCCAAGAAGGTGTTCTCTCCGACTCCAAATCCAATCTTCACGCCTGCACAGAAGGTCGCCCGGAGTCGGGGAAGCTTCTTCACCACTAGGAGTACCTTCCAGTTGAAGAAGATCGCCGGAATTGCCTCCCAAACATCGGAATTGGCGTTAACCAGGGATTTCAAACAGAACTTAAATACATCAAACAAGCATACATATACAGAAATAAATAAATACAACATGCACAAAAATAATTAAATACAATATGTATAGGATTAAATATAATACATGCAAAATGTGAGGGCCTTACAACCTGAGCCTATCTGCTATGAATGCAAGAAGCCTGGACATCTTAAGGCTGATTATCCAAAACTTAAGAAGGCAGAATTCAAAAAGAAAGATAATACCAAGAAATTTAAAAGATACAAGAAGAAGACATGGCTGCTACATGGAACAATGAAGGTGACTCAAGCAATGAGTCGAGTTCCAGTGAAGAAGAAGAAGAAAAGGCCAACCTGATGATCAGCATTATCCCCATGTAATTTAAATTAATTACATATTTTTTTGGTGATTAACAAATTATATAACTTTAATCTAACATATTTTCTATGAGATTTGAGCACAAGAAATAAAACAAGGAATACAAGCTAAATGTGTAAGCATTATTTACTCTGTAGCAATGTAAGTTCAAAGCATGAAATTTTCTAAGTATACATCGACTCTCTAGTTGTTATAACTATTTCCTTACAATCATAGTGA
Organism: Colocasia esculenta; assembly: GCA_014218235.1. Lineage (NCBI taxonomy): Eukaryota > Viridiplantae > Streptophyta > Magnoliopsida > Alismatales > Araceae > Colocasia > Colocasia esculenta. The sequence continues at coordinate 101,977,615 of CM024758.1, read as the reverse complement.
TTTCCTCATTCACATCGATTTTGGTTCTATAACGATTTCATAAGTCATTGCCACTCTATTACAATCTATATCACAACGATTCGTTAAGTGATCGCAACGATTTGCCCTCACAACAATTTGTTAAGTGATCGCAATGACTTGCCCTCACAACGATTCGTTAAGTGATCGCAACGATTTGCCCTCACAACAATTTGGTAAGTGATAGCAACGATTTGCTTTCATAACGATTTTCTAAGTATTCATAACGACTTGCTTTCGCATCGATTTCTTAAGTGAGAACAACGATTTGATCTCACATCGATTTCTTAAGTGAGAACAACGATTTGCTCTCACATCGATTTCTTAAGTGAGAACAACGATTTGCTCTCACATCAATTTCTTAAGTAAGAACAACGATTTGCTCTCACATCGATTTCTTAAGTGAGAACAACGATTTGCTCTCACATCAATTTCTTAAGTGAGAACAACGATTTGCTCTCACATCAATTTGATAAGTGAGAACAATGATTTCAGTGTCACAATGACTCATCAAGATTCAAAACGATATGATCCCTGTAACGATTCGATAAGTTACATAACGACTCTGTTACTGTAACGATTCATCAAGTTACATAACGACTTGGTCACTGTAACGATTTGATACAGCAAACAACGATTCATTCACATTGTCTTTAACGATTTGATAAATGACTTGTGCATAACGATTTGCTTATGGAGTCACAACGATTTGTCTCTACAACGATTTGATTATTAATGCATAAGGATTTGTATATGCATCGGTTTGCTTATGAGTGCACAACGATTTACATGAATATCAACTCATTTTCATAACGATTTCATAAGTCATGCATATAACGATTCCATGTGAAAATAATGATTTGATTTTCGAGCTCATTTTTGAATACATTGAAAAATCAAAGTCTTCACGTATATCTCTCTGACAACCATGCATTTATTATGACTGAATGTATCACTACAGTGCATGCAAACGATATCTTCTATTCTCATGCTTATTCTGTAAACATCTTTTTAGAAGAACAGAATTGAACTTCTATTTCTGTATAAAATCAATCTAACGTTGACTGACAATAAGAGACAGCTTAGCTGTCTATTGTTTAAGCTTGTAATGCGTGTCGGTCTCTGACAGCACTCGTCATACAATGTTGGACAAAATATAATCCAAAAGATATTACAGAAGATCTTCTCTCTGTGCGTGCATGAAGACCGTTGAACGGGAAGCTCTACAGGACCATGCAGTCTAACGTAAACAAAAACTTAGAGACAACGGGCACTTCAACATTCAAATTTCAAATAGAAGATATATAAAGAAGACTGAAGCTCCAGAAGACATAGTTTTTTAGATTGAGAATACCAACGACAATCTTACACAAGTTTTTCTGCGAGCATCTCGAAGAGCCAAGCCTCACTCCTTTGATTGTTTAGCTCTTAACTCTCTGCATTCATTGTGTTAGTTTTGAGACTTCTGAAAATTGAGAGTGTCCCTCACTGTAGAACTTTCCCTCTCAGTCTTAGCTTCAGATCTAGCATTGTATAAGCTTGATCTAGGGGCTTGATCTCATTTCACATTATTGTGCTCTAGTGTTCCCTTCGTGTTGAAGGAAGACCTGGGGGTTCTAGGGTGTGTGTTCCCTTCGAGTAGAAGGAAGACCTGGTGGTATCCAGGGTGTTGTAATTCCTCTTCGGGTTGTGAAGAGAAGACCAGTTGCGGCTGGGTGTGTAAGGGTCCATAAGGGGGGCTGTACCCTTGGGTAGTGAAAGCCTGAGTTGTTGCTCAGGACTGGACGTAGGACTCTTGTGGAGAGGAGCACTACAATAAAAAACGGGAATAGAGACCGAAATATTCGGTCTCTATTTGGTCTCTATTCGGTCTCTAAACAGTTCAGAGACCGAATAGCAACTGAATAGAGACCGAACTTGTCGGTGAACAATTTTTGGTCACAAATCTGTGACCGAAAAAGTTCGGTCACTATTCGGTCACTAATTAGTGACCGAATAGTCACCGAAGCACTTCAATCGCTAAAAGTGCACATCAGAGACTGAATAATTTCGGTCACAATTCGGTCCCTGATATAGCGACCGAATTGAGACCGAAATTATTCGGTCTCAAATCGAGACCGAACCATCAGTCACAATTCGGTCCCTGATATAGCGAACGAATTGAGACCGAAATAAATCGGTCACTAATAGAGACCGACCAAATTAGTCACAATTCGGTCCCCGATATAGGACCGAATAGAGACCGATGCATTCGGTCTCAACCAATTCGGTCCCCGATATAGGGACCGAATAGAGACCGATGCATTCGGTCTCAATAGAGACTGATTTGTTCAGTCACTAATCGGTCTCTATTTTTGTAATTTTTTTTTATTTGTAAATTTTTAGCAAAATATCTGTGTAAATAAAACGTCCACAACAATAATAAATATCCACAATACAACACAGTAAATGACCACAAACAACAATAATAAAAATGTCCACAACACAATAATAAAATAAAAATGTCCACAACAAACAATAATAAAATAAAAATGTCCACAATAATAATATAAAGTCCACATGAACAATAAAATATACACAACATCATAATAATAAACTATCCACAACAACAATACAAATGTTAATAACAATAAGAATAATAGTGAAATGAAAATCATGAATCATCCTCCCTGTCCTCGTGCTCGTCTCCTCCCACGCAACTCGCTGAAGGAACCTACAATACATATATAACATAATAAGTTAAAATTGAATATTATTAGAAACAATAAAATATTTAAATTTACAAAAAAATCGAAGGCCAATCGGATGAGTATTTCTAATTTTAAACCCCTAAACGTAAGTTAATCATTTTTAATGTAAACTGACTTGTTGATTGTAAGTTTGAGGCGTCGAGCTAAAATCGGGAGTCCGAATTGAACTCCGTCAGTTTCCACAAGTCACATTCATCGCCGTGGCCGTGCTGGAAAAAACCGGAGGCCAATCAGATTAGTATTTCTAATTTTGAACCCCTAAACGTAAGTTCTTCATTTTTAATCTAAACTGAATTGTCGAATGTAAGTTTGAGACGTCGACCTCAATCCAGGAGTCTGAATTGAGCTCCGTCAGTTTCCACAAGTCACATTCATCGCCCTGGCCGTGCAGGAAAAACCGGAGGCCAATCGGATGAGTATTTCTAATTTTGAACCCCGAAACCTACCTAAATTCTTCATCTTAATCTAAACTGACTTCTCGAATGCAAGTTTGAGGCGTCGACCAAAACCGGGAGTCCGAATTGAACTCCGTTAGTTTCCACAAGTCACATTCATCGCCCTGGCCGTGCTGGAAAAAACCGGAGGCCAATCGGATGAGTATTTCTAATTTTGAACCCCGAAACGTACCAAAATTCTTCATCTTTAATCTAAACTGACTTCTCGAATGCAAGTTTGAGGCGTTGACCTCAAACCGGGAGTCCAAATTGAAGTCCGTCAGTTTCCACAAGTCACATTCATCGCCCTGGCCGTGCTGGAAAAAATCGGAGGCCAATCGGATGAGTATTTCTAATTTTGAAACCCTAAACCTACCTAAATTCTTCATCTTTAATCTAAACTGACTTGTCGAATGCAAGTTTGAGGCGTTGACCTCAAACCGGGAGTCCAAATTGAACTCCGTCAGTTTCCACAAGTCACATTCATCGCCTTGGCCGTGCTGGAAAAAACCGGAGGCCAATCGGATGAGTATTTCTAATTTTGAACCCCGAAACCTACCAAAATTCTTCATCTTTAATCTAAACTGACTTCACGAATGCAAGTTTGAGGCGTCGACCTCAAACCGGGAGTCCGAATTGAACTCCGTCTGTTTCCACAAGTCACATTCATCGCCCTGGCCGTGCTGGAAAAAACCGGAGGCCAATCGGATGAGTATTTCTAATTTTGAACCCCTAACCTACCCAAATTCTTCATCTTTAATCTAAACTGACTTCTCGAATGCAAGTTTGAGACGTCGACCTCAAAATGGGAGTCCGAATTGAACTCCGTCAGTTTCCACAAGTCACATTCATCGCCCTGGCCGTGCTGGAAAAAACCGGAGGCCAATCGGATGAGTATTTCTAATTTTGAACCCATAAACCTACCTAATTCTTCATCTTTAATCTAAACTGACTTGTCGAATGCAAGTTTGAGGCGTCGAACTCAAACCGGGAGTCTAAATTGAAGTCCGTCAATTTCCACAAGTCACATTCATCGCCTTGGCCGTGCTGGAAAAAAACGGAGGCTAATCGGATGAGTATTTCTATTTTGAACCCCGAAACCTACCTAATTCTTCATCTTTAATCTAAACTAACTTCTTGAATGCAAGTTTGAGGCGTCGACCTCAAACCGGGAGTCCGAATTGAACTCCGTCAGTTTCCACAAGTCACATTCAACGCCCTGGCTGTGTTGGAAAAAACCGGAGGCCAATCGGATGAGTATTTCTAATTTTGAACCCCTAAACCTACCTAAATTCTTCATCTTTAATCTAAACTGACTTGTCGAATGCAAGTTTGAGGCGTCGACCTCAAACCGGGAGTCCGAATTGAACTCCGTCAGTTTCCACAAGTCACATTCATCGCCCTGGCCGTGCTGGAAAAAACCGGAGGCCAATCGGATGAGTATTTCTAATTTTGAACCCCTAAACCTACCTAAATTCTTCATCTTTAATCTAAACAGACTTCTCGAATGCAAGTTTGAGGCGTCGACCTCAACCGGGAATCCGAATAGAACTCTGTCAGTTTCCACAAGTCACATTCATCGCCCTGGCCGTGCTGGAAAAAAACGGACGCCAATCGGATGAGTATTCCTATTTTGAACCCTGAAACCTACCTAAATTCTTCATCTTTAATCTAAACTGACTTGTCGAATGCAAGTTTGAGGCATCGACCTCAAACCGGGAGTCCGAATTGAACTCCGTCAGTTTCCACAAGTCACATTCATCGCTCTGGCCGTGCTGGAAAGAACCGGAGGCCAATCGGATGAGTATTTCTAATTTTGAACCCCTAAACCTACCTAAATTCTTCATCTTTAATCTAAACTGACTTCTCGAATGCAAGTTTCAGGCGTCGACCTCAAACCGGGAATCCGAATAGAACTCCGCCAGTTTCCAAAAGTCACATTCATCACCCTAGCCGTGCTGGAAAAAATCGGAGGCCAATCGGATGAGTATTTCTCATTTTGAACCCCGAAACCTACCTAAATTCTTCATCTTTAATCTAAACTGACTTGTCGAATGCAAGTTTGAGGCATCGACCTCAAACCGGGAGTCCGAATTGAACTCCGTCAGTTTCCACAAGTCACATTCATCGCCCTGGCCGTGCTGGAAAAAACCGGAGGCCAATCGGATGAGTATTCCTATTTTGAACCCTGAAACCTACCTAAATTCTTCATCTTTAATCTAAACTGACTTCTCGAATGCAAGTTTGAGGCGTCGACCTCAACCGGGAGTCCGAATTGAACTCCGTCAATTTCCACAAGTTACATTCATCGCCCTGGCCGTGCTGGAAAAAATCGGAGGCCAATCGGAAGAGTATTTATAATTTTGAACCCCGAAACCTACCTAAATTCTTCATCTTTAATCTAAACTGACTTGTCGAATGCAAGTTTGAGGCATCGACCTCAAACCGGGAGTCCGAATTGAACTCCGTCAGTTTCCACAAGTCACATTCATCGCCCTGGCCTTGCTGGAAAGAACCGGAGGCCAATCGGATGAGTATTCCTAATTTTTAACCCCGAAACCTACCTAAATTCTTCATCTTTAATCTAAACTGACTTCTCGAATGCAAGTTTGAGGCGTCGACCTCAAACGGGAATCCGAATAGAACTCCGTCAGTTTCCACAAGTCACATTCATCGCCCTGGCCGTGCTGGAAAAAACCGGAGGCCAATCGGATGAGTATTCCTAATTTTGAACCCCGAAACCTACCTAAATTCTTCATCTTTAATCTAAACTGACTTCTCGGATGCAAGTTTGAGCCGTCGACCTCAAACCGGGAGTCCGAATTGAACTCCGTCAATTTCCACAAGTTACATTCATCGCCCTGGCCGTGCTGGAAAAAATCGGAGGCCAATCGGAAGAGTATTTCTAATTTTGAACCCCGAAACCTACCGAAATTCTTCATCTTTAATCTAAACTGACTTCTCGAATGCAAGTTTGAGGCGTCGACCTCAAACCGGGAGTCCGAATTGAACTCCGTCAGTTTCCACAAGTCACATCATCGCCCTGGCCGTGCTGGAAAAAATCGGAGGCCAATCGGATGAGTATTTCTAATTTTGAACCCCGAAACCTACCTAAATTCTTCATCTTTAATCTAAACTGACTTCTCGAATGCAACTTTGAGGCGTCGACCTCAAACGGGTGTCCGAATTGAACTCCGTCAGTTTCCACAAGTCACATTCATCGCCCTGGCCATGCGGGAAAAAACGGGAGGCCAATCGGATGAGTATTTCTAATTTTGATCCCCGAAACCTACCGAAATTCTTCATCTTTAATCTAAACCGACTTCTCGAATGCAAGTTTGAGGCGTCGACCTCAAACCGGGAGTCCGAATTGAACTCCGTCAGTTTCCATAAGTCACATTCATCGCCCTGGCCGTGCTGGAAAAAATCGGAGGCCAATCGGATGAGTATTTCTAATTTTGAACCCCGAAACCTACCTAAATTCTTCATCTTTAATTTAAACTGACTTCTCGAATGCAAGTTGAGGCGTCGACCTCAAACCGGGAGTCCGAATTGAACTCCGTCAGTTTCCACAAGTCACATTCATCGCCCTGGCCGTGCTGGAAAAAACCGGAAGCCAATCGGATGAGTATTCTAATTTTGAACCCTGAAACATACGTAAATTCTTCATCTTTAATTTAAACTGACTTGTCGAATGCAAGTTTGAGGCGTCGACCTCAAACCGGGAGTCCGAATTGAACTCCGTCAATTTCCACAAGTTACATTCATCGCCCTGGCCGTGCTGGAAAAAATCGGAGGCCAATCGGATGAGTATTTCTAATTTTGAGCCCCGAAACCTACCTAAATTCTTCATCTTTAATCTAAACTGACTTCTCGAATGTATGTTTGAGGCGTCGACCTCAAACCGGGTGTCCGAATTGAACTCCGTCAGTTTCCACAAGTCACATTCATCGCCCTGGCCGTGCTGGAAAAAACGGAGGCCAATCGGATGAGTATTTCTAACTTTGAACCCCGAAACCTACCTAAATTCTTCATCTTTAATCTAAACTGACTTCTCGAATGCAAGTTTGAGGCGTCGACCTCAAACCGGGAGTCCGAATTGAACTCCATCAGTTTCCACAAGTCACATTCATCGCCCCGGCCGTGCTGGAAAAAACGGAGGCTAATCGGATGAGTATTCTAATTTTGAACCCCGAAACCTACCTAAATTCTTCATCTTTAATCTAAACTGACTTGTCGAATGCAAGTTGGAGGCGTCGACCTCAAAATGGGAGTCCGAATTGAACTCCGTCAGTTTCCACAAGTCACATTCATCGCCCTGGCCGTGCTGGAAAACACGGAGGCCAATTGGATGAGTATTTCAAATTTTGAACCCCTAAACCTACCTAAATTCTTCATCTTTAATCTAAACTGACTTGTCGAATGCAAGTTTGAGGCGTCGAACTCAAACCGGGAGTCTAAATTGAAGTCCGTCAGTTTCCACAAGTCACATTCATCGCCTTGGCCGTGCTGGAAAAAACCGGAGGCCAATCGGATGAGTATTTCTAATTTTGAACCCCGAAACCTACCTAAATTCTTCATCTTTAATCTAAACTGACTTCTTGAATGCAAGTTTGAGGCGTCGACCTCAACCGGGAGTCCGAATTGAACTCCGTCAGTTTCCACAAGTCACATTCAACGCCCTGGCCGTGCTGGAAAAAACCGAGGCCAATCGGATGAGTATTTCTAATTTTGAACCCCTAAACCTACCTAAATTCTTCATCTTTAATCTAAACTGACTTGTCGAATGCAAGTTTGAGGCGTCGACCTCAAACCGGAGTCCGAATTCAACTCCGTCAGTTTCCACAAGTCACATTCATCGCCCTGGCCGTGATGGAAAAAACCGGAGGCCATTCGGATCAGTATTTCTAATTTTGAACCCCTAAACCTACCTAAATTCTTCATCTTTAATATAAACTGACTTCTCGAATGCAAGTTTGAGGCGTCGACCTCAAACCGGGAATCCGAATAGAACTCCGTCAGTTTCCACAAGTCACATTCATCGCCGTGGCCATGCTGGAAAAAACGGAGGCCAATCGGATGAGTATTCCTAATTTTGAACCCTGAAACCTACCTAAATTCTTCATCTTAATCTAAACTGACTTCTTGAATGCATGTTTGAGGCGTCGACCTCAAACCGGAGTCCGAATTGAACTCCGTCAATTTCCACAAGTTACATTCATCGCCCTGGCCGTGCTGGAAAAAATCGGAGGCCAATCGGATGAGTATTTCTAATTTTGAACCCCGAAACCTACCTAAATTCTTCATCTTTAATCTAAACTGACTTCTCGAATGCAAGTTTGAGGCGTCGACCTCAAACCGGGAGTCCGAATTGAACTCCGTCAGTTTCCACAAGTCACATTCATCGCCCTGGCCGTGCTGGAAAAAATCGGAGGCCAATTGGATGAGTATTTCTAATTTTGAACCCCGAAACCTACCTAAATTCTTCATCTTTAATCTAAACTGACTTCTCGAATGCAAGTTTGAGGCGTCGACCTCAAACCGGGTGTCCGAATTGAACTCCGTCAATTTCCACAAGTTACATTCATCGCCCTGGCCGTGCTGGAAAAAACCGGAGGCCAATCGGATGAGTATTTCTAATTTTGAACCCCGAAACCTACCGAAATTCTTCATCTTTAATCTAAACTGACTTCTCGAATGCAAGTTTGAGGCGTCGACCTCAAACGGGAGTCCGAATTGAACTCCGTCAATTTCCATAAGTCACATTCATCGCCCTGGCCGTGCTGGAAAAAATCGGAGGCCAATCGGATGAGTATTTCTAATGTTGAACCCCGAAACCTACCTAAATCTTCATCTTTAATCTAAACTGACTTCTTGAATGCAAGTTTGAGGCGTCGACCTCAAACGGGAGTCCGAATTGAACTCCGCCAGTTTCCACAAGTCACATTCATCGCCCTGGCCGTGCTGGAAAAAACCGGAGGCCAATCGGATGAGTATTTCTAATTTTGAACCCCCAAACCTACCTAAATTCTTCATCTTTAATCTAAACTGACTTCTTGAATGCAAGTTTGAGGCGTCGATCTCAAAATGGGAGTCCGAATTGAACTCTGTCAGTTTCCACAAGTCACTTTCATCGCCCTGGCCGTGCTGGAAAAAATCGGAGACCAATCGGATGAGCATTTCTAATTTTGAACCCCGAAACCTACCTAAATTCTTCATCTTTAATCTAAACTGACTTGTCGACTGCAAGTTTGAGGCATCGACCTCAAACAGGGAGTCCGAATTGAACTCCGTCAGTTTTCACAAGTCACATTCATCTCCCTGGCCGTGCTGGAAAAAACCGGAGGCCAATCGGATGAGTATTCCTAATTTTGAACCCCGAAACCTACATAAATTCTTTATCTTTAATCTAAACTGACTTCTCGAATGCAAGTTTGATGCGTCGACCTCAAACGGGAGTCCGAATTGAACTCCGTCAGTTTCCACAAGTCACATTCTTCGCCCTGGCCGTGCTGAAAAAACCGGAGGCCAATCGGATGAGTATTTCTAATTTTGAACCCTGAACCTTCCGAAATTATTCATCTTTAATCTAAACTGACTTCTCGAATGCATGTTTGAGGCGTCGACCTCAAACCGAGAGTCCGAATTGAACTCCGTCAGTTTCCACAAGTCACATTCATCGCCCGGGCCGTGCTGGAAAAAACCGGAGGCCAATCGGATGAGTATTTCTAATTTTGAACCCCTAAACCTACCTAAATTCTTCATCTTAATCTAAACTGACTTCTCGAATGCAAGTTTGAGGCGTCGACCTCAAAATGGGAGTCCGAATTGAACTCCGTCAGTTTCCACAAGTCACATTCATCCCCTGGCCGTGATGGAAAAAACCGGAGGCCAATCGGATGAGTATTTCTAATTTTGAACCCCTAAACCTACCTAAATTCTTCATCTTTAATCTAAACTGACTTGTCGAATGCAAGTTTGAGGCGTCAACCACAAACTGGGAGTCCAAATTGAACTCCGTCAGTTTCCACAAGTCACATTCATCGCCTTGGCTGTGCTGGAAAAAACCGGAGGCCAATCGGATGAGTATTTCTAATTTTGAACCCCGAAACCTACCTAAATTCTTCATCTTTAATCTAAACTGACTTCTCGAATGCAAGTTTGAGACGTTGACCACAAACCGGGAGTCCGAATTGAACTCCGTCAGTTTCCACAAGTCACATTCATCGCCCTGGCCGTGCTGGAAAAAACCGGAGGCCAATCGGATGAGTATTTCTAATTTTGAACCCCTAAACCTACCTAAATTCTTCATCCTTAATCTAAACTGACTTGTCGAATGCAAGTTTGAGGCGTCGACCTCAAACCGAGAGTCCGAATTGAACTCCGTCAGTTTTCACAAGTCACATTCATCGCCCTGGCCGTGCTGGAAAAAACCGGAGGCCAATGGATGAGTATTTCTAATTTTGAACCCCTAAACCTACCTAAATTCTTCATCTTTATTCTAAACTGACTTCTCGAATGCAAGTTTGAGGCGTCGACCTCAAACCGAGAGTCCGAATAGAACTCCGTCCGTTTCCACAAGTCACATTCATCGCCCTGGCCGTGCTGGAAAAAATCGGAGGCCAATCGGATGAGTATTTCTAATTTTGAACCCCGAAACCTACCTAAATTCTTCATCTTTAATCTAAACTGACTTGTCGAATGCAAGTTTGAGGCATCGACCTCAAACCGGGAGTCCGAATTGAACTCCGTCAGTTTCCACAAGTCACATTCATCGCCCTGGCCGTGCTGGAAAAAACCGGAGGCCAATCGGATGAGTATTTCTAATTTTGAACCCTGAAACTTACCTAAATTCTTCATCTTTAATCTAAACTGACTTCTCGAATGCAAGTTTGAGGCGTCGACCTCAAACCGGGAGTCCGAATTGAACTCCGTCAATTTCCACAAGTTACATTCATCGCCCTGGCCGTGCTGGAAAAAATCGGAGGCCAATCGGATGAGTATTTCTAATTTTGAACCCCGGAACCTACCGAAATTCTTCATCTTTAATCTAAACTGACTTCTCGAATGCATGTTTGAGGCGTCGACCTCAAACGGGAGTCCGAATTGAACTCCGTCAGTTTCCACAAGTCACATTCATCACCCTGGCCGTGCTAGAAAAAATCGGAGGCCAATCGGATGAGTATTTCTATTTTGAACCCCGAAACCTACCTAAATTCTTCATCTTTAATCTAAACTGACTTCTCGAATGCAAGTTTGAGGCGTCGACCTCAAACCGGGAGTCCGAATTGAACTCCGTCAATTTCCACAAGTTACATTCATCGCCCTGGCCGTGCTGGAAAAAACCGGAGGCCAATCGGATGAGTATTTCTAATTTTGAACCCCTAAACCTACCTAAATTTTTCATCTTTAATCTAAACTAACTTGTCGAATGCAAGTTTGAGGCGTCGACCTCAAACCGGGAGTCCGAATTGAACTCCGTCAGTTTCCACAAGTCACATTCATCGCCCTAGCCATGCTGGAAAAAACCGGAGGCCAATCGGATGAGTAGAAAATTTTGAACCCCGAAACCTACCTAAGTTCTTCATTTTTAATCCAAACTGTCTTGCTTAATAAAAAATTGTGCGTCGATCAACCCAAATGAAAGTTAACATAACTTGCCTGTGGAGGAGGTGCTGCCTGTGGCGGAGGAGGTGGTGCTTGTGAGAAGGCGTGGGCGATAACTTGGGAGAGGGTCTGGGAGAGCTGGGCCTGTAGTGCGTCGGTCACCTGCATCTGCATCTGGGCAAGACGAGTCTCCATCGAATCCGCCAGACGAGACTCTAAGCCAGATTTCCTACTGTCAATGAAGCCCATCAGTTGTCCTGGAGAAGTACCTGGAGTAGCAACTCCTGCGTGGAATGCTCTGGTATGTGACCCTGAGCTGGATCCTCCAGATAACACCTGGCTCGTGTCGATGTTGCGCCCAAAACCATACACAAGGCCTTTCTTTGGGGCCCCAGCTGCCGCAACCCATACCTCATGATCTAACGGCGGCTGCTCGTCCTCCCCGACATACTTCTCCGTCATTTGTTCTCTGTATGACTCCTGCAAGAAAACAGAAAAAATGATAGTAGTTAATATTCATATTAATGTGAAAAATAAATAGTGAATATCTTCTAAATACTTACTGCAACCACGTGGGCTCTATCGCTAATGTATGCATCCGTTCCTTTTTTTTGTGTGTTCTATCGAACACCTCCGAAAATGTCGGCTGCCTTTTTAGCTCCTTCTCCTATTTCACAGAAAAAACATGACATAAATGAGTACCTTTATAAATAAAAGAGACCAGAAATGGACAAATTACTTACCAATCTGGACTGATGGGTCGCAAAAGAGACAGACCCACTACTATGCATGTTTGCTTCTGGATTGGCAGCCGATTAACTTTCATTATTGAGGATGTCTGTTGCCATTTCTCTGCAGCCCAGATGTCGCAAAGAGTTTCCCAATATTCTCCCCTCATCCAACTGGGTGCCCGCTCCTTCCAAAGAGTCGGGTCTGCACTCTGAGAATGTTTCTCTGCATTTTTTCTCGCGTTATACATCAAATGCTTGAAATTTGATCTTGCAGTCATCGTCCATACAAATCGAGACCGCGCATCGTCTGGACGACGCGTGAATCGATGCTGGCTCTATATACATAAGAGTTAGTTAACTGCATGTATGAATACGATAAGAATTAAATTACAATGCGAAATTACATACCATGAATGTAAGGCCCTCGATTTTCCGTCGCATTAATTGTATTTATGTGTGTATATTTGTGCTTGTGTATGTATGTACATATTTACGTACGTATTAATTAGTACAAGTACGTGTGCATGTGTTTATATTAAATATAAATAATGTATGTATTGCATGGTGGTAGTATGGATATAATACCGTATACATATTGCATGTATATACGCATGGTATGCATGGTTTTCTGCTTATTTTAGAGTTCTGGCCGAAGGCCACCTTGGCGTCAACCCCTGGCCGCTGAGGTGGTGTCAGCGTCCAGACCTGGACGCCAATACTAACCCTGGCGTCCAGCGATATGGACGCCAATCTCTCTGGCCTGCATGCGCAGCAGAGCTGTAAGCTTATTAAACAAGAAAGCCCAGCCATTGGGGGGCTGTCCCCAACGGCTCTGAGGGCTGTCAATTTACCCAAAGAGTGGGAGAGAGACTCCCTTTATGTCTGAACCCGAAATGGCCTCTTCCCACTTCTCCCTTCACCTTGCAAGAGGAGAAAAAGAGAGAAGAGAACCCTAGAAGAAAACTGTGAGAAACCCCATCCTTGCTACCCAAAAATCCACACTTCTGAAGCTTGATCCGGCGTTCCACTGCTTCAAGGAGGTTGCTGGACCGACGAGGAAGGCTTCCCCGACCTCGGCTTGCTGTGGATCTCGCTCAAGACCCGGAGGAGAGTTCATTTGGAGGCTTCTTGGGACTGCCAAGGAGGGCTTCACCAACACCCTAGACCCTTTGGAGGAATTTTAAAAGGCAAGTGACCTATCCATGATGTTCCCTTATGAGTCTAGGTCGGTTTTATGATTTTTGAGCATTTTCCCTCGAGTCCTAGACCCTCCCATTCACCCAATCTTGAGAGGTCGGGTCTGTGTTCTGCACAGACCTGAATCGACGGCAAGGTCCGTGGACGCCCAGATCATGCTTGGCATCCATCGGCCAGAGACCGCCGCCAAGTTCCTCTGGACAGAACAGTGAACTGTTTTGCCCTTCCTTTACATTAATTTCGGTATGGTTTCCGTGATGAGGATATATGGTAACCTTATACTCTATGTACATTGTCAATTGTGGTGTGTGGACGATTGTGATGTGTGGTGGTGAATGTTGAAATATTGTATCCCTTAAACTTGTGAGCATGACTTGTCAAAAATCTTGCAAATCCATGTTTCATGGTTAGGATTAGTCTGAATGCTTTGGTTTTGTCTGATCAGGAAGATTAGTGGGTCAGTATATGTGTGTGCAATTTTGATAAATTATCCATGCTTGTATAAATGGCCAATAAATCCGATTCGGTAAGTAAAAAGACATACAAGAAGATTGTGCTGATTAATCTATAGAGGTATGATTAGGGTAATCTTGTATTCTCAAATCATGCATATGTTAGTAGCCTCTGTTAAAACAGTAAGTGGCAAATTGCAAGATGTGTTAAACCCATGTTAACTTAAGTTGTGAAAAGCATGCTAATTAGGTGTTTTATTTACTGTAAATTCCATTTAGCTCAGAAAAATCTGAAAATTTAACTGTATGATCTGGAACCTGAAAACAGCATGTGGTTAAAATTTCAAGTCATTTGGACCAGTATATAAGAAGTTATGTATTTCCATGTGAATTATAGAAATCTACGTATGATATCGTAATGTGATTAGATATTGCTTAAACCTAACTTGATTAGTGCATCTACTAGTGTTAAACTCCTGAAACTTGTAGTGCCATGTTAGGAAAAACAGAGAAATACATGTGAGTGAGAAAGCGAATGAGATAAAGGTGACATGTGTAAAACCATGTGTAAATCGGTAAAATGTGTAAAGTGTAATTGTGCCAATGTGACACTGCTTCCGCAGAGGGCAGTGGAGCTGTATCAGGAAAAAGTCCCCCTGAGAAAGTTCAATGTGTAAGTGACCCTAAGGGCATTAGGGGGAAATCCTGGAGGTGGACAAGTACCACTGGTTAGGGTGGAGACTTGTTCTCCCGGTCTGCGCAGTCCAAGAGTCGCCATTGGAATGCCTAGATGGCGTCTATGTGTAATGTGATGTGTATATGTCCTTCTTTGGTGGTTTGGACTATGTGTCACGGCACCTAAAATGTGTAATGTGTAATGTGTATGTGTTCATGTGTAAATGTGTAAGTGAACAATGTGAATGTGTATGTGTAAAGTGCAACCATGTGAAATGGGAAACTTGTGTAAAGAAAAATGTGAAATTCTAAATGTGAGAATATGTTGTTGAAACCCATGTGAGACAAATCTGAAACCATGTGAAATCAGAAATCTTATGTTGTTATCATCATGTTTATATGTGCAAAGATGTCTAGAATCCATGTTAGGGATAATTGGTGAACACGGGTACAAGATAGCTTGATGGGTTGTTCACATGATATGTTTTACACAATATTGTAGCTCTCATGTATAGGTTTTCAGCCATGAAACCATGTGAAATCAGCAACTTAAAGCATGTGAAAACGTTTATGTATGTGTTTAAAAACATGTAAGATCCATGCTAGTCGTGTTTTCCTTTCATGTATGTACAATGTTCATGTTGGAAGCTCTCATGTCTTGGTTCTTTAAAGACAATGCTTCATGAGTAAATTGAATAGAAAGCATGTGATAGGTAAATTTTATTTCTTAGAAATCTGAAAACATGATCCATGTGTAAAATTGTAAAACTTTCATGATAGGTTGAAACCTTGACATGACTAGCATGCCCTGTTTTGAAAATTGTAAATGTGCATGTAGAACCCCTATGACTTATACGTGTATGTTATGAGTAGTGTTGCTTGCTGAGTCTTTGGACTCACTCCTTGCTTCGGCGTACAGGTGTAGTTGGTGACGTGGCACCTTTGGAGGAGACAGTGGAGACGGACTCCGAGCGCGGAGATTAGCTAGTTTTGGAGCTTCTTTGTGATTTGTGTACTTCATAGTATGTACTTTGAACATTGTCTTGGAATTATCATGAAAGAGATAAGTGTGGACATTATGTATTTATTTCAGAAATTTAAATTATGTGAACTCTTAGTTCCTTTTTGTTAATTGCAAACTTCATGTATGTTAAATGTGGATGATGAATGAATGGAGACAGTTGTCTTTTCTTCCGCTACTCTGTTGTATATTCATGTGTATCTCAGCTGTATGTATCGTTTGGGTAAATGTCCACTGTGAGGACTCTTGCTATACCGACGTGGGTTGGTATAACCGTACCGGTATAATGAGGGCCGTCACAGAGATTGGTATCAGAGCGACGGTTGAGATTGCACATGAATATACCTAAGTCATCATCCCCATTGCATGCTAAGTATGTCCACATGTGTACAAGACACTAATAAGAAGTGAAAGATAGATAAGAAAATGGTTAGAAAACTTAGTAACCTAACTCTAATGGTGGCTGAATTTTATTACAGCCATGGCTTCCGTGGACGACGTTGAGGTGTGCCAGCTCGACGACGAGCAGAGGTGTGAGGAGCGGGCGGAGCAGCAGGCCCCGCCCCACAGGGCCCTGTGCTTCCCCCACCACCGCCAGTGGACTACGGAGTATTCATGCAAGGTCTGGTGCAAGCTATGCAGACGCAGGCTCATACCCAGGCAGCACTCCAGGACCAGTTAGAGGCCCAGGTAGAATAATGAAAGCTAAGTAGCTTGCTATTTAAATTGCATGATATTGTGTTTATCGTATATGTTTTTTTGTTTAATGTAGCAGGCTCAGGCACCAGCTCAGGACCATGGTGGACCTTCCATCATGGAGCGATTCAAGAGGATGACCCCACCCTCTTTTAAGGGGGAGTGATCCGTTAATGGCAGAAAGCTGGATGAGGGAGACAGAGAAAATCTTCCGAGCTATCAGGTGTCCTGA
The DNA here is from genome assembly GCA_014218235.1 of Colocasia esculenta. Classification (NCBI taxonomy): domain Eukaryota; kingdom Viridiplantae; phylum Streptophyta; class Magnoliopsida; order Alismatales; family Araceae; genus Colocasia; species Colocasia esculenta. The sequence goes on along the minus strand of CM024758.1, from coordinate 101,960,802 downwards.
TGAGGATAAGGTGACATTAGCCACCTACATGCTACAGGTATGCTTTAGTTTATGCTTGTATGTTGTTTGTCAAGTTAGAATTTGTTAGTTGGTGCTTATGAAGGTGTATTGCAGGAGAGAGCTGATGTATGGTGGTCCTCCCTACTGCATACACGCTTTGAGGACGGAGCAGTAGACGTGACGTGGGACGCGTTCGTGAGACTCTTTCGAGCCAAGTTCGTCCCAGAGCATATCAAGGACAAGATGGAGCAAGAATTCCTTTCCCTGACGCAAGGATCAATGACCGTCCTGGAATACGAGGCAAGGTTTTCTGAACTTTCTAAGTATGCACCGCATATCGTAGAGGATGAGCGCAGGAAGATGAAGAAGTTCGTGATGGGACTCAAGCCATCACTGCGGATGAGACTCGTGTGTTTGACCACCGCACGCTAGACGAGGCCCTCAGCGCTGCCTGCAGACAGGAGGGAGAAATGGAGCAATATCTGGAGGAGAAGAAGGCTTCATAAAGAGGCCGGCAGCGACATTCCAGCGGCAGGATAAGAAGAAAACGGTGTACCAGACACCGCAGAAATCAGTGGCAGTCGGCAACTCTCAGGTACCTTCTGTACGTTCCCCTGGTGAAGAAGGAGTGTCCCCATTGCGGGAAGACACACGGTGGTACCGAGTGTTGGTTGGTAGCGGGTAGATGCTTGAAGTGTGGGAGCAGCGACGACAAGATTAAAGATTGCCCAAGACTTCAGCAAGGAGCTCAGCGTGGAGCGCCAGCACCAGCAGTAGCGGCAGCCGCGCCAGCTACAGGAAGACCAGGAAGGCCTCGAGCCCAGCTCGAGTGTTTGCTTTAGCTCGCGAGGACGCCGAGCAGGCGGAGCATGTCACCGAAGGTACGGTTTTGCTTTTCGGTGTGCACGCTCGGGTTTTGTTTGATACGGGTGCTACTCACTCGTTCATTTTCGAGCGGTTCGCTAGGCAGTTAGCCCTAGAGTCAGGCATAGAGTCTGAGGAGTTAGAGGTCCCTTTGTCTGTGCACACCCCTGCGGTAAGTATCGACTAGGAAGTGCATTCCGTCGTTACCTGTGTGCATTGAGGATAGATTCCTAGATGGGTGTTTCTTCTTGCTAAAGATGAAGGACTATGATTGCATCTTGGTCTGGATTGGCTAGAGGAGCACTATGCGTTAGTGGATTGTCGTCGGAAGAGGATTGTTTTCCGCATTCCTGGTGAGGACGAGTTCTCTCATCCCTTGCCAAAGAACTTAGCGGGAAAGTTAGTTATCTCTGCCATGAAGGCGATGCGCATGGTGAACAAGGGTTGTGACGCATTTCTTGCCAGCGTATATGCTAGTACCCGTTTGGTTCGTCACTGACTCTTGCAGAGATCGATGGGTGCAGGATTTTCCAGATGTCTTTCCCGATGACTTTCTGGATTGCCACCGGATAGAGATAGAGTTCACTATAGAGTTGCTTCCGGCACCTCTCCTATCTCGAAGGCCCCATATAGGATGGCACCTGCAGAGTTAGCGAAGTTGAGGAAGCAATTGCAAGAATTGCTCGATAAGGGATTCATTCGCCCTAGTGTTTCCCCTTGGGGCGCACCTGTATTGTTCGTCAAGAAGAAAGACGGGTCACTTAGGTTGTGTATTGATTATAGGAAGTTGAACCAAGTGACTGTGAAGAACAGGTATCCCTTACCTCGGATTGATGATCTGTTTGACCAGTTGCAGGATGCATCAGTCTTTTCCAAGATTGACTTGCGATCTGGTTATCATCAGTTGCGGATTAGGAACGAGGATGTGTCCAAGATGGCATTTAGAACCCGTTATGGACATTATGAGTTCTTGGTCCTTCCTTTCGGATTGACCAACGCCCCTGCAGTGTTCATGGATCTCATGAACCGGGTGTTTAGTCCGTATTTAGATAGCTTTGTCATAGTGTTTATGACGATGTGTTGGTCTACTCTCCGATGAGGCCACCCACCGTCAGCATTTGAGGTTAGTGTTAGAGGTTCTTCGTGAGCACAAGCTGCATGCAAATTCAGCAAGTGCGATTTTTGGTTGCGCGAGGTTCATTTCCGGCATGTTATCTCCGACGCTGGTGTAGCTGTTGATCCAGCAAAGGTCCAGGCAGTTATGGATTGGGAGGTTCCCAGGACCCCTTTGGAGATTCGTAGTTTCATTGGGTTAGCTGTTATTATCGGCGATTCATTGAGTTTCTCGTCCATCGCCGCCCCTTTGACAAAGCTGACCAGAAAGGGTGAGAAGTTTGTATGGTCTGAGGCATGTGAGCGTAGCTTTCAGCTATTGAAGGCTAAGCTTACTTCTGCTCCGGTATTGGTATTGCCTAGTGGTCTAGAGGGCTTTGCCATTTATACGGATGCATCTCAGATTGGTTTAGGATGTGTGCTAATGCAGCAAGACAGGGTAGTGGCTTATGCTTCTCGTCAATTGAAGGAGCATGAGAGGAACTATCCGACTCATGATTTGGAGCTCGCAGCTGTGGTTCATGCACTAATGATCTGGAGGCACTATCTTTATGGTGTCAGATTTGAGTGTTTACCGACCACAAGAGCTTGAAGTATCTTTTCTCCCAAAAGGAATTAAACCTGAGGCAGAGGAGATGGATTGAGTTCTTGAAGGACTATGACTTCGACCTTCAGTATCACCCTGGAAAGGAACATCGTAGCGGATGCTCTTAGTAGAAAGAGGTCTTCGCTCTAGCAGGATTGGAAGATGTTGGAGGATGCAGCGTGCTCTATGACCGAGTTAGAGCCATCGCTGTGTCAGGCTTTTGTAGCTCAGCTATCCCTTAGATCCTCAGTCTTGGATGAGGTGATTGAGCAGTAGAAAGCCGACCCTAGATTGTTAGAGTTAGTGGGTAAGGTGGGCATTGCTCGTGATGAGGACGGTGTGATTAGATTTCAGCACCGTGTTTGTGTCCCCGATGTGGTAGATGTCCGTGAGCATGTGTTAGCGGAGGCTCATAGATCGCGATTCTCTATTCATCCGGGTAACACTAAGATGTATCAAGACCTGAAGAGATCATTTTGGTGGTCCGGCATGAAGAAAGATGTTACGGATTATGTGTCTAGATGTCTAGTATGTCAGCAAGTGAAAGCCGAGCGGCAGCGACCATCCGGCCTTATGCAGAGGATGGATATCCCCGTGTGGAAGTGGGAAGCTGTCACTATGGACTTCGTTCGGGTTTGCCTCGATCTAGAAGGGGCAATGACTTGATTGGGTAGTTGTAGATAGATTCTCGAAGACTGCTCATTTCTTGCCTATGAAGAAGAAGTAGTCAGTAGAGAGTTTAGCTAGATTGTATGTTAGTGGCATCATTAGATTGCATGGTGTGCCGAAGTCGATCATTTCGGATCGAGATCCGGATTTACTTCGAGATTGTGGAAGGGTCTTCAGGATGCGTTAGGTTCGGAGCTGAAGCTAAGTTCGGCGTTCATCCCCAGACCGATGGACAGTCCGAGAGGACTATCCAGACGCTCGAGGATATGTTGAGAGCGTGTGTTCTGGATTGGAAGGACGATTGGGAGCGTCATTTACCTCTTGTGGAGTTCGCATACAACAACAACTTTCATGCTAGTATTGGTATGGCTCCATTCGAGGTGTTGTATGGTAGGCCCTGCAGATCTCCTTTATGTTGGGAGGAGACTGGTGATAGGCAGTTGATCGGACCGAGTTAGTTCAGGAAACTTCGGATAAGATCCAGCTTATCAGGAAAAGGCTTGTTGCGCACAGGATAGGCAGAAGAGTTATGCCGACAATAGGAGGAAGGATTTAGAGTTCGAGGTTGGCGATCATGTCTTCTTGAAGATATCGCCTACTCGAGGTGTTGTCAGATTTGGCAGGCATAGCAAGCTAAGCCCTAGATTCATTGGCCCATATGAGATTCTCAGACGTTTGGGCAGCGTGGCGTACGAGCTAGCATTACCCCAGCTTTGGCTAGCGTTCACCCGGTATTCCACGTGTCTATGCTCAGGAAGTATGTCCGAGATCCATCTCATGTGATTAGTCATGAGCCAGTGGAGATCCAGCCAGATCTTTCGTATGTCGAGCAACCAGTAGCCATTCTTGACGGAAGGTTCAGCATCTCCGGAACAAGAGTATTGCGTCGGTGAAAGTTCTATGGCGGAACTTCTCACGTAAGGAGGCTACGTGGGAGCTTGAGGATGCGATGAAGAAGAAGTATCCCCTTTTGTTTGAGTAGTGTCGTTCTAACTTCGAGGACGAAGTTTCTTTAAGGGGGAGAGGGTGTAAGGCCCTCGATTTTCCGTCGCATTAATTGTATTTATGTGTATATATTTGTGCTTGTGTATGTATATACATATTTACGTACGTATTAATTAGTACAAGTACGTATGCATGTGTTTATATTAAATATAAATAATGTATGTATTGCATGGTGGTAGTATGGATATAATACCGTATACATATTGCATGTATATACGCATGGTATGCATGGTTTTCTGCGTATTTTAGAGTTCTGGCCGAAGGCCACCTTGGCGTCAACCCCTGGCGCTGAGGTGGTGTCAGCGTCCAGACCTGGACGCCAATACTAACCCTGGCGTCAGCGATATAGACGCCAATCTCTCTGGCCTGCATGCGCAGCAGAGCTGCAAGCTTCTGAAACAAGAAAGCCAGCCATGGGGGGCTGTCCCCAATGGCTCTGAGGGCTGTCAACTCACCCAAGAGTGGGAGAGGACTCCCTTATGTCTGAACCCGAAATGGCCTCTTCCCACTCTCCCTTCACCTTGCAAGAGGAGAAAAAAGAGAAGAAGAGAACCCCTAGAAGAAAACTGTGAGAAACCTCATCCTTGCCACCCAAAAATCCACACTTCTGAAGCTTGATCCGGCGTCCACTGCTTCAAGGAGGTTGCTGGACCGACGAGGAAGGCTTCCCCGACCTCGGCTTGCTGTGGATCTCGCTCAAGAACCGGAGGAGAGTTCATTTGGAGGCTTCTTGGGACTGCCCAAGGAGGGCTTCACCAACACCCTAGACCTTTGGAGGAATTTTTAAAAGGCAAGTGACCTATCCATGATGTTCCCTTATGAGTCTAGGTCGGTTTTATGATTTTTGAGCATTTTCCCTCGAGTCCTAGACCCTCCCATTCACCCAATCTTGAGAGGTCGGGTCTGTGTTTCTGCACAGACCTGAATCGACGGCAAGGTCCGTGGACGCCCAGATCATGCTTGGCGCCATCAGCCATGCCGCTGACCCTGAGTCAGCGGCCAGAGACCGCTGCCAAGTTCCTCTGGACAAAACAGTGAACTGTTCTGCCCTTCTTTACATTAATTTCGGTATGGTTTCCGTGATGAGATATATGGTAACCTTATACTCTATGTACATTGTCAATTGTGTGTGTGTGGACGATTGTGATGTGTGTGGTGAATGTTGAAATATTGTATCCCTTAAACTTGTGAGCATGACTTGTCAAAAATCTTGCAAATCCATGTTCATGGTTAGGATTAGTCTGAATGCCTTGGTTTTGTCTGATCAGAAGATTAGTGGGTCAGTATATGTGTATGCAATTTTGATAAATTATCCATGGTTGTATAAATGGCCAATAAATCCGGTTCGGTAAGTAAAAAGACATACAAGAAAGATTGTGCTGATTAACTATAGAGGTATGATTTAGGGTAATCTTGTATTCTCAAATCATGCATATGTTAGTAGCCTCTGTTAAAACAGTAAGTGGCAAATTGCAAGATGTGTTAAACCCCATGTTAACTTAAGTTGTGAAAAGCATGCTAATAGGTGTTTTATTACTGTAAATTCCATTTAGCTCAGAAAAGTCTGAAAAATTAAGTGTACGATCTGGAACCTAAAAACAACATGTGGTTAAAATTTCAGGTCATTTGGACCAGTATATAGAAGTTATGTATTTTCCATGTGAATTATAGAATCTACGTATGATATCGTAATGTGATTAGATATTGCTTAAACCTAACTTGATTAGTGCATCTACTGTGTGTTAAACTCCTGAAACTTTGTAGTGCCATGTTAGGAAAAATAGAGAAATACATGTGAGTGAGAAAGCGAATGAGATTAAAGGTGACATGTGTAAAACCATGTGTAATCGGTAAAATGGTAAAGTGTAATTGTGCCAATGTGACACTGCTTCGCAGAGGGTAGTGGAGCTGTATCAGGGAAAAGTCCCCCTGAGAAAGTTCAATGTGTAAGTGACCCTAAGGGCATTAGGGGGAAATCCTGGAGGTGGACAAGTACTACTGGTTAGGGTGGAGACTTGTTCTCCCGGTCTGCGCAGTCCAAGAGTGGCCATTGGAATGCCTAGATGGCGTCTATGTGTAATGTGATGTGTATATGTCCTTCTTTGGTGGTTTGGACTATGTGTCACGGCACCTAAAATGTGTAATGTGTAATGTGTATGTGTTCATGTGTAAATGTGTAAGTGAACAATGTGAATGTGTATGTGTAAAGTGCAACCATGTGAAAGGGAAACTTGTGTAAAGAAAATGTGAATTCTAAATGTGAGAATATGTTGTTGAAACCCATGTGAGACAAATCTGAAACCATGTGAAATCAGAATCTTATGTTGTTATCATCATGTTTATATGTGCAAAGATGTCTAGAATCCATGTTAGGGATAATTGGTGAACACGGGTACAAGATAGCTGATGGGTGTTCACATGATATGTTTTACACAATATTGTAGCTCTCATGTATAGGTTTTCAGCCATGAAACCATGTGAAATCAGCAACTTAAAGCATGTGAAAACGTTTATGTAGTGTTAAAAAACATGTAAGATCCATGCTAGTCGTGTTTTCCTTTCATGTATGTACAATGTTCATGTTGGAAGCTCTCATGTCTTGGTTCTTTAAAGACAATGCTTCATGAGTAAATTGAATAGAGAGCATGTGATAGGTAAATTTTATTCTTAGAAATCTGAAAACATGATCCATGTGTTAAATTGTAAAACTTTCATGATAGGTTGAAACTTGACATGACTAGCATGCCCTGTTTTGAAAATTGTAAATGTGCATGTAGAACCCCTATGAATTATACGTGTATGTTATGAGTAGTGTTGCTTGCTGAGTCTTGGACTCATTCCTTGCTTCGGCGTACAGGTGTAGTTGGTGACGTGGCACCTTTGGAGGAGACAGTGGAGACGGACTCCGAGCGCGGAGATTAGCTAGTTTTGGAGCTTCTTTGTGATTGTGTACTTCATAGTATGTACTTTGAACATTGTATTGGAATTATCATGAAAAGAATGTATAAGTGTAACATTATGTATTTAATTTCAGCAATTTAAATTATGTGAACTCTTAGTTCCTTTTGTTAATTGCAAACTTCATGTATGTTAAATGTGGATGATGAATGAATGGAGACAGTTGTCTTTTTCTTCCGCTACTTTGTTGTATATTCGCGTGTATCTCAGCTGTATGTATCGTTTGGGTAAATGTCCCACTGTGAGGACTCTTGCTATTAGGGTGGAGACTTGTTCTCCCGGTCTGCGCAGTCCAAGAGTGGCCATTGGAATGCCTAGATGGCGTCTATGTGTATGTGATGTGTATATGTCCTTCTTGGTGGGTTGGGCTAGTGTCACGGCACTACCCAAATGTGTAATGTGTAATGTGTATGTGTTCATGGTAAATGTGTAAGTGACAACAATGTTGAATGTGTATGTGTAAAGTGCAACCATGTGAAAGGGGAAACTTGTGTAAAGAAAAATGCGATTGAAATTTAAATGTGAGAATATGTTGTTGAAACCCATGTGAGACAAATCTGAAACCATGTGGAAAATCAGAATCTATGTTGTTATCATCAAGTTTATATGTGCAAAGATGTCTAGAATCCATGTTAGAGATAATGGTGAACACGGGTACAAGATAGCTTGAGGGTTGTTTCACATGATATGTTTTACACAATATTGTAGCTCTCGTGTATAGGTTTTCAGCCATGAAACCATGTGAAATCAGCAACTTAAAGCATGTGAAAACGTTTATGTATGGTTTAAAAACTTGTAAGATCCATGCTAGTCGGTTTTCCTTTCATGTATGTACAATGTCATGTTGGAAGCTCTGTCTTGGTTCTTTAAAGACAATGCTTCATGAGTAAATTGAATAGAGAGCATGTGATAGGTAAATTTTATTCTTAGAAATCTGAAAAAATGATCCATGTGTAAAATTGTAAAACTTTCATGATAGGTTGAAACCTTGACATGACTAGCATGCCCTGTTTTGAAAATTGTAAATGTGCATGTAGAACCTCTATGAATTATACGTGTATGTTATGAGTAGTGTTGCTTGCTGAGTCTTTGGACTCATTCCTTGCTTAGGCGTACAGGTGTAGTTGGTGACGTGGCACCTTTGGAGGAGACAGTGGAGACGGACTCCGAGCGCGGAGATTAGCTAGTTTTGGAGCTTCTTTGTGATTTGTGTACTTCATAGTATGTACTTTGAACATTGTATTGGAATTATCATGAAAAGAATGTATAAGTGTGGACATTATGTATTTAATTTCAGCAATTTAAATTATGTGAACTCTTAGTCCTTTTGTTAATTGCAAACTTCATGTATGTTAAATGTGGATGATGAATGAATGGAGACAGTTGTCTTTTTCTTCCGCTACTTTGTTGTATATTCGCGTGTATCTCAGCTGTATGTATCGTTTGGGTAAATGTCCCACTGTGAGGACTCTTGCTATACTGACGTGGGTTGGTATAACTGTAGCGGTATAATGATGGCCGTCACAATGAACATCTGATACAAGTGCTCCTGGACCTCCATCGGGAAATCATTGAATCTATGAATAGGTCCAGGAAAGTGTTCTTGTAATGTTCTTGTGATAAATTGAGATGCTTGAGCAGGCTCTATTTTATCACTGCAATGATGTAACTGCATAATGTCAAATTATGAACTAAATTCACCTCATTGCCCGTAAGAAATACATACACGTTGATTACGTACCCATTAATCCAGACCTCCCGCAGAGTGCTCTCATAAAAACTACCTCCGCCTCCTGCAGACTCACAGCATCCTCTGGCACCGAACATGGAAAAATTGAAGAACAACATGAGTAATGTACAAAAATACTAAATAATGACTACAGAATATCCTAACATTTAAATATACAACCTAATGGTGCATCTGTAGAATGTGTAGAGTGACCTGAGCATGTGACATTTTAATGGCATCAGAATTAATGCGTACATGAAAGTATAACTTAAATATACATACCAGCTGCTACAGGAGGAGACTCGAAGGATGCACAACAGCTGTAACTAGAATAGAAGGCATAAGTAATGAGGAAGATGAATGCACAATAAAAGTACATCTGCAAATATTATACATACCTGCGGGCACGGTAGGAGGAGCAGAAGGACTAACACCTGTAGCAATTCTAATAACATTAATAATATGTATATAGAGCCACTACAAAAATACTGAAAATTGAAATATACATACCTACAGGTACGGTAGAGATCCAGAAGAAGGACAGCAACTGTTGCAATTCTAATAACATTAATAATATTTTAAATAATGACTACAAAATACTTGAAATATGAAATACATACCTAGTCTGCTAGGGGGAGGAGGTGTCCGCTCATCCGAAGGAGAAGCAGAAGCTGTAACAATTTGAATGGCATTAACACTACAGAAGTACACATAATAATACACAAAGAAAAATACACACAGATGACTACATTAGAAAAATATACATACCAGATGCGACGAACAAAGCCCTCCACGGCTGCCTCTCCAAGAACTGCTACCAGATCTAGCTCCACGCACCATATCTTCATAGAGAACATAAAATAATAATGTGTACTAGTCAATTACTTATATTCAAAGTGTGCTACTTGACATATACTTTACAAGTGTGAAAAAATTCTACCCTTGTTTAATTGATATCCATTTCCTCCTCAGATGATGACGATATGTTCAATTCAACCCCATCTTCATCATCATCTTCACATTCATCACTGGTATATTCATCTTCCTCATCAGAACTTTCACATTCAATATCGTACGACGAGCACTACTGTCTTCCATCTCACGTAGATCGACTTCTTCGACCTCATTTCCGTGAGACAAGGCATTGGTGCTTCAGATTCAGCTTCTCCAATATGAGTTGTCAACTCTACATTTTCGACAAAGTCTTCTTGAAAGAATTCAGCACTGACCTCTACAGGTGTCTGATCAGTCATGTCCAATTCATAATCAGAGAATAGTCTTGACTTAACTCTGCAAACTACCCACCAATCATTTTGTTCTTTGTTTGTACATGTGGATAGCTTGTATAATACACTTGTTGGGCTTGTGTGGCTAAGATGAATGGCTCATAAGTATTCAATTTTGACTGATGCTTAAGCTCGACAATCCCATGCGTTGTGTCATTTCGAATGGAATTCGGATCAAACCAATGACACTTGAACAAGAATATATGATTGTCTTGTCCTAGATATTGCAACTGTAGGATCTCCTCTACAATACCATAGTAGTCATACTCACTTTCATTGTATGTACTCCCTTTTACACATACCCATTGTTCATGGTAGATTTATTCTGCCCATAGTCTTTTGTATGAAACCTATACCATTAACAATAAATCCCACATAATTCTGTGCAATTTGTATGGGTTGTAGGCTACCTGACGAACTCTTTCATCAGTAATTAAACCTTCTTCAACCTGCGTGTAGAAAAGGCTAGTTAAAAAGTGAAATGAATTTTGTTGAATCTCTTTGACGGTGTACACTTACGCGTTTTCTTAGCCATAAGGCCAATGACTTCTCTCGTTCTTTTTCAACCTCAAAATCAGTGAGATGTGATTTCTTTGAATTAATTCTGAATCAAATTGTCTGCAATATGAATAGCAGACCACATTCAATAGGTAGAATAAAGGCAAAGAACTACATATAAATTTAAATTGTGATATTAGTACTTACTCAACATAACATTCTAGCTCGGAACAATTTAAAGAATATATATCTCTGCGGCACATAACTCTCTGTCATCCAGCATTCGAGTTGAAGAACGTCCAAAGGCACGTCCAGGATGAGTAAATATTGAGAGTCGATTTGAACCCACAGATTCCCCCCCATCATCATTACATGGAGGTTGTGTCCAACGAGTTTGAATGTCTGCTTCAAAGTACATTGAACAAAAGTTAGAGATTTCCTCCATAATGTATGCCTCAGCAATAGAACCCTCCACTTTTGCTTTATTTCGGACTTTCATTTTGAGGTCATGCATACACCTACATCCACAATGTAAGAGACAATTAGAAAATCTATCGCTTATGTAAGTGCAATTGTAAGAAGGAAACAGTTAATATCATGCATATACCTCTCAAATGGATCCATCCATCTATATTGCACTGGCCCTCCAACCTTTGCTTCATATGGTAGATGTACGAGTAAATGCTCCATTGAATCGAAGAAACCAGGTGGAAATATCTTCTCCAACTTGCATACATGTGACCACATTCTGTTCAATAGTTTGCACATCCTGAAGCCTGAGTTCTGATGCAGATAGAATCGTGAAAAATCGACTCAACTCAGATAACGCTCCCCATAGCGGCTTCGGCAAGATGTCACGAAATGCAATAGGTAGCAACCTTTGCATGAACACATGGCAGTCGTGACTCTTCATTTCATATATCTTTCCCTCACTGACGTTGACAGAACGAGCATATTTGACACATAACCGTCAGGAAATCTCAGCTGTTTCAGCCACTGACACACTTCCTTAACTTGTCCTCCTCCAAGCACATAAACTGTTTTTGGTTTAATTGATTTCCCATTTACTTCAACAATTTCTAACTCTGGACGTTTACAGAGCATGGACAAGTCCAAGCGTGCATTCACATTGTCCTTTGTTTTACCTTTGATATCCATAACTGTGTTGAATACATTATCAAAGACATTTTTCTCGATATGCATCACGTCTAGATTGTGCCACACTAGAAGAGTCAACCAATAAGGTAGCTCCCAGAAAATGCTTTTCTTCACCCAGTTGTGCTCCGTCCCAAAACCTGAAAGGTGTCGGGTACTACCCATCCGTTGTGTGATATCTGGCAAATTTTCAACACGTGCTGCCATATGATGACCGGACAACCTCTCGAATATAACTTCATCTCGTTCCTTTCTGTTCTTTAGGAATGCATCTTTTTGTGTTCTGAAAGGGTGATCAGCTGGTAAAAACTGACGATGGCAATCAAACCAGCAGGACTTCCCACCATGTTTAAGTACAAACGATTTGGTATTATCCATACAATACGGACATGCTAGCCCCCACATATGTGCTCCAACCAGATAGCATTCCATATGCAGGAAAACCACTTATAGTCCACATCAATGCTGCCCTCATGGTGAAATTTTGCTTTCTAGATGCATCATAAGTATTGACCCCTCAGTCCATAATAATTTCAATTCATCAATCAACGGTCTTAGATAGATGTCTATATTTTTGTAGGACTTTTCAGACCAGGAATCAATAAGGACAGGAACAAATTCTCTCGCTTCATGCACATACTCGGAGGAAGGTTGTATGGTGTCACGAACACTGGCCAGCTGGAGTAGGAAGCACTGAACCTCCAAATGGATGAATCCGTCAGTGCATAAACCAAGCCTCACATTACGTGACTCCCTGAGAAGATAGGATAACATGGTTGAAATGAATCCAAGCTTCGCCATCTGCAGGATGAGTCATAATATCGATGTCCCGACGTACTCTTTCTGCATGCCACCTCATATGTCTAGCTGTATTTGAAGACATATACATCCGTTGCAGCCTGGGTGTAAGGGGGAAATATCGCAATGACGCATAAGGTATATCCTTTCCCCTAGAATTGACCCTTTTTTAGGTTAAATCTATCATGACGGCAAACTGAACAGGATACCATATCTGCATTCTCTTTGTCATACAACATACAATGATTAGGACATGCATCTATTTTCACATATCTAAGTCCTAAATCATTCACCATCTTCTTGGCACGATAAAAATTTGGAGGCAGCTTTTCATCTGGAGGTAACATGCTCTTGATGATGAGGAGGAGACGATCAAAGCAATTCTCAGAAATATGAAATTCAGATTTCAAGTTCAACAACTGTGACACCGCTGACAACCGAGTGTGCTTTTGACAACCATCCCACAATGGCTCATCAGCATCCTAAGTAACTGATAGAATCTTTCGGCTCCCTTATTCGGCACGTCTTCAGCGTATACAGGATCCACATGTGCACTGAATGCCGGACCAGCAGCATCTACAATCATATCCACGTACGTACTTGTGCCTTCCACATTACTAGGCTCGTGCGACCAGAAGTCCTCACCATGACATGTCCAATTCATATAACCTTCAACAAACCCTTTTCTGTATAAATGGCGTTGAACTTCCCATGGGGAATTCCACTTCAATTTTTACAAATCATACAAGGACATCGGATGCCACCTGGCTGTCTACTTCTGCATTTGGATTCCCCAATGCAAACTGAACGAAATTCTCAACTCTGACCCTAAACTCCTGGGACACCACATGATCAACTATTCTGCGATACATCCATGAACGGTCTGAAGCCATTGCTGTCCTACGCCCAAACAATATCAATAGACAAATAACTTTAAAATCTAAATCACACATCCTTCGACGCAACCGAAATGAATAGGAAGGATTTATTATTTAGATTATCACTTTTTACCCATCTGTGAATATTTGATCGCACTCAAATGACCATTTACTATGTGATTGTGTTATTGCTGAAAATTTCGGCAGCATCTCCCCACACCTCTCTGATATACCAAAAATATTTATTGATTAAGATATTTTCTTAAACACTTACTAATAAGTGGTTAAGAAAATATTCTAAATCAATAAAGGTATATCAGAGAGGAGTGAGTAGACACACCCGAAATTTTCAACAAATAATACAAGCACATAGTAAATGACCACCTAACTGCGATCAAACATTCACAAACTGTCCAAAACGGGACATTCAGGACTTTGAGTTAGATATACACGTTCTCATCTTTGAAAATAAGACTCGTGCACATCAATCCCAAAGTCTTGAATAGGAGGTTCATTGACACGGGCTTAACACACTCTCGTGAAGTGTGTGCAGTGTTAAAAAAAAAATAAACTAAGCATACCTTGTAAATGAATTGCATTATAGTAATAAGTGCAATACATATAAACAAGCACAATAAATAAACCACATAAATATGAAAAAAAATGAAAACAATATCATACATATAAACAAGTGCAATAATAAACCCGACTAGTGGTAAGTGAACCTCAATAGAAATTGCCAAGGGGTAAGTGAACCTCAATAGAAATTGCCTAATGCTTGCTTGCTGGCTTGTTGTGAGTCATAAAAGCTCAAGCTCATAATATTTTCCACAATGTCCAGATATGCTCCAAAATTTGTAAAAGAATATGTAGAGGAGACAAAGCCAATTTTTTCCGTTGGGGAGTACTGGATAGTTGTAACTATTCCAGCGGTCGCTTGGACTACAACCAAGGTACATAAAAAAACATGCCCATCAATCTTAATTGCATTTGAGTATGCTAGTAAACTAAGCATATACTGTCAACATATTGGGAATAGTCCCACATCGAAGATGGAATTTTCTTTCTATATAATGATCGGGATTTCTCACCTCAACACATAGGTTTTGAGGTTGAGATAATAGGTCTGTTATCATGATATCAAAGCGGGCTTGTTTGCACGTGTGGAGGCATGTTGGAACAGTCCAACATCAGATATTTCATAGAACTTCTTCTTCTATATAATGACTGGACTTTCTCACCTCAATAACTGGCAAGAATCTACCTACTGCACCCCACCTCCCTCCCCCCTCCTACAGCCGGCTACCCTCAGCCCCACCCACACACTACCCCCTAAACCACATCCTCTAAACCCCCACCCTACGAACCCCTCAACCACCACCCCACTGCCCCCACCACACACTGCCCCTAAACCCCCACCCCACTGCACATCAGCCCCACTGCCCCTAAACCCCACCCCACTACACATCCCCCCCCGCCCCCACTGCCCCTAAACCCCCACCTCACTACACATCACCCCCCCGCCCCACGGCCCCTAAACCCCCACCCCATGCCCATCACCTCCCCCCCCCCCCCCCCCCCCCCCCCCCCCCCCCCCCCCCCCCCCCCCCGCCCCCACTGCCCCTAAACCCCCACCCCATGCAAATCACCCCCCCGCCCCCACTGCCACTAAACCCCCACCCCACTGCACATACCCCCCCGCCCCCACTGCCCCTAAACCCCCACCCCACTGCACATCACCCCCCCGCCCCCACTGCCCCTAAACCCCCACCCCACTGCACATCACCCCCCCGCCCCCACTGCCCCAAACCCCCACCCCACTGCACCCCACCTCCCTCCCCCCCTCTTGCAGCCGGTTACCCTCAGCCCCACCGATCGGCCCCCGCCGTACACACACACACAGACACATTCACACACATACACACACATATAGACACAAACATACACACAAAAGGGGGAGCACCCCTCCGCCATCTCACACATACACACACACACAAATATAGATAGAGAGAGAGAGAGAGAGAGAGGCCACTGACACAGAGAGAGAGAGAGAGAGACAACTTACCGACGATGGTGATGGCGACGGGGTCTGATGACCACGGCTACTTGGCTGCAACCGGGCGGGGACTGGTCGCAGACGGGGTGAAGACCACGATCCTCGGCACAGTCGGGGCGACGGCAGGGACCTGGCGCAGTGGCGACGACGCCGGCGATGTCCGGGACGGACGGAAAGGACGACACCGGCCTCCGGTTGGGGCGAACAAGAGAGAGAGGGAGAAAAGAGGAGAGGCAACGGAGCGCGTGGCGGCGACGATAGCACGATGTCGTCGCCGGTGAGAGAGAGGGAGAGAGAAGAAAGGAGGTGTCGGCGTCGGCGAGAGAAAACACAGGAGGGGTGCGGACGGTGGATAAGGAGGTTTAGAGATCGAAATGTGACCGACATATTTCGGTCTCTATTCGGTCTCTAAACGCGCCAAAAATTTGTGACCGAATGCCAGTCGGTCAGAATTCAGTCTCAGATCTGAGACCAAATTTGTGACCAAAATATTCGGTCACAAAATTTCACCCCAAACCCGCCATTTCATAGATTTAGTGACTGAAAATATTTCAGTCACTATTCAGTCTCTAAACGCGCCAAAATTGTGACCGAATGCCAGTCGGTCACAATTCGGTCTCAGATCTGAGACCGAAATATTCCGTCACACAAAATGTCACCCCAAACCCGCCTTCATAGATTTAGTGACCGAAAATATTTCAGTCACTATTCGGTCTCAGATCTGAGACCGAATTGTGACTGAAATATTTTCGGTCACTAAATCTAAACTATAGTGACTGATATTTTTTAGTCACTATTCGGTCTCAGATCTGAGACCGAATAGTGACTGAATAATTCGGTCTCAGATTCGGTCTCTAAAAGCGCATTTTCTTGTAGTGGAGGTCCGAACGAGGATAATTCTCTGTGTGGTCTGTGTGCTTGCTTTGCGTTTACTATCTTTCTTTACTAACTCTAACACCCATCGAAGTGTGTTTTGTGTGACTGTTTTGTGAATAGGTTTAAGGTACTCAATATTTTTAGGAATCCCATTCACCCCCCCTCTGGGCTTGCTAGCTGGGCAACAAGTGGTATCAGAGCCAGTCTCTTCGACAAAGAAGAAGATCCAACGATGAAGAGAAAAGATCAGATGGCAGCCCAAGGTCACTCCGAAGGTCAGTCTGTCAACCGGCCACCTCTATTCGATGGAGAAGACTACACATACTAGAAGACTAGAATGGAGTACTTTCTATAAGGACTCGACTATCAAATCTGGTCAATAGTTGAAGAAGGAGACTTGTTGGTTACAAATGAAAGAGATAAGTGGACTGAAGACAACAAGAAAAATATCTCCCTAAACTGCAAAGCCAAGAGCATTCTATGTTGTGCACTCAGCAAGAAGGAATTCAACAGAATTTTCACCTATAAATCCGCCATGGAAATGTGGGAAAAGCTCAGGATCACGTACGAAGGCACTGACAAAGTCAAGGAAACCAGGATAGACATACTGGTGACTTAATATGAGAGATTTCAGATGCAGCCAGGAGAGTCAATAACCCAAATGTTTAGCAGATTTACAGACATCACAAATGGGTTAGCCAGTCTTGGAAAAACCTACGAAATAGGAGACATGGTAAGAAAAATTTTGAGATCTCTACCATCTGCTTGGACTCTCAAAGTAACAGCCAAAGAAGAAGCCAATGACCTGAAGAGGATGTCATTGGAGAAACTTGTGGGTCCCTTATGGCCCATGAAATCAACATGGAGAGACTGGAGAGTCTTCGAGCAGGAAGAAACACTCAAATGCTCTCAAGTGAAGAAAACTCATCAGAAGAATTTTCAGATAACAATGAAAGCAATAAAGACAGCGAAGATGAAGAAGCAATGCTGTCTAGGAGGCTACAACCAATCTTAGCCAAAAAGAAGAAGTATCAGCGGTAGAAGATATTTCAAGAAAAATAAGCACTTTAAGAAGCTAGAAGTAAAGGATCCAAAGAAAGCTGAGCCCATATGCTATGAAAGTAAGAAGCCCAGACATATCAAAGCAGAATGTCCGAAGCTCAAGAAATTTTAATTAAAAAAGAAAGACAGTTCTAGGAAATTCAGAAGATATAAAAAGAAAGCGATAGCAGCAGCTTGGAGCAATAGCAGCGACTCTGACAGCGAGTCTATCTCAAGTGAAGAGGAGGAAGAAAAGGCCAACCTGGCCTTCATGACAAACATCGATGAAAAGGTAACATTTGATTCCTTCACTTCTTGTACTGAATCTGATTTTGACAATTGGAAGAAGCGTGTGTAAATCACTAAAAATGACAAAGAAAAATCATGCTTGCCTAGAAAACACAAATTCAGACTTAAAATCTGAAAATGAACAACTAGAGAAGCAAATCAATGAACTTAAAGAGAAAAAACGATATGTTATGCGAAGATCTGAAAGATAAAATAAACAAATAATAAAATTAGAAAAATAAGAAACCTTAGACAAATTAAAAACAAAAATTAAAACTCTAACATAAGAAAATGAAAAACTATCTAGTACATTAGAAAAATTCACCAATGGGAAAAATTCCTTAATATTAAAAGGTGCTAGACGTTCAGAAAAAGAAAACAAGGATTAGGCTATACACCCCCTGTGACGACCCTCGTTATGCCGGTACGGTTGTACCAACCCACGTCGGCACGACGAAGATCACCACAGCGGGACATTTACCCGACACTATCATTCGATTGAGATGTACACAAATATAAGTACAG
This sequence comes from Colocasia esculenta, assembly GCA_014218235.1. Lineage (NCBI taxonomy): Eukaryota > Viridiplantae > Streptophyta > Magnoliopsida > Alismatales > Araceae > Colocasia > Colocasia esculenta. Next base: position 101,942,477 of record CM024758.1, on the reverse strand, counting down.
AGTAGCGGAAGAAAAGAACTACTGTCTTTCATTTCATCATCCACATTGACATCCACAGTCCATATAGCAAATAAAGGAAAGCTAAAGCTTACTTAACTGAAATTTTAAACAAGGTACATTGTCCACATAACTACAATTCTAACATCAAATTACGTAGTTTGTTCACAATTACATAACAGTTCAATACAATGCCTCAAATTACATACTATGAAAGCAAAATATGACAATAACGACTCCGCCAAGCTACTCTCCGCGCTCGGAGTCGCTCCCCACTGTCTCTTCCAAAAGATGTAGGGTCACCTACTAAACCTGTACGCCGAAGCAAGGAGTGAGTCTAAAAGACTCAGCAAATAACACCATGCACTTCATACATGCATACATCATATAGGCATTCACATTCAATCGAAGCATGTAGCAAGGTTAGGTGATATTAACACAACCTGTCAGGGTATTTCTACAAAATTTAAAGCACATGGAACATGATTTATACTTTTCAAATTAAACTACCTATCACATGTTCTACTCATCCAATCACATGAAAGCTACATTTCTAATTAACTAAAACATGAAACAACTAAACATGAGGTTCTCATATGCATGAAAGGAAACACTACCGTCATGGTTTCTACACATGGTAGCACATGCTAACTATCATTTCACATGCATTAAGGTTGCTGTTTTGACATGGATTAGAAGTCTCATAACATGCAAGTTCATTTCACACTCTTAACATATTCACATCACATGGTTCACTCTCTTACACCTTCTACGTATATCTATTGTTATTCAAGACAAGTCTAGCATAATGCTTCTACTAGTTTCATAACATATGAATTATGTTCAAACAAGCAACTAATCTAACACATGTTCTTTTCTCATTCCTTAACATATGAACTCAATTAAGAACTTGTCTCATTCATACCACATCATGAGAGCAATTTAGGCATGGTTTTTGCACATCATGAAGGAAGGTTCTAGCATGGATTCTATAGACATTCTTGCACACAATAACATGATTGCTTATCTAATTAGCTTGCTGTTCTAATATGTTTCTAACATTATCACATTAGGAATCACAGTTTTACACTTTAACACATTGGTTTCACATGTTACACATTTACACATTCACATGTACACATCTTTCACTTTGCACATGTCCACATGGCACTTACACAATCTTCACATATACACATTCACATTTCACATTTATATGCCGTGACACATAGTCCAAACCACCATTAGAAGGACACATAACACATAACACATAACACATACTTATCACCTAGGCAATATAGTGATAAGCCTTGGTACTGCGCAGACCGGGAGAAGCCCTCTCCACCCTATCGACGGTACTTGTCCGCCACCAGGATTTCATCCTAATGCCCATAGGATACACATACACATTGAACCTTCCCGTGGGGACTTTACCACGGTACGGTTCCAAGGCCCTCTATGGAAGCAGTGTCACACACGGCACAAATTACACATTTTCCAATTCTTAACACACGCACGATTTTTACACATAACTTGAGTCCTTTACTATCAATACATGGATCAATTTCTTAAACATGATACTATTATGGACAGGAATTAACCTTCAGTAACTCACATTAATTAGGTTGGAAAAAAAATCACATCATTTACCATAATCATGAAAGCATGATTTACATGGCACAATTCGCATGGAAATCTCACAATGTAAGCTACTATTATCCAAATCACCTAAATTTTAACCACATGCTGTTTTCGGGTTTCAGAACATATATGCAAATTTTCATGTTTTTATGAGCTATACAAGATTTATAGAAAATGGAATACTCATTTGCATGCTCTTAATAAATCAATTTATCATGGAAGCACCACATCAAAGTCTGATTTGAAAATCCACAGTCATGTACATAACATTCATAACATCACATAAATTTTTCCCAAATTTATCTCACATCATGCTATTTACTAGGATTTTTATAGGGATCTACACATGCTTCCTATTTCCAATACAAAAATTGTAACAAATTGCATGGCCAAGGGAAAATTTCCAAATTTTCGGGGCAGGGACTGACATACATATACATGTCATAGAAAATTTATGGCATCTAATTTCCTCATGGATCATACAAACAGCAATTTAACATGTTCCAAGTTTTATTTAACATGCATTTTAAATATCCTAACAATTCACATGATTTACAAAAATGCATGGAAGTCTCACATTATATCCCATTACTCATAATACATAACACATAGTGTTTACAATATATCCTCATGCGAAAACATTCGGAATTTAATCATATACAAGGGAGAACAGCTCATTGTTCTGCCCTGAAGAACTTAACGGCATAGTCTGGCCGTCCAGAAGGGGTTAACGGCATTATCGTTGGCCGCCAACTGAAGATCTCGACGGCAAGGGATCTTGCCGTCAAGTTCGGCCTGTGCAAAAACACAGTCCGAGCTCCAAAGAATGGTGAATGTAGGGGATCCAGGACACGAGAAAAATCCTTAAAAATGATAGAAACCACCTAGACACATACATGGACAAGGTGCAAGGGTTACTTGCCTTTGGAAAAACCTCCAAGGGGATCAAAAGGCCGGAGAAGCTCTCCTCGGCAGAGCCAAGAAGCCTCCAAAACCTCCCTCACACGGGTTCTAGGTCGAAGAAGACTCCAAAGCAAGGTTGGGGAAGCCTTCTCCTTTGTATAGACTCCCTCCTTGTCGAAGTAGATCTCCGGAAGAAGCTCCAAACCGCTGGATCAAAGCCTCCCAAGTTCGGTTTCCTCACAGCTCTCAGGGTTTTAGGTTTTTCTCACCTTTTGGGGCCAGAGTCTTCCCCTCTTGCAAGGGCCAAAGGGACTTCTAGGTTGCAAGGGGTGGGTGGTCATATAGACAAGACATGGGGTCTGTCTTGGAAGGGGCGAAGGAGCCGTTGGGGGTGGTTGGCATCCCCCAATCGGAGGCATGGCACACCATGCAGCTGCTCAGAAAATTGTCAGGGAAGTAGACGTCTACATCAACGGACGTTCATAATAATAGTTGGCGTCCATCGATGTCGCCGCCTACTTATCCTTGACGTCCACAGATGTTGCCGCCAACATGGTCTTCGGCCAGAACATAAAATTCACAGAAACCCTAGTCCTTCTTATGTACATGTATGCAATACATAGGGTATAATGTACACACCAATTACATCATGCAACCAAACAATATATATAATATATATATATATATATACAACTAAGTACACACATGTATTCATAAATAGTCAAGATGGTATATAATGTGCTCGGTATAATGCACATACTATCTTCACAATGAAATGAACAACACTTACTAAATAATTATACACACAAATGCACACTTTTATACCAATCTTCATTTAATACAACATATATAATATGAGCAACACATCATACACCTAATTTACCACTTAAGTAAATATCATATATATATATATATATAGCATAGATAGCATATATGTATATACATACATTACATGCATGCATAAAATAAAAGTTTTATATGTATACGCATACGATTAGTTACACGCACAAGTTATATGCATATGTATATCTAGCTACATACATGACACCTAAACATTCGCACAATAAGGTACTTATAAAAGAAAAGGACGAAAAACCGGGGGCCTTACACCCCCAGATAATGAAGACACAATAGTATACCCTAAAACGTATCCTACTCCTAATTTGTAGCTGAACAAGGTACTTCATATAAATCAAACTTTAAGTATGTTCCGTATGAAAGGGTAACTAAAACAACATGTTGTAGCCATTGCAACAGACTAGGTCACAGTAAAATAACTTGTCAACCAAACACAAAAAATGGATAATTAAAAGAAAAATTGAGACACTAACCAACAGGACCCATAAGAACTTGGGTACCTAAAGCTTGATGTTTCATTTCAGGGAAACCTTCGAACATCCAAATGGTATTTGGATAGTGGATGCTCAAGGCATATGTCAGATAATAGAAAGTTATTCTCTCATCTCGAAGCTAAAGAAGGCACAGTGACATATGGAGACAATGGAAAAGGAACAGTGATAGGATGCAGATCTGTTGGCAATAAAGAGAAAATATTTATTGAAGATGTACTATGCGTAAAAGGTTTGAAGCATAATCTCATCAGTATAAACCAGCTATGTAACAGAGGACATCAAATCAAGTTCCAAGAGTCTAAGTGCATCATCATGAAAGACAGAGCAGTAATTTTCGAAGCTAACAGAGAAAAAAAAAATATGTACGTACTTTACCTTGAAGAACTAAAAGATCAAGACATATGTTTAGCAGCAAGTAAGGAGCAGTCAACCGAGCTGTGGCACAGAAGATTGGGCCACTGCAGTTTGGATGGCATGAGAAAGCTGATTAAGAAAATCCTGGTGGAAGGTCTACCAAAGGTCAGCATAAGAATAGACGGTGTCTGTGGATCATGTGCAAAAGGAAAGCACACCAAGTCATCCTTCAAGTCAAAGACTGTGGTAACAACCTCTAAACCTTTAGAACTCCTTCATATGGATTATTTGGGCCAATGAAGAACACAAGTCTTTGAGGAAAGAATTTTGGATTCGTTATAGTAGATGACTATTCAAGATTCACATGGGTATCCTTTCTGAAACACAAAGATGATACATTTGAAAGCTTTGTAAGTTTCAGTAAAAAGGTTCAGAAAGATAAGAAGTATATTGCATTGTTGGAATCTGGTCAGATCATGGAGGAGAGTTCTAGAATGAAAAATTTGGCAAATTCTGTGATGACAAAGGGATAGAGCACAATTTCTCAGCACCAAGGACACCACAGCAGAATGGAGTTGCTGAGAGAAAGAACAGAACTCTACTGGATATGGCAAGAACGATGTTGTCATAATATGATCTGCCAAGGTACTTTTGGGTTGAAGCAGTTAACACAGCTTGTTACATAATCAACCGGGTGATGATCATGTCGATTCTAAAGAAAATAGCATATGATTTGTACAAGGAAAGAAGTCGAAGATCAGTCACTTCAGGACATTCGGATGTCTATGTTTCATCCACAACAACGGCAAAAGAGACATTGGTAAGTTAGATGCAAAATCAGATGAAGGCATCTTCATGGGGTATGCATCTAAACTTAAAGGCTATAGGGTATTTAATAAGCATACTTTATTAATTAAGCAATCAGTACACATTATCTTTGATGAGACTAACCCTTCCTTAAGAAAGGAAGAAAATAATGATAATGATGATGCAAATGAATTGTCTAAGAAGCTAAAGAAATCATCAATTGAGGACAAGGAAGATCCACCTCTGGAAGACCTGCAACAAAAGGACATAGTACATGAGAATCATCCAAAGGAATGGAGATACAAGAAAGATCACCCTCCTGAAAACATTATTGGTGATCCATCTGTAGGGGTAAGAAAAAGAGTATTTTGAGAAGCTTATGCAGGGAGAATTCGAGATGAGTATGATGGGGGAGCTTAACTACTTCCTTGGATTGCAAATCAAACAAGGAAAGGAAGGGACTCATATCTGTCAAAATAAGCTAAAGAAGTTGGATTCGAAAATAGCAAACCACTGTCTGTTGGTTGAGTGTGAATATAATTCATTTCCCCTCATATTTGATGATGACAAGTTATGATTTTGATGCACAATAATTGGAACATGTGAAATACATCACACATGAAATAACAATATTCAAAAAGTATGTTTCCAAACACATTTATCATTTATATTCATGATAATACATTGGACTAATGATTTATGTGTTATTTCTCAGGGACAAACATTTCTTGCAAAGGTAGTGTCGACACACCTCCTACTAGTGTCGACATAATGCTTCAAAGCAAAGGCAGAATGTTGAAGAAATGATGAAGTGGTGTCGACACAAGATCAAGTCAGGTCAACACTAGAGGTAGCTCCCAGAGAACCCTGTCAACAGGCCCATATAGCAGGTCGACACCAGATGCAGTAGTGTCGACACTGGAGGGCTTTCCTAGAAGGCCTATTTTGAGGATTGTCTACAGGGTGTCGACACTAGACCAAGTCAGGTCGACACTAGAGACCTCTCCCAGGGAACTTTTTCTGCCAGTCTGGAACAGTGTGTCGACACACCCTATGGGCAGGTCGACACACTTCTGAAACTTTGTGACTTAAAGTCTCTCCTGGACATGTGGCACCCTAGGGATTTGGTGGATCGGCCTTGGATCATGTGCCCACGACCCCCAAGGGTACTTTTGGACACTTTGGGGTATAAATACTCTCCTAATTGGCCATCCAAAAAGAAGAGAGCCTCCAAGAGCCTTCCAGAAATCCTTTCGGCAGCAGAGAGAGCTCTCCTCCCTGTTCTTGCTCCCCTTGTGCTTCTCCAACCCAACTCCCACATCTCCAAGCACAAGAAGTGAAGATTGATCCAAGATGAAGCAGTATGATCAACTTCCAAGGGTGCAGATCAAGTAGAAGCAGATGTTTGTGAAGAATTCGAGGAAGATCCCTAAGCACAAAGCACAGAGCATCGGCCAGGGACTTCATGGAATCAAGCCTCTTCATAATTCAGCATCTACAAGGGAGTATACTTGAAGAACAAGGATCTTTCAGAATATTCCTCAATTCCCTTGTGTCTTCTGAGTCATTCTGAGATTGTGCATGAGTTGTTGCACCAGTCTCTTGAATGAACTCTTGATAGATCAGATCATTATTAATGGATCTGGATCTTGTGTTTTTGTTCTAGCAAGTTATTTGTGAGCCTGTGTTCTCAGTGGTTGAGTCGTTGTACTTAGTGTTTGAGTCATTGCACTCAATTGTTGGTTGAGCAATTGTGCTCAGGTTCTAGAGTAGTCTTGCTCTAGAGGTTGTGTGAGTTGTAGAACTCAGTGTTTGGAGTTGTCAGGCTCCAGTGTGTTGTGTATCCAGGTTGTTTAGTGGATCCTCACAGTGTGAGGGGTGGATGTAGGAATCACATGGTGTGATTTCCGAACCACCTAAAAAAACTCTGTGCAGTGGTTTGTGTGTGATTTATTTCACATTGCGCTAGATGTATGCATAGGGTTTTTCGAATTCACTTTTAATCAACCTGATTCCACTTCAATCATCTAATTCACTCAATCACTTTTCAGATCTATAAATTGCTCTTTCAAATTGCCTCTGATTCATGCATTGTTTAAATTGGCTAAGCTTCCGCAATAGTTGGCCTAGATCTATTCAACCCCCCCCCCTTCTAGATCTTGTCCATCCTTTTTCGATCCTACAATTGGTATCAGAGAGGGTTTATATCTGATCTGATCTGAGTGCTTTCTATTTGTTCTGTGTGTTTTGCTTGCTTTCTAAGGGTTTCCTTCATTGCACCATCAATTTACTTCAATGGAATCTAGAGGTTCATAGCTGAGGGTCATTCTATTAATAGGCCACCCTTCTTCAATGGGACGGACTACTCCTATTGGAAGAATAGAATGCAAGTCTTCCTTAGAGCTCAAAACTATGAAATCTGGAAAGTAGTTAAGGCAGGTCCCTATGAGAACCAGGGAGAGGAAGAAAAACCTGGACCAGGGAACAGATTAGAAGGGCTACCTTGAATTATAGTGCCATGAATATGATCCAGTGTGCAGTCCACCCTAAGGAGTACTCAAGAATCTCCATGTGCAAATCTGCCAAGGAGATGTGGGACAAACTTAAGCTACTCTATGAGGGAACATCCCAAGTGAAAGAAACCAAAGCTAACATTCTTGTCTCTGAGTATGAATTGTTTATGATGAAATCTGATGAGACAATTTCTGAAATGTTTGCCAGGTTCATGATCATTGTGATGGACTGAAGGCCTTAGGTAAGGATTATACAGATGCTGACTTGGTAAGAAAATTTTGCGCTCTCTCTCTTCAATTTGGCACACTAAGGCCACAGTCATCGAAGATTCTAAAGATTTGTCCAAAATCTCTTTGGATGAATGATAGGATCCTTAATGACTTATGAAATAAACCTGAAAAGAAATGAAGAGCATATACTCAAAACCAAACCAGTAGCCCTCAAAGCTCATCTAGTAACAAAGACAAGAATCAAGAGAAAACAAGTTCTGATGAGTTTGAGTCCAATGAGGATGAGATTGCCCTCATGACCAGGCAGTTCAGAAATTCTTAAAATACAGAAAGGAAAATTCTCTGGGAAAAAGATATTTCCATCAGGAAAAAGACACTTTCTTTTCTAATGCCAATTCTAATAGGAATCAGAAATCTGATGAAACTGTCATTTGTTACAGGTGCAACAAGCCAGGACATATGAAGGAGAATGTCCTGAGAACAAGAAGGAGAAATGCAAGAAGATTCACAAGTTCAAGAAGCCAAAGCCATGGTAGCTACTTGGTGATGAAGACTCAAGTGAGAAAGAAGAAGAAAAGTCCTCAAGTTCTGACAGTGAGGAAATTTGCTTTATGGCAAATGGCTCAGATGAAAAGGTAAGTACTTCTTTCGAAGACTATTCAATTGATGATTGGCAAGATGCATATGCTGAGCTTGTTGAAAATTATTCTGAAATAAGAAAGAAAAATAAACATCTAAAGAAGAAAATTGAAAACATTCTGCATAACCAATCAACAAACAAAAGAATTTGTGAATGGAAAAAATGAAGTAGCTGAGCTCCATGAGGAAAAAGAAAATCTTCTGAATGTGATTGATGAGCTCAAGCTTGCATCCCAAAAGGCCACTCAAGAGTTTAAAGAATTGTCTGAAAAGCTGGAATTGGAATAAAAAGAAAAACAACAAAATGCTGATGAAATCAAAACCTTAGAAAATCAACTAAAAGAAAAAGAAACAGTCATTGAAACCTTCACAAAAGGTAAAGACAATTTGGAGGCCTTGCTAGGAGCCAGAATGAGATCTGAATCAAATGGACTAGGATTCAACAAACAAAAACTCAAGAATGACAATCTGGAGATAAGAGAAAAAGCACCCTTGATCAATTTTGTCAAAGGTCCTAGTCTTGAAAACACAAAAATAAGCAAGTGTAAAGCAACACAGTAAAATTTCAAAAACCCAGAACAAAGAGAAATCAACCAGGTCGACACAATCACCTGACAGGTCGACACAAGTCCATAAAAAGATGAAATCTGTGACTGCTGTATCGACACCAGTCAAGTACAGGTCGACCTGCTCAACCTCAATAAACAAAACCAGTCAAACAAAAATTCAAGTAAAAATCTGAAAAATAAGAAAAACTCAAAAGAAGTCATTCATAACAAACCTTGGACTTCCAAGACAGCACATCAAGCTGATTGGACTAATTCTTGGAACCAATGGTACCACAATCTATTTTGGTACCACCCTCAATTCTTCTATCCAAAATTTTCAATGTACCAACAAAACCCTTGGGTTGTACCTCCACAACTGAACACTCATGACAAATGCAAAACTCTCCTCCTAATGTGAAAAAGAACACTGGTGTTTTAATTCTTAAAGAAAAGGATAAAGTGAAAAAGACAAAAAACACCAATGAACCAAAACAGAAGCGAAAAACAAGTCAGATTTGGTTAGAAAAGATTTGATGTCAATGCTCAAACATTCTGATGATCCCAACAATGTTTGGGTACCAAAATCTTCTCTCCACTGATTATTTTTGCAGGAAGGTCGTGCACCCAACTCAAATGTGTGGTTCCTTGATAGTGGGTGTTCACGACACATGACTGGAGACAAAGCTAAATTTTCATTCCTGATTGAGAAGGAGAGAGGTTCTATTACTTTTGGAGGTAAAAATAAAGGAAAAATTATTGGATCTGGAAAGGTTGGTCAATCTTCCTCAAACTCAGTTGTAATGTTTGTTAGTTGATGGTTTAAATTACAATTTGCTGAGCATTAGCCAACTATGTGACAAAGGTCACAAAGTTGTGTTTGAATCTAATTTTTGCAAGATAATTGACTCATCAGCTGATAAAATAAAATTCTTTGGAAAGAGGGAAAACAATGTCTACATGATCAACCTTGATAAAAAAAATTCTGAAAATATTTGTCTTGTTGCAAATAAGAATGAAATTGCATGGACTTGGCACAAGAGACTTGGTCATGCAAGTTTCAGAACAATAAATAAACTGTTAAGGCTGAATTTGGTTAAAGGTCTTCCTGAATCCTTTTCTAATGTAGAAAATCAAGTTTGTGGGATTTGTGCCCAAGGAAAACAAACCAGAAAATCTTTTAAAACCTTCAATGAGGTACTCACATCTAAGCCACTAGAATTACTTCACATGACCTCTTTGGCCCAACAAGAATACTAAGTCTTAGTGGCAAAAGATATGGTTTGTCATTATTGATGATTTTACTAGATTTACATGGTTATCTTTCTGTCCCACAAAAGTGATGCTTGCCTGAGTTCAAGAATTTCTGTACCACTGCCTTAACAAGTTTTTCATATAAAATCAAAAACATTTTGACTGATCATGGAGGTGAGTTTGAAAATAAATCATTTTCTGATTTATGTGCTGAACTTCACATATTTCACAAGTTTTCTTCACTAAGAACTCCAAAATAAAATAGTCGTGGAAAGAAAGAATAGAACTCTTTGTGGAAATGGCTAGATCCATACTCTTAGAAAGTAATTTGCCCAAATCCTTCTGGGCTGAAGCTGTGTATACAGCAAATCACATTCTCAATAGATCATTGGTCATACCAAAAACCAGAAAAACCCCTTATGAATTATTGAAAAACAAAGCCAACAGTGTCCTATTTCAAAATATTTGGGTGTAAATGCTTTGTTCATAACAACAATAAGGAAAATCTTGACAAGTTTGATGCTAAAAGTCAGGAAGCCATCTTCTTGGCTATTCTGAAGTGTCAAGAGCTTTTAGAGTTTATTCTCTCAAGAACAAAACTGTTGAAGAGTCTCCACATGTTATTTTTGATGAAAATTCTTTTTCAACTCATGGTTCTAAATCTTGCAGGGACAGTCAAGATAATGAAGAGGATGATTTCATCGTGGATTCTTCACCAACTGTTGAGGAAATGAAGACATTGGTGAGAATTGAACATTCATTCACCTACTCCAAGTGGATCAGGTAATGTGTTCAGACTTAAGTGCACCTCAACAGGTAACTTCTGAACATAGATTTTTAAGAGATCACCCATAGAAAATGTGGTTGGCAATGTGAATGATAGTGTAAGACTAGATCATCATTCCTGAATGCAATTAATGAAGACCCACTAGCTCTAATTTCCCAAGTTGAACCAAAATCAATTGATGAAGCTCTAATGAGTTCTGATTAGATCAATGCCATGCATGATGAACTTCATCAATTTGAAAGAAATCAAGTATGGGAATTAGTACCTAGACCTAGTGACCAATCAGTCATTGGCACTAGATGGGTTTTCAGAAATAAATTGAATGAAAATGGTCAAGTCATTAGAAATAAAGCTAGACTAGTTGCAAAGGGGTACAACCAGGAATTTGGAATTGATTTTGAAGAGTCATATGCCCCTGTAGCTAGACTAGAAGCTGTAAGAATTTTCCTTATTTTGCATCATCTTTGAAATTCAATTTATCAAATGGATGTCAAAAGTGCCTTTTGAATGGTTATATAAAAGAAATATTTTTGTTGAACAACCTCTGGGTTTGAAAATGAAAAATATCTCAATCATGTATTTAAGCTTCATAAGGCTCTATATGGTCTTAAACAAGCTCCAAGAGCTTGTATGACCGTTTGAGTTCTTTTTGGCTTGAGAAGGATACTCTAGAGGTAATGTTGATCAAACCATGTTCACAAAAACTATCAAAATCAAATAATGCAGTCCAAATTTATGTTGATGACATAATATTTGGATCAACCAATAAGAGCCTGTGCACTGACTTTGCAAACTAAATGAAAAATGAATTTGAAATGAGTTTAATGGGAGACTTAAAATTTTCTTGGGATTGCAGGTTAACCAAACCAGCGAGGGGATCTTCATAAGTCAAACCAAATATGTCAAGAACTTCTGAAAAGGTTTGACTTCCAGAACCTCAAGCATTCAAGCACACCCATTGCAATTAATGTAAACTAGAAGAAGACTCACTTGGTAAGTCAGTAGACCCAAAGACATACAGAGGTATGATTGGTTCTCTACTCTATCTCACTACTTCTAGACCTGACATTCAGTTTAGTGTGTGCTTGTGTGCTAGATTTCAAGCTAATCCAAAAGAAAGTCACATGTTAGCTGTTAAAAGAATTTTCAAATATTTTATTGGAACATGTGATCTTGGAATTTGGTATCCTGCTGGTGTGCAAGTTAGACTTGATTGCCTATTGCGATGCTGATTATGCTGGGTGTAAATTAGATAGAAAAAGCACAAGTGGCTTGTGTTTGTACTTAGGTGGGTGCCTAATCTCTTGGGCTTCTAAAAAGCAACATTCAGTTGCTCTGTCAACTGCAGAGGCTGAGTATGTTGCTGCTGGTAGATGTGGCACTCAATTCTTTGGGTGAAACATCAACTTCTTGATTATAACCAAAAGTTAGGTTGTGTTCCAATTCTTTGTGACAACACAAGTGCCATAAATTTGTCTAAAAACTCAATTTAGCATTCCAGAACAAAACACATTGAAATTAGGCATCATTTCTTGAGAGATGAGGTAGCAAAGAAATCCTTTGAACTCTACTTCATTGAAACTGAAAAACAAATTGCTGACATCTTCACCAAACCTCTTCCTGACAGTAGATTTCATCATTGAGGAGAGAGCTTGGTCTTTGCAAATGTCCATCTTCTTGATCTCTCTCATTTGGGTTGAGTGTTTTCGTATATTCTGAGGGGGAGTCATTGTTTCATCATTCTTCTTTGCTTCCTTGATTCATATTGTTCACATATCTCACAATTCAACTTCCATTTCTTTTTGACAATGAATTCTTCAACTCACATTGTGTTGAACTTCTTGGTATATCAAATGGTGACTTGAAGAAGGACAAGTTCTGCTTGTCTGGACACTTTCACTATGCGAGAGTATATGTCTCCGCCAAGTACCAAGAAATGAATATGCAATTGTTGAGGGGGAGCTTTGTTGTTCAAAGAGAATCATTTCTGTTTTCAAAATACTTGCATATCTTTATTGTGATGAAAAATTGTTGGAATCATCATCTCAGGGGGAGCTAAAGAATCCACAACTCATTTCTTTTGAAAAATTCAAAACTCTTCTTGAATTACAACAACTTCCTTGCATGATGTCCTCATTGAGTTGTCTAGAACCTCAAAATGATCCTTTGAGTGATCTACTACATTTATTCACAATCAATTCTCAACTATACTCTTCATGACTACAGAAGTTCAAATCTCTTTCATAGACTGAAGGATATGTGTGCATTGAATTTAAACATTTTTTTTTGCAACTGATGTGAGATAAATGGTTTCAATTTTATAAAATTCTCCTTACACTTGATATTCAATAGAGCAATGGCACAAATACTGAGAAACTACAAACCTTCATAATGAATGAAATGCCATGTATGTCATGAGGTATCTTTGTTATCTCTGTTCAAAGGGGTTCAAAATCAAGAATAATAATAAAAATGCTCTATTTTTTGTGACTGAGTAACTAGAAATATTGGCGTCTGATAAACGTATATTTCCATGTAAAGGTTGTCATTTGCCCTTTGAAACTAGATAATGAGTAAATCCCTAGTATCCAGGAACTATGGTGTGTAAAAAGCATTAGTTCTTGAGTGAACAATATTTACTACATTTGATAGTTTGATTAAAAACACAAAACTATCCAAGGAGAATGTACTAAAATGACCATCTCTGTTTATCATCAATTTGTTTTAAAGGTGTTTATCTTCATCACACTTGATCTCATTCTAAAAGATATTTTAATTCTTTGGATTGGTAAGTATGGTCGTTTGTATTGATTGTTGAATGTCTTATATCCCTCAAACTATCATTTTACTAGTTCAAGACATTTAATGAATATATCCTGCTGGTTGTTGTGTAAACGTTGAAGTTTGGTTGTTTTTTTTTTTTTTGCAAGCATTATGCCAACTGAATTATTGGCTTCTTAAAATCCTTGAAATGCTAATTCCATCCATCTTGAATCATATTAAAGATATCCCAAAACTCACAAAATTTTCTTATGCTCAGCCAATCAAATTTCATCAGGCCAGGTCGACACTACATCAATCTAGTGTCGACACTAGTTCTGCCAGGGCGATTCAAGTGGTTGATGCTGGTTAGGGTCTTCTTGTTCCTGTTGGGCATTGCACCTCCAAACCCCCTTTCTATGCAAGGTCGACCCCATGGCCGCCTTCCACCTTGGAAAACGGCAGCCACTCCACCTTCTTGCCTCCTCCTCCTCCTGCTTAATGTATGTTCTTTGATGATGTCAAAGGGGGAGAAGATAGCAAGAAAGAAAGAAAATCTTTTGGAATTTTCTTTTGTTTTGAAAGATTGTAATGAACACATCTTTGTAAATGAAAAGTGACACTTGTTGGCTGAAATGAAAAGAAACACTTTTGTCTTGTATGTGATTGAAAATTTTTTTAATGAATGTTAATGAATATGAATGAATGGATGATTGTCAAGCTGCTTGACCATTTAGGACAAGAGTTCATTATTAGTAACATTGTGCTTCTTGTGTGTGCAAAATTTCAAATGTTACTAAAATATGTTCAATGGTTTTTTTGACAATTGTGAATAAAAGAATTCAAACATAGCTCATTGTCAATCAGTGTTTTTCAAATTGAGTGTTGTATAAACAAAAAGCTTAAAATCACATTTCATCTAAACATCAAATTTTCATATGAATTTAATGTTGCCATCATCAAAAGGGGGAGATTGTTGGGTTGAGTGTGAATATAATTCATTTCCCCTCATATTTTGATGATGACAAGTTGTGATTTTGATGCACACTAATTGGAACATGTGAAATACAACACACATGAAATAACAATATTCAAAAACCATGTTTCTAAACACATTTATCATTTATATTCATGATAATACATTGGACTAATGATTATGTGTTTATTTCTCAGGGACAAACATTTCTTGCAAAGGTAGTGTCGACATACCTCCTATTGGTGTCGACACAATGCTTCAAAGCAAAGGCAGAATGTTGAAGAAATGATGAAGTGGTGTCGACACTAGACCAAGTCAGGATGGCACCAGAGGCAGCTCCCAGAGAACCCTGTCAACAAGCCTATATAGCAGGTCGACACCAGATGCAGTAGTGTCGACACTGGAGGGCTTTCCCAGAAGGCCTGTTTTGAGGATTGTCTATAGGGTGTCGACACTAGACCAAGTCAGGTCAACACTAGAGACCTCTCCCAGGGACTTTTTCTGCCAGTCTGGGACAGTGTGTCGACACCCCTATGGGCAGGTCGACATACTCCGAAAACTTTGTGACTTAAAGTCTCTCCTGGACATGTGGCACCCTAGGGATTTGGTGGATCGGCCTTGGATCATGTGCCCATGACCCCAAGGGTACTTTGGACACTTTGAGGTAAAATACTCCTAATTGGCCATCCAAAAAGAAGAGAGCCTCCAAGAGCCTTCCAGAATCCTTTCGGCAGCAGAGAGAGCTCTCCTCATGTTCTTGCTCCCCTTGTGCTTCTCCAACCCAACTCCCACATCTCCAAGCACAAGAAGTGAAGATTGATCCAAGATGAAGCAGTATGATCAACTTCCAAGGGTGCAGATCAAGTAGAAGCAGACGTTTGTGAAGAATTCGAGGAAGATCCCAAGCACAAAGCACAGAGCATCGGCCAGGGACTTCATGGAATCAAGCCTCTTTACAATTCAGCATCTACAAGGGAGTATACTTGAAGAACAAGGATCTATCAGAATATTCCTCAATTCCCTTATGTCTTCTAAGTCATTATGAGATGTGCATGAGTTTGCACCAATCTCTTGAATGAACTCTTGATAGATCAGATCATTGCTAGAGGATCTGGATCTTGTGTTTTTGTTCTAGCAAGTTATTTGTGAGCATGTGTGCTCAGTGGTTGAGTCGGTTGTACTCAGTGTTTGAGTCGTGCACTCATTGTTGGTTGAGCAATTGTGCTTAGGTTCTAGAGTAGTCTTGCTCTAGAGGTTGTGTGAGTTATAGAACTCAGTGTTTGGAGTTGTCAGGCTCCAGTGTGTTGTGTATCCAGGTTGTTTAGTGGATCCTCACAGTGTGAGGGGTGGATGTAGGAATCATATGGTGTGATTTCCGAACCACTTAAAAAATCTCTGTGCAGTGGTTTGTGTGTGATTTAATTTCACATTGTGCTAGATGTATGCATAGGGTTTTTCGAATTCACTTTTAATCAACCTGATTCCACTTCAATCATCTAATTCACACAATCACTTTTCAGATCTATAAATTGCTCTTTCAAATTGCCTCTGATTCCATGCATTGTTTTAATTTGGCTAAGCTTCCGCAATAGTTGGCCTAGATCTATTCAACCCCCCCCCCCTTCTAGATCTTGTCCATCTTTTTTCGATCCTACACTGTCAACACCAATGAGCACTTCAACAAGACTGGACAGTGACAAGGATGGTAAGAAAGTAGATCAAAAAATCTACAGAGGTATGATAGGCTCATTACTATACTTAATAGCCAGTTGACCCGATATCTATTTAGTGTATGCATGTGTGCTAGGTATCAGGCAGACCCAAAAGAATCTCATTTAATTAATGTCAAAAGATTTTTAGATATTAGAAAAAACCCATGACTTAGGTTTATGGTATCCAAAATCATGTGAAATTATTTAGTAGGATATTCTGATGCTGACTACGCTGGATGCAAATAGACAGAAAAAGCACCATGGTTGTTGTCAATTCCTTGCAGGTTGTCTGATATCATGGTCCTCAAGAAACAAAATTCAGTAGCTCTGTCAACAGCTGAAGCTGAGTACGTAGCTGCTAGAAGTTGCTATACACAACTCCTATGGATTAAGCAACAACTGGAGGACTATAGACTCCAAATCAAGACAATCCTCTATTATGTGATAACACCAGTGCAATAAATCTAACCAAGAATCTAGTACAGCATTCAAGGACTAAACATATTGAGGTTAGATATCCTTTTATTCGTGATCATGTAGCTAATGGTAACATAGATATTTCATTTATTGATACCAACAATCAATTAGCAGATATCTTCACAAAGGCCTTACCAGAAGAGAGATTTACTACTCTCTTAGAAGGGAATTAGACATGTGTAAATTGTGAAAGAATTATCTGTTTAAAATTGAAATATTAATTTTCAGAATTTAATTATTTTTCCTCTCAAAAATTTGAGCAAAATTCTAATTATTGCCTATCTTTTTAAGTTTGTCTTGACAGTTCATTATTTTATAAAAGTTTATTCCTATCAACTAGTCAGTTTGTCGTTTTCTGCCATCATACCGCCTCCGTTTTTCAAAAGTTACTTTTCTCTTTTGATACATCCTGAAATCTGTGTGGCAACGATTTGCATCCCTTCATCATCTTCTTCCTTCTGCCTAAGGCGATACCCTATCGACCCCGGCATCGACTCCCTGAGATTTCAAGCTTCTAACTGCTTCCCGCTTGAAATTTCTTGAGGGTTCCTATTCCATTTCTCTTTCTAGTCCTCCAGAAACTCTTTCCATCCAAAACCATGGCCTCTTCTGGTGTTTCCGACAGCGTCGGGGGCTACGGAACTGCATTTCTTACGGCCGAGCAGCAGGAAAGATTTGCTTCAGTAAAGACCAAGCTTTGCGGACACAAAGCATGGATGTGGCTGACTTGCAGAAGAACGGAATGGGTAGTATCGTCACAACTATGGACAGATTGAAGTGGAAAAAGACTGCCACCCTATCAGAAGTAAGTTATCCGGACCTTGTAAAGCTTTCTTTGTATGTCTGAAGACAGAGGAAGACGAGACCTTGACTTCCATGGTCAAGGGAACTCGGATTAGGGTCACATGAGATCTATTGGCATCACTATTTGGTGTGACTACCTCTGGACGCAGTGGAGTTCACACTGTGGATATCCAGGCGAAAGGATTAGGGATTGTTGGTCCCGAATACAGATTGAAGGATGGTAAACTAGATATCAACCAGTTGAGTGCATTTAATCGCCTATTGAATTTCATTGTGTGTCAAATAGTAGTCCCTAGGAGTGCCACCTTCTCCACTTGCACCAAGGCGGACTCCGATCTGATGTTCTGGGCTATCCAGAATCAAAGTATCAACACGGCAAAAGTAATATTGGAAAGGATGAAATTTGCAGATGCACAGGTATGTGATACAAAGAGTAAGCTGAATGTATCTCTACCCTATGCCCATCTCCTGACCAAAATTTTCAGCATTATGGCATCAATGTGGTAGGAGATGTTTCTGAAAAAATGGGGCAAGCTATCCGCAGCAGGAACTTAAGGAAAAGTGGATTTTCTGTTGTTAATGGTGTGTGGTCAAAAACTTCTGTGGCTGAGGGTGAAGCCATCATTGGCGAAGCCCAAGAGGACCAGGAAGCTGCAGGAGCAATTCTTGTGATTCAAGAGGAACAAGCCGTTCCGGCAGCAGTAGAACTAGGAGCAACATCAATAGAAGCACCAACTGTAGAAGAAGTAGCAACAGCACCAGCAGAAAGAGCAGCAGCACCATATGTGGAAGCAGCAACAACAGCAGTAGAATCTAGCAGCAGGATTGAGGATATTCCCCCATAGGACATTGAGCCCATTGGGCATAGTTCAGAGGATATTCTCCATCTTCCGAGTAGCCTATGTACTCAGGAATGTGCTGGACTCCATCCAAGGCATTCAGGAGGAGCCAGTAATTTGTGGTGATCAAGTGGCAAAAGATATGACTCTAGGCCACACTGAGGAAATCATCATGGAGAAATCTCTCAGTCAGGGGGAGCAAGAGGATGCTCATGAAGATGTTCAAATGGATGATGCTCTCATTCAGGGGAAGCAAGGAGTTGAGAAGGAAGCAGCTCCTCAGGGGGAGCACACTGAGAGTGCCCCATGAATATTGAAGAAAATGTTGAATCTATGGAGCCCAGTGAAAGGGCAAGTAGCAAAAGGAAAAGGGTAGCTCATAAGAGGCCAAGAAGAAGCAGTTGAAGGCAAATTTGAAACCCATTATTAGAAGGCTGAATGAGCAAGGCAAGTCTCTCACATCTCTGAAGTCTGACATTCAGTCTAACATTATCAGCCAGACCTCAGCAGCAAGCGAGATTGGAGCCTTGTCCACTGAGGTACACAACTTGAGAGATGATTTTAGAATGTTCAAGCAATTATGCAGATGGATGAAAAGGTGAGTTTGACAATGTCAAGAAGCTTATATCTTCGAGGGAGCAATCCACCTCTACCCCTCTAGCTCACTCACCTGCTGAACCAGTTAGCAGTGCTAAGCCATCAGGGCAGATTCCAGAGGCATCTTCAGGGCCATCCGGGCCACAGATCATTGAAAAGGAATCAGTAGCAGTGGAAGCAGTTGGTGAAGTTGTTGAAGTCCAGCCATCAGGACCAATTGAAGAGGAAGTAAGGCCATCCGGGCCTGAAAATTTAGAGCAGCAGAATGAGGTTGAGCGGCCATCAGGGCCATTGATTGTTGAAGATGTGTATGTTGGAGATCCAAGTGTTGCTAAGCTATCTGAAGATCCAACAGGGCCATCAGGGCCAGCTATTGTTGATCCAGTGCATGCAGTAGAGTCTAGGCCTTTAGGGCCACCAGAAGAAGAGTCAGGGCCATCGGGCCAGTGGAGTCCGAGTCTGAGCTGCATCAAGCAGAAGAAGAAGCTGTTGCTCCAGCGCCTCCAGCTCCTTCACCCATTCAGACACCAGCCCTCTCTCTCCACCTTCCCCTCCTCCTCAGCACCACTAGCCCCTCAACCCTTCAAACAACCACTACCTAGAGCCATCTCTTCTCCTACTCCATTTCCTTCACACACACTCTCATCTCCTGCCTCTACCACTTTTATTCCTCCCCCTCCTCCTTTCGTTGAGGTCCCTTCAGCTTCATCATCAGCTGAAGCCTCCTCATCCTCTAGTCCCTCCTCTTCTAGACCAGCTGACATACTCGTTTCTACCTCTCATTCCTTTCTTCATCCCTGCTCCACCCTCCTTCATTACTATCATTCCGGAAAGTGCTCAAGTTGATGGCCCCTTTCTCCGGAACATTAAAGATGAATTTAAGGAAGCTATCCTAAATCAGTCTTGAAAGAATGTCATCATGTCCATAGGACAGGCTCTTCTAGCCCTGCTCCTAAGAAAAGAAAAATCACCTCCACTTCTCTATTTCTTCTGATCCTTGCTATCCACCTCTGTAGTTTTCTCTAATAGTGGACAACAAAAATAAACCACTCTACAGAGAATTCCTTCAGAAGTTGTTTTTGCTACCATCATCAACCTTCCTCATCTCAACCTTACTAACCATCTCAATGTCATTTTGCCATATACTTCCCTCTCTAAATCTAAAAAATCCAAAATCTTCTCTATGGCCGAAGCCAAAACTGAAGAGCAGTGGGCTCAGAGTCATAAAGCTCTCTACAATAAATTTCTTCTTGCCAAATCAGCCGGATTTCCTCCCAGGGATCACTCCTTGACCTTATCTGAGTGGTTCCAGATCCTTCACAAGGATACCTGGGCCCCATTTATTCAGAAAGAGATTAAAATGATCAGGCATTACCAGATGTTCAACAATTATCAATATATCAATCACCTCCCTGAAATCCAGCTAGGTCAGTTCAAGCAGGCCATTCAAGCACTTAGATCAGCTGCAGCTCACACTGAAGCTATTCAAGTTGATTTTGCCTCCCTCCAGGTGTCTACCTCTGTGTTTCTTCCCCGTCTTCATTCTCTAGTCATGGAGTCCTCTGTAGGCTCAATTATTTTTGAGCATTTTGCTAGAGTCATGGGAAGAATCCACGTGCAGAAAGGTTCTGTAGTCGCCTTCAACAGATTTTTGTTCAGAGAGTATCACTTGGGTCATGTCAGTGCAGAGATTCTTACTCCTCTTTTGTCAGAATGTAAAAGACTCTCTCCTGTAGATTGGGCTAGATTATATCCCTTGTCTGCTCAGCAGATATCTGATCTAAATGAATCTCAAGCTAGGGAAGGTAAACCTCCATTGTCAGCTGCTACATTTCTAGACATGAACTCCATTCACCTTGTTAATGATCCCTTTAAAACTTGGGTTGAAAGATACATGGTTCATGTAGCCATGCGCCTGGACCTGAGCAGAAGCAAATTTTCTACCCTGCCTCTATGGATCAATTTCTTGCATGTGCTAGTTTTGGGAAGATCAGCCATTTTAAAACTTCCTTTCCACGTGATCGATATGCTGACTTCCTTAATGAGCAGTTGGTTCTTCAACACAAAAGGATGGCTCCCACCATGGGCCCTTCCTATTCTCTAGCTCCTGTGGTTTTCAGGTTGTATTTGAGCAGCAGGAAGATAAGACTTGGGAAGTTATTTCTCATTATGCCTCTCTTTTGTCTCCTGCTTTCTATCTCCCTGTACCCCCTCAGCTTAATCCAATATCATGGTGTTCTCTCCTCTTTCTCTCTTCTTTGTCTCACTCTTGTATCTTTTTGCTTAATGACAAAAGGGGGAGAAAATATAGTACTTCTGAAACATATCTCTTATATTTTCATAATTTCGTTTAGATTCATTTCAGTTCATCTATGCTTATTGATAAGTTTTGTCATCACCAAAAAGGGAGAGATTGATGATCAACATTATCCCCATGTAATTAAATTAATTACATATTTATTTTGGTGATTAAAAAAACTATATAAGTTTAATCTAACATATTTTCTATGAGATTGAGCACAGGAAATGAACAAGGAATAACAAGCTAAATGGGTAAGCATTATTTACTCTGTAGCAATGTAAGCTCAAAGCATGAAATTTTCTAAAGTATACATCGACTATCTAGTTGTTATAACGATTTCCTTACAATCGTAGCGATTTCCTCATTCACATCGATTTTGGTTCTATAACGATTTCATAAGTCATTGCCACTCTATTACAGTCTATCTCACAACGATTCGTTAAGTGATCGCAACGATTTGCCCTCACAACAATTCGTTAAGTGATCGCAACGAAGTCCCTCACAACGATTCGTTAAGTGATCGCAACGACTTGCCCTCACAACGATTCATTAAGTGATCGCAACGATTGCCCTCACAACGATTCGGTAAGTGATCGCAACGATTTACTTTCATAACGATTTGCTAAGTATTCATAACGACTTGCTTTTGCATAGATTTCTTAAGTGAGAACAACGATTTGCTCTCACATCAATTTCGTAAGTGAGAACAACGATTTGCTCTCACATCGATTCTTAAGTAAGAACAACGATTTGCTCTCAATCAATTTCTAAGTGAAACAACGATTTGCTCTCACATCGATTTGATAAGTGAGAACAACGATTTCAGTGTCACAACGACTCATGAAGTTTCAAAACGATTTGATCCCTAAACGATTCGATAAGTTACATAACGACTCTGTTACTGTAACAATTCATCAAGTTACATAACGACTTGGTCGCTGTAACGATTCGATACAGTAAACAACGATTCATTCACATTGTCTTTAACGATTTGATTATAACGACTTGTGCATAATGATTTGCTTATGGAGTCACAACGATTGTCTCTACAACGATTGATTATTAATGCATAACGATTTGTATGTGCATCGGTTTGCTTATGAGTGCACAACGATTTACATGAATATCAAATCATTTTCATAACGATTTCATAAGTCATGTATATAACGATTCCATGTGAAAATAATGATTGATTTTCGAGCTCATTTTTGAATACATTGAAAAATCAAAGTCTTCACGTATATCTCTCTGACAACCATGCATTTATTATGACTGAATGTATCACTACAGTGCATGCAAAACGATATCTTCTATTTCATGCTTATTCAGTAAACATCTTTTTAGAAGAACAGAATTGAACTTCTATTTCTGTATAAAATCAATCTAACGTTGACTGACAACAAGAGACAGCTTAGTTGTCTATTTTAAGCTGTAATGCATGTCGGTCTTGACAGCACTCGTCATACAACGTTGGACAAAATAGAATCCAAAGGATATTACAAAAGATCTTCTCTCTGTGCGTGCATGAAGACCGTTGAACAAGAAGCTCTACATGACCATGCAATCTAACATAAACAAAAGCTTAGAGACAACGGGCACTTCAACATTCAAATTTCAAATAGAAGATATAAAAGAAGACTGAAGCTCCAGAAAGAACATAGCTTTTTAGATTGAGAATATCAACGACAATCTTACACAAGTTTTTATGCGGCATCTCGAAGAGCCAAGCCTCACTCCTTTGATTGTTTAGCTCTAGCTCTCTACATTCATTGGTTAGTCTTGAGAGCTTCTGAAAATTGAGAGTGTCCTCCTATATAGAACTTTCCCTCTCAGTCTTAGCTTCAGATATAGCATTGTATAAGCTTGATCTAGGGGCTGATCTATTTAACATTATTGTGATCTAGTGTTCCTTTGTGTTGAAGGAAGATCCTGGGGGTTCTAAGGGGGTGTGTACCTTTAGTAGGAAGGAAGACATGGTGGATCCAGGGTGTTGTAATTCACACCCCTGCCCCCCCTTCCCTCCCCCATTCGGGGTTGAAGAGAAGCTGTTTCGGCTGGGTGTGTAAGGGGCCATAAGGGGGGCTGACCATTGGGTAGTGAAAGCTGAGTTGTTGCTCAGGGATGGACGTAGGACTCTGTTGAGAGGAGTCCGAACCCAGGATAATTGTGACGGCCTCATTATACCGGTACGGTCATACCGACCCACGTCGATATAGCGAGAGTCCTCACAGTGGGACATTTACCCAACGATACAAACAGCTGAGATACACGCGAATATATATAAAGAGTAGCGGAAGTAAAAGAGAACTATCTCCATTCATTCATCATCCACATTAAACATACATGCAGTTTACAATTTGCAAAAAGGAACTAAAATTCACATGATTAAATTTGCTGAAATAGAAATACAAATGTCCACATATTACATTCTTTTCATGAATCCTAATACAATGTTCAAGTACATACGACGAAGTACACAATCACAAAGGAAGCTCCAAGTAACTAGTCTCCGCGCTCGGAGTCCGTCTCCACCGTCTCCTCCAACGGTGTCGTGTCACCAACTACACCTGTACGCCGAAGCAAGGAGTGAGTCCAGGGACTCAGCAAGTAACACTATACATGATATACACGTACAAGTCCTAGTGGTTTCTACAAGCACATACAATTAGCAACACATAGCATGCTAGTCCATTTAAGTTTCAACCTATCATGAAGGTTCTACAATTTTACACATAACACATGCTTTCAGATTTCAAAATATAACATTCACCTATCACATGGTCTCTAATCCATTCACTTATGAACTTTAACCTTATAAGAACCAAACATGAGAGTTATCAACATGGACAATTTACACACATGAACGGGGAACATAGTTAGCATGGATTCCACATGTCTTAAGTACATACATAACTTTTTAACATGCTTTAGGTTGCTGATTTCACATGGTTCAAAGACTATAAACCTACACATGGAAGCTACAATGTGGCTTAGAACATAACATATGAACAATCCATCATGCCATCTTGCACACATACTCATTTGTTGTCCCTATCATGGGTTCTAAACACTTTGCACACATAAACACAAGAAGGATAACATGCATTTTCTGAATTCACATGGTTTCAGATTTAGCCTCACATGGTTTCAATAACACATTGCACATCTAGATTTTCACATTTTTCTTTTTCACAATTTCCTCTTTTCACATGGTTACACTTTACACATACACATTCACATATCACTTACACATTTACACATGGTCACATACACTTTACACATTACACTTTACACATATTTTAGTGCCGTGACACATAGTCCAAACCACCAAAGAAGGACACATTCACATCACATAACACATAGGCACCATCTAGGCAATGCAATGGTGACTCTTGGACTGCGCAGACCGGGAGAACAAGTCTCCACCCTAACCAGTGGTACTTGTCCACCTCCAGGATTTCCCCCTAATGCCCTTAGGGTCACTTAACACAATGAACTTTCTCAGGGGGACTTTTCCCTGATACAGCTCCACTGCCTTCTCGGAAGCAGTATCACATTGGCACAGTTTACACTTTTACACATTTAACGTTTTACACATGGTTTTACACTTGGCACTCTTCATTTCATTCACACTTTCTTACTCACATGAACACCTCTGTTTTCCTAACATGGTACTACAGAGTTTTCAAGTTTCAACACATAGTAAACACACCATCATGCTGGTTAAACAAAATAAAATCACATTACGATCATATGTACGAATTATTCACAATTCACATGAAAACACATAACTTTTTATTTACTGTTCCAAATAACCTGAAATTTTAACCACATGCTGTTTTCAGGTTCAAAATCATACCCTCAATTTTTCAGATTTTTCTGAGCTAAATAGGATTTACAGAAAATCAAACACCTAATTAGCATATTATTCACAATTAAGCTAACATGGGTCTAACACATTTGAAATTCATCCACTACTGTTTTGCACAGAAAATACTAATGCATGATTTCAGAATACAACTCATCCTAATTCATACATCTATAAATCAATTACCACAACCGCTTTTGCATGTTTTAACTTTACCGAACCGAACTTATTACAATTCCACAAGCATGCATAATTTCAAAATTTCAGAACTACATACATGCCCCACAAATCTTCATGAATAGACTGAAAACAAGATATTCAACTAATCCTAATCATGGAACATTGATTCACAAAATTTCTACAAGTTATGCTCACAAGTCTACAAGACATTATTGCCCCACATTCACCATCACACCACATTCATCCACAACCACAATGCACAATATACATAGCTTATAGGAATACCATATATCCTCATCACGAAAATCATAACGAAATTAACGTATAGAGGGACAGAACAGCTCACTGTTCTGTCCTGAAGAACTAGACGGCGGTCTCTGGCCGCTGACTCAGAGTCAGCGGCAGGGTCGATGGACGCCAAGGAGGAACAGGCGTCCAGGGACCTTGCCGTTTACTCAGGTCTGTGCAGAACACAGACCCGAGCTCTGAAATTGGGTGAAATGGAGGGTCTAGGACTCGAGGGAAATTCCATAAAAATTATAAAAACCTCCTAGACTCATACGGGGATACCATAGATAGGTCACTTGCCTTCAAAAATTCTTCAAGGGGTTAGAGGCTTGGTGAAGACCTCCTTGGGCAGTCCAAGAAGTTGCAGAAGCACCTCCAAGATCGCCTTCCTCCGAGCTTCTGGTTGATCTCCACGCCGAGGGGATGATGGGGAAGCCTTCCCTTTGCTTCAGCTCCCTCCTTGATGCAGAAGATCTCCAAAACAGCTTCAAGGGTCGGATTTTAGGGGTTCAAACTGGGGTTTTCTCACAGAGCTCTAGGGTTTTCTCTCCTCTTTCTCCTCTTGCAAGGGTGAAAGTGAGAATGGGGAGAGGCCAATTCGGGTTCAGGATGTAGGAGAACCCTCACCCACTCACCATACGATTGACATGTTCAGAGCCGTTGGGGGACATCCCCCAATGGTTGCCATGCCTTGCTTCAGAAGATAGCAGCTCTGCTGCGCATGCAGGCCAGAGAAGTTGACGTCCAGATCGCTGGACGCCGGAGCTAGGGTTGGCGTCCAGGGCTGGACGCTAACACCACCTCAACGGCCTGGGGATTGACGCCAATAGGGCCTTCGGCCAGAACCCTAATTTATGCAGAAAACCATGCATACCGGCATATATACATGCAATGTACATATAGTATCGTATCCACACTATCATCATGCAATAAGTACATTATTTATGTTAATATAAACACATGCACACGTATTTATACTATTTAAATATCCACGTAAATACGTACATACATACTCAACACAATATACACACATAAATACGAAAAAAATACGACGGAAATTCGAGGGTCTTACACCCTCTCCCCCTTAAAGAAACTTCGTCCTCGAAGTTAGAACGACACTACTCAAACAAAAGGGGATACTTCTTCTTCATCGCATCCTCAAGCTCCCACGTAGCCTCCTCACGCGAGAAGTTCCGCCATAGAACTTTCACCGACGCGATACTCTTGTTCCGGAGATGCTGAACCTTCCGGTCAAGAATGGCTACTGGCTGCTCGATACGAAAGATCTGGCTGGATCTCCACTGGCTCATGACTAATCACATGAGACGGATCTCGGACATACTTCCTGAGCATAGATACGTGGAATACCGGGTGAACGCTAGCCAAAGCTGGGGGTAAAGCTAGCTCGTACGCACGTTGCCCAAACGTCTGAGAATCTCATATGGGCCAATGAACCTAGGGCTTAGCTTGCTATGCCTGCCAAATCTGACAACTCCACGAGTAGGCGATATCTTCAAGAAGACATGATCGCCAACCTCGAACTCCAAATCCTTTCTCCTGTTGTCGGCATAACTCTTCTGCCTATCCTGTGCCGCAACAAGCCTTTTCCTGATAAGCTGAATCTTATCCGAAGTTTCCTGAACCAACTCCGGTCCGATCAACTGCCTATCACCAGTCTCCTCCCAACATAAAGGAGATCTGCAGGGCCTACCATACAACGCCTCGAATGGAGCCATTCCAATACTAGCATGAAAGCTGTTGTTGTATGCGAACTCCACAAGAGGTAATGACGCTCCCAATCATCTTTCCAATCCAGAACACACGCTCTCAACATATCCTCGAGCGTCTGGATAGTCCTCTCGGACTGTCCATCGGTCTGGGGATGAAACGCCGAACTGAGCTTAAGCTCCGAACCTAACGCATCCTGAAGACCCTTCCACAATCTCGAAGTGAATCTCGGATCTCGATCCGAAATGATCGACTTCGGCACACCATGCAATCTAACGATACCGCTAACATAAATCTAGCTAAGCTCTCTACTGACTGCTTCTCTTCATAGGTAAGAAATGAGCAGTCTTCGAGAATCTATCTACAACTACCCAAATCGAGTCATTGCCCCTTCTAGATCGAGGCAAACCCGATACGAAATCCATAGTGACAGCTTCCCACTTCCATACGGGGATATCCATCCTCTGCATAAGGCCGGATGGTCGCTGCCGCTCGGCTTTCACCTGCTGACATACTAGACATCTAGACACATAATCCGCAACATCCTTCTTCATGCCGGACCACCAAAATGATCTCTTCAGGTCTTGATACATCTTAGTGTTACCCGATGAATAGAGAATCGCGATCTATGAGCCTCCGCTAACACATGCTCACGGACATCTACTACATCGGGGACACAAACGCGGTGCTGAAATCTAATCACACCGTCCTCATCACGAGCAATGCCCGCCTTACCCACTAACTCTAACAATCTAGGATCGGCTTTCTGCTGCTCAATCACCTCATCCAAGACTGAGGATCTAAGGGATAGCTGAGCTACAAAAGCCTGACACAACGATGGCTCTAACTCGGTCATAGAGCACGCTGCATCCTCCAACATCTTCCAATCCTGCTGGAGCGAAGACCTCTTCCTACTAAGAGCATCCGCTACGACGTTCGCCTTTCCAGGATGATACTGAAGGTCGAAGTCATAGTCCTTCAAGAACTCAATCCATCTTCTCTGCCTCAGGTTTAATTCCTTTTGGAGAAAAATACCTCAAGCTCTTGTGGTCGGTAAACACCTCAAATCTGACACCATAAAGATAGTGCCTCCAGATCTTTAGTGCATGAACCACAGCTGCTAGCTCTAAATCATGAGTCGGATAGTTCCTCTCATGCTCCTTCAACTGACGAGAAGCATAAGCTACTACCCTCTCTTGCTGCATGAGCACACAGCCTAAACCAATCCGAGATGCATCCGTATAAATGGCAAAGCCTTCTAGACCACTGGGCAATACCAATACCGGAGCAGAAGTAAGCTTAGCCTTCAATAGCTGAAAGCTGCGCTCACATGCCTCGGACCATACAAACTTCTCACCCTTTCTGGTCAGCTTTGTCATAGGGGCGGCGATGGATGAGAAACCCTCAATGAATCGCCGATAGTAACCAGCTAACCCAAGGAAACTACGAATCTCCGAAGGAGTCTTGGGAACATCCCAATCCATAACTGCCTGGATCTTTGCTGGATCAACAGCTACACCAGCGCCGGAGATAACATGCCCGAGAAAGTGAACCTCGCGCAACCAGAACTCGCACTTGCTGTACTTTGCATACAGTTTGTGCTCACGGAGAACCTCTAACACTAACCTCAAATGCTGACGATGTGTGGCCTCATCCGGAGAATAGACCAACACGTCATCAATAAACACAACAACAAAACTATCTAAATACGGACTGAACACCCGGTTCATGAGATCCATGAACGCTGCAGGGGCGTTGGTCAATCCAAAGGGAAGAACCAAAAACTCATAATGTCCATAACGGGTTCTAAATGCCGTCTTGGACACATCCTCACTCTTAATCTTCAACTGATGATAACCAGATCGCAAGTCAATCTTGGAAAAGACTGATGCCTCTCGCAACTGGTCAAACAGATCATCAATCCGAGGTAAGGGATACCTGTTCTTCACAGTCACCTGGTTTAGCTTCCTATAATCGATGCACAACCGAAGTGACCCGTCTTTCTTCTTGACGAATAATACAGGTGCGCCCCAAGGGGAAACACTGGGGCGAATAAATCCCTTATCGAGCAATTCCTGCAATTGCTTCCTCAACTCGGCTAATTCTGCAGGGGCCATCCGATATGGGGCCTTCGAGATAGGAGAGGTGCCTGGAAGCAACTCTATAGTGAACTCTATCTCCCTATCCGGTGGCAATCCAGACAAGTCATCGGGAAAGACATCTGGAAAGTCCTGCACCACATCGATCTCTGCAAGAGTCAGTGACGAACCAGCATCGGGTACTAGCATAACGCTGGCAAGAAATGCGTCACAACCCTTGTTCACCATACGCATCGCCTTCATGGCAGAGATGACTAACTTCCCCGCTAAGTTCTTTGGCAAGGGATGAGAGAACTCATCCTCACCAGGAATGCGGAAAACAATCTTCTTCCTACGACAATCCACTAACGCATAGTGCTCCTCTAGCCAATCCAGACCAAAGATACAATCATAGTCCTTCATCTTTAGCAAGAAGAAACACCCATCTAGGAATCTATCCTCAATGCACACAGGTAACGACGGAATGCACTTCCTAGTCGATACCGTGCCCGCAGGGGTGTGCACAGACAAAGGGACCTCTAACTCCTCAGACTCTATGCCTGACTCTAGGGCTAACTGCCTAGCGAACCGCTCGGAAATGAACGAGTGAGTAGCACCCGTATCAAACAAAACCCGAGCGTGCACACCGAAAAGTAAAACTGTACCTTCGGTGACATGCTCCGCCTGCTCGGCGTCCTCACGAGCTAAAGCAAACACTCGAGCTGGGGCTCGAGGCCTTCCTGGTCGTCCTGTAGCTGGCGCGGCTGCCGCTACTGCTGGTACTGGCGCTCCTCGCTGAGCTTCCTGCTGAAGCCTCGGGCAATCCTTGATCTTGTGGTCGCTGCTCCCACACTTTAGGCATCTACCCGCTATAACCAACACTCCGAACCTCCATGGGTCTTCCCACAATGGGGACACTCCTTCTTCGCACCGGGGGAACGTACAGAGGGTACCTGATAGTTGCTGACTGCCACTTGTTTCTGCGGTGTCTGGTACACCGTCTTCCTCTTGTCTTGCCGCTGGAAAGTCGCTGCCGGCCTCTTCTGCGAAGCCTTCTTCTCTTCTAGATACTGCTCCATTTCTCCCTCCTGTCTGCAGGCTGCGCTGAGGGCCTCGTCTAGCGTGCGGTGGTCGAACGCCACGAGCCTCGTCCTCAGGGATGGTTTGAGACCCATCACGAATTTCTTGGTCTTCCTGCGCTCATCTTCACTATGTGCGGTGCATATTTAGAGAGTTCAGAAAACCTTGCCTCGTATTCCAGGACGGTCATCGATCCTTGCGTCAGGGAAAGGAATTCTTGCTCCATCTTGTCCTGGATGTGCTCTGGGACGAACTTGGCTCGGAAGAGCCTCACGAACGCGTCCCACGCCACATCTACTGCTCCGTCCTCGAAGCGCGTACGCAGTAGGGAGGACCACCATACATCAGCTCTCTCCTGCAACACACCTTCATAAGCTCTAACTAACAAATAACAACCAACATTCAAGCATAAACGAAAGCATACCTGTAGCATGTAGGTGGCTAAGGTCACCCTGTCCTCGTCAGGACACCTGATAGCTCGGAAGATTTTCTCGATCTCCCTCATCCAGCTTTCTGCTATTAGCGGATCACTCTCCCCCTTAAAAGAGGGTGGGGTCATCCTCTTGAATCGCTCCATGATGGAAAGTCCACCACGGTCCTGAGCTGGGGCCTGAGCCTGCTACATTAACAACAAGCAATATACAATAAACACAATATCATACAATTCAAATAGCAGACTACTTAGTTGTTTTATTATTTTACTGGGCCTCCAACTGGGCCTGGAGTGCTGCCTGAGTGTGTGCCTGGGTCTGCATGGCTTGCACCAGACCTTGCATGAACACTCCATAATCCACTGGCGGTGGTGGGGGAAGCACAGGACCCTGTGGGGCCGGGGCCTGCTGCTCCGCCGCTCCTCACGCCTCTGCTCGTCGTCGCGAGCTGGCGCACCTCCACGTCGTCCACGGGAAGCCATGGCTGTAATAAAATTTCAGCCACTAATTAGAGCTAGGTTACTAAGTTTTCTAACCATTTTCTTATCTATTTTTCACTTCTTATTAGTGTTTTCTACACATGTGGACATACTTAGCATGCAATGGGGATGATGACTTAGTTATATTCATGTGTAATCTCAACCGGTCGCTCTGATACCAATCTCTGTGACGGCCCTCATTATACGGTACGGTCATACCGACCCACGTCGATATAGCGAGAGTCCTCACAGTGGGACATTTACCCAACGATACAAACAGCTGAGATACACGCGAATATATAACAGAGTAGCGGAAGTAAAAGAGAACTATCTCCATTCATTCATCATCCACATTAAACATACATGCAGTTTACAATTTGCAAAAAGGAACTAAAATTCACATGATTTAATTTGCTGAAATAGAAATACAAATGTCCACATATTACATTCTTTTCATGATAATCCTAATACAATGTTCAAGTACATACGACGAAGTACACAATCACAAAGGAAGCTCCAAGTAACTAGTCTCCGCGCTCGGAGTCCGTCTCCACCGTCTCCTCCAACGGTGTCGTGTCACCAACTACACCTGTACGCCGAAGCAAGGAGTGAGTCCAGGGACTCAGCAAGTAACATACATGATATACACGTACAAGTCCTAGTGGTTTCTACAAGCACATACAATTAGCAACACATAGCATGCTAGTCCATTTAAGTTTCAACCTATCATGAAGGTTCTACAATTTTACATAACGCATGCTTTCAGATTTCAAAAATAAACATTCACCTATCACATGGTCTCTAATCCATTCACTTATGAACTTTAACCTTATAAAGAACCAAACATGAGAGTTATCAACATGGACAATTTACACACATGAACGGGGAACATAGTTAGCATGGATTCCACATGTTCTTAAGTACATACATAACTTTTTAACATGCTTTAGGTTGCTGATTTCACATGGTTCAAAGACTATAAACCTACACATGGAAGCTACACAATTGGCTTAGAACATAACATATGAACAATCAATCATGCCATCTTGCACACATATTCATTTGTTGTCCCTATCATGGGTTCTAAACACTTTGCACACATAAACACAAGAAGGATAACATGCATTTTCTGAATTCACATGGTTTCAGATTTAGCCTCACATGGTTTCAATAACACATTGCACATCTAGATTTTCACATTTTCCTTTTCACAATTTCCTCTTTTCACATGGTTACACTTTACACATACACATTCACATGTCACTTACACATTTACACATGGTCACATACACTTTACACATTACACTTTACACATTTTAGTGCCGTGACACATAGTCCAAACCACCAAAGAAGGACACATTCACATCACATAACACATAGGCACCATCTAGGCAATGCAATGGTGACTCTTGGACTGCGCAGACCGGGAGAACAAGTCTCCACCCTAACCAGTGGTACTTGTCCACCTCCAGGATTTCCCCCTAATGCCCTTAGGGTCACTTAACACAATGAACTTTCTCAGGGGGACTTTTCCCTGATACAGCTCCACTGCCTTCTCGGAAGCAGTATCACATTGGCACAGTTTACACTTTTACACATTTAACGTTTTACACATGGTTTTACACTTGGCACTCTTCATTTCATTCACACTTTCTTACTCACATGAACACCTCTGTTTTCCTAACATGGTACTACAGAGTTTTCAAGTTTCAACATGTAGTAAACACACCAATCATGCTGGTTTAAACAAAATAAAATCACATTACTATCATATGTACGAATTATTCACAATTCACATGAAAACACATACCTTTTATTTACTGTTCAAATAACCTGAAATTTTAACCACATGCGTTTTCAGGTTCAAAATCATACCCTCAATTTTTCAGATTTTTCTGAGCTAAATAGGATTTACAGAAAATCAAACACCTAATTAGCATATTATTCACAATTTAAGCTAACATGGGTCTAACACATTGAAATTCATCCACTTACTGTTTTGCACAGAAAATACTAATGCATGATTTCAGAATACAACTCATCCTAATTCATACATCTATAAATCAATTACCACAACGCTTTTGCATGTTTTTAATTTACCGAACCGAACTTATTTACAATTCCACAAGCATGCATAATTCCAAAATTTCAGAATCTACATACATGCCCCACAAATCTTCATGAATAGACTGAAAACAAGAATTCAACTAATCTAATCATGGAACATTGATTGCAAAATTTTTCACAAGTTATGCTCACAAGTCTACAAGACATTATTGCCCCACATTCACCATCACACCACATTAATCCACAACCACAATGCACAATATACATAGCTTATAGGAATACCATATATCCTCATCACGAAAATCATAACGAAATTAACGTATAGAGGGACAGAACAGCTCACTGTTCTGTCCTGAAGAACTAGACGGCGGTCTCTGGCCGCTGACTCAGAGTCAGCGGCAGGTCGATGGACGCCAAGAGGAACTGGGCGTCCAGGGACCTTGCCGTTTACTCAGGTCTGTGCAGAAACACAGACCCGAGCTCTGAAATTGGGTGAAATGGAGGGTCTAGGACTCGAGGGAAATTCCATAAAAATATAAAAACCTCCTAGACTCATACGGGGATACCATAGATAGGTCACTTGCCTTTCAAAATTCTTCTAAGGGGTTTAGAGGCTTGGTGAAGACCTCCTTGGGCAGTCCCAAGAAGTTGCAGAAGCACCTCCAAGATCGCCTTCCTCCGAGCTTCTGGTTGATCTCCACGCCGAGGGGATGATGGGGAAGCCTTCCCCTTTGCTTCAGCTCCCTCCTTGATGCAGAAGATCTCCAAAACCAGCTTCAAGGGTCGGATTTTAGGGGTTCAAACTGGGGTTTTCTCACAGAGCTCTAGGGTTTTCTCTCTCTTTTCTCCTCTTGCAAGGGTGAAGTGAGAAGTGGGGAGAGGCCAATTCGGGTTCAGGATGTAGGAGAACCCTCACCCACTCACCATACCGATTAGACATGTTCAGAGCCGTTGGGGGACATCCCCCAATGGTTGCCATGCCTTGCTTCAGAAGATAGCAGCTCTGCTGCGCATGCAGGCCAGAGAAGTCGACGTCCAGATCGCTGGACGCCGGAGCTAGGGTTGGCGTCCAGGGCTGGACGCTAACACCACCTCAACGGCCTGGGGATTGACGCCAATAGGGCCTTCGGCCAGAACCCTAATTTATGCAGAAAACCATGCATACCGACATATACATGCAATGTACATATAGTATCGTATCACACTACCATCATGCAATAAGTACATTATTATGTTCAATATAAACACATGCACACGTATTTATACTATTTTAAATATCCACGTAAATACGTACATACATACTCAACACAATATACACACATAAATACGAAAAAAAAAAATACGACGGAAATTCGAGGGTCTTACAATAATTCCCTGTGTGGTCTGTGTGCTTGCTTTGCATTTACTATCTTTCTTTACTAACTCTAACACCCATCGAAGTGTATTTTGTGTGACTATTTTGTGAACAGGTTTAAGGTACTCAATATTTTAAGAATCCCATTCACCCCCTCTCTGGGCTTGCTAGTGGGCAACACAACCTAGCCTATATGGCAAACATTGACAATAAGGTAACCTCAGACTCTTCCTTTACTTCATGCAATGATTCTGATTCTGACTCTGATAGTCTAGAAGAAGCATTCAACGAATTATATGGTAAATATAAATATGTATGTAAATAATTAAAATTAATCAAGAAAACTTTTGCATGTCTTGAAATAACTAACTCAGATTAAAGTCAGAAATGGAACATTAGGAAAGTAAATTCTAGAACTAAAAAGGAGAAATGAGTTGTTGTGTGAAGATGTAAAAAATAAAAATGAAAAGATATTAAGTATAGAAAACCAGGAAACTATAAGTAAGTATAAAAAGGAAATAGAAGCATTAACAAAAGACAATGAGTATTAATAGCCACAATCAAAAAATTAACCAATGGAAGATCTTCATTAATATTAAAAGGAGCAAGAAGCTCAGGTAGGAAGAAATATGGAATTGGGTGTACTCCACCAGAAATGAAGAAACAATTGTATATCCTAAAATATATCCATTGCCAAAATTTTTAGCTGAACATGAACCTGGTTATAAAACAAAGGTGAATAAACATAGTAAAACAAGCAAAACAACAAACGATATTATCTATTGCACTCACTATAATAAACTGGGTCATACAAAAAACACCTATACAACTAAACATCTAAAGTGGGTTCCAAAAGGGATTCTGTAGAAGCTAACCAATCAGGACCCAAAAGAACTTGGTACCTAAATCTCATTGATTTGTTGCAGGAAAGCCTTAGAGCATCAATGTGATACCTGGATAGCGAGTGCTCAAAGCATATGACATAAAATAAAAAAAATGTTTTCATTTATCAAAACTAAAGAAGGAATAGTCATATGGAGACAATGGTAAAGGTACATTTATTGGCTGTGGATCAGTTGGAAGTAAAGACAAGACACTGATAGAAGAAGTTCTCTGCATAGAAGGTCTCAAACACAACCTGATTAGCATAATTCAGTTATGCGACAAGGGTCATTAAGTAAAATTCCAAGAATCTAAGTGTCTAATCATAAAGGAAGGGACAACAATTTTGAAGCTTATAGGGAAAGAAATCTCTATGTATTATGATTGAAAGATCTAAAAGGCCAAGATATATGTCTGGCTTTGAGCAAAAAGCAAAATGCAGAACTATGGCACAGAAGGCTAGGACATGTTAGCTTGGATGGAATCAGCAAACTCATCAAGCATGACTTAGTAGAAGGTTTGCCTAAGATAAATAAAGACTGGATAAGATCTGTGTACTATGTGCCAAAGGAAAACATGCAAAATCTTCTTTTAAAACTAAGACAATTGTCACCACCTCCAAGCCTCTAGAACTACTATATATGGATATATTTGGACCTATGAGGACTACAAATCTAGGTGGAATGAATTTTGGATTCTTTATAGTGGATGATTTCTCAAGATTTACATGGGTCTCTTTTCTTGAACATAAAGATGAACATTTGAAGCATTTGTCAAGTTCAGCAAGCTAGTTCAGAAAGATAAGAAACTCAACATTGTAAGCCTTCGATCAGATCATGTAGGAGAATTTCAAAATGACAGGTTTGCAGAATTATGTGATGATCTAGGGATTGAACACAATTTCCCAGCACCAAGAACACCACAACAGAATGGAGTAGCTAAAAGGAAGAACAAAACTTTATTAGATATGGCAAGAACCATGTTATCTGAATACAACCTTCCGAGATGTTTCTGGGCAGAAGCAATCAATACAGCTTGCTATATAATCAATAGAGCTATGATAAGGCCTATATAGAAAAAGACAACATATGAACTGTACAAGCAGAAGAAACCCAAGATCAGCCATCTCAGAACATTTGGGTGCCCTTGCTTCATTCACAATAATGGTAAGTCAAATATTGGTAAGTTGGATCCTAAATCCGATGAAGGTATTTTTATGGGTTACACTTCAAAACCCAAAGGATATAGAGTTTTCAATAAAAGAAGTTTATTAACTGAACAAACTGTACATATTATTTTGATGAATCTAAGCCTTCCATGAGAAAGGAAATCGTTAGTGATGATGAAGACACAGAGAACCTATCTAAAAAAATGAAGGAAGTATCCATCAGGGACAATGAAGATCCACCCCTGGAAGAACTACGACAGAAAGATCTAACTCATGAAGATCTTCCTAGGGAATGGAGATATAAAAATGATCATCCAAAAGAAAATATCATTGGAGATTCAAATGTTGGGGTAAGAACCCAAAGGTAATATTATTCCTTGTGATTATTTAGCTTTATCTCTCAAATAGAGCCTAAGACAGTCAATGAAGCACTAACTGATAAATCTTGGATTCTAGTCATGTAAGATGAACTAAATCAGTTTAAAAGAAACCAGGTCTGGTCCCTTGTTCCTAGACCATCAGATCATCTTGTAATTGGCGCCAAATGGGTGTTCAGAAACAAATTGGATGAAGCTGATGTTATCACTAAAAATAAGGCTAGATTGGTTGCAGAAGGCTATTCCTAAGAGGAAGACATAGATTTTGATGAAACCTATCACCAGTTGCTAGACTGAGACTATTAGGATTCTACTAGCTTATGCATCTGCATTGGATTTAAAACTTTTCCAAATGGATGTAAAATCAGCTTCTTGAATGGTTTATTAAGGAGGAAGTCTATGTAGAACAACCTCTTGGTTTCGATGACTTAGAATATCCTAATCAAAATTTTAAACTACATAAAGCTTTATATGATCTGAAACAAGCACCTAGAGCTTGGTATGAAAGACGGTGCATTTCTATTGGATCATGATCATTAGAGGCAAAGTAGATAGTAGTCTATTCATTAAATCCTATGATAAAGATATATTAATTGTGCAAATTTATGTTGATGGCATTATCTTTAGATCTATTGATGAATGTTTGTGCAAGTATTTTGAAAAGTTGATGCAGGGAGAAATTGAGATGAGCATGATGGGAGAGCTCAACTACTTCTTGGACTACAAGTCAAGTAAGGCAAAGAAGGAACTTACATCAGTCAAATAAAATACACCAAGGAGTTATTAAAGAAATTTGGATTTGTCACGCCCCAACGTGGAATATCGGAATGTGAGACAGTTGCAAGTAAGCGAGTATAGAGCGTATAATAGACATCAAACCATTGGACAAATGAATAATGCTAAATCATGTGTATTCCATTGATAATTCCACTAATGTCTATTACAACCACTAATCAAGAGCCATTACATAGGGCCCATTGGCATCATTACATTGAGGGAAAAGAAAGAAACTAAACTAAGACTATAGTATGACACTGGTACTCTTGTATCACTCTTGGTCTTCCCCATCCTCATGAGTGTCGTGATCTTCCTCAGTCTCACCTGAGAACATATATCAAATAACGCAGGGTGAGCGATAACGCCTAGTAGGACTTAAATCTCATGATCAGGCATGCTTTAATGATTAATGTATTAAAGAGCAGAGTAACTAATGGTAGAAAGAGAATAAAGCATTGTCGAGTAAGTGAAAGCATAATAGCATGATTCAAATAGCACAAGTATCAAGTAAAGCACAAAGAGCAAGATGGCCATAGCATAAATAGCACAATATATTTCACGATAGCACAACGAGTCGAGTATAGTATAGCACTTTGATTGTTATTAGATAGTCGAGATAGATAGCACTGAGTGTAATGCCCAACACTCTGGTCAATTAACTCCCACAGACAAATAGCACTTTTGGGCGCACCTTCTAGGACCAGACCGAGCCCTTTATATTGTCAAGCATTAGTCATTGTTTATCCTTAAACAATTAGTCAAATGGCCATACAGAGTATCAAGAATAGATGAGAGTATTTGATGAATAAACGAGAGTGTAGAGAACGTGTATAGATGAGCGAATAGAGTATAGATGAAACTATAGGTCAATGCGCATGAAACAACGTTAAATAGGTGATAGTAACGGTTGCACAACACACATGATTGGTGCTAGCAGTCAAGTAGAATTCACTAACAAACCACTAGCCATGCTATGAACATAGTCCAGAGGTCCGACGTGATATCATGGTAAGAGAGCACAACTAAGGCCGTTTGGATCATACTGGTCCCTGGGAGTGTTATAGATATTAAAGGTACAACGGATCATCGACCATGTGGGAATCCATGGACAGAGGAGACTTACAGAGGCCTTGAACAATGATTCACTAGTCCGATAGAAGGAATATCCGACGGAGGTTTGTCCAAGTCAAGAGAAAGTGTATATAGAAACAAGTTGTTCGACATTCTAGAGGAATTCTAGAACGGTGGAGCGTCATAAAAGTGTTCCAAAACCACGAGAGAAACGAAGACAAGTCCATTATAAGATAGGGTAAAAATGTATTATTTGAAATAAATTACCATATATATTATGAGATATTTTAATGCCATGTCAGTCATATTGGATGGTTGCAAGTATGTGCATGTGATAGAGAAAATCATAGATATGAAAGGTCAAGTGTATGACTTTAAATAAAATATTACATGTTCTGTTCAAACATTTTTTTTTACCGCGTTTAATACAGTTAACAGAATGTATAGTCACTGTAGAAAGAAAAGAATCACAGAAAATTAGGGTTTATGTACAAAATTCCAGAAGGCGATGTACCAGTGTAAGGATCGCGACAGGGCACTTCAAGAACACGATGGGGGTCTGTCAAAGAACGTGACAGATCCATCTAGGACAGGTAGACAGAATGTGATGCCAGGGCCTGTCATGCTCAGAACGTGACGGGCTCCTTGCCGTGACCCACCTTGAGAATGCGACCTATCGGCTCATCGTGTTCTCAAAGTTTCTGCCTAAGCCCGAGAGGGAAAAAGCCTAGCCTTGGATTGCGGTCCATACTTTCCAAGGGTTGACACAGGGGTGTTTTAAAATAGAAAACTTGACGTACACTTGATGAAAAATTATGAAACAAGTTTTAAATGAAACTAGACTTGCAAGAGCACAAACAGTAAAGAGTAATTAAAAACTTACCATGGTATTGATAGGCTATGATCTGGTTCTTTCACGATGAAGACAGAACTTGACACAATGATGGAAAGGGAATTAATTCGAGCAAAGCATTGAATAGAAATTGGGGAAAAGTATGGCAAAATATTCCTGACACATTTAGCATGTACAATAAAAATTGCATAGCACGAGATCAAGTGTAGATAGAGATTTAAGGTAACATATGGGTCGGGTACATGTTCTTAACAAAACTTTCAACAAGAAATTCACATGATAGAGTCGATAGAAATTAGGGAAAAGAGAGGACTTTGTTCCTGGTATCAAAAACAGTCTACAGACATGAGTAATTTAATTTAGCTTGTGAGATTGCCTACCTTTTTTATTTTTAATTGATATGACATGGAGTGAACCTCCAGTGTCAATATCAGGTTTTTTTTTATTTTATTTGCTTAAAGCATGTGGGAACAAGGAGTACATATAACCGGGGCACTAGCTAAAGACTCCTACGTAGAGGGGTCTAAAGAAAGTGGTGCATCCGTCAAAGGAAAATAGAAAACAACGGGGCAGATTACATGATGCTTCAATCTGAGAAATCTGCATATTCTCCATCAGAATCCATGGTTAGAACCGTGGTGCTGCGTATCCGGCCTGCCCAGGCGTTGTGCATTGTTTGCAGGTCCTCATCCTCTGTGCCGGAGCTGGTCTCGATGTTGGGAATGCTTCCAATGTTACGTGTCACGGGAAGACATATCACATGGCCACCGGCGGCCCCTTCACTCCTGGTTGGGGGGGAGCTGCAGTTGGGAAGGATGGGGGTGGCGGGTTTGTTGTGTTCATGTGGACATCAGTTTTCTTGATTTTTTTCCGCAATGCTTCAGCAAAGGACATTCGGGGGGCTGATGGAGATGCCGAGGCTTCTATCCCGGAGGGGGAGCCAATGAGTGCAGCACCCTTGACACTTGGGGTGGAGGGTTCGGCTTGCTGTCCAGAACATTGAGGGATCGTCCACGGAGGGGCTCCAGGATTCAGAACTGAAGGTGGTATGCCCTTGACTTTAGGTGCAAAAAGGGGCGGCTTGCTGCTGTGTGGTTATACTGGGGGCAGCATATGCAGGGGTGCACGGTGGGGGCGCTTCATGTACTGCAATTCTGCATAAATCGCTGACGGGGTGGATGACTACTGTGGGTGGCCATCATCATTGGGTGGTGCAGCTGCAACCTTTGTTTGGTCTCCTGAATGGGGCAATCCATCAAGCACCTACAAGGCCTCAGTTGAATGGGGGGGGGGGGGGGGGGGGAGGACAGTGCAATTAGCTTTTGCCTTGCTTGGTTCACCTCGTGTGTCACTGGTGCTGTTCGCTGCAGGCCCTGGGCCCTCCTGTTGAACGGGAGCAGCATCCATGCTCTTAGCCACACGGGCATTTATGACACGCTCCAGAGGGAGTTCTGGGGTGGAAGTAGCAGTAACCAGATCTGCAGGGGACCTCTGAGTGTGCATGACATCGCCCGATTGATGAGTGCTGTTTGGTGGGCTGTCATCATCCCCATCGGAGGTGTCATGAGTAAGGGTAGGATGTGGGACTTCCCCCTGATCATCTGGAGCAGAAACCATCGCCGAATCTGAGGGTAACTGCTGCTTGGGCATAATATCGAACATGTGCTGGGCAGTGTTAGTTGCAGCTCCTTCTGCTGATGTTTGGTCTTGCTGACTACCATGTGTTGCTGAGGTTACATCATTGGTGGATACTGGACGCCACATCAGCTTCTCAGCCTGCCCCACTCCATTTCCCTTCACACGCTTTGCATTGGGTGGGGGTTGGTCTGGGGCAGTGCCACCAGGCCCCTGGTGTGAGCGGTCAGCAAATTTTCTACACTTGAAGGTAGATGGCCAAGCCGTCTGCATGAAGAGCAGAATAGCGGAGGATCCGGGTATGTGATGGGTTGCCAGAAACCCTTGGATCCATAACCAATCCATATGCGTTCAGGTAAAGCCTTTGAAACATCGAGCTGGACATTGGCTCGAGCTGCTTGCGTGCATGTCAAACTCAGAGTGTTCTTGTCAACTTTCAGAACTGGGCCAATGCTCCCAGCGATGGAGCGAACCATGGGCTCTGTGAAGAAGTTTGCTGGGAGTTGAGGGAGCTCCATCCAAGGGGAACAACCGGCGAATCCGTCTCTGGGCAGATTGCCTACTTTTGGACGATGCAAACTCCTAGGGTTATGAACGGGAAGAACAAGCTTGTAGATCTTCTAGTAGCCTTCTCCCCACGAATTCCTCCTCCATGGCCTCTTCTCCACGTCCAAGAAGTCCCAGCAGAGTAATAGGGTCGGCCATGAAGGGGTTGGGGATGTATTTATGCATCTAGCATGTTTAATTCCAATACAACTCTAACTTCCCTTAAACTACGAATTTCATTATATCCAACCTTCCTAGCTTTAATACTCCTAATTGGGTTGGGATGGGATTCCAATTTCGTGTCTAGCTAGTTAGGGTAGGGTTAGGAGTCCATTTTAGATTTATATGAGTTATATTAATGATTTACTTACCTTTTTTAATTAGGTAATAATAGGGTTACAAATTTTATAGTATTTCTTTTATCCTATCTTTTAAAACTTTTATTTTGGCCCGATAATTTTTATATGAACCATTTATAAAA
Organism: Colocasia esculenta; assembly: GCA_014218235.1. Lineage (NCBI taxonomy): Eukaryota > Viridiplantae > Streptophyta > Magnoliopsida > Alismatales > Araceae > Colocasia > Colocasia esculenta. The sequence continues at coordinate 101,899,647 of CM024758.1, read as the reverse complement.
GCCATCACTTATTTTCAATTAATGGGTTTTAATAATTCATTTTCTTTAATATTTATTAAAAATATTGTGTTGCTACAAGATTTGAAAATGCAAAACCATTGTCCACTCCTCTAAGCACATCAACAAGGTTAGATAGTGATCCAGAAGGTAAGAAGGTGGACCAAAAGCTTTATAAAGGTATGATTGGTTCACTACTTTACTTAATTGCAAGTAGACCTGATATTTTATTTAGTGTATGCATGTGTGCTAGGTATCAATATGATCCTAAGGAATCACATCTGATTCAGTGAAAGGATTTTTAGATATTTAGCTCATACTCATAACTAGGTCTATGGTATCCTAAAACCTGTAAAACAAATTTAATTGGATACTCAGATGCTGACTATGCTGGATGCAAAGTGGATAGAAAAAATACCAGTGGTAGTTGTCAATTTCTTGCAAGATGTTTAATTTCCTGGTCTTCAAAGAAACAAAACTTAGTAGCTTTATCAACTACTGAAGCTGAATATGTAGCTACTGGAAGCTGTTGTACACAACTCCTTTGGATCAAACATAGCTTGAAGATTATGGACTGCATATCAAAACTATTCCCTACTATGTGACAACACCAGTGCTATCATCTCACCAAGATCATGTACAACACTCGAGGACCAAGCACATTGAGGTTATGTATCATTTTATTAGAGATAATGTAGGAAATGGTAATATTAGTATTTCTTTTATAGATACTCTAAATGAGTTAGCAGACATCTTTACAAAAACATTACTTGAAGATAGATTTACCTCTCTGAGACGGGAATTAGGCATGCGCAATTTGTAACAGATTTATCTGCATATGACTGAAATAAATAAATCTATTTCAGAACATGATTAACCCCCCTCTCCTCTATATAAATCATTCTATTCTCTCTATATTCTTTTCACTTTTGCGCTATCAGTTACACTTTTTTGTCGTCTTGTGCAATTAATGTTTCACCTTTTCACTTTACCTTCTTATGTTATATCACTGGCAACTCATCCCTTACCGATTCACTCTCTCTCTCTTCACGCCCTTTCGACTCCGAGGTCGGCGAAACCCTCCAACAACTCCAGAGTCCTCTTCCCTCTTCAAGAACTTTTAATTCTTCCCGCTAAATTTCTTGAGGGGGTTTTACTCCTCTTCCTCTTACGATCATTTATAATCCTCTTGTCAATTTCCATGGCCGCTTCTGGGAGTTCTAGCAATTTGGGTGCTATAGTGCAGAGTTCCTTACGGCAGAACAACTCCAAAGGTTTCAAGCGGTCAAGATCAAGATTTGCGGCAACAAGGCAATTGATTTGGCAGATTTGAGAAGTATGGAATGGTCAGTGTGATTGAAGCACTTGAAAGGATGAAATGACAAGGCTATGTACAGTTTCAGAACCTAGCTACCTACATTTGGTGAAGACATTCTACACCTACCTTCAGTCTGAAGATCGAGGAATACTTACTTCCTTTGTTAAGGTAAGAACATTCGAATCTCCTTTGACCTGTTAGAAGAACTTTTTGGCATTTCAAAGGAAGGTCACAGTTTGGTAAATTCTGTGGATATTCACGTTAAAGACTTGGGATTATCGGAACATAGTACAAGCTTAGGGAAAGAAAAATAGACATAAATCAGTTTATTGCTTTCAATAGGCTACTGCATTTCATTATGTGTCAGATTCTAGTACCACAGTGCCACATTTTCTCAGTGCACAAAAAGAGATGTCGATATAATGTTCTGGGCAATACAAAATTAGAAAGTGAAGATGGCCCAAATAATGTTTGAAAGAATGAAGTCTCAGCTGAACTCATTGGGACAAGAAGAACAAACTGACAGTACCTCTTCCCTATGCTCATCTACTCACCAGAATTTTCCAATATTTTAAAGTAGATCTGAAAGGGGAGTTATTGGAGAGGATGGGACAGCCTATCCGAACAAGAAACTTGAAGAAAAGTGGATTCTCTCTGTCTAAAAATGTGTAGTCAAAAGTTTCCATGGCTGAAGGAGGCACCATCATTGGAGACACTCTTAGTACAGAAGCTCTGTCACGCCCCAATATTTAGCAGCAGAATAAATATCGGGATGCGTGAACGATACAAATAGAAGTATCACAGTTGAATAGCGTAGAGTCACACTTAAACATAACACACATTGGAGACCATAATATTGTCAACAATAATACTCTTTATTCCATTCCATTCAACTAATTAAAATTCTTACATCAAGAACCATCTAAAGGTCCCTTATTCAATGAAAATGTTTCACTATTACATAACTACTCAAACATCTATTCCTAAACTGTCGACTCCTCATAGACGGGTGCTCTTCACTCTTGCCCTGCCCCATCGGAGTCCACTGGATCCTCATCACTACTTGAAAAGGACAGGATGATAGGGTGAGCGAACTAGCTCAGTAGAATTTACATCTCAAGTGCTGGCACTAATATACATGATTAACATTTTAAATAGGCAAGATATGAACATGTATATAATGACAATGCATGCAGTTCTAACAAGTCAAATAGCTGAATAGAACGAATATCATATCAAATCAATTATTGAATTTCATATGCAATGGACAGGTAATCAAGAATAGAATCATATCAAAAGGAATTGCCATATGATCAGAAGTATCATATCAAACTTATCATATCATCAAACGAAGGCACATTCCCACAAATCTTGCACACATGTCAGTGCCATGCCAAGAACCACAAGTCCATACTCCCGCGGTTATAAGTATGTTGGGGCGCTCCTCCCCAGGACCAGACAGGGCCCTTATTGCACAGGCATTAGTCAAATGACCGAAGTCCTACGTTGTGCCGTTCAAACATATACATATTATGGCCACGGAATTTCAATAACAAGCTCATGTAATAAGGACATGATCATTCGTAGAGTCAAGGTAAGACAATAGCTCAAGAGATCAAATGGACAGCATAACGACGTATCTTATGTTTCATAATTCATTAATGTCTTGACAAGAGGATGACTAATGACAGATCGTACACGGTACAAGTGCTCTCTATCTCTCCAGGGTACTTCATGGTACAACCAGCTCGGTCTCTATGAGGAATCCATAGAGTACAGAGACTTACGGAGGTCTTAAGGAAAAGATCGCTAGTCTGCCATACGGAATGACCGTAAGAGAGCTCCCAATTCCCCAAGAAGGGCGTGCCTAATCGTGCAAATGTGTAAGTGACGTGTCACGGCTCTTTCCTAAACATGTATGCATTGATGAACGAACATGGAACATCGGAAAACACATAATGAAGAAAAACCCACATGCAAATCATGATAGAAACTACTAAACAAGTCCATTCTAATCATGTGTTCATCACATTTTCATATCACATACTTATTATGACAATTCCATTATCAAGCTAGATTACAAGAATAATCAAATGAACATAGACCATCCATAATACACATTAGAACATCATATTCATGTCATTACCATTTTCAGTGGGTTGATTACTTTTAGGCCAATGCACAGTAAGTGACATGCTTACAGACTAAGAGATTAAACATGCTGACTGACTAGCTAAAAAGTAAAGTCTCGGATTGGTCTTTGAATCGCGTCCTACACAGTAGACACTATTCATAACACGTTGTACAGTTAAACAGGGCTAACTATGAAGATGTAAATCACAACGGCTTACATGTCGCCTTTTCCTTGAATTCTGACGGGATACCCCGTCGTTCATGTAAGTATTAAAATACTAATATACAAATTGGAAAATGTTGAATCGCATCGGGGGTACCCTTCACGTATCAGACAAGCACTGACCACGCAGCGCAAAGTCCCCGCGGACTGTTGACTGGTCAGACAGTGAATCGCATCGGACCTCACAGTAGCATTTTACTGAATCGCAATGGCCAAGGCCGACGCGATACCAGGCGATGGAATCGCGTCGTCTGGATCGGTCGCGATTCAAACCTCAAAACAAAACGCAGAACATGAGTGATCTTCTTACGACGCTTATATCTCTCTCTCTATCTACTGACATTTAGACAAAACCTTCAACATGAAACTGACAAGGACAACTAGTAGAAGAACTTCCATGTTTGTTGGTTGGATCTGATTTGGTCTCGAATCACGTGCAACACACTAAGATGCACAAAGCCCTAATCATGCGCGCCTTAGAGAAAACCTTAGAACTTGACGTATACCCATGAAATTGGGCAAATAAAGTGCGTAGAACTAGACATGCAGCCTACAAGATGGTATAGGTTTCGTTTAGTCTTGCCCGAATCACCTACCTTTGGATGGATGTAAAAGACGGTAATAACCCAATCGATGCAGAGCTCAGTTGAAGAAAACCACGGTTTTCCCCAGTCGTTCTCCTCTCCATCCTGCGCCCTAGCTTGCTCCTCACTGCCCCAACTCAATGCCAAACTTCCCCTAAAAGTTTGTGGCAATTTCTTATAGTTTTAGGGTTTTAATCAAGCCCTAATGATGATGACCAAACTGTCCCCATAATAAATAATTCATTTATTTATATATTATTTTGATGATTAACAAATAGTACTAATGAATTACTTGAGCTTTGAGACAGGAAATAAAAGAAAAATGAAAGTTCAAGACAATCAGGTAAGTCTCATCTCACATTCTGTCCAAGTCTTTGTATCGACTTCTTCTACTTCACATCGACTTCTTTGATAAGCAGAACGATTCCTTTCTGACCGAAAAGTTCAAAACAAATCGATATCGCAACGATTCTTTAAGACATCGCAACGATTTCTTTAGAACCCGTAACGACTCTCTAGCCGTAACGATTTCTTTAGACCTCGTAACGACTTCTTTAGAACTCGCAACGACTCTCTAGCCGTAACGATTTCTTTAGACCTCGTACGACTTCTTTAGAACTCGCAACGACTCTCTAGCCTAACGATTTCTTTAGACCGCGTAACGACTTCTTTAGAACTCGCAACGACTCTCTAGCTTACGAGTTCTCAGATCTCATAACGATTTGCTTTGTGCAACGATTTGTTAGAGTTTCATAACGATTTCTGTACTGTCATAACGACTTGATAGCTGTAACGATTTCTTCAGTTCTCGTAACGATTTCTTTGAAACTCGTAACGACTTGATAGCTGTAACGATTTCTTCAGTTCTCGTAACGATTTCTTTGAAACTCGTAACGACTTGATAGCTGTAACGATTTCTTCAGTTCTCGTAACGATCTTTGAAACTCGTAACGACTTGATTGCTGTACGATTTCTTAAGTTCTCATAACGATTTCATCATTATATTTGATAATGCTCTGTCATAACGATTTGTCTGTTATCGTATAACTTTCATAAGTCATCGGGAGTGTTCATATCAACTTCTTACTGTATCAATAAAATGTTTTTTTTTAGCGTTGAAAAGTCAAAGTCATATCTCGTTTGTTGACTGTTACGCATTAAATGCTCTCTGATCGTATCTCCCATGCATGCAGACAATATCTTCCATTTTATGCTACTGTCCTCGTCCTTTTTAGACAGAAAGGAGCTTTGCTATATTGCAATATCTGTTCCATCTGCAACTAACAATCGACGACAGTCCTAGCTGTCCTCTTTTATTGTTGATATGCTCGCAGATATCTGACAAGACTCATCTGTACAACGTGTGGAACAAGATACAGACTCTAAACATTTTTCTGGCGTGTACTAAAGGATAAAAGACTGAAGATCAGAAGCTTCCTTGGTGACCAGTCTAACGTACACCTGGATGAGAGACAACGGTTCTCTTAACGTTCAAATTTCAAAAAGAAGCTTAAATACAAGACTCAAGACTGAGAAGAAACATACACACACAGAAAAGCGCAACACCAATTCTTCTAGTCTTCGGAGTTCCAAGCAAGAGACAAGCGTCCATTCCAATTGTTTTCCGTAGCTCTTCTGCTCTCAGTGTTCTTAGAAGAAATCCTTGTGAGAGCTTGTGTAGTCTTTGGAGAGAAACAGTGTCAAATTCCTTTTCTCTCTTGAGGCTTGTTTGCTTCAGCTTGCAGCTGATTAAGCTAGTGTCTGAAGCTTGTTCTTAAACTTTCGTTTCTTTGGTTTGTACCCTTCTGGACGAAGGAAGACCTGGTGGTATCCAGGGTGGTTGTTTTCCCTTCAGGTTGAAGGAAGACCAGTTGAGGCTGGGTGTAAGGATCCGTGAGGGGGATAGTACCCTTGTTAGTAAAATCCTGAGACATTGCTCAGGGACTGACGTAGGTCTCCTGTGGAGGAGTTCCGAACCAGGATAAAAACCCTTGTGTCTTGTGGTTGTGCTTATGTGCGTTTGCTGTTTTATTTTGTCCAACTCTAACGTTTGTTTAAGTTGTTGTGTAATCCTTTTAGTGAACAGGTTTTAATCAAAGATCAAATTTTTATAACCCATTCACCCCCCTCTGGGCTAGCTAGCTGGGCAACAAGTGGTATCAGAGCCCGTCTCTTCGACAAAGAAGAAGATCCAACGATCTGAAGAGCAAAGATCAATGGCAGCCCAAAGCAACTTCGAAGGTCAGTCAGTCAACAGGCCTCCCTTGTTCGATGGAGAAGATTACACCTATTGGAAGACAAGAATGGAGTACTTTCTACAAGGCCACGATTATACAATATGGTCCATTGTAGAAGAAGGTGATCTTCTAGTCACAAATGCTAAGGCTCAGTGGACAGATGACGACAGAAGAAGAATATCCCTAAACTGCAAAGCCAAGAGCATCCTTTGCTGTGCCCTCAGCAAGAAAGAATTCAACAGAGTTTCAGCCTGCAAATCCGCAATGGAAATGTGGAAAAGCTCAGGATCACTTATGAAGGGACAGACAAAGTAAAGGAGACAAGAATTGATATTCTTGTAGCCCAATATGAAAGGTTCCAGATGCAGTCAAGTGAATCCATAACTCAGATGTTTAGCAGATTCACAGATATCACAAATGGATTAGCTGGATTAGGTAAAGTCTATGATGTACCAGACATGGTCAGGAAGATACTTAGATCTCTGCCATCCTCATGGACTCCAAAAACAGCCATTGAGGAAGCCAATGATCTGAAATTAATGTCATTGGAAAAGCTAATAGGATCTCTCATGGCTCATGAGATAAATATGGAGAGATTAGGAGAATCCTCCAGCAGAAGGAAGCAATCAAATGCTCTCAAAGCGAATGATGAGATATCAGAAGAATCTTTGGATAACAGTGAAGGTAGCAAAGACAGTGATGATGAAGAAGCCATGCTGTCTCGAAGACTTCAGAGAATATTAGCAAGAAGAAGAAGTATCAGTCCGGAAGAAGATTTTTCAAGAAGAACAAAGACTTCAGAAAACCAGAAGTAAAGGATCCAAAGAAAGGAGAAGTAATATGCTATGAATGCAAGAAGCCTGGACACATCAAGGCAGATTGTCCAATGCTAAAAAGAATGATCATAAGAAGAAGGACAACTTCAGAAGATTCAAGAAGTATAAAAAGAAGCAATGGCAGCTGCTTGGAGAACAGCAGTGACTCAGATAGTGAGTCAAGCTCGAGCAGTGAAGGTGAAGAGCAAACTTGGCCCTCATGGCCAATACCGAAGATAAGGTAACTTCTGACTCTTCTTTTGATTCATGCAATGATTCAGATTCTGATAACTTAGAAAGTGCTTTTAATGAACTCTATGAAAAATATAAAGAAGTATCTAAATTACTTAAAATTAGTAAGAAGAATTTAATCTGTTTAGAAAATACAAACTCAGATCTAAAAACCGAAAATGAAGAACTTGAAAAACAAATAACTGAACATGAAAGAAGGAATGAATTATTATGCGAAGATTTAAAAGAGAAAAATAAGAAAATAATTCATTTAGAAAACAAGAAGACTTAAGTGGACTTAAAACAAAATAGAAAGATTAAATAAGAAAATGAACATTTAACAAGCACCATAAACAAGTTCACAAATAATAAACCTCTTCTAATGATGAGTGGAGCTAAAAGATCAACCAAGAAGAAACATGGTTTTGGTTATACTCCCTCGGAAAATGAAGAAACAAAGTCTTTCCTAACACTTATCCAACTCCTGAATTTATATCCGAAAAGAATAAAGAACATAAAATTTTAAATACAATCCAGTTGAAAGAGTAACTAGAACAACCTGCTGTACTCATTGTAACAAACTAGGACATAACAAAGCACCTGTCCTAACAAGAACAAAAAGTGGATAATAAAAGGAAAATCAATGATACTAACCCATCAGGACCCAAAAGAACTTGGGTACCTAAAACTTAGTGTTTAAATTTCAGGGAAATTCAAGAGCATCCAAATGGTACTTGGACAGTGGATGCTCAAGGCACATGTCAGGCAACAAGAAGTTTTTCGTTGATCTCAAAGCTGAAGAAGGACAGTCACCTATGGAGATAATGGAAAAGGCACTGTGATAGGAAGTGGGTCCGTGAACATCAAAGGAAAATCAGTTATTGAAGACGTAATGCTGGTCAAGGATTAAAGCACAATCTTATCAGCATCAGCCAGTTGTGTGACAAAGGCCATCAGATTCAGTTCCAAGAATCAAAGTGCAATATATTAAAGGATGGTGCAGTCATATTTGAAGCCTACAGAGAAAGAAACTTGTATGTTCTCTATCTTGAGGAACTCAAGAATCAATGTCTGTTTGGCAGCCAGCAAAGATCAATCAACAGAGCTGTGGCACAGAAGATTGGGTCACTGCAGCTTGGACGGTTTGAATAAGCTCAGAAAGAGAAAGCTAGTGGAAGGACTGCCAAAGGTCAATTCTAGATTGGATAGCATTTGCAAACCTTGTGCAAGAGGAAAGCACACCAAGAGCTCTTTCAAATCAAAGACTGTAGTAACCACCTCAAAGCCCTTAGAACTACTTCATATGGATCTATTTGGGCCAATGAGGACTACCAGTCTAGGAGGAAAGAATTTTGGATTTGTAATAGTTGATGATTATTCAAGATTCACTTGGGTATCCTTTCTAGAGCACAAAGATGACACATTTGACATTTTGTTAGCTTCAGTAAGAAAGTTCAGAAAGATCAGAAGTTCACAATTGTCTCTATCCGATCAGATCATGGTGGTGAGTTTCAGAATGAAAAGTTTACAAAGTTCTGTGATGATCAAGGAATTGAGCACAACTTCTCAGCCCCAAGGACACCTCAACAGAATGGAATTGCTGAGAGGAAAAACAGAACTCTTTTGGATATGGCAAGAACCATGTTATCAGAATATGATTTGCCAAGATATTCTGGGCCGAAGCCATCAACACTGCATGTTATATCATTATAGAGTGATGATCAGGCCGATTCTGAAGAAGACTGCTTATGAACTCTACAAAGGAAAGAAACCAAAGATCAGCCATTTCAGAATATTTGGATGTCCTTGCTTCATCCACAACAATGGAAAAAGGGACATTGGTAAGTTGGATGCCAAATCAGATGAAGGCATCTTTATGGGGTACTCTTCTAAACCCAAAGGTTATAGAGTTTTCAATAAACGTTCCTTATTAATTGAACAATCTGTACATGTTATTTTTGATGAATCTAACCCTCCTTGAAAAAGGAAGAAATTAGTGACATTGATGATGCAGATGACTTGTCTGAAAAATTAAAGAATACCTCAATTAAGGACAAGGAAGATCCTCCTCTGGAAGAACTGCAGCAAACTGAAATTCAACATGAAAATCTTCCAAAGAATGGAGACATCAGAAAGATCACCCTCCTGAAAACATTATTGGTGATCCATCTGTAGGGGTAAGAACAAGAGGTAATGTAATTCCTTGTGATTATTTAGCCTTTGTTTCTCAAATAGAGCCTAAGACAGTCAATGAAGCTTTATCTGATGAATCTTGGATATTAGCCATGCAAGATGAACTAAATCAGTTCAAGAGAAACCAAGTATGGTCACTTGTTCCTAGACCATCCAATCATTCAGTTTTGGCACCAAGTGGGTGTTCAGAAATAAACTGGATGAGTCTGGAATAATCTTAAGGAACAAGGCCAGACTGGTAGCTCAAGGCTACTCCCAAGAGGAAGGCATAGATTTCGATGAACCTATGCACCTGTAGCTAGACTTGAGGCTATTAGGATTTTACTTGCTTATGCATCTGCATTTGATTTAAAACTATTTCAAATGGATGTCAAATCAGCCTTTTTAAATGGTTTTATCAAGGAGAAGTTTATGTTGAACAACCTCCAGGTTTTGATGATACCGAATTTCCAAATCATGTATTTAAACTGCATAAGGCTTTATATGGTTTAAAGCAAGCACCTAGAGCCTGGTATGAAAGGCTCAGTACTTTCTTATTAGATCATGGTTTCACGAGGTAAAGTAGATAGTACATTATTTATAAAATCTAAGGTTAAACATATACTTCTTGTGCAAATATATGTAGATGATATTATTTTTGGATCTACTGATGAATCTCTTTGCAAGTACTTTGAAAAGCTTATGCAGGGAGAATTCGAAATGAGCTTGATGGGGGAGCTAAGCTACTTCCTTGGATTGCAAATCAAGCAAGGGAAGGATGGCACTCATATCTGTCAAGCCAAGTACACCAAAGAGCTGTTAAAGAAGTTTGGATTTGAAGGTGCAAAGCCACTATCAACTCCAATGAGCACATCACCAGAATGGACAGTGATCAAAAAGGTAAAAAGGTAGATCAAAAGAATTATAGAGGTATGATAGGGTCACTACTTTACTTAACTGCAAGTAGACCAGACATTTTGTTCAGTGTATGCATGTGTGCTAGATATCAGGCAGACCCTAGAGAGTCCATTTAATTTCAGTAAAAAGAATATTTAGATATCTGGCTAGAACTCATGATTTAGGTCTCTGGTATCCTAGATCTTGTGAAATAGAATTAGTAGGATATTCAGATGCTGATTATGCTGGATGCAAAGTAGATAGAAAAAGCACCAGTGGTGTTGTCAGTTTCTTGCAGGATGTTTAATATCATGGTCATCCAAGAAACAAAATTCAGTAGCTTTATCAACAGCTGAGGCAGAATATGTTGCTGCTGGAAGTTGCTGTACACAACTTCTTTGGATAAAGCAACAACTTGAGGATTTCGGAATTCATATCAAATCAATTCCACTATTGTGTGATAATACAAGTGCCATCAACCTCACCAAAAATCCAGTACAGCACTCAAGGACTAAGCACATTGAGGTAAGATATCATTTTATTCGAGACCATGTAGCTAGTGGTAATTTAGAAATTTCTTTTATAGATACAAATGGTCAATTAGCAGATATCTTCACAAAAGCCCTACCTGAAGAGAGATTTACATCTCTTAGAAGGGAATTAGGGATGTGCAATGTGTGAAAAGATTTCTGTAATTTTATTGGCATAAAAATTTTCAGATAGAAATGGAATTCTCCCTCCTTAAAGATAAGCAAACTCAGTTATCTACATTCCTTGACCGCTATCGTGTTAAAAGTTGTTTGACTGTCAAACCTTTTTTGTCGCTTTCTGCCTTTACCACCTCTTTGGCGTTTCACTTTTCGGTAAAGTAATATTAAATTATTCAAATCGTTCTGAGAACGACTTGTCTTCTACCTTTACCCTTTTATCTTTTATCTGTTCACCCAAAGCCGATGCCCTAACGATTTCGGGATCGACTCTCTGCAACTTTCGAAGCTTTCTCTTCTTCCCGCGAAGAATCCCTCGAGAGGTTCCATCTCTTCCATCTTCCTCCTCCTCCAGAACCTTCTCCTCTACCTATGGCCGCTCCGATGATCTCCGAAAGCGTAGGGGGCTACAGTGCTGAGTTTCTGTCCCCAAAGGAGCAAGAAAGGTTTACCTTCGTGAAGTCGAAGATCTGCGGAAATAAGGCAGTGGATGTTCAGAACCTTGAGAAGAGTGGCATGTCCAGTCTAGTCGAAGCTTTGAGAAGAATGCAGTGGATGGATGTTGCTACTTTCACCGAGGTAAGCTATCCGGACCTGGTGAAAGCCTTTTTCATTTGTTTGAAGTCAGAGGCAGATGGGTCCCTTGTCTCCTCAGTGAAGGGCACCCAGATCAAGATAGATCATGAACTATTGCATGAGTTGTTTGGAGTAAAGACCTCCGGGTATAGTGGCATTCACTCTGTGAATGATGAAGTAAAGGGTCTCGGAATCATTGGTCCAGGGTTTAAGCTGAAAGATGGAAAGCTAGATATTAATCAGATGTCCGCATTTAATCGGTTGCTTCACTTTATTGTCTGCCAAATTATAGTACCTCGTAGTGCTACGTTTTCTTCATGCACTAGGGCAGATTCGGACATAATGTTCTGGGCAATCCAGAACAAGGAGATCAACTTGGCCGCGTTATGATTGAGAGAATGAAGTTTGCCAGTACTCAAATCTGAAAACAAAGAGCAAACTGAATGTTTCCTTGCCTTATGCTCATCTACTCACCAAGATTTTCAAGCATTTCGGAGTAGATGTGTCTGGAGCTGTAGTAGAGAAGATGGGCCAGTCTATAAGGTCCAGAAATTTGAAGAAAAGTGGTTTAGTGCAAGATGGAATTTGGTCAAAGACCTCTGTGGCAGAAGGAGAAGCGATTATTGGAGATATCCCAGAAGTTCAAGAAGAACAGCAGCAGCAGAGCAGCAGCAGCATACCAGTTGTGGCAAGCCAGCCAGAAGTTTCAGAATCACCTGTTGTGGAGATTGACTCTCATTCTCCAGAAGTTCAGATGGAAGAAGGTGCAGCTGGTGTGGCAGACTCTTTGCCACCACCTTAGTCGCCTCTATTTTAAGAGAGGTATTGGATTCCATTCCCTCCACCTCAGCTACTTCTAAAGAAGGTGGACGTGTTGAAGAAGAAGTTATGGCACCAGGCCATACAGAAATTCAGTCTGAACCAGTTGCTAATGTTGAGATACAAGCAGGTACTCAACAAGATGTGGTCATGGAAGAAGCTCCTAGCCAGGGGAGCAAAGTATCATTGAACCTGAAGTGTCTGAATCCGTGGCAGAAGGCCACTTGAAAAAGTTGTTTTGGAGGATGCTCCTGCCCAGGGGGAGCAAGAAAGTGTTGAACTCCCTGCTCCTATTCAGGGGGAGCAAGTGGGCATTGAGGAAATTTCCTGAGTCCTCCTGCTAGTGTTTCTGTTAGTGAAGGCCCAAGTGCAAGCAATATTAATCTTGAGGAGCCTGTCACTCAGCAAGGGAAGCAGAAGAGAATTGTTTTCAGAAGGCCAAGAAAGGGCCATAGAAAAGTAAATCTGAAGCCAATTATGGCATTGTTGAAGGCTCAAGGAGAGATCTTGTCATCAGTTCAGACAAGTATTCAGAGATATTTTCTAGTCAAGCTTCAACTCCTCAGACTTATCTTCAATCAGAAATGCAATGAGGTGGTTCAATAAAGAAATGTCTGATATCAAGTCTTTGCTAGCAGCTCTTCAAGGTCTAGTGGAGTTTCTCTTGGAGCTACTCAGAGCAGACCAGCAGATGTTCCCCGGCCACCAGGGCCTCCAGCTTCAGGGCCAGCAGGGCCATCAGCTTCAGGGTCAGCAGGACCATCATCTGCAGTCAGAGAAGATCAAGCCAAAGGGAAGAGCCCATGTCAGCAGCTAAGGCCCCTGAAACTTCTAATCTTGCAACTCCAACCCTCTCCTCACCTTCATCTCCTTCTACAGCCCCTCCTGCACCACACACCATCAACCCCTGTGCCTCGCACCCAACCATCTTCCTCTCTCACTACATCTCAACCTTCTTTCTCTCCTACTCCCTCTCACACCTCAGGACCATCATCATTTTCACCCTCTTCACCTCTCTCTCAACCACTCAAGTTCACCCACCTTCTTCCTTCAATCCCAAACCCTCTTCTATCCTCCTACTCCTCCTTCCTCTGTTACTTTCATTCCGGACAAACCTCCTCTACTTGGTGTCTTTGACACAAATCTGCCGGATGACTTTGAGAGAAATACCCTTTCCACCATTCTTTCACTGCCACTCATATCCACAGGACTGATCCTCCCAGTCCTGCCAAGAAAAGAGGAAACAATCATCCTCAGTTAGCATCTCCTCCTCACTATTTCCTCCTCTTTGGTACTCTCTTACCCTTGAACCTCACAAAGATTCCTTTATAAGGAATATATTCAAAAGTGCATCCTCTCCACCATTTATGGTATTCCCTTCCTCAACCTTTCTGAGCACCTAAATATTGTTCTTCCTCTTACCCAATTATCCCTCTCTCTAAAATCCAAAATCCTTGAGGGGACTGAGTTCAAGACTGAAGATCAGTGGGCCAATGTCAAGGGCAACAAAGCTCAATACAGCAAGTACTTGACTGCTAGGGCAGAATCTATTACCCATGGAGCTCACTCTCTCACTCTTTCTGAGTGGTTCTTTCTCAAGCATAAGAACTTGTGGGGTCCTTTCATCTTGAAAGAGATCAGAATTGCCAAAAGCTTCCAGCAGTACAGTGACTTCTGCTTCTTGAATAAACTGCCAGAAGTTCAGTTCTCTCAATTCCACTCAGCTATCGTGATGTTAAGATCAGAACGTCCAGTGAATATTCCCCTCACAGTAAATTTTGCTGATATCCGAGTTGACTCTCTAGTCCTTCTGCCAAAGCTGCACTCCCTAGTGTTTGACTCAGATGCAGGATCACATGCATTTGATATGTTTGCCAAGCAGATGGGTAGAATGTCAGCCAAGCAGAGCAGACTGCCCTCCTTCCTGCGGTTTATCTTCAGAGAATACCACTCTGGCCGCATCTCCTCTCAGGTTTTGGCTCCACTCATTTCTGAGTGTGAAAGGCTTACTCCCCCCTTATGGGCAATCATCTACAAGGAAACCAACCTTCAGTTAGAGGCCATCAACAGTTCCTTGTTTCATCAAGATAAGCCCTCTCTCTCAGCCGAAGCCTTCATGGATCTCAACTCCATAAATCCTATTCAAGAGATCTATGTTCAGTGGGCAGCTAGATATACAGCTTTCTATGCTCTGAAGCAGGATCTGATAGATCAGAAGCTCTTCTATCCAATCTCTCTGGATAGATTTCTCCATCGTGCCAGCTTTGGAAAAAGCACTTACTTCAGATTCATCTTGGACCCGGATCAGTATGCAGAATTCTTGGATCAGCAACGGACTCTGTACATTCAAAGGCCTTCCCTCCATGGGTCCTAATTTTTCAGTTGCCTCTGGAGTTTTCCAACAAACTTTTAAGATCTTGAGATCAAGGCATGGGCTGTCATCTCTCAGCATGCCTCTTTATTGTCTCCTATGTACTATCTTTCTCACACTTAATACATTGATTTCTCTCTTCTTTGTCTCACGCCTATCTTTTTGCTTATTGACAAAATGGGGGAGAAAACTAAAGTCATTCTGAAAAACATGTTTAATTTTTGTATGCTGTTTAGTATATTTTGTCATCATCAAAAAGGGGGAGATTGATGACCAAACTGTCCCCATAAAAATAATTCATTTATTTATATATTAATTTTGATGATTAACAAAATAGTACTAATGAATTACTTGAGCTTTGAAGACAGGAAATAAAAGAAAAATGAAAGTTCAAGACAATCAGGTAAGTCTCATCTCACATTCTGTCCAAGTCTTTGTATCGACTTCTCATACTTCACATCGACTTCTTGATAAGCAGAACGATTTCCTTTCTGACCGAAAAGTTCAAAACAAATCGATATCGCAACGATTCTTTAAGACATCGCAACAATTTCTTTAGAACCCGTAACGACTCTCTAGCCGTAACGATTTCTTTAGACCTCGTAACGACTTCTTTAGAACTCGCAACGACTCTCTAGCCGTAACGATTTCTTTAGACCTCGTAACGACTTCTTTAGAACTCGCAACGACTCTCTAGCCGTAACGATTTCTTTAGACCTCGTAACGACTTCTTTAGAACTCGCAACGACTCTCTAGCCGTAACGATTTCTTTAGACCTCGTAACGACTTCTTTAGAACTCGCAACGACTCTCTAGCCTTAACGATTCTTCAGATCTCATAACGATTTCTTTGTGCAACGATTTTGTAAGAGTTTCATAACGATTTCTGTACTGTCATAACGACTTGATAGCTGTAACGATTCTTCAGTTCTCGTAACGATTTCTTTGAAACTCGTAACGACTTGATAGCTGTAACGATTTCTTCAGTTCTCGTAACGATTTCTTTGAAACTCGTAACGACTTGATTGCTGTAACGATTTCTTCAGTTCTCGTAACGATTTCTTTGAAACTCGTAACGACTTGATTGCTGTAACGATTTCTTCAGTTCTCATAACGATTTCTCATTATAATTTGATAATGCTCTGTCATAACGATTTGTTTGTTATCGTATAACGATTTCATAAGTCATCGAGAGTGTTCATATCAACTTCTTACTGTATCAATAAAATGTTTTTTTAGCGTTGAAAAGTCAAAGTCATATCCCGTTTGTTGACTGTTACGCATTAAATGCTCTCTGATCGTATCTCCCATGCATGCAGACAATATCTTCCATTTTTATGCTACTCTGTCCTCGTCCTTTTTAGACAGAAAGGAGCTTTGCTATATATTGCAATATCTGTTCCATCTGCAACTAACAATCGACGACAGTCCTAGCTGTCCTCTATTTATTGTTGATATGCTCGCAGATATCTGACAAGACTCATCTGTACAACGTTGGATACAAGACTCTAAAACATTTTTCTGGCGTGTACTAAAGGATAAAAGACTGAAGATCAGAAGCTTCCTCGTGACCAGTCTAACGTACACCTGGATGAGACAACGGTTCTCTTAACGTTCAAATTTCAAAAAGAAGCTTAAATACAAGACTCAAGACTGAGAAGAAACATACACACACAGAAAAGCAAGCAACACCAATTCTTCTAGCCTTCGGAGTTCCAAGCAAGAGAAAAGCGTCCATTCCAATTGTTTTCCGTAGCTCTTCTGCTCTCAGTGTTCTTAGAAGAAATCCTTGTGAGAGCTGTGTAGTCTTTGGAGAGAAACCAGTGTCAAATTCCTTTTCTCTCTTGAGGCTTGTTTTCTTCAGCTTGCAGCTGATTAAGCTAGTGTCTGAAGCTTGTTCTTAAATCCGTTCTCTTTGTTTGTACCCTTCTGGACGAAGGAAGACCTGGTGGTATCCAGGGTGTTGTTTTCCCTTCAGGTTGAAGGAAGACCAGTTGAGGCTGGGTGTAAGGATCCGTGAGGGGGATAGTACCCTTGTTAGTAAAATCCTGAGACATTGCTCAGGGACTGGACGTAGGTCTCCTGTGGAGAGGAGTTCCGAACCAGGATAAAAACCCTTGTGTCTTGTGGTTGTGCTTATGTGCGTTTGCTGTTTTATTTTGTCCAACTCTAACGTTTGTTTAAGTTGTTGTGTAATCCTTTTAGTGAACAGGTTTTAATCAAAGATCAAATTTTAATAACCCATTCACCCCCCCCCCCCCCCCTCTGGGCTAGCTAGCTGGGCAACAATGAGACTAGGAAAGGTGGCCTGCGATTCTGCCTGGCACCTTCCAAATTAGGATTTCTCCTCAAATGAAGTAGCTACACCATAGGAAGGTGCTAAGCATGGTTGGCCACGATTTGGCTTGCTATGCTTAGCTGATAGCACTATTTTAAGCCCTAATTTGCCCTTCCCAATTACCCATAATTACATGTATGAATTTTTAGGTATTTCTTGCTCCAATTTTTATTCTTGGGACAAATAGATCCTTGGCCCAATTTTGATAATGGGTCATTAACACATGTTGTTAAAGTCTCTCCAACATGTTTATTTATTTATGGTCATTTTATTTTTTCACGTTATGATTTTCCGACTTAGTTTCCTAATTGGGTAGTTCGTCACATTGTGACATAACCACGGCCACAGATTTTTCGTTGCATGAATTCTTCGTGGAATACTTAGGGATATTGGGGTTGATTTTAAATTTTACGGAATTTTCCGATGTGTTCTTCACGTACGATAGTGGTACGTAGTTTTTTCATTCCGATAATGCAGAAATTATTATTTCAATTTATAATTTATTTTTAATTTCTAAATTTTGGGGTGTTACAAGATCCATTTATTCAAGATGTTAAAACTGAAGTTGGGGATATTGAACCAGCTACATCTATACTTAGTGATCGAGAATTGAGGACATTGCTCCAAGCACATTGAGCCTTGTAGCATCCCTGTTGAGGAATCAGAGAATGTTCCAGTTGAGGAAGCTCATGTAAGGCCCTCAAATTTCCGTCGCATTATTTGTATTTGTGTGTGTATATTTGTGCTTGTGTATGTATATACATATTTACGTACGTATTAATTAGTACAATTACGTGTGCATGTGTCTATACTAGATGTAAATAATGCATGTATTGATGGTGATAGTATGGATACACTACCATATACATATTGCATGTATATATGCATGGCATGCATAGTTTTCTGCATTTTTTAGAGTTCTGGCCGAGGCCAGATTGGCGTCAATATCAGGACGTCGATAAGGTGTCAGCGTCCACCCATGGACGCCAACACTAATCCTGGCGTCTAACGATGTGGACGCCGATTTCTCTGACCTGCAGGTTGCAGAGCCAGAAATTCCGGAAACAAGGTAGCTCACCCATTGGGGAGCTGTCCCCAACGGCTCTGAGAGCCATCTTGTCACCCTGTGAGTGGGAGAGAAGCCTCTCCCATATATCCAAACCCGAATCTGCTCCCCAACCCCTCTCTTCACCCTTTTGCAAGAGAGAAACAAGAGGAGAAAACCCTATTTCGGACTGTGAGAAAACCCCATCTTTGCAGCCCAAAATCCGAACTTCTGAAGCTTTGTCCGACGTTCTACTGCAACTGGAGGCTAGAGGGATCATCGAGGAAGGCCTCCCCGACATTTCTTTGCTGTGGAGATCATCCAAGAGCCCGGAGGAAGGAGATCTTGGAGGACATTTCTGCACTTCTTGGGACGGCCCAAGGAGAGCTTCTCCGAGCATTTAGATCCATTGGAGCAATTTTCTAGAGGCAAGTAACCTAACCATAACGTCCCCGTATGTGTCTAGGTCGATTCTACAATTTTTATGAAATTTTCCTCGTGTCCTAGACCCCCACATTCACCCCATCTTGGAGCTCGGGTCTGTGTTCTGCACAGACCCGACATTAACGGCAATGTCTCTTGACGCTGAGATCATGCTTGGCATCCATCGACTATGCGCTAACACTGAATAAGCGGCCAGAGACTGCCGCCAAGTTCTTCAGGACAGAACTGAAACCTGTTCTCTCTTATATATGATTAATTTCGATGGTTTTTTCGTGATGAGGATATATGGTAGCCCTATACACTATGTATACTAGTAAATGTGGTGTTTGGATGGATGAGTGTGCATGGTGGGAATGATAGAGGTTATTTTGTTCCATGAAATTACAAGCATGATTAGTTGTTAATCTTGTCAATCTACTATTGCATGATTTAGGATTAGCGTATGCCCAAGTTTGTGAGGATATGCATGTGGATCAGCCTATTCTGAAAATTGAGATTTTGCCATGCTTGCGTAAATTATTGGAGGTGTTGTTTGGGAAATAGAAATTTTGCATAAGTTATGATAAATCCTTGGTAAACCAGGCATCACCCCATAAATTGAAGAATAAATTCTGTAGCTCTATACATGTAGGGTTCAGACAGTAGCTTGCCAGAATTGTGACTTGTATATAATTCCATATTGACTTGAATTACGAATGGCATGAAAAATGGATGTTTGATTTTCTGTAAAATCATTTTAACTCAGAAAAACTGAAAATTTGCATGAAGGGTCCTAAACCCGAAATTAGTTTGTGATTAAATTTCAGGTCATTTGGACCAGAGCACGATGCCTTATGAAATTTTCATGAAAAATGTGAAATTGATGCATGTCATTGTAAAATGAGTTGATTCTTGTTTAATCCAACTTGATTAATGGAATTACCTGCTTGTTAATGTCTGAAATCTGTAGTGTCATGATAGGAAAACAGAGAATGTGCATGTGAGTGAGAAAGTAAATGAATTGAGAGTGACATGTGTCAAACTATGTGAAAATCGGTAAAAATGTGTAAATGTGTAAATGTGCCAAGTGTGACATTGCTTCCACAAAGGGCAGTGGAACCGTATCAAGGAAAAGTCCCCCTGAGAAGGTTCAATGTGTAAGTGACCCTAAGGGCATTAGGGGGAAATCCTGGAGGTGGACAAGTACCACTGGTTAGGGGGAGACGACTTCTTCCGGTCTGCGCAGTCCAAGAGTCGCCATTGTATTGCCTAGATGGTGTCTATGTGATGTGATGTGTTGTGTCCTTCTTTGTGGTGGTTTGGACTATGTGTCACGGCACTAAATGTGAAAGTGTGAATGTGAATGTGTAAATGTGAATGTGTCCATGTGTCAACGTGAAAGTGAACAATGTGTATGTGTATGTGTAAAGTGCAACTCATGTGAATTGGAATTGTGTAAAGAAAATGTGAGACCAAAATGTGAAGATATGATATGGTAATCCATGCTGTGACAAATCTGAAACCATGTTAAATCAGTAGCTTCCTTATGTTATGATCATGTTTACATGTACAAGTGTCTAGAACCCATGCTAGGGACAAATAAATGAATATGTGTACACAATTCCATGTTCGGTTGTTCACATGTTGTGTCTTAAATAACATTGTAGCTCTCATGTGTAGGTATGGTTACTAAAGCATGTGAAAACCAGCAAGCTTAAGCATGTGAAAATGGTTAGGTATATGTATAAGAACATGTAGATTTCATGCTAGTTGTGTTCCTCTCATGTGCGCGTGGAATTCATGTTAATGGCTTCATGTTTTGGTTAAAATGCAAAGTAGAATTTCATGAGTAGGAATGATTAGAGAGCATGTGTTAGGAAATTCATATCGTTAAGGAAATCTGAATGCATGTATCATGTGTTTACTGATAGAACTATCATGATAGATTGTTCATTTCAAGGTTTAAGCATGCTACATGTTGAGTCTTTTGCAATTGTGTGTGTAGAGCCTACTATGACATGTACGTGTATGGTATGAGTGGTGTTACTTGCTGAGTCTTTAGACTCACTACTTGCTTCGGCGTACAGGTGTAGTTGGTGACGTGGCACCGTTGGAGGAGACGGTGGAGACGGACTCCGAGCACGGAGATTAGTCCTTGGAGCACTTTGTGACTTTTGCTTTCATAGTATGTAAATCGAACGTTGTATTAGCGTTATCATGGAAGAATGTATAATGGTGGACATTTATGTATTAAATTTTCAGCAATTGAATTATGTGAATTTTTAGCTTTAATGTCATTGAATCATGTATGTTAAATGTGGATGATGAATGAATGAAGACAGTAGTTCTTTTTACTTCCGCTACTCTGTTCTTATATTCACGTGTTCTCAGCTGAATGTATCGTTGGGTAAATGTCCCACTGTGGCAACGCTCGCTATACCGACGTGGGTTGGTATAACCGTACCGGTATAATGAGGGTCGCTACAGAGATTGGTATCAGAGCGACCGGTTGAGATTGCACATGAATATACATAAGTCATCATCTTCATTGCATGCTAAGTATGTCCACATGTGTAGAAAACACTAATAAGAAGTGAAAAATAGATAAGAAAATGGTTAGAAGACTTAGTAACCTAGCTCTAATGATGGCTGAAATTTATTACAGCCATGGCTTCAAGAGGTAGGCGTGGCGGAGCATCGGCCCATGAGGACGAGCCGAGACGAGACGAGCGGACGGAGCAACAGGCCCCGCACCGCAAGGACCTGTACTTCCCCCACCGCCTGTGTGGATTATGGAGTATTCATGCAAGGTCTGGTGCAAGCCATGCAGACGCAGGCTCATACCCAGGCAGCACTCCAGGCACAGTTGGAGGCTCAGGTTAGACAATAAAATGATTAATAGTCTGTTTTAATTGCTTATGTGATATTATGTTGATTGTATATTGCTTGATGTGTGATGTAGCAGGCTCAAGGACCAGCTCAGGACCATGGTGGACCTTCTACCATGGAGAGATTTAGGATGCTGCCACCCTCTTTTAAGGGGGAGAGCGATCCGTTGTTGGCTGAAAGCTGGATGAGGGAGATAGAAAAGATCTTCCGAGCCATCAGGTGTGCAGATGACAATAAGGTTACGTTAGCCACCTACATGCTACAGGTACGTGTTAATTTTGTATGATTGTAGTTTTGTTTAGTTAGATTGTTAGTCGGAGCTTACGAAGGTGTATTGCAAGAAAGAGCTGATGTATGGTGGTCTTCTCTACTGCGTACACGGTTTGAGGACGGAGCTGTTGACGTTGCGTGGGACGAGTTCGTGAGACTCTTTCGAGCCAAGTTCGTCCCGGAGCATGTGCAAGATCGGATGGAGCAAGAATTTCTATCGTTGGCTCAAGGCTCCATGACCGTGCTGGAATATGAGGCAAGATTTTCTGAACTTTCTAAATATGCACCTCATATCGTGGCAGACGAGCGAAGGAAGACAAAGAAGTTCGTGATGGGACTCAAGCCATCACTGCAGACGAGACTCTTGGCGTTTGACCACCGGACTTTGGACGAGGCCCTCAGTGCTGCTTGCAGGCAGGAGGGAGAGATGGAGCAATATCTGGAGGAAAAGAAGGCTTCGCAGAAGAGGCCAGCAGCGACATTCTAGCGGCAGGATAAGAAGAAAACGGTGTATCAGACACCGCAGCGATCCGTAGCAGTCGGCAGTACTCAGGTACCTTCTGTACGTTCCCCTGGTGTGAAGAAGAGTGTCCCCACTGTGAGAAGACACACGGAGGTCCGAGTGTTGTGTTTGGTAGCGGGTAGATGCTTGAAGTGCGGGAGCAGCGACCACAAGATCAAAGATTGCCCAAGACTTCAGCAGGGAGTTCAGCGCGGAGCGCCAGCCCCAGCAGTAGCGGCAGCCGCGCTAGCTACAGGAAGACCAGGAAGGCCTCGAGCCCCAGCTCGAGTGTTTGCTTTAGCTCGCGAGGACGCCGAGCAGGCGGAGCATGTCACTGAAGGTACGGTTTTGCTTTTAGGTGTGCATGCTCGGGTTTTGTTTGATACGGGTGCTACTCACTCGTTCATTTCCGAGCGGTTCGCTAGGCAGTTAGCCCTAGAGTCAGGTATAGAGTCTGAGGAGTTAGAGGTCCCTTTGTCTGTGCACACCCTGGCGGGTACGGTATCGACTAGGAAGTGCATTCCGTCGTTACTGTGTGCATTGAGGATAGAGTCCTAGATGGGTGTTTCTTCTTGCTAAAGATGAAGGACTATGATGCTATTCTTGGTCTGGATTGGCTAGAGGAGCACTATGCGTTAGTGGATTGTCGTCGGAAGAGGATCGTTTTCCGCATTCCTGGTGAGGATGAGTTCTCTCACCCCTTGCCAAGGACTGGGCGGGAAAGATGTCATCTCTGCCATGAAGGCGATGCGCATGGTGAACAAGGGTTGTGACGCTTTTCTTGCCAGCGTGGTGTTAGTACCAGAGGCTGATGAGTCACCTACTCTTGCGGAGATTGAGGTAGTGCAGGATTTTCCAGATGTCTTCCTGATGACTTGTCTGGATTGCCACCGGACAGAGAGATAGAGTTTACCATAGAGTTGCTTCCGGGCACCTCTCCTATCTCGAAGGCTCCATATCGGATGGCACCTGCGGAGTTAGCCGAGTTGAGGAGGCAGTTGCAGGAGTTGCTTGATAAGGGATTTATTCGCCCTAGTGTTTCCCCTTGGGGCGCACCTGTATTATTCGTCAAGAGAAAAGACGGGTCACTTAGGTTATGCATTGACTACAGGAAGTTGAACCAAGTGACTGTGAAGAACAGGTATCCCTTACCTCGTATTGATGATTGTTTGACCAATTGCGAGAGGCATCAGTCTTTTCTAAGATTGACTTGCGATCTGGTTATCATCAGTGAGGATTCGGTTGAGTGAGGATGTGTCCAAGACGGCATTTAGAACCCGTTATGGACATTATGAGTTTTGGTCCTTCCTTTCGGATTGACCAATGCCCCTGCAGCGTTCATGGATCTCATGAACAGGTGTTTAGGCCTTATTTAGATAGCTTTGTCGTAGTGTTTATTGACGATGTGTTGGTCTACTCTCCGGATGAGGCCACCACCATCAGCATTTGAGGTTAGTGTTAGAGGTTCTTCGTGAGCACAAGCTGTATGCTAATTCAGCAAGTGCGACTTTTGGTTGCGCGAGGTTCATTCCTCGGGCATGTTATCTCCGGTACTGGTGTAGCAGTTGACCCAGCAAAGGTCCAGGCTGTTATGGATTGGGAGATTCCCAAGACCCCTTCGGAGATTCGTAGTTTTATCGGTTTAGCTGGTTATTATCGGCGATTCATTGAGGGATTTTCATCCATCGCCGCCCCTTTGACTCAGCTTACCAGAAAGAGGAGTGAAGTTTGTTTGGTCCGAGAAGTGTGAGAGTAGTTTTCAATTATTGAAGACTAAGCTCACGTCAGCCGGTGTTAGTCTTACCGAGCGGTGTAGAGGTTTTGCTATCTACACGGATGGTCTCAGATTGGTTTGGCTGTGTGCTAATGCAGCAAGAAAGGGTAGTGGCTTATGCTTCTCGTTAGTTGAAGGAGCATGAGAAGAACTATCCGACTCATGACTTGGAGCTTGCAGCAGTGGTTCATGCACTAAAGATCTGGAGGCACTATCTTTATGGTGTCAGATTTGAGGTGTTTACCGACCACAAGAGCTTAAAGTATCTTTTCTCCCAAAAGGAATTAAACCTGAGGCAGAGGAGATGGATTGAGTTCTTGAAAGACTATGACTTCGACCTTCAGTATCACCCTGGGAAGGCGAATGTGGTAGCGGATGCGCTGAGTAGAAAGAGGCCATCTCTCCAGCAGGATTGGAAGATGTTGGAAGATGCGGCTTGCGCATTGACTGAGTTAGAGCCATCGCTATGCCAGGCTTTTGTAGCTCAGTTATCCCTTAGGTCCTCGGTTTTGGATGAGGTGATCGAGCAACAGGAAGCCGACCCTAGACTCTTAGAGTTAGTGGGCAAGGCAGGCATTGCTCGTGATGAGGACGGTGTGATCAGATTTCAGCACCGTTTTGTGTCCCTGATTTGGTAGATGTCCGTGAGCATGTATTAGCGGAGGCTCATAGATCGCGATTCTCTATTCATCCGGGTAACACTAAGATGTACCAAGATTTGAAGAGGTCATTTTGGTGGTCCAGCATGAAGAAGGATGTTGCGGATTATGTGTCTAGAGTCTAGTGTGTCAGCAAGTGAAGCCGAGCGACAGCGACCATCCGGCCTTATGCAGAGGATGGACATCCAGTGTGGAAGTGGGAAGCTGTCACTATGGACTTTGTTTCGGGTTTGCCTCGATCTAGAAGAGGCAATGACTCGATTTGGGTAGTTGTAGATAGATTCTCGAAGACTGCTCATTTCTTGGCTATGAAGAAGAAGCAGTCAGTAGAGAGTCTAGCTAGATTGTATGTTAGTGGTATTATTAGATTGCATGGTGTGCCGAAGTCGATCATTTCGGATCGAGATCTGAGATTTACTTCGAGGTTGTGGAAGGGTCTTAGGATGCTTTAGGTTCGGAGCTGAAGCTCAGTTCGGCGTTTCATCCCCAGACCGATGGACAGTCCGAGAGGACTATCCAGACGCTCGAGGATATGTTGAGAGCGTGTGTTCTGGATTGGAAGGATGATTGGGAGCGCTATTTACCTCTTGTGGAGTTCGCATACAACAACAGCTTTCATGCGAGTATTGTATGGCTCCATTTGAGGCGTTGTATGGTAGGCCCTGCAGATCTCCGTTATGTTGGGAGGAGACTGGTGATAGGCAGTTGATCGGTCCGGAGTTAGTTCAAGAGACTTCGAATAAGTCCAGCTTATCAGAAGAGAGGCTTGTTGCAGCACAGGATAGGCAGAAGAGTTATGCCGATAACAGGAGAAAGGATTTGGAGTTCGAGGTTGGCGATCATGTCTTCTGAAGATATCGCCTACTCGTGGTGTCGTCAGATTTGGCAGGCATAGTAAGTTGAGCCCTAGGTTCATTGGCCCTATGAGATTCTCAGACGTTTGGGCAGCGTGGCATATGAGCTAGCATTACCCCCGGCTTTGGCTAGAGTTCACCCTGTATTCCACGTATCTATGCTCAGGAAGTATGTTCGAGATCCGTCTCATGTGATTAGTCATGAGCCAGTGGAGATCCAGCCAGATCTTTCGTATGTCGAGCAACCAGTAGCTATTCTTGACCGGAAGGTTCAGCATCTCCGGAACAAGAGTATTGCGTCGGTGAAAGTTCTCTGGCGGAACTTCTCACGAGAGGAGGCTACTTGGGAGCTTGAGGATGCGATGAGAAGAAGTATCCCCTTTTGTTTGAGTAGTGTCGTTCTAACTTCGAGGACGAGTTTCTTTAAGGGGGAGAGGTGTAAGGCCCTCGAATTTCCGTCGCATTATTTGTATTTGTGTGTGTATATTTGTGCTTGTGTATGTATATACATATTTACGTACGTATTAATTAGTAATTACGTGTGCATGTGTCTATACTAGATGTAAATAATACAGTATTGAATGGTGATAGTATGGATACACTACCATATACATATTGCATGTATATATGCATGGCATGCATAGTTTTCTGCATGTTTTAGAGTTCTGGCCGAAGGCCAGATTGGCGTCAATATCAGGACGTCGATAAGGTGTCAGCGTCCACCCATGGACGCCAACACTAATCCTGGCGTCTAACGATGGGACGCCGATTTCTCTGACCTGCATTCGTTGCAGAGCCAGAAATTCTGGAAACAAGGTAGCTCACCCATTGGGGAGCTGTCCCCAACGGCTCTGAGAGCCATCTTGTCACCCTGTGAGTGGGAGAGAAGCCTCTCCCATATATCCAAACCCGAATCTGCTCCCCACCCTCTCTTCACCCTTTTGCAAGAGAGAAACAAGAGGAGAAAACCCTATTTCGGACTGTGAGAAAACCCCATCTTTGCAGCCCAAAATCCAAACTTCTGAAGCTTTGTCCGGCGTTCTACTGCAACTGGAGGCTAGAGGGATCATCGAGGAAGGCCTCCCCGACATTTCTTTGCTGTGGAGATCATCCAAGAGCCCGGAGGAAGGAGATCTTGGAGGACATTTCTGCACTTCTTGGGACGGCCAAGGAGAGCTTCTCCGAGCATTTAGATCCATTGGAGCAATTTTCTAGAGGCAAGTAACCTAACCATAACGTCCCCGTATGTGTCTAGGTCGATTCTACAATTTTATGAAATTTTCCTCGTGTCCTAGACCCCCACATTCACCCCATCTTTGGAGCTCAGGTCTGTGTTCTGCACAGACCCGACATTAACGGCAATGTCCCTTGACGCTGAGATCATGCTTGGAGTCCATCGACTATGCCGCTAACACTGAATAAGCGGCCAGAGACTGCCGCCAAGTTCTTCAGGATAGAACTGAACATGTTCTCTCTTCTTATATGATTAATTTCGATGGGTTTTTCCGTGATGAGGATATATGGTAGCCTATACACTATGTATACTAGTAAATGTGGTGTTTGGATGGATGAGTGTGCATGGGGGTGAATGATAGAGGTTATTTTGTTCCATGAAATTACAAGCATGATTAGTTGTTAATCTTGTCAATCTACTGTTGCATGATTTAGGATTAGCCTGTATGCCCAAGTTTGTGAGGATCATGCATGTATGGATCAGCACTATTCTGAAAATTGAGATTTTGCCATGCTTGCGTAAATTATTGGAGGTGTTGTTTGGGAAATAGAAATTTTGCATAAGTTATGATAAATCCTTGGTAAACCAGGCATCACCCCATAAATTGAAGAATAAATTCTGTAGCTCTATACATGTAGGGTTCAGACAGTAGCTTGCCAGAATTGTGACTTGTATATAATTCCATATTGACTTGAATTACGAATGGCATGAAAAATGGATGTTTGATTTTCTGTAATTCATTTTAACTCAGAAAAACCTAAAAATTGCATGAAGGGTCCTGAACCCAAAATTAGTTTGTGATTAAAATTTCAGGTCATTTGGACCAGAGCACGATGCCTTATGAAATTTTCATGAAAAATGTGAAATTGATGCATGTCATTGTAAAATGAGTTGATTCTTGTTTAATCCAACTTGATTAATGGAATTACCTGCTTGTTAATGTCTGAAATCTGTAGTGTCATGATAGGAAAACAGAGAATGTGCATGTGAGTGAGAAAGTAAATGAATTGAGAGTGACATGTGTCAAACTATGTGTAAAATCGGTAAAAATGTGTAAATGTGCCAAGTGTGACATTGCTTCCACAGAGGGCAGTGGAACCGTATCAAGAAAAAGTCTCCTGAGAAGGTTCAATGTGTAAGTGACCCTAAGGGCATTAGGGGGAAATCCTGGAGGTGGACAAGTACCACTGGTTAGGGTGGAGACTTGTTCTCCCGGTCTGCGCAGTCCAAGAGTCGCCATTGTATTGCCTAGATGGTGTCTATGTGATGTGATGTGTTTGTGTCCTTCTTTGGTGGTTTGGACTATGTGTCACGGCACTAAATGTGAAAGTGTGAATGTGAATGTGTCCATGTGTCAACGTGAAAGTGAACAATGTGTAATGTGTATGTGTAAAGTGCAACTCATGTGAATTGGAAATTGTGTAAAGAAAATGTGAGACCAAAATGTGAAGATATGATATGGTAATCCATGCTGTGACAAATCTGAAACCATGTTAAATCAGTAGCTTCCTTATGTTATGATCATGTTTACATGTACAGTGTCTAGAACCCATGCTAGGGACAAATAAATGAATAGTGTACACAATTCCATGTTCGGTGTTCACATGTTGTGTCTTAAATAACATTGTAGCTCTCATGTGTAGGTTATGGTTACTAAAGCATGTGAAAACCAGCATGCTTAAGCATGTGAAAATGGTTAGGTATATGTATAAGAACATGTAGATCATGCTAGTTGTGTTCCCTCTCATGTGCGCGTGGAATTCATGTTAATGGCTTTCATGTTTTGGTTAAAATGCAAAGTAGAATTTCATGAGTAGGAATGATTAGAAAGCATGTGTTAGGAAATTCATATCGTGAAGGAAATCTGAAAGCATGTATCATGTGTTTACTGATAGAACTATCATGATAGATTGTCATTTCAAGGTTTAAGCATGCTACATGTTGAGTCTTTTGTAATGTGTGTGTAGAGCCTACTATGACATGTACGTGTATGGTATGAGTGGTGTTACTTGCTGAGTCTTTAGACTCTACTTGCTTCGGCGTACAGGTGTAGTTGGTGACGTGGCACCGTTGGAGGAGACGGTGGAGACGGACTCCGAGCGCGGAGATTAGTCCTTGGAGCACTTTGTGACTTTTGCTTTTCATAGTATGTAAATCGAACGTTGTATTAGCGTTATCATGGAAAGAATGTATAATGGTGGACATTTCTGTATTAAATTTTCAGCAATTTGAATTATGTGGATTTTTAGCTCTTAATGTCATTGAATCAGTATGTTAAATGTGGATGATGAATGAATGAAGACAGTAGTTCTTTTTACTTCCGCTACTCTGTTCTTATATTCACGTGTATCTCAGCTGAATGTATCGTTGGGTAAATATCCCACTGTGGCAACGCTCGCTATACCGACGTGGGTTGATATAACCGCCGTATATATATGAGGGGTCGCTACATCTCATGTTGAAGGTGAGCTTGAAGAAGGTGTCCCAGATAGTATGCCCTTGGGACATTCAGAAGAAGTTCCTATGAAGATGTTCCAGCTCAGGGGGAGCCTGTTGTTGCCACATTTGAAGATCCTTTTGTGGAAGGTATAGGAGAAATTGCCTCGGATGATGATGATGTCTATGCTCATCAACACAGAATCTGAAGCTATGCATGATGAACCAACTGTTGGTGATGCTGTAAAAGAAAAGGTTGTACCTGACAGTATTCCTAGGCTCACTAGAAGGGGTCACAACAAACCCAAGAAAATGAAAATATGTGTTCATCTAGTGCCTATTGTAGCAAGGTTGGATGCTCAGGGAGAGTTATTTGCTCACTTCAAGCAGACTTTGCATCTATAGTGAAGTCTGAGCTTCAAGGGATGAAAATTGAATTGAGCAGTTTGAAGACCATGGTGATTGATCTCACTCAATTTGTGCAACATCACCTAATCTCATCTGCCTCTGTAACACCCTCTTCAGCTCAAGACCCATCTGTACAAGCTCCTCAAGTTCCTCCATTGTACCTGAATCAGGGCCATCAGGGCCATTTGTAGAAGAATCTAAAGATGCTACTGGGCCATTAGGGCCTCCTAAGCAGGCAGAACAGACAGAAGAGGCAGAAGCTGAACCAGGGCCATCTGATTAGGCAGAGGAAGTAGCTGGGCCATCAGATCCATCTAATCAGGTAGAGGAAGTTGCTGGGCCATCTCATCAAGCCAAAGTAGTGTTTGGGCCATCAGGGCCTTCAGCATCAATGACTCGACCTGCAGATTCGAAGCCTGGCACAGAATC